>BSBM01001392.1:0-1200000 GCA_027924585.1 Larix kaempferi | reverse complement strand
CAGGTTTTCCATCAGTGTCGACTTTAAGATTGATAATTCTGAGGTAAGAGGTACCCTAACCAATGTCCATGGCCCCAGTGTTATGGCCCAAAAAGCCGTATTTTTATCTTTCTTATCCATGGAATCCCAAGAGAATGATGTCTCTCTATGGGTTTTGGTGGTGATTTCAACATGATCACTTCTCTGGGAGAAAAGAAAGGAGGAAGGCGTAGTATGGAAGCCACCAATATATATTTCAAAAATTTAATGCAGGAGAATGGGTTAGTTGATATTGAAACAAGGAACGGTTGGTATACATGGAATAACAAGAGAGGCGGTGAGCATCATGTCGCCTCTTGTCTAAACAGATTCCTTTTATTGGAGGCAATGATTACCGAGGATAGGGAAGTGACCACTCTAGTCCTACCCTCGGCATGCTTTGATCAATGGCAAGTAAGTTTGGTCAGGGATGATGGTAGTCCCCCCATTAGGCCACCTTTCCAGTTTGAACAATTTTGGATTGAGCATGAGCACTGCAGGGAACTTGTTGGAAAATGGTGGGCAGAGTTGGCACCTATCAGGGGCACTTTGATGTACCAATTTCAGCAAAAATTGAAAAAATTAAAGGAAAATTTATCTGTATTTGGAATAAGGAGGAATTTGGGAACATATTCCATGATCAAAAGCTTCTAACTGAAAATCTAGATGAAATCCAAAGGGAAGCCTTGAATTCTGGGTACTTTGAGGATCTGAAACAACCAAAATAGGACACCTTGGAGCAACTCAATGCAAGAGAATGACAAGAGGAGATCCTGTGGAAACAAAAATCCAGAAATCAATGACCAAAGGAGGGAGAACGAAACAAGAAATTCTTCCACCACTCAGTGATCCAAAATCGCCAGAGGGCTAAGATATCAAGGTTAAAAAAAGATGATGGGAAATATGTAGAAACCAGGGAAGCTATGGAGGATGAGCTTTTCTAGTACTTCGAAACCATCATGAAGGAAGATAGGAAGGACATATCTTCCCATATAAGGAAGATCACCAGACATATCCCTTGGCAAATGACGGCAACCCAAAATGAAATCTTGATGAATCCTGTGGAATTCCAGGAAGTTGAGGATGTTGTTAATCAAATGAATTATGGGAAAGCACTCAAACCTGATGGGCTTACGACCAAATTTTTTCATCACTTCTGGGATTTGATCAAAGATGATGTTTGGAGAATCAAGGAGGACTCTCGCAAGGACAAAGGAGTCCTAAGAGCTTTCAATTCCACTTTTCTCACTCTCATCCCCAAAGAGGATGGAGCTGAATCCCCCAGGAAATTCTGACCTATCGTGCTCTATAATGTCATTTACAAGATTATAACAAAAATGTTAGCTAACCAGCTTAAGCCTCTCCTCCCTCACTTGGTGACCTGGGAACAGTCGGGGTTTGTGGAAGGGCGTCAAATTATGGATGGTATCATTTTAGTCCATGAAGTTATCCACTCTTTCAAAGTCACTAAAAAACCTTGTATGTTGTTAAAGCTTGATATTTAAAAATCCTATGATAAATTAACCTGGCCGTTTCTGAAAGAGATGCTTGAAGCCTACGATTTCCACCAGGACTAGGTCACTTGGATAATGCATATTACCTCTACATCCTTCTTCTCTATCCTCTTGAATGGCTCCCCTACCAGAAATTTCACTCCTTCAAGGGGTATCCAACAAGGAGATCCTCTATCCCCTTTCTTATTCATCCTTATGGAAGAAGGGTTGAGCAGGGTTATCAAAGCCAAAATTGAATGAAGGGAGCTTACAGGTTTGAAACTTCATAATGGTTAAGAGACTATCTCACACTAGGGTATTTCTTAAGGATTCTAATACTATACTTAACTATTATCATAGGTGATTATTTTGGATTGGAAAAAATATCTATATAGATACGTAGGCGAATATTAAATATGAAACATACAATTTACTACTGAAATGTGTAAATTTCGGTGAATATTATGACAAAAAAACATATTTGATGTAAATATAGGCGATATTAGAGACTAAAATTGACTAAATAGGGAATTTATTTTTTGAAAAAAAAACTCAAAAAATAGCCCATTGGCAAAATTTCACCCCTAAAAATTACTCTGTCTCACTGTCATGTCCCAAATTTGGAATTGGGTCACAATGGCCTAATCACATTAGCCATATTCATTAGAGTTTGTAAAATTAATGTTAAGGGTCAAATAATTGCCAAGGAGGAAAATTACTAGTTTCCTAGGTTTGGGGTGGAAGCTTTGGGATTTGGAATAAGGGGGATAATAAATGATGTTTAGACATTAGAAGGGTTCAAGTATTTAATAAATAGAGTGAATAAAGAAATTCAAGAGAAATCCTAGGTGACAAATGGTTTTGGAGACATATGGAGGATGTGGGACCCACACTAGCCTGATTTTTCATAATACATGGTATCTCTCTTTTGCAAATTTGAATTAATGGGAATGTGAACAGTCTTGGGTGAGTTAGAAAGTTATAACACATGTCATTGATCCTCTTAGGTCTAATTGGGAAGGATTGGTCACCTCCATGGAAGATAAAGAGTCAAAGTGGAAGTTTGTGGACACTTGGGCTAGATTCCCTAGCCCCTATGACACCAATGATGGAGCATTTATGACAACTATGACAAATTGGAGACCCAACCTCTGACATATGACCACTATGACATGTCAGCCCCAAAAATAGGCTCAACGAAGGCAAATTTGGGAGTTGGAGAAGCCAAAGAGACTCAAAATCAAAATTTGGGAGAAGATGGAAGGTTGGAACTAGGAGACAAGTGGCAAATGTGGAATATTTCCTAAATGGAAATCTATTGAAGCTATTGAGAGGATTTCGACCCTTAAAAGGATAATGTTGGTGATAAAATGTAGAAATGAAGTATGAGAATAGATTTTGATCATTTGTATAATTTGCAATTACATTTGTGAAGAGGGAGAGCTAGTGGATGACTAGTTGCTTGCCTTAGCCAATTTCGAGGGTGAAAGATTCCCATCCAAGTTGGTAATTGGAAAGGCCATTCAGACCTTTCATTTGGAGCTTTAATTGAGTCTTTATTTGCAGGTGTAATCTACAGGGCAGCTCATGGTTTCTTCTATTGCAACTCACTCCTTCAACCATTTCCAATTTTGATGGCATATTCTTGATCCTTGAGGGAGGCCATTTTTGGTGAGCTATTGTAATATTTGGGGGAGCTTCTAATGCCCAATTTCTTTTGTAATATGAAGTAAATACTCTGTTCTTAATCTCCAGAAAGTTTTAGGTCGAAATTCCAAGTAGAAATGTATAAATCTCAATTTTAATGAAAGAACAGTGCCATTTCCCCACTACCTTGTTGTGAATCAATGTAATGCTGATGATTTCGAATGAATGGATGATTCTATGGTATATTTGTGATAAATATACTTCCATGGATGTCTTATACAAGTTTCATGTACTGTACTTGAGTATTGGAAGCATTTTTACTCAGTTTAGTTGTATTGGGAGGTGAAATAGTGCCATTTCCCCAAGGGTCGAATTGGGGATTTTTGCAGTTGAATGGGAGAGGGTGAGAACAGTTGTAATAAAACATTAATGGTGCATATGAGACCTTAATAACATACTTAACACATTACATACCTATTTTCATAAATTTGAGTGGCTTTGGAGGCATTTGGGAAGCCATTTTCAGTACTTACCCTAGGGGGATTTGAACCCCAAATTACTAGTAAAATTGCATAGTTGGTCCAGAATCTTAAGAGAGTTTACAGAGGTCTTTTGGTGGCCATATGTCATCCCTAAACATCATATTCAAGTAATAATATCATTCATACACCTTCCTTGAATATTTGAAAGGATTTTGAGTCAATTTGAGACCTAGAGACCAATACTAGTCAAAGGGAAATCACTAGTAAAGTTACCTACATTGAACAGAATTGAAAGAGGATTTGCAGAAGTATTTTAAAGGTCCAAAGACATCCATGAGACACATATTTATGTTCTAATATCATTCATATACCTTCTCAAAATATTTGGGATCATTTGGGGCAAATTTGGGACCTAGAGATCAAAACTAGTCAAAGGTCTAACTAGGGAAAAAAAGTGAAAAATTGCCATTTTAATAAAATTCCTAACAAGGGACATTACACTCACACCAAAAATTTGTGGATGACACCATGCTGATGGGACATTCCTTGGTGCAAGAAGCAAGAGCCTTAAAGAAACTTGAACTCTTTCTCCAAAGCTTCTGGTTTGGAAGTGAATAACACCAAATCCCAGGTCTTCTTTTTCAATACTCCCAGGATTCAATAGAGGAATATTCTTTGTATCCTGGGATTCTAATGGATCTCCCTTCCATCCAAATATCTTGGTGCCCCTCTTGCCGATGGGGTGATTAGGAAAGTCTCCTGGGAGGACCTCCTAGAGAAACTTCAAAGGAAATTGGATAACTGGGCTTATAGGCCTCTCAACCTTGCCAACAGAACTGTGCTTGTAAAATCTGTTCTCCAAGCCATGCCTTTCTACCTTTTCTCCACTTTTACTACCCCTAAATCAGTTCTAAAGAAAATAAGATCAATCCAACGACATTTCCTATGGGGAGGAAATCAAGCCAAACACCGGTGGGCTTTGGTTAGCTAGGACACTGTATGCAAACCAAAGGATCAGGGTGGCCTTGGGCTATGTGATATGGAAAAGAATAGTGAAGTTCTTGGTGCAAATATATCGTGGCACTCAGTGTCACACAAAGAAGAACCTTGGGCCAAGCTTTGGCACAGCAAGTATGCCTAAGGGCAACCCAAACAAGACCTGATTAGATTGAATGAAAAATTTCTTGGATCCCATATATCAAATTATGCGCATGCAAACAAAAGGATTGTGCAAAATCATAGTTTATGGGAAATATAAGATGGTAAGAATGCCAATCTCTGGAGTGATTCCTGGCAACAGTTGCCAAGGATCACTAACCAGCAAGAAGTTCACAATAGCTAGTCCTTTGCCAAAGGTCTAGGATTAAAAAAAGTTTTTCAATTTTGGAGAGAAGAATAGGATGACGAAGAATTCCACGAATGGAACCCTCAAGATTGGTGGCACCAAACAATCCCAGTGGATGAGATACCCAAGATCATAGAAGCCCTACATGATCATTGCATTCGAATCCAGAACCAAATGGATAAAATTAGATGGGGGTACCAACCGAAGGGAATTTACTCCCTTAAGGAGGCCTATGACTTGTTATTTAATCGAGAGGATACAACTCTTAGGATGGAGTGGAAGGTGGTCTGGGATAGTAACCCTTGGCCTAAAATAGCTACCTTCATTTGGCTGGTATCTTACAGGCAGATCCTCACAGGCGAGAACCTCATAAGAAGAGGTATGCATGGCCCTTTTTGGTGTGTTATCTGTGAAGCCGAGGATGAGTCTATAAAACATCTTTTAGAATCTTGTCCCATGGATTTTTATCTATGGGATTGTGGAGGGGAAATTTTTCGAAGGATAGACAGGGTCAAAGGGTAACCACACCAGACTACTAAAAGTTGGGATAAGGAGGCATTCAAAAATCCTGTCATTCTTAAAATTTGGGTCATGTTTCCGAGATCTTTGATGTGGGCCATATGGAAGGAGAGAAATGGGAGGATCTTTTAAGGAAAGAAAAATTCGATGCAAACTGTATGGAACCAAGTCAGCAAGCATATCCAAGAAACCATTAAAGTTACCCCGTGGATAGAGAGAGACTATGAAATGGATGATCTTGAAACATGAATTCTAGTAGGTTGGGGGATGTACTGTTCTCGACAAGGCTAGTAGATGCTTAAGGCCCAGACGATGGCTCCCGCCAGTCCTCATCTATGGAACCCTCCTCCCAGAGGCCACTTCAATCTAAATTTTGATGGGGCCTCCAAAGGGAAACTCGGTTCGGCTGGATTTGGAGGAGTTATAAAAAACAAAGTGGGTGTTATTCTCCGATACTTATATGGGAACATTGGAATGAAATGAATAATGCGACGGAACTAGAAGGATTGCTTCATGGAATCAGAATTACAATTCGCAATGGCTTGGAGCCCATGGTCATTGAAGGGGATTCGAACATCATCATCCAAATGGATAAAAATATACAAGGTTGTCAAATCATAGCCAAAGTCAGAAAGAGATAGCGAATGATGTATCGGGTTGAAAGGCTCACTGCCCTCATCTATGGCTACCATGCTTGGTTCTTCACCCACATTAAATTCCATGAAAATAAGGTGGTTGACTTGTTGGCCAACATTAGGGAATGCAATGGAGTTAGGGTGGCTGAGGGACAACTGTTGGATGTGGGAAGTAATGACTGCAGACCCAGTGCACCCACTTAGCAGGCCATAACATCAAGATGTACCAGGATTCGATAGGGTGCACGAGTCTAGCCTCGGTTACTATGACGAACACATATTTTCCAAGCCCACTGGTCACCAGGATGTCGTCCCATATGCAATCATCATGCGAAGCCGGTACTTCAGTATTAAAACAAGACATGAAGACCCATGATCTCACCCCGATTTTCAATTATGGGGAAATCTTTCAACCACCTCCATCCATTGAAAGATATGGTATGAAAAACTAGGCAGAGCATCCGAGAGAGGTACGGGTTTCTTATGCAACCCAATAGCATGTTGAGAGAAATTAGTATGGTTACCGGTTTTTGTTTGCGTCGCTTGAATATTTCTTCTAAGCACTTCCCTCCTTCACGCATTATGTGTCTTCATGTTCTGGGGATCTGCTCTGAGTCATATCTAGAGTGACTATGGTGTTATTTGTTTTTCCGATGGACTACTACAATGGCTCCCAAGAGGCAAGTGCGTAAGGGTAAAAGGGTTGATGGTAGGAGGAAAACGACCCGTGAGCTGCGGAAGATAGGGCAAGCCGCCCAATTCTTTCCCAAGCGCATCTCTCCTATTATTAGGGAGGAAATTGAATGGGTTGAGAAGGACTCGTGGGAGCAGGTCAAATATACCAAAAACTAAGACCCATGTATGCTAGCAAGAACATCATAATGGTTTTGATTTACTCACTTAGAGGTAAATATTATGCCCAATGTGACATTTGTAGTGGTTCGAGCTATTGTGTTTTTCCTTGGATGCACAAAATATTTTATTAGGGACCAAGGCTTGGGTTTCCTCCCTCAAACATTTTAAGGCCCTAAATGCCCATATATAGTGCTTAAAACCTCTTACTTACATTAATACCCAAAATAATAGGCCAAGGATACCATTAGGAGGTCTTATGTGGTGGTTCAAGGTATACTTGTTAATATTATATGCCTACATGTTTCCTTTAAGGTGCAAGTCTCAAGTCTCCTCCCTTAATAATTTATACGCCATAAAGACTTATCAATAGTTTTATTTCCTCCAATTCCCCTTGTTATACCTATCTTCTTCAAAATTCATTTGTGTTGCCTCAACAAATAATTATTATCCCTATATTCCTCGAAGCTGCATTTAGGCTAAAGCCTTGGTTTATTTGCATAAAAAGGTTAAGGGCCAGTAAACATATCACTAGTGGCCAAAATGTCATAACAACATCAATTCCTACACGTAGGCATTAAGAATATTCTCACAAAGACATGTGTTAACCATATTTCTTGGTCCTAGATTCCTAAAATCCCCTTTTAGGGCATAAGGGTGAGTTTTCCTCCCTCAAACATGTCCAAGGGTTTGAGACCCATGCCTTGTGCTCAAATCCTAATAATGATACTAATATCCATCAAGTAATTTAATAATATCAATAAAAACATACCCTATTGAATTATCATATTTCAATTCAAACCATTTTTATTAATATTTTTTAATAGTAATAAATAAAAAATGGATGTCTTTAATTATTTTTTAATATTAAGAATCATAGGTATTTATTTACTTGAATAATATTACAAATGAATAATTTGACTTATTTACACAAAAAATCTTTGTAAACTTTTGTGATTCTAATGCAAAACATCAAAAATGAATCATGAATCATGACAGTTTATTTGTTTAAATTAATAAAAATAATAATTGAATTTGTTGTGATTGTGGTGTAAAACCTTATAAATTAATCATGAGCACTTATTTGAATTAAATCCTTTACAAAATAATTATTTTTGAAGTTGTGTTTATGGTGTAAATCATCATAATTAAATCCTATTTATAGATGTCCATGTGACAAATATGAGCTTAGTAGCACTATATGGTACTTTCCAACATCACATTTCTCTAGGCTTGGGATTCCTTTAGCCTAAGGCCTAGAATTCTTCTCTCAACCATCTTGAGGGCCACTCTAGTATCGCTAGTGATTAAAACATTATAATAATGTGAATTACCATAGGTAGAGGCCAAGAATACTATTATGAAGATGTTTGGTGACCTTTGTGCTATCTTCTTGGATCTAGGTTCCTAAAATGTTTTTTTAGGGATCTAGGTAGAGGCTTTTCTCCATTGACCATGTCCATCAATTGAGAACCATACCTTCTATTGAAAACCTAATAATGATACAAATTTCCATCAAGAAATTTAATAATATAAAAATATTCTCAATTAAATAGTCAAATTTCAATTCAAATCATTATTATTACTACTTTACAATAATAATAAATTAAAAATGGTTTATTTATTTATTTATTTGTCAATTGTATTTATTTGTTTAAATAATATTAATAATGTATAATTGAATTAAGCTATTTACAAAATAATTAGTTGCACACTTGTTGTGCTTGTGGTGTAAAGCCTCATAAATTAATCAAGTTAATTTAGTTGCTTAAATAGTCTAAACATAATGAATTAAACTTGTTGTGATTGTGGTGCAAAAACTCATAAATTAATCTTTGGTCATTTATTTGAATTGATAAAACAAAAAATAAATATTGAATTAAGTTATTTAATAATAATTATTTGTAAATTTGTTATGTTTATGGTGCAAATCTTCATAACTAAATCATGATTGTACATGTCTATATCACAAATAATGATTATAAATTTTTATTTTTATTTTTTATTTCAAAAATTTTAATTCATTCTAATTAGAAAATAAATTAAATAAATTGAAAATACATAAATACAATAAAAAATTAATTATTTATTTATTAACTCACTCAAAAATAAATAAATTATAAACATTATAAATTAAGATTTTTGACACTGCACAAACTCAGATTTAATAAACATGCAAGATTTAATAAACATGCAAGTGGGCATTCATACATTGCATCTCACCCAGACCATTCATAAATTACCATGAGTTCATTTAATTTAAATTGATATGGATTTATATTGATATATTATTTACTTGTCATAGTGATATTCAAGATATCTTTAAAATTATTTTTATTTTTAATTTATTAACATATATTTATATTTTTTATATTATCTTTATTATAAATTTATTAACATAAAAGTAGATATTAATATGGTTTTAATTTCTTTATAATTTCAAAATTATTAATAAATAAAAAATACCTAAAAGTTAATGTTACAAGTTTTAAGTGTCACAAACGGTTCATTATGCATATGTTAATTATGTATATGTTAGCTATGAGTTATTGCATTTAAATTGAGTTATTTTATATATATATTTTTTAATTATTTATTTTGAATTTGGAATTAAAACCATAAAATAAATTTTGAAATTAAATTTGTCTTGTCTTTCTGCAATCTATTAGAAAAAACTCTTAGTTATTCATTTTAAATTATAAAACATAAATAACATAAATTATAAAATATAAACACTTTAAATTCTCTAACTCAAAAAATTCACTTATTTTATTTAAATTATAGAATATAAACATCCATAGATGAAACACTTTACATTCTCTGGCTCAAAGACTGACGGACAGATTGCCGTATCTCTCAGTCTGATTGCATCGCCTGCCTTAAGTACATTGGGGACAACATTTTGGGCATGTGCAAGCTTACCTCCCTGACTGTGACCTCCGCTACGAACAGTACAACTTTTATGTGGAACTGATTGGTGATTGATGATGTTTTATTTTCATCAATCAGTATCACCACTTCTTTATGGTGTGGGATAACTTTTGTTTCCTAGATCTTATAATCTGTGAAATCGTAGTTCCATCCTATTTACTGTGGAACTATGTTATGGAACTGTGTTTCTAGGGGTTTTGGCCTATTTTAAGACTGGGTGGAACTGTGCCTTGCCGGAAAAATTTTTGTTGCCCGTAGGAGGCAATTTGAGTGCCAGTTATCACACGCCCTTCTTTATAGTAACCATGACGGTTATTTTTAGTCAGAATCCTGTGTTTTTTTATTTTGCTAAATTGAAATTTAATAGTGGTTTATTGGGATTTTTGATAGTAGAAATGGTTTCATCATCCTCAAAAACTCCTGCTCCACCCAAAATGCTAAAATTGGACTGGTGTAAACTGGATTTTGAAAAATTATGACCAGATTTTTTCAATATTGTGCCTAAACTGAATTTTGAAAAATTATGACCTGATTTTTTCAATATTGTGCCCAGAAAAATCATCTTTTCTAACTCAAATCTTAAAAATTTTGGACTACTTGTATAATATTACATACATAGCCTTTCAATATCTTAATTCATACTATAATTACAGTGTCTAATATCGCTATTTATAGATTTTATTTTTAGTTACTCTTTAGTTCCCAATAATGTTTTTCATGGAGATGTAACAGGTTTTCATTTTAAGCAATAACATCTGAATGTCCCGAAAGTCCATACAATAACTTTGAGGTTGAGTTATTAATTTGTCTTCCTCATATGTTATATTCATTTTATGTTTACATCCATATCGTATATCATATTAATGTCTGTTATTTTTATGTATTTAAAAAAAATAACCAATCCATTTGGATATTATTCAGCGGGTCATGTGCGTGCTAGGAAGTCATTGGTTCATGGGAGATACGTTTTTATATAGTCAGCCTTAGGACACAGGTTCTGGATCCGGCACAGACTGATCTGGGCATCTGGTTATAGTATAAAAACCGATCTATCCCATTCTGAGGGGATCTGAAGTCCTTTCTTTTTAAATCTAACCAGTTCTGCTCATTCTCATATCCCACTCGGCCGCAATTGGAAATACAGTGATTGAAACATAGTGACTGTAACAACGCAAAAATTCCATCAATAAAAAAAATTTAGTTATGGGGGTTAGAATAGATTTAAGACCTAACAAGTCTGCACATAGCTTTCAAGAATTCTAATGACCTTACATTTCAGTTACAAACTTATGACTTAACCTATCTTATCTAAATGAGTTCAATGTAATATGATACTTGTTATTTTGAATAAGATAACTCCATTAATGATTTGTGTACTACTACACTAGCATACACGTTGTAAACCTTAAAATAAATCATAACTCCATTAATGATTTGTGTACTACTATGCTATCATACACGTTGTAAACCTTAAAATAAATCACTTGTTTCATATTTTGATGTGTTATGCTGACCTTGTTGCATGTTACAGTTTGTATATTTGTCTTGTATTACTAAGGTGATGCCTTCGTCATACTTGCATTTTAAGATCTCTACTTAATGTCACTTTGATTAATATTAGGGTTTTACGGGACCCATGGTCTTACTTAGATTCTTATAAGCTAAAGCGTGTTAAAATTCTTGTTTGCAGGTGTGACATAAGGGAACAACAAGACCCTTGAATTCTAAATAGATCTAGGTGAGTCACAACATACAAAAGCACCACAGTAAGAAGTATTCTAAGCTAAGACTTGGTATAAGAAAATAATGGCTCCTCCAACTATAGAAGGGAGGGTAAAAATGTAACTCTTAGTGTCCACGCAGGTTGAAAGTTAATACAACCATGTGAAAACGCGTGGGTGTTATCCAGGCTCGATATGGAGTATACCCTAACGCAAATGCCAAAGTGGTTGTCTTCTTTGCTTGTCAAACTAGTGAGGAGAGCCGAGGGTTATCGGCCCTTCCAGCATTGCAGGGAGAAAAGGAATGCGCCTGGTCTAACACGGGCTCCTTCGCATCAATGTTTGAAGCTAGAGGTATGTTCTGTAAATTTAATGGCGTATTGGAGTTTTGTATAGATTATTTCTTTTACCATTATTTTATTCTATAATTTAACCTTTTTCTTCTTTGTTTTCCTGCCAGGAGGTTCTCTGGATGTTGTATGTTGGGCTTGACTTGAGGTTGGATAAAGGTTGGGTCATGAGAGCTCCAACGCCATCGGTCCTTGGGAAGCCTAGAAATCTAGGATCCCTTGCTATTTCTATGGTGTGAAGTTTTGAAAAGCTGGAACATAGTTTTTGGTTGGCTTTGTTGGGAGTTACAAGGGTTTATACGAGCCCCCTCTATTAAATGGTAACACTTCCGTGTTCTGTTTTTTTAGAAAGTTGATGGCTGAGATATTTATTCTTTTTGTAAGCCTTGGGGAAAGAATATTTGGAAATATACAGAGTTAAATGTTTAGTTGGAAATCCTCTTTTGTTTCCAGGACATGGAGTCTATGTGAAAGGTTACCTTACAGCCTCTGTGCTTGTTGAAACCTTTACTGTATAAATTTTAAATGATTAGTAGTGTTACTTCTCTGTTTGATATATTGTTTGTTATTCCGAAATGAATTCGTGTACAGCTTGGTTGCAACTATTGCATTTGCATTCTTAGCTTGTTGTTGCCATTCTGGCCTTTGATAGGGGTTAAGGTGTTCTTTAATTGATGACAAGCCGAACCTAGGGTTCCATCATTTTCAAACGCTGCCAATGTTTTGTTCTTTAGCTAAAGGTGCCTCAGCTGTATGTATTCGATATTGAGCTTGGGTTATTTAAATTTTTAAATGTATTACTTGGAAATTTTAACCCTATGGGTTCCGAACCCTAGACCTGTGCTAAGTATATCCTTAATTAGGGAGGGAGAACATGCATCAACCGTTTCCGAAAAAAGAGGGCATCATTGCCTACTAGGTAGGTGCTTTTTCCATGTGTGCTTAATGAGCTCATTTGGTCTTTAATTTCTAGGAAAGCCCTATTTATAAAAATGTATGCTCTATTTAGAAAATAATTGTATTATATTAAAGCACGAAGGTGTTTGACCAAAGTTTATCATGTCTTTGGTTCAAATCGTTTGGATGGAAAAGCCGAGTAATCGATCATTTACAGGATTCGTTATAGACCTGTGGGATTATTTTTTATTAAAGATGATTTTACATAAAATATCTAATACGTTTAATTATATAACCCATGGATGTTATGTACTTTGATGAAGTTCATTCGATATCTAGGTTAAAATTTAACTGTATATATGTTTACAATATATAGATATGGTGTGAAATTTATACATTTATAGTTAGTCTACTATTAAGAGCGGTATTATGCTTTCGGAATGTATTCATCTGAATTCGATAATGGTTAATTATATATATATATATATATAGTAGATATAGGTGTGTGAATTTACTTTTGTTAATCTACTTTCATTTTTTGTATTCGATTATACTCACATTTGTATCTAAGACATATTCAATAAAATAAAAAGATACTGTTTTCTAAATATAACTACACTTAGTCTATGATTCTGCTATAAAAATCTGTATAAACTACTGATACTCTTACTGTATGAGATTGGAAGTTACGCTATAAGCAAAAAAATTATTTTCATAAGGAAATGAATACTAAAATTTGATAGAGATTGATAGGTTATAATCATTATTATATCTATCTAATCATACATATTCTTGTACATAATATAATTGTTGGTTCTGTTATTCGAATAAATTAGACAGTTAAGTAAATAAACTAAAAAGAACATTAATAACCTGGTAAACTTGAAGATGAAACCAAATCCAAAAGAAGATTGTTCCTCCCAATCGTATCTTGAAAGTAGCCAAGTTACTTACTTCAGTACCCCCGAGCCTGTTCACTGAACCACCAGGATGAAGACTTGGTGTAGAAGCTTATTCTGTTCTCTCTGTAACTCAGCAATCAAACTTGCAGAAAAAATGCCAGCAATCTCACTTTATCTTTCCCCTCATCGAATACCCTCTTGTGTGCTTAAATTTTCTGTGTGCAACAAATCCACATGGTTCTAATGTGTGAGCCTCCTGCTCATTCGATGGATATATGCTTTCCTAGGTCTTTGGGTCAGTTTTGAATTTAATGAGCCACCTGCTCAGTTCCTCCTTTCTTGGGAACATGACCACAATTTAGGGAAGATTCCTCCTCCATTAGCTAGAAAGTGAATGTTGTTGCTGCCATTTGTCATTTTTTCCTTTTACACCAGATCATTCCTCTGAGTGGGTCAGTGAAAACTCTTCAACAATCCTCTTTGGATAGGCGTCTCTTCTTTTATTTATTAAATAATAAAATATTCAATTATAGTCATCTTTGAACATCTTTGGTCAACAACATAAAACTTTACAATAACTTTTAAGATATTTTTTTTCCATAACATAATTTTGTTTTAGTTCTAGGTGGGTTACAAACACCCCCTCTTAAGTTCAACATCATCATCGATGTTGCTTAAGTATCTTCTGAGTCTTCGTGAAACAAAATTGGATATGATTCCTGCATATAACTCTCCAATTCTTAGGTTGCTTCTTCTCGACTAAGGTGCTTTCATTGCACCTTTACCTATCCAATGGTGTGATTCTGGAGAAAAATTTCTCTCTTGTCGAGGATACAATCCGGTTCCACCTGAAAATCTCCTTTTGGTTATACCTGGATAACATTCCAATCAATTACATGAGTAGCATCATGTACATATTTTTTTAATATAGAAATATGAAATACATTATGTATTTTGAGATTAGGTGGCAAAGCCAACTGGTAAGCCATTGGTCCAACTCTTGACAATATAATGGTCCACAATACTTGGGTTCTAATTTAGCACAACTCCCAAACTTAAAGGAGCTTCTTCTTGGTTTTACCTTGACAAAAACATGCCCATCTACTTGGAATTCCTTCTGAGTTCTTTTAAGGTCTCAATGACTCTTTTGTCTATCTTGTGCAATATTCAGATTGCTTTGTACCTGTTTCACCGTTAGTTTCATTTCTTTCAACAATTTAGGTCCTAACATTAATCTATCGACCACATTACTCCATGAAATGGCAGTATTACACTTCCGACCATACAGTATTTCAAAAGGAATAAGTTTAGCTGAAACTTGATAATGATTGTTATAAGAAAACTTGACTAAGTGCAAATATTCTTCACATTTGTTTGGATGATCCCTGACATACATCCTAAGCATATCTTCTAAAACTTGATTTACTCTTTCAGTTTGTCCATCCGTTTGCGGATAGTAAGATGTACTAAAATTTAATTTAGTGTCCAATCCTTTAAACAATGACTTCTAGAAATTACTAGTAAACTTAGAATCTGTACAAAAAATTATTATCTTAGAAATTACATGCAAACGAAAAACTTCTTTCATAAATACATCAACAATATTAATAGCCTTATAAGTAGCTTTAACATGTATAAAGTGAGCTTCCTTGCTAATTTTGTCTACTACTATCATCACAAAATCATTTAGCTTTTGGTTTTTAGGCAATCCTATTATAAAATATATGCTGATAATTTCCCATTTCCAATCTGGTATTGGTAATGGCTGCAATAGACATGTTGGGTGTTGATGCTTAACTTTAACCGGCTGGCATTCAATACACCAAGCTATATATTCCACCACTTCATTCTTCATGTTAGGCCAAAAATAATCTTTTCTTAGCATTGTTATCATTTTTTGGTAACCAGGATGTCGTGAGTAAGGACTCTTATGCACTTTGTTCAAGATCAGCAATATAATTTTTGGTACATTAGGTACATAAAATTGTTCTTATATAGTATTAAATCTTTTTCATTCAAACTGAAATCTATTTGTGTATTTTCAAATTTGTTTCCTGCAACATTTTCTATTAAATTTTTATAATTCTTATCCATTTTTATTCCATATTCAAACTTATCTTCTAGATCTATTTTGTAGCTACTAATAGCGGCTATAAAATTTAGTCTTGTGTTCCTACTTAAAGCATCAACCACCTTATTTTCCTTTCCTTTTATATGTTTGATTTCAAAATCATACTCGCTAAGGAAAGCCAACCATGTTGCTTTCCTGGCGTTTAGATTTTGTTGATCAAAGAAATATTTTAAACTTATGTTGTCGGTCATTAATAGAAATCTTCTACCGATTAGATGATGGTGCCACATTTTCAAGGCATGGATTATGACAACCAACTATAAATCATAGGTAGCATAATTCTTTTCATGTATTTTTAACTTTCTTGATTCATATGCTATTACATGTCCTTCTTGAATTAAAACTCAACCTAGTCCCTCATTGCATGCGTCAGTGCATACAACAAAGTCCTTGTATGGATCTACTATTTTTAATATAGGTGCGATAGTTAATAATTCTTTTAACTTTTTAAAGCTTTCTTCACATTTTAAATCCCATACAAATCTGTTTCCCTTTTTCTATAAGGATGTTATAGGATTCGCAATTCTCGAAAATTCTTCTATGAATTTTCGGTAATAACCTATAATTCCCATGAATGATCACACATCCGATGCATCCTTAGGGATAGGCCATTCAATTATTGCTCTTATTTGATCAGGTTCAACTAATAATCCTTCCTTAGATATCACATGACCTAAATATTGTATCTCCTCTTTAAATAATTCGCATTTACTGAATTTAGCATATAATTTATGTTCTCTTAGGACTTGTAATATTATCTACAAATGTTCATCATGTTCTTCCTTTGTTTATGAATAAATCAGTATGTCATCGATGAAGACAATTACGAATTTATCCAAATATTTACTTAACACATTGTTCATTAAACACATAAAAGTTGCTAGAGCATTCATTAGCCCAAAAGGCATAACTACAAACTCATAATTCCCATAACGGGTTCTAAATGCAATTTTAAATATGTCTTCATCTTTAATTCTGAATTGATGATATCCAGATCTCAAGTCTATCTTTGAGAATATCGTTTCTCCATGTAATTGATCAAACAGATTATCTAGGCGGGGCAATGGATATCTATTTTTAATTGTCATCTTGTTTAATTGACGATAATCTATACACATGTGTAAGGTACTATCTTTCTTTTTAACAAATATGACATATGCTCCCCAAGGAGATACACTTGGTCTTATATAATTTTATCTATTAACTCTTGTAGTTGTAGTTTTAATTCATTAAGTTCTAAGATATTCATCGAGTAAGGGGCATTTGAATTGGGTACAGCTCTAGGTACCAACTCAATAGTAAAATCCAATTCCCTTTTCGGAGGTAATCCTTGGATCTCTTCCGAGAATACATCTGAAAATTCTTTGAAGATTGGTATGTCTTCAAATTTTAATTTATCTTCTTTCTTCATGTGTTCATCATTCATTATATGTACAACAAAAACTCTACAACGTTTATGTACTTAATTTTTCATTTGTAAGGCTGAAATCTGTCTAAGAGAAACTTTCATAGGAATTCCTTTCACTATGATAGTTTCTCCTTTTTCATTTAAGCATGTAAATGTTTTCTCAAAACAATTTAAAACTACTCTGTGTTTTTTCAGCCAATCCATACCTATTAAAACATCATATGATTCTAGAGATAACACATTCAATTTCACTCAAGTTTTGAATTGACTCATAAACATTTCACAATCTTCAACATAGCTAACTACTTTTCTCTTAGTTCATCTAGCTAACTGTACCAACCAAGACTTTTCAAATTATTCAAATGCAAATTACAACTTTCTACTATACTAGCTGACAGATAGCTTAGCCTTGCAACTGGATCTATCAAAATAAAAATCGGTTTGTTCTTTATCATACCTTCTATCTCAACCATAGATGTATGGTGATCATCCTGTCAATTCTCCAAAGCTGCATTAATCATGGGCTTCTTGTTTGCTATGTCACCAACAGTTTCCTCTTTCTGTACTGTATGCAGATTGCTAAAATTCCTCTTTCTATTAGGGCAGTCCTTTGCATAATGAGGTCCCTGACAATCCCAGTATTTTATAGGTTCTATTTATTCATTATTTTTAACATATGTATTAGGTATGTCTTTGTTCTTTGTTGCTGTAAAATTTTGTTGTGTATTACTCTTAAAATTTGTCCCTTGATAATTATTTTTAGGATAGTTTCGAGAAATATTTCCAAAATTTTTGTTAAAGTTAAAGTTCTTTATTCTTTGTTCAAAGTTATTTTGTCTTTTAACCTTCTAGTTGGGTACACCTTCTATTTTATTTCTTCTTTGTTCATAATAGAAATTAGTCTTCCTCATTGCTTCCTCAAGGGTTTTTGGATTATCATATTCAATTCTGTCCTTAAAGCTAAGAGGTAGACAACTCAAAAATCTTTGTATCTTGGGATTTTCCTCAATGATATAAGGTACATATAGTAGTAAACTTAAAAATTTATTACTTAGTTCCTTCATAGTCATTGAACCTAACTTCATGTCATAAAATTCCTTAGCCCTTTTTTCGTAATATTGTTTAGACAAAAATATTCTCGTAACGTATTTTTTAAAGATCCTCCAAGTTACATATTTTTCTTTAATATTTTTCACTCTTTTTATATCCTGCCACCATATATCATCTTTTCCAATTAAGTTATAAATAGTCATTTTAGCTTTTAGCCTGTCTAAGTAATTATAAATTTGAAAATACTTTTTCATCCTAGACAGCCATGCCTCGGCTTCTTCTCCTTTTTCCACGTCACCATTAAACATTGGTGGTTTTATCTTTTTAAACTATCCCAAAGTTGCTTCATAAGCTTTATATTTTCTCTTTTTAGGGCTGTTGTCACTGTCATTGCTTTCACTAGAGTATTTATATTTCTCTCTATGTGACTCAACATTAATTTCCATGGAGGAATTACTTTCATTTTCAGAAAATTTTTTAACTTTTAACCTTTATGCTTGTAAGATATAGTTCTAGATTCAGATTCAAGTTCTTTTCTTTTATTATTTTCCTCATTATGTAATTTATTCAGCAATACATGATTTAATTCTTCATGTACCCGCAGGATTCTTTCGTTATCTTCCTTAACATTTTTCAGTTCAGCTTTTAAGTCTTTTACAGTTTGAATTAATTCAAATGAGTGATTAGTTCTTTATTTAATTACACCCATAAGTTATTATTATAATCATTTTCTTGTTCGTGATTATTTTTTTCATTGTGATGTGATTCATCTTCGACATATGCCTCTACTCCTTCTATTTCCTGCAAAATAGAGATTATATTTATGTACATAAACAATTTAAACATAAGTGAGTATATTTTTTTTTCATGTTTTATATTGAACACGCGAGTTGAGCGAATTTTGATGCCTAGTGTTTGTAACCGTGCTCTGATACCACAAGTAACAACTCAAAAATTCCATCAATAAAAAAAATTAGTTATAGGGGTTAGAATTAATTTAAGACCTAACAAGTCTCCACATAGCTTTCAAGAATTCTAATGACCCTACATTTTAGTTATAAACTTATGACTTAGCCTATCTTATCTAAATGAGTTCGATGTAATATGATACTTGTTATTTTGAATAAGATAACTCCATTAATGATTTGTGTACTACTATGCTAGCATATAGGTTGTAAACCTTAAAATAAATCACTTGTTTCATATTTTGATGTGTTATGCTGGCCTTGTTGCATGTTAGAGTTTGTATATTTGTCTTGTATTACTAAGGTAATGCCTTCATCATGTTTTCATTTTAAGATCTCTACTTAATGTCACTTTTATCAATATTAGGGTTTTAAGGGACCTGTGGTCTTACTTAGATTCTTATAAGCTAAAGCATGTTAAACTTCTTGTTTGCACATGTGACATAAGGGAACAACTAGACCCTTGAATTCTAAAGAGATCTAGGTGAGTAACAACATACAAAATCACCATGGTAAGAATTATTCTAAGTTAAGACTTGGTATAAGAAAATAATGGCTCCTCCAATTATAGAAGGGAGGGTAAAAATATAACTCTTAGTGGAGGCAGGTCGAAATTTAATACACCCATATGAAAACTCTTGGGTGCTATCAAGGCTAGATAGGGAGTATACCTTAACGCACATGCCAAAGTGGTTGTCCTCTGTATTTTTCAAACTGGTGAGGAGAGCCGAGGGTTCTCGGCCCTTCCAACATTAGGGAAAAGGAATGTGCCTGGTTTAACACAGCCTCCTTCGGATCAATGTTTGAAGCCAGAGGTAAGTTCTGTAAATTTAATGGTGTATTGAAGTTTTGTAGAGATTATTCTTTTACCATTCTTTTATTCCATAATTTAACCTTTGTCTTCTTTGTTTTCCTTCTAGGAAGTTCTCTGGATGTTCTAGATTGGGCTTGACTTGAGGTTGGATAAAGGTTGGGTCATGAGAGCTCCAGTGGCATCGGTCCTGTTAAGACCTGGGCACCCTGAAACTCTATGATCCCTTGCAATTTCTATGGTGTGAAGTTATGAAAAGATGGAACAGAGTTTTTGGTAGGATTTGTTGGGAGTTACAAGGGTTTATACGATCCCCCTGTGTTAGATGGTAAACACTTTCGTGTTCTATTTTCTTAAACCCTTACTTTATAAATTTTAAATGATTAGCAGTGTTACTTCTGTGTTTGATATATTGTTTTCTATTCTAAAATGAATTCGTGTACATCTTGGTTGCAACTATTGCGCCTGTGCTCTTAGCTTGTTGTTTCCATTCTGGCCTTTGATAGGGGTTAGGTCGTTCTTTTATTGATGACAAGCTAGAGCTAGGGTTCCAGCATTGTCAAACGCTGCCAATGTTTTTTTTTGTATCTAAAGGTGCCTTAGCTGTATGTATTCGATAATGAGATTGGGTTATTTAAATTTTCAAATGTATTACTTTGAAATTTTATCCCTATTGGTCATGAACCTTAGACCTGTGCTAAGTCTATCCTTAGTTAGGGATAACACCCATCAATTGTTTCTGAGAAATGAGGGCGTCATTGCTTACATGGTAGGTGCTTTTTCTAGGTGTGCTTAAGAAGCTCATTCGATCTTTAATTTATGGGAAATCCCTATTTATAAAAATGTATGCTCTATTTAAAAAAAATTGTATTATATTAAAGCACGGAGGTGCTTGACCAAAGTTGTATTGTGTTTTTGGTTCAATTCGTTTTGTTGGAAAATCCGAGTAATCGATCCTTTACAAGATTCGATACAGACCTGTGGGATTATTTTTTATTAAATATATTTTTACATAAAATATCTAATACTTGTTTAATTATATAACACATGGATGTGTTCTGTACTTTGATGAAGTTCATTCGATCTCGAGGTTAAAATTTAACTATATATCTGTTTACAGTATATAGATATGGTGGGAAATTTATAGATTTATAGTTAGTCTACTATTAAGAGAAGTATTATTCTTTCAAAATGTATTCATCTGAATTCGATAATGTATATATATATATATATATATATATATATATATACACACACAATAGATATAGGTGTGTTAATTTACTTTTGTTAATATAGTTGCATTTTCTGTATTCGATTATACTCACATTTGTATGTAAGCCATATTCAATAAAATAAAAAGATACTATTTTTAAATATAACTAAACCTAGTCTATGATTCTGCTATAAAAATCTGTATAAACTACTAATACTCTTACTGTATGAAATTGGATGTTATGCCACAAGCAAAAACTTATTTTCAAATTCCTAAGGAAATGAATGCTAAAATTTGACACAGATTGATGGGCTATAATCATTATTATATCTATCTAATAATATGGATTCTTGTACAGAATATAATTGTTGGTTTTCTTATCCGAATAAATTATATAGTTAAGTTAATAAACTAAAAAGAACATTAAAAACCTAGTAAACTTGATTATGAAACCAAATCCAAAATAATACTGTTCCTCCCAATCGTCTCCTGAAAGCAACCAAGTTACTTGCTTCAAGTCCCCCGAGCCTATTCACTGAACCACCAGGACGAAGACTTGGTGTAGAAGCTTGTTCTATTGTCTCTATAACTCAACAATCTCACTTTAGCTTTCACCTCATCGATTACCCTCTCGTGTTCTTAAACTTTTAGTGTGCACCAAATCCACAAGGTTCTAATGTGTAAGCCCCCTACTCATTCGATGGATATATGCTTTCCTAGGTCTTTGGGTCATTTTTTAATTTAATGAGCCACCTACCCAATTTCTCCTTTCTTGGGAACATGACCACAATTTAGGGAATATACCTCCTACATCAGCTAGAAAGTGAATGATGTTACTGCCATTTGTCATTTTTCCTTCTACACTAGATCATTCCTCCTATTGGGTCAGTGAACACTTTTCAACAACCCTCTTTGGGTAGGTGTCTATTCTTTTATTTATTAAATAATAAAATATTCAATTACAGTCAGCTTTGACCATGTTTGGTCAACAACATAAAACTTTACAATAACTTTTAAGATAATGTTTTTCCGCAACATAAAATGTTTTTAGTTCTAGGTGGGTTACAGTGACGATCCAACCAAACCAGGACTGGCTTCATACTACCTTACAAATTGCATGGATTTTTATTATATATAATAATATTAAACTACTTATCTAATTAAATAATCATATAAATTTTAATTTAAATAAGTATTTAAATTTTCAGCTGAATACTAATTTAAATGTTGAATTTCATATTTTATAAAAAACATATTATGAAAAATAAATAAATATATTGAATTATGTCCATTGGTTGTAGCTTGGGTGGTTGGGAGGAATGTTTGTTACCCTCCCCACCTAGGTTCAATTCTTGTAAGTGACATATTGCTCTTGTTGAGCCCATATTATAATGATTGTAATTCGTGCCACCTTGATTCTTTAGAATAGCAGGTGGTGACCATTTCCCCAGATGGACTAGCCCTCTAACAAACGGCGAACCACCTTTAAAAAAAAAAAAAAAAAAACTTTAATAAAAATTCAAAATTTCATAATTTTCTTATAAAAAAACTCAAAACTAATACAAGTCTTTATTATGAAATTATCAATATAAAAATAAGTCTTTATTATATAATATTTGTATCCTTTTTAATATGAATAATATGGATATTCTCCATGAATGTATTTTTCTTTAATCATCAATGAATAATATTATTCTTTATTTAATTTGAATTGGCAATTTTATTTTACTCGAAAAGAAAAAAAAATATTGAAATTATTAAGTAAAAGAAATTAATCAAAATATTAATTACATAATTTTTCTACCAAAGCGGAGATATAAGAATATGAATGGAGATTTAAAAAGAATGTGACTTCTTCCTCCTTCACCATAGGATTTATCATTGCCACTAATCCATTTTAATTAAAGTGGATACACAATACAAGTTAAAATATATAAAAAATCTTCAACATAAAGTTGTCATAGGTAACATAAATTAGATTACACAATTGCTATGGAGATTCCTCTGAAACCAATGTATTTATCATTGCCACTAAGGTTGAAATTTGACCAGTAAATGGTCGTCATTTGCCATTTTACATATTAAAATACTTCCACTTCATAAAATTAAACATCATTAGGAAACTGTAAATTTTAATTTCATAGGTCATTAATATGTATAACTTAATCCCATATATATATCTATATATCTATCTATCTATCTATCTATATTATCTTTATATTTCTATTTCTAATATGTTGTTTTTTGTTAGTAAACTTTCACTAATTAAAATGAAGAATAAAAACACTAAAAGTAATAGTAAAAGTAATTAATAATCTTTTTCCTTTATCTCAAACTTACTTTCTATATTATAAAAACTAAAATTTGGAAAGTAAGCTTTCTTTAATTAATATAAAGTATAAAAACACTAAAAATAATTAAAAATATTTTTATTTTTCTCCCCTTGTTAGGTAAACTTGAATTGGTTAGATAGTCAAACGCATTTAGAGTTAATGGTTTTTTGGACTTATGGTATTTTCATGGCCCATTGTATTTCTTGTGAGTAAGCCTATTTAAATGCCATTATGTGTGCTTAATTTAATCATTATGTTTATTATGTGTGTTAGGATATTTTAATACTCCATCCTTGTCCTACCTAGCATTATTTCATTTTCCTAGTAGCAGATGATGTCATTTTCCCCTAGTGGTGTGTAGATGTCATCCATGATACATCTACCACCTTCCTAAGCCCTACATGCATCAGTTTAGGACCACTTAAATTAGTTACCTATTTTTTATGAGCCTACTTAGTGTTCTAGTTCAATTCACCTAATTTAGCTGACTCTTATGGGGGGTTAGAGCTCTGAATTCCACTGATTGTGTCCTCATGCACCCTTTTCTAACCATTTTGCATGGAAAATTCACTGATGTGCCCTCCTTGGTCAGTTAACTTAATTTGTCTTCAGTTAACTGAATTTAGCATCAGTTTGGTTGAGTTTGAGTCTTCTAGAGCACTCCACTTGCGACAATTACTATGTTAGACCAACTGAGACTTGAATTCTCATGTGTGATTTAAATTCACTTGATCGTAACATCATTGTTGACTATACTGATTATTGGATCATGTGACATTATTATGTTCCCATCTGATTTCTCATGCATGATTAATTGTCTACTCATTTTTACTGTAGTTTTCACTATAATTCATCTTTTCTGCTCATGCTATCTCTATGAGTTATACTCAGCTCTTAGATCTATTGTGATTTAGAATTTCACATGGTATCAGATCCATGAGCATAGTTTAGGAAACTGCGTTCAGTAGTGCACCAGAAGCCTTTGTATTTCCACAGCAAAATCCTGGTGCCATTGCATTGAATTCATTCGAGAAATCCTTTAAGGTCTAGCTAGATGTGAAGGATCCGGGAAAATGTGCCAATTGTCCTAAAGCAGTGCTCAATAGTAGTCTATCTCTAAAAACTAAGAGTTTTTTGCAGGTTATTAAAGGCTTTTGAGTTGCAACAGTAGCAACAATTTCACCTTGTATTCGCTCCAGCAGTTCTCATGGACAATTCGAACTCTCCTCTCTCTTCCAAGATCTCGAAACCCTTCAATTAACTTGATTGGAGGGTTGATATGTAGATGGTCTTGCGCAACAAGTTACTATACAGGGTAACAATGGGGAAGGAGTTCGAACCCCAAGCAGTTGTGGGGAAGGCCAAGTATCTGAATAGATTGTATGAAGCATTCGGTTTCATGTGTATTTAGATTTCCAGAGATCTACTCTTCCAACTCAATGGATTGAAGACTCGAAGAGAGATACGGTTGAATTTAGAGACCCTCTTCGACAAACAAGATGAGCTAAGGGGCCATATTCTAGAAAACGAGTTGATTGCTCTTCAACTGAGCAGTTTCGAGACCATCTCGCAATTCTTTTCCAAATTCAAATCTATAGTCATGCAATGAAAGCAGTGTGGCATTGAGAATAATGATGAGCAGTTGGCTTTATCGATTATGAGAAAGCTAGATCTGGATTTATCCATCTTTGTCTCTACCTTCCATTCAGAGAAAATGTCAATTCCTGGTTGGAAGATGCCATCCTTAGATGTTTTCACTGAATCTCTCATCCAAGAACAAGATAAAATGATCCAGATGGGTGCGTTGAAGGCGTCCAAAAATCAAGCTCTTGTGGCTGGAGAAGAAAAAAGTGTGAATGGAAAGGGGAACCACAAGGGAAAGGAGAAGAGGAAATTTGAACCCAAGAAGAATGCCAAGCCAAGTCCATCAAAAGGAGCCTCCAGCTCCAAGAAGGACAAAAAAAGAAGTTTGAGAAATCCAAGTGTACATACAACAAGAAGGGTAATCATCCAAAGAGTTCTTTTATGAAGAAGAACATAGATATAATGGAAAAAATTCTTGAGAAGCATAACGTTTCCCTCCCCAAAGGTGCAAGGAATACTGATCCAAGTGGAAATTCATAAGATCATAAGATATGCCATGCATTGAAGGATGGATTCTCACAATTCCAAGATTTTCTTATTGATTCTAGAGCCTCCAACCACATGGTTTCCTCTAGAGAGTCATTTTATTCATTAGATCTCACTGATGGACCAAGCATACACATGGGAGATGAATATCAAATCTTTCTTGAATGGAAGGGTACTATACAACTTGAGCATGGAAGGTTCAACGATGTACTGTATGTGCCTTCTCTAGCAGCTCATTTGTTGTCTGTTTATCAGATGATACACATGAGTTTACCAAAGAAAGCAGTATTTGGACCTGACACAACTAAGGTTGCAGAGATCTCATTTAGGAAGTTGATAGCCAAAGGAGTTGAAAATCATGCCTCAAAGACATATGATTTCTCCTGCTTCTTACCATAATCACATCAAAGTGCTCTCTTGGATCATGCAAATGAGACAAGTAGTCCGTAGCATGAAAGATTCATACACCTAAACTTCAAATACCTATAGCAGTTGCACAAGGAAGATATGGTTGAAGGTTTACCGAACATAAAATTCTCTCAAGGAACCTGCAAAGGTTGATTGGTAGGGAAGTACCAAGAGCGAAAGTGTGATGTTGGGAAGGAAAATGGAGCTTCCTCCATCCTAGAGTTGATTCATAGTGATGTTTCAGGACCAAGGACTACAGCTTTAGTGAATGGATCCAAATATCTTTGGACCTTCATCGATAACTACTCTAGGTTCTGTTGGATCTACTTTCTTAAATAGAAATATGAGGTGTTTGAAAGCTTCAAAATTTTCAAAGCATTAGTTGAGAACACTACTCGAAGAAAGATCAAGGAACTTAGATCAGATAATGGAGGGGAATACATCAAGAAGGAGCTGCAGTAACTATGTGCTTCTAAAGGCATTCAGATGCAACTTTATGTTGCATACACACCATAACAAAGTGGTGTAGCAGAGAGGAAGAATATGTCATTGAAAGAGATGGCTACCTGCTTGCTTGAAGCAAGAGATATCCCATCAAATATATGGGAAGAAGCAGTAAAATGTTCCACATATATTCAGAATAAGGTACCCCCCAAATCTATTGATGGGGTCACTCCATTAAAAGCATTGAATGAAACAAACCTGATGTATCTCATCTGAGGGTTTTTGGATCCAAGGCATGGGCCAAAATCCCCACTGACAAGAGGAAAGCACTTCAACCTCAAAGTGGTGAACGCATCCTTCTTGGATGTGTAGAATATGCAAATGTGTGAAATATAACTCATAGTAGGATCTACTAGTTAAATATTACCTCACAATCAAGAAATTTGACTAATTATGCAGAAAATACTGTAAAAGAAGCATGCTGGACAAACAAATGATCAAATTATAGACACAAATGATCAAATAGTAGGTTTTTATTAACTATCCAACCTAAAAGTGAGTTGGGAACACCTTTATATAAAATTTGGGAGAAATCCTGAGCCTTTGGAGGCATCTACAAGTGGCTAGCTTACATTGGACCTCAATCCCCCCTAGGTTGACCAATAGTCTCCCAAATCACCTCAAACTGTCACAAATTCCTAATATGATCATTGGGTAGGCATGGGAGTTCATTAATGATGATGGAACATGTTTGGGTGAGGATTTGGTGAAGTGTAGGTGGCTAATGATAGGCCAAAACTGCCAAGCAAGGGGGAAATTACCACATTCAATGCATGGGCACCTCAAGTCAAATAAAGATCCATAAAACATGAGTTAAGGGAACACTTACTTAGGTAGTGGTAGTAAATGAGGGTGGTGGCCATAGATGAGGGTTCCTAACAGCTAGTTTGACTAGGATTTGGCCCAGAAGTGGTGGAATGTGCCATAAATAACCCAACAACTTTCTAAAAAAACTTGGATTAACATCATTAACCATATTTTGGATCAACAACCACCAGATGAACTTGTAGACTATGGTCCTAGGTGTAATAATGTTTTAACACCCCCCTTAAGCTAGACTTATGTAGTCAAAACAAAAATGAGGCCTTGGCAACTAAGGCTCAAGTCACCTCTAACAACGAATTTTTGTATTAGTCCATGTAACCAAGGTAAGGAGGAAAACCACATGGGAAATAAAACCTCCCCTCTAAAATGGACATGAACCATAATATGGAAAATGTACCAGTATTCACCATGCATCACTCACCCCAAGAAGTGATCTAAGGTAAGTGAAGGTTTTCTTTGTGAAATTCTTGGTGAATATATCAGCACTGTGCTAAGCGGATGGGAAATACTACAAGGAAATAATATGGTCATGCACCAAACCTATGATGTAGTGCATGTGGATCTCTATGTGCTTGATCCTCTGCCTCTATCCTGGATCAATTGAGATCTTGATTTCACTTTGATTATCACACCGAATGTATGTTGGTGAATCAAATGAAAATCCAAACTCTCCAAGAATACCTTGCAAGCACACGCATTGTGTAGATGCATTCACTGCTCCCCTGTATTCGGCCTTAGCTGAAGATAAGGAAATAGTGTGTTGTTTCTTCCTTAACTAGCAAATGGGACCATGTGCAAGCATAAACAAATAACCAGAAGTTGACTTCTCCAACCCAATATGAATCAGTAAAACCAGCTAGTTCAAGTGATGAACCAACTGCATAGTGTATCCCAAACTGCTTGGTTGTTTCCACATAATGAAAGATTCTTTTGGAAGCATTCCAATGGATCTCATGAGGATCTTTCATGTATATTGCAACAAAACCTCTGCATAAGACAAATCTGGTTGAGAGTGAGTGAGATACATCAAGCTCCCAACTAGTTATCTAGACAATGAACTATCAACCAATGGTGAGGAACCCCAATCATTTATATTTACTCCTGAAAGGAATGGGAACTTAGCAGCCTTATATTCAGCCATTTTGAACTTCTGTATAAAATATGAAGCATACTTTGACTATGAGACTATGATCCCTTCATCAAATTGAACAATCTCCAAGCCAAGAAATTGTCTCAACAATCCTAGATCTAAAATGGAGAATGCACTGTGTAATGCATCTTTAACTGAGCCTAGTTATTTGCTGAAACTTCTAGTGATCAAAATATCATCAACATACAATACAATAAGCAATATATAGTCACTAACATGCTGCATGTAAACTATAATATACTGATACTTTGAATTTTGGTTATGTGTTGGGCATAAACCCTCATGTACATGGTTTACTTTTACTATAAGTTGGGAATAATCCATGATGTACATGGTTTACTTTTATTATGTGTTGGGCATAAGCCCTGATTTAAATGGGTAAATTTTGTTATGTGTTGGGAATAATCCCTGATGTACATGGATTACTTTTGTTATGTGTTGGGCATAAGCCCTGATGTACATTATTGATTTTTTGGTTATCTTCTCGGCATAAGCCCTGGCGTACATGGATGAAATTTTTTATCTGTTGGGCATAAGCCCCGATGTACATGGATGACTATTATTATGTGATGGGCATATGCCCCAATATACATTGATGACTATTATTATGTGTTGGGCATAAGCCCTCGAGCACATGGGTTACAAAATTATGTGTTGAGCGTAGGCTCTAGAGAACATAGATAACCCCACAAGATAAATAATAAGTGTTGGGAATAAGCCTTGGAGCACACCAACCATTATTATGTTGAGCATAATCTCTGGAGCATCGGATCCTTGATCATTGTATCCCTAGGTGTATTTTGTATGCATCCTAGTACTAGTGTTGAGCACAATCTCTAGAATTGCACTAGTGTAACTCCCATTAAAGTGTTGAGCCTAAAAAAATATGAATAACACAAAATACTCATCACATTACTAATGTTGAGACAAAAAATATGGAGCATTAGTAATCATATTTAGTCAACTTGATTAAATGAATCATTTTCTATTTTCTCATGAAATACTGACTGATAATGCCACTCAATGAGAGACTGGGCATGAAAAGGGATTAGAACAACCTATTTAGTTGACTGGCCCAATCCACTAGAGGATAAGATAAAGAAATTCCTATGATTAAATAAAGAGTCAGGAATATACTTATATATATATATGAATGTACTAAAAGATAAATAAACTAAAAGAGTCAAATTCATACACACACACACACACAGACATATATATATTATATAAACTAAATAAATAAACTAAGAGTTCTATTTCAATCTAAATATATAAACAAGAGTTCAGTTATAAGAGAATTATAACTAAAGTGATATTAATTTATATATATATATATATATATATATATATATATATATAGATATAGATATATATATATATATATATATATATATATAGATATAGATATATATATATACTATTAAATAAATTATAACTATGAGTTAAGAGCATAAAGACACTAAAATTTCTTGCTAAGACAAGCTGCCAAGGTAATTAAACAAACCATCTCAAATCCAAAACCCTAGTTTGCACCATAGCCAAAATACCTATAAATATAAGGACAGTACAAAGAGATGGGTGTCGAATAATGAGATTGGAGACTCTAAGTCTTGCATCTAGAGAGTACAAATTTAGTTCTCACTATGTTAAGAAAAAAATAGTGTTTTCCCTAGGCCTTCTAGTCTCATTGCATGCTCGATCCAGCTCGGGGGTGATCCGTTAAACAAACCAGGAATGGTTTTGGATCTATGGGTGGGAGGAATGTGGAAGTTCCGAAGTTAGTCGACCACATAATTACAGGATTGATAAGTATTTTCTATAATTCCGTGTCATATTATGCAGGTTAAAGAGGTAACCCAAACAACATTTCCACAAGTGAGTAATATAAATCCTTCCCATGTCATTCTCTTTCCATAAAAAAAATTATAGGCGGAATTTTATAAGTATTATAGATTTTATTATCAATTCTGCAATTCTTTTACAGTTAATATTTTTTTATCTATTTCGTGGTCACTAACAGTACTGGTGAGTCATGACACACAAGGGTTTATAAAATGATTTTATTGTTGTAGATTGAAATCTAGGTCCCGAACATAAATGAAGAACTGCTTCCACCAAACTAAAAGAAATACAATATTTAAATAAAATAAACTCTGCTATACTTTCGTAGATGACATACATTCCAAGAGAGATCATGCATAAAAACATTTTTATAGAATCCAGAGGATTTGCAAAACAAAGTATTTAAAGATTCTTCCACCCAAGCCTAGCTTGGTAAATTAAATATTCAGACAACACATTCATCTAACTGTCCACACAGACCAAGGGTCTACCCCTTTTCCATTTCAAACATAATAATTAAAACAACATAAACATTTAACAATGAGTTTCCATATTTAGTCAAACGTTATCCACATCCGGACCATGATCGAATCCCATAGGTGAAATTCGCTCTAGCAGAGATAGCTATTGCTAGCTCAACTACGAAGCTAACATCTGAAAAATGCATTACCAATTACATGGAGGGAAAATCCAACCATAGCAGGAACATAGTAGTATTTAATTATGTAGGACTAGCACATTGAATTAAACTACCTACACAAAAACCAAATCGCAGTCCCTTCAAACGAATATCTTAGATCAAGCTCTGTGATTGCCTACTTAAAATATTAATAAAATTTCTAGTAATCTAGCAAAAAAAACTTCCTAGATTTGTAACACAATGAAATGGTTACCCTACGAGGGCATTCGCTCTAGTAGAGTTCGCTAGTGTTAGGGCTCAATTATACATTTCATAAACTAAAAAACGACTGTACAAATTAAATATCATGCCAAAACAAAACAATAACTTAATAAAATAAATTGCTCAGAAAAGAAACATAGTAGTAAATAGAACATGCTTTCCAGACATAGAGAAGGGTTTAACACAGGAACTTTCACCCTCGATCAACCCAAGATCGAGTCCCATTCTTCACATATACCCAGCCAGTATAGACTTGGATTTAAGTGCCCACCCGGGGATAAAACCCCTTTGAAAGATTCACTATTCCCTTCTGACAAATAGGGTCTCTATTAACATAGACCTAGGCTCAAATCCCAGCATTGGCATAAATAAAAGAAAAAACCAAAAATGATTTACGAAACGATGAAACAAACCAGATACATAATATAGATACAAAATTTACATAGTAGCAAATAGAACAAATATCAATTAGATAATCGATTGATAAATAGAATAGGCATTCAAAACATTCAAAGTGCCAATAAAATAGTGTTCCCAAGCTTAAAGTTTACACATGCCCGATTACCAACCTTGCCCCATTACATTACACCAAAAGCGCCTCTACAGGCTCAACCATCCAATCCATATTTTCCAGAACAGAGCAATAGGCTCTAAATGAAAAAAGAAGACCTATTAAAAATGAGGGTTCTATGCAAATTAATGAAAACTCCCAAACCCTTGTTGCTCCAAGGGCACAGCACAACCATCCTCAACAACTAAGCACATAACAAGAATATTCTGCTAGAAGCGATGAAGGAAAACGTTGAGGGACCGAACTTACCATACACAGAGCCAACATCCCGACTGTACTAACGCCCAACTTCCATACCCTACACTTACAACGAAAACCACAGCAAGAAATGCATTAAAATCAAGTAAAGAGATTTGAATAGACCAACTTCAAAACCTAGAAGAAATCGTGAATCCTTACCTGAGCATTATCGCCTCCCAAGCCATGGTGCCTTTGTCCTGAGTTACAACCATCCCTAATTACCCATATTTGTCCTAGAAGCACCATCATAGATCCCCATCGAAGCTTCAATGACTAATGCACTTCAAATACCATGATCCATCTCTATCAAAACGTAGAGGGGAAGTGATTAGCTTCATACCCTCCTCCACGAAATGAGATTAAACCCCATTAGGAGCCTTTCTTTAGTGCTAGCATACGTGGTTAGGGTAGGTTAAAACTCCACATGGGTGCAATCAATACACCACCAATCCCATAACATTAAACTCCACTCTAGTCTTTGTTTAGCACTTAGGAAATCGAATTGCATGAAGTCTTTAGCATAGCTGTAAGGTATATTATTCCCCTTAGCTTGGGTAGAGAGAATAGCTAGTTTTTAGCTCATAGCATATTTAGAATTCCATTAAATAGTTAAGGAGTTTTCCCTCCTTAAGGATAATAGCCTTTAGCCACTAGCCATCAGCCTTTGGGATTAGGGTTTAGTGTTACCACATGCCAATAATATTTTTGTAGCCAATTAGGAAGAATATTTAATGTCAACGTATCTATACTTTTATTTTTTAACCCAATTGTAGAAGACCTACAAAATATTAAGAAGAATGACTTAGAATGCTAGCTAAGTAACTTTGGAACCTCCAGGCTGTTCCACTTCTTGCATGAATGTAGAAACGTACAATGAGCCACTAGTAAATAATTTAAGTAAAATAAGAGACATCAGTAGAATAAAAAATTAGAGAAATGCTAGTAATAATACAACACATCAGATACAGAACCAACAGAACAGCCAAAACAAGAGCAATCAGATACATAAAGCAAACAAGATATTCAGACAGAACTCACTATTATATTTCCGAGTGCTGAAGTTAATTATATAAAGATCATTGTATCCATTTAAAAGACCCATAAATAAATATATATATATAGTGTATTTTAGGGACATTACATAAACATTTGTATCAGATTTGCATCTCTCAAAACCTTGTGATATCCAAAAATTGTCCATCTTGGCATACCAAGCTCTAGGAGCTTGCTTGAGGCCATAGAGGGACTTTTTCAACCTACAAAAAATTGAAGGATCATGAATGAATCCTTCAGGCTGCTGCATATAGATCTCCTAATGAATACGTCCATGAAGAAAAGCACTCTTCACATCCATGTGATGAACCTCCCATCGCTTGGAAGTTGCAATGGCTAAATCTATCTGGATTGAGTCCATCTTTGCCACAGGTGTGAATGTCTCTATGTAGTCCACTTCATGGAAATTAGAGAGGCCTTTAGCTACCAATATGGCCTTATACTTCAGATCTGAACCATCAAAATCCATCTTGTTCCTATACACCCACTTGCATTGCACTAGTTTTCTCTTGGAAGGAAGAGGGACCAATTCCCAAGTTTCATTGTCATGGAGGGAGTTCATCTCTTCTTGCATGGATGTTTTCCATCTTGGATATTTTGATGCTTCTTCATATGACTTTGCATTAGATCCAACCATAATAAAACACCTCCCATGAATATCTGGATCACAAGAAGACAATGTATTTTGAAACTGTGATCTAGTCTTCCTAGGTTCTTGTGGATCACCTGCAAGTTCACCAGTTGCTTGTATTGTTTTCTCATCCCACTTGGGCCTTGTAGTAGGGTCATTATCTACATGCATGTCATCATATTCATCCTCAAAATATCAGAATCATAAATATCATAAAATTAATCATCACTTACATCCTCTTCATGTAGGGGGTTTGAGCAATCCCCTTCTTCTTGGTCAGTTGCATGCATGGGCTCTTACTTGAACTGAACACTCCTCTCAATGAAAGTGTTTTGAGGTGAGGGTTCAAAGATATTGTATCCCTTTTCATATTCTACATATAAAAACATAATGGAATCCTTGCTTTGGGGATTCAAATCCTTCCTTTTATCTGGAGGTATTCTAGCCCATGCTCTTGACCCAAACAACCCGAAGTGAGACACATCAAGATTGTGTCCAATCCAAGACATAAATGGAGTCATGCCTTTCATGTATTTTTGTTGTGCTCTATTCTAAACATATGTGTAATATCTTGAATTTTGGACTAACTATTTCTGTTATTAAATTGGGCCACGACCCCAACACATATGTTTTATTTTGAGTATTGGGCATGAGCCCTAGCACCAGTTATTAATTCATTTATATATTGACATACGGGGCATAGACCCTGACTGACTTCTTTATTTGAGTGTATACTGGGCAAGGAGACCCTAATGTTTTGATGATGTAATCCATCTTTGATATGGGTAGAAAACCTAATATACTAAGATGATCTTTTGTTACTTATTTTGTGGAACTATGATTTTACATGATTGACTTATGAATGTGTTGAGCATTGAATCAAAAACACACATATAACCTACGTACTGGACATAAGCCACGATGTACCTAGAAGAATGTTTATGTACTAGGAGTAATCCCTGAGGTACATTAAGTGTTGGGCATAAGCCCTGGAGCACTCCAAGCTTGATAAATGAATACCGGATCAGAGGCCACTTAAATATTCTAGAGGTGCCTCACAACCACATTCTAGCACTAGTGTTGAGCATGAAGCTCTGGAATTGCACTAAGCGTAATGCCAATGTGAAAGTGTTGAGTTAAAATGCTTTGAAGAGCACTCGGGGTTACTAAAAATCAAAGTGTTGAGTCAGAAAGACTCTAAATAACACTTCTACTTTCATCTCATTTATTTAATTTGGTTAAATGATTCATCTTTTATCTATCATCAAATACTGTGGGAAAAACCATTTTAAATAAGGGAATCCAACATGCAAGAGAGAGACTAGAGGTGCCTATCCAAGCTTACCAAAAGACCATCCAAAGAATTGGACCATATCCTTAATGTTTAAAAGAAGTATCAGGAGAAGATACATAATTAATTAAAAGATAATTACCCCAGCTTCAAACATGGATTGACTAAGGGTAGTCTCTTAGGAATGACATGCCTTAAGGCCTCAAGGCTAAATATTATTATGAAGAGCTTTAATAATAATATTGTTATTATTTATTTATAGAATATATATTATTTTATATATATATTTATGCATAAGTGGGATGCCACATTATTAAATATTATTGATAATGTATTAATATTTAGGTTGACTTATAATTATTGTATTATTATTATTATGAAAAGATTAAATATTAAAATCACTTATAGTTAAAACAAGTGAGAAGTCCTAGTTCAAGAGGACAAAATATTTTTAGTAAATAATATCTTTTAAATATTATATTATTTAATTTAAAGAAACTAATTATTCCAACAGTCATAATTCAAGACTCCCCTACATAAAGATGGTAGATCCCAAGTTTGGGCGATCATCATTCCTTTTCATTATCATTCTCTTATGGTAATAAGAGAAGTTTTCTGCTCTAAGAAATTGAAGCAGTCTCACCTAATAGTTCTAGATCTGAACCAACAGTGAACCTAGGGCCTCTATCTCTTATTGCATGTTGGAACCAAGCTCGGGGGGATCCAGTTAGAACCAGGAACGGTCTAAGGGTCATGGTTGAGAGGAACATGGTAGTCCCAAATTTATCCAGCTAAGGAATCACTCTAACAGGTCAGCTAAGCTCAGAAGATTTCTCCACTAATTATTGTTTGAGTGTGCAGGCCTCTACAGGAGTAGGTCGAATTTCAAGAAAACTAGGTATGAATTATTAACTCACCAGTTCAAATTTATATGGACAGGTAGGTATTTAATTTAGGCTTATTATCATAGTATTGTGTTTCCCTTCACATTTATAGCATTCATTTCCCCTATCGAGCAAGGGACTTTGGGCATAGGCTCTTGGGTTGTGGTTGTTATTATAGGCATAAAACTTTATACTTAGAAAGCTTATTACTACAAAAACATGCTTTAGAATCCAACAGAATGTCTACTAGGTCTAGTCAAACTAGCCTGTGCTAGACATCCATGCAAACCTTAAACCTAGTGCCCTTTCTCTATTGATTTAAACAACATAAGTTCTTTTCTTTCTGGCAGAGTTATTTATGTAAATTGCTATCAGTCTTATGATCATGTTTTTCAGCTCTGTTATTCCTTTTTGAAATAGGATTTATATTTCCATAGTTTTCTTTCCAAAATTCATATCGAATATATTACACAGTAGTGAAAAACATATTACATTGTATATTCCATTACTTTCAAACATCAATGAAACCCTTAAACCCTTCACTGTGATTTTCAACCAACAGTCAACCCATTCTAGAAAGAAAAAGAAACAAAAACTCAAACAGGTATTGCAAGGAAGATAAGATTTTAAATATAGACTCAAACTTTGCATTTTCATCTTACGTTATAATCTTTTAAACCCCAAACCCTGAAGGGCTTCGCTATCATTTCAAGAATTGAATCCCACAAGCAAATGAGGAATTCACTTATCATAAATTTCAATTCTTTTAACACATCAAAATACTAGTCAAGTGATCGAAGCCCATAAATGACTTTTTGAATCACCTTGCCATCTTACAACATGCCCACAACGTAGTATTGACAGTTAGACCATTGTTCTTTCAAATACAACAAAAAACAGCTAGGGTCACATCCTCATTTAAAATGCAAGACCATTCTTTAAAAGCAGAAATTTCAACTGAGAAGCAGGGCGAATATTACTTCTCCCACATAACCAAATTCACATCTATCAAAACATTACTTATTTTCTTTTAGCAACAGTATACAGACTTTCAATTAAATACAAACGCAGGTTGAGGGGTCGAATACCACTACAAAATACATCAAACCCTTTTTTATTTTACAACTACGAGAAAACACAGCAAGAAAAGCCAAAAATTGAATCTTCTCAGTCACATAAGCAAATAGCCTCAGGGTTATGCTTCTCATATCAATGCATTCACTTTTAGCAAGCTAAGGTTTTTAGACTCAGACAATATTTATCCATTCAATAGATATAGCTTCACCATTTCTCACGAAGACATCAAATCGAAAACCTTGTAGGACAGAGTAACCATGATAAACACATAAGGTAAGAATTTAAGAGTAACCTGCCCATTACATTTTCAAATATCAAAAATGCAGAAGTCTGCTCAATACAATTCATTCATCTATCGAACCCCCATATTCATACAACAAGAATATATTACTCCTCAAAAGAGGCTTACAATTTTTACATATAAACCGAATTGTCAAAGCCATTACTTTCAAACGAAAACCCTCCAAGGTTACTCATCTTTGTAAAACCTACCAACATATCCATAAACTGCTCCAACCAAAGGTGACCTCCTCAGTATTTCTCAAAACAAACCAATGAGCCAAAGGCCACACGGAATACCAAATAGAAAAACATTAAACCATCCTGAGATGCGAGAGGCAGGAGCAAGGGTTTCAAAAATCTGGACGTACCATTTCCAAAGCCAACCAATGCCAAGAGTGCTAGTCACCTGGCAGCAACCCACATTGAGAAAGAACGACACACTCCTGCCATTAAACCACCATTGCAAAGTTAAATACCAAGATAAGATTTTCGCGCTGTTTTAATTCAATGAGAAAACAAGCTTACTTAGAATGTGGACATTACCTGTCGCATGAGCCATACTTTGCAACCTCCAAACAAGTAGCCAACCAGTGCTATGACCATGAGCAAAGCTCGGGTCAGAGCATAGAGGCCTCAAGAGCATCAAACAATAACCAAAGCAAAGTGATCCATGAAAATGAGAATTCGTTGGTGTAAAACCCAAGGAAAAAACCCTTCTGCATAGCTGGTAGCATGGCCATGTGACATCGTATTTATGTATTTAATACTTCCACCAAACTTCAATTTATTTCGATACCTTACCCTATTCCCTATAGTGGGAGGTCGTTGTTTGAAAAATGTGTTGTCCAACAATTATTTCTACATACCAAGGATATTGCAAAGTCCAAACAAGTATTGCAAGGTACCACCATGTATTTCAAAGTACCAACAAAGTATCTCATTATACCAACGCTTCAACCTTTACAATCCTCAGGCTTAAGTAATTGCTAGGAATAAGAAGTAGACACCCTAGGTAGGTGCCTTCAAAGGTACACCTGAAAACAGAGTAGAAATAGAATGCATTAGTGAAACTCGCTAAGTAAGTCAGAAGTTCCCATTGCTTATCCATACCTCTCGGCAGCTCTACCGGGGGTACTTCTTCCCCTTTTTCAAACACCAGTGTCCCATCATGGGAATCAGCATCCATGAACAAAGGTCCATCTCACCTGAAGTTAACATTTTGACCTTTATAAATATGCACATGAATTTCTCAAAACAGTAAGAAGGAGATTTTATTATTGTACTCTAGCATTAGTACACTTGTGACAGAATTACCTTATCTACCATACACATCGCTTCCGTAGACCCAAACAAATGAAATAGATAGAGATACTATGGAACTTAAGAAACTGAAAACATTAAATGTCGCAAGTAAATATCACCCATTTTTATTAGTGTTGAAGTTAATTTACAAATCATCACCCATTAAATAGTTTATTGCAGTAACAAAAAAAATTTAAATTTTCACTATTTTTAGGGACATTACAAGTGGTATTAGAGCCCAGCTACAAAACTAAGTGACCTATTGGGCTCATTACGAAAAGAACATTCACCGTCGATACTCAATAAACAGAAACAAACATTTAGAATTTTTTTTTATGGAAAATGAACGAATAGACTTTCTATTCTTGGCACGTATATAACATTGCAGGTACAGTCATTATTTGAAAATGAGTGCAGAAAAGGGTAGCAACATACATGGAAATCTAAACTCTCCACCATGGGAGCAAGAAATCATGGTGGAACTAAACTCGGATTTAATGAAATCCATGCAAAATCTACAGGAAAAATTACAAAGTTTCAGAGATGAGAACATGCAAGAAAGACGAGAACAACAAGCTATAAACGAAGCTCTACTTCAAACTTTAACTAGGGCAAAACCCCACGGACAACCCACACTCTCAGTCAACACCTTTAAAAAGGGAAATGGCCACACACATAAATCTACCAACTCTAAGGGAGAAGAAAAAGAGGAACATATACCTGAACCAATGGAAGAGGACTGTAAGAGCTCTTCCAATGATGGCGGTACACCACCTCCTTGCAAGAAAAGGAGGACAAGTGACGATAGTTTACAAGGATAATTCATGAAGATAAAAGCCCCAACTTATGATAGAGAGATTAGCTCTGGGGAGAAGGATGAGGAGTGGATACTAGGAATGAATAAGTACTTCAAAGTTCATAATTAATCCAGTCAAATGAAAGCCCGACTAGCCATATATAAACTGAATGGTAATCCAGCCAGATGGTGACGGGACTTGAAACACACCAAAGGACAAGAACTGAGTGACACAACATGGGATACTTTCAGTAGAATATTCCAGGACAAATATATGTCTGAGAGATTTTTTGACAAGAAAGTTAAAGAATTTCATGAGTTGAAAGTAGGCTCCCAAACCATGGAAACAAATTCTTAAACCTGCTACATTATGTTCCATACATCAGAGACGAAAAGGTCAAGATACAACAATTCTTGGGAGGACTTCCACCAAACTTTAGAGAAAATATAGAGTTTGACAATTCCCAAGACCTTAGATTTGAGTTTACATAAAGCAAGAATGTTTTATGAACATAGACAGCCAAGGAATGACAACATCAACAGAAACATAGATAGGTTCAGAACCTTCTCGAACAACCACAGACCGGGTTTTAGACCTCCACCTTACCATAAACAAAATAACAGTTTTCCACCCAATAGAGGCTTCAACCAACCTCAAGCACGACAAAGTGCACCCCCACCACCTGTCAACAGGCCAGCTTTCAACAAAGGGACAAAAGCTGTCCCACCAACCGTTTCTTGTTGGAAATGCCAAGGGCCCCACTATTACAGAGACTGCCCCAGCAAAACGGATGGAGTTTTACACAACGTCCAAGCAGAATCTACCATAGGAGACATGGCAAAGACACCCACGATTTATGCAACTCTTGATGGTCGTCAGGAAGATTACCAGGCCACCATGGTTGAAATTGAGGATAAGATCTCAAACACAACCATTTCAGTTTTAATAGATCCCGGCGCATGCAGAAGTTCTATCTCCCCTAAGATAGTGGACACTTGTAAGTTGAACTGAGAGCATCATGAGAAACCATGGATGGTACAACTAGCCATCGGTACCAAATCGAAAGGTCTCCGAGTTAGTTAAAACTTATGAGATTGACTTAAATGGTTTTCCAACTAGGTTAGAATTAAACATTCTACCGCTAGGGTTGTACAATGTACTTTTTGGCATGGATTGGTTAGAATAACACCATGTCCTACTTGAATTCTTAAACAAATCCTTACTTTGCAGGGATGACCAAGGGAATCAGAAGACAATTCAGGGTATCCCTAAGAAAGTGTCCATAAGACAAATATTTGCCTTGCAAGCAAAGAAATGCATTTGAAAGGGTTGTAATCTCTTTGTTGTCAATATCCAAAACATAGAAGCTGATAAGGAACAAAGGGTCGAAGACTTCCCATTCCTCGTAGAATTCAAAGACGTATTTCTCGAGGAAATACCTAGGTTACCACCCAAATGAGACTTAGACTTTTCCATTGAGATAACACCTGGGTCAGTACCAGCTTCCAAAGCCCCTTATCACATGAGCACACCACAATTGGTGGAGCTCAAGCTTCAGTTACAAGAGTTAATAGACAAAGGGTACTTTTGACCGAGTGTGTCACCTTGGGGAGCACCAATAGTCTTCGTCAAAAAGAAGGACGAAACGATGCGAATGTGAATCGATTACCGCCAACTCAACAAGATGACCATTAAGAACCGCTACCCACTCCCTAGAATTGACGACTTGTTTGACCAAGTCGGAGGAGCGAAGATCTTCTCACAGATTGACTTACGATCCCGATACCATTAGGTGAGAATCCATGATGAAGATATCAACAAAACTGCATTTCGGACCCATTATGGCCACTACGAGTTCGTAGTGATTCCCTTTGGGTTTACGAATGCTCTGGCCAACTTTATGTGTATGATGAACAACATCTTTAGTAAATATCTCGATAAGTTTGTTCTAGTCTTTATTGATGGCATTTTGATCTACTCTAAGAACAATGTAGAACATGAGGAACACCTCCGAACTATTTTACATATACTACGAGAACACCAACTATACACCAAGTTTAGTAAGTGCGATTTCTACAAACCCCAAATTCAATACTTAAGACATATCATTTTCGAGAAGGGAATAGCCATTGACCCTGAAAAGGTCAAGGCTATTGAAGAATTTCCCACACCTACGTGCGTATTCGATATAAGATCATTTTTAGGTTTAGCCGGCTACTACCAAAAGTTCATTAATAACTTCTCACGGATTGCATGTCCCATGACTGCCTTACAGAAGAAGGAAAACAAGTTCATCTAGACAGCTAAGTACGAAGAAATCTTTCAGAAGGTGAAGCAACTATTGATTAGTGCACCAATCTTACAAATTGGAAACCCCAATGGGGACTTCATCATTTGCATGGATGCAAGCAAGGAAGGAATTGGGGGAGTCCTTATTGAAGACATGTTTTCCATATGCTATGAATCGAGGAAATTGAAAGAACATGAGTAGAACTACCCTACACATGACCTCGAACTAGCCGCCATCATCCATGCTCTGAAGATGTGGCGACATTACCTTATGGGAAGGAAATTCCTATTAATGACTGATAACATGAGTTTGAAGTATCTTTTTGACCAACTCGACCTAAACGCTAGGCAAGCCAGATGGTTAGCCTTCCTTAGTGAGTATCATTTCGAACTAAAGCATATTAAGGGCAAGGAAAACAAGATTGCACATGCCTTGAGCTGACAAGCACATATTCTTTACGAGGTCACGGTGAGTCAAACTGACTCAAACTTACACCACAAGATTTGAACGACATGTAAGAGTGACTGTTACTACACAAAAATCCTTGCAAAGATCTAGGAAGACAGATTATTCCAACAACAGAAGGAGTATAAGATAGACAAGTCAGGACTACTGTGCTCGAAAGAGAGACTTTATGTTCCAAAGAGTGGGGACATTAAATCAAACATTCTCACTGAATTTCACTAGAAACTCTATTCAAGGCACCCCAGATATCAAAAGATGATATCAGCAGTAAAGAAACATTACCTTTCGCCTAAGTTGAAAGCTAACATCGCCATGTTCAGTGCGAAATGTCAGGAGTGCCAACTGGTCAAAGCAGAACACCAACACCCCTTCAGTTCCGTACAACCTTTTCCCATCCCCGAATGGAAGTGGGAGGTAATAAGTATGGATTTCATTATGGGCTTACTGTTAACACCTAAAAAGTTCTCACTAGCTCATTTCCTTATTCACATGACCCATTTGTCCACTTTTCCACCATCTGAGCCTCTGAAGCCAACAAAAGGTCACCAAAAGACCTTAGTACACCCCTTTTCCCACTCAAAAAGATTATTTTTCCTAAAAAAGCATAAAAAACCCTAAAAAAGGGTCCAAAATTCCCAAAAGTATTAAAAAGGGAATAAAAATATTCATTTTATTCAAAAAAGGAAAAAGGAGGGAAAAGTACCTAAACCATGTTGGTCAATACCATTGGTTTCCACAAAACCACAAATGGTATTCCCCATCACCAAAACCTATAAAAAGGTGGTAGGGGCTCCTCATTTCACATCCATCCATATTCCTATCCTCATGCTGCCAAAATCTCCCTTGGGTTTTTGGCCATTTTAGCAACCTTGGAGAAAGGACCCATTGGAGTTTGGAGCTGCTCACCCTTGGAGCTTCTCAAATATCTTCATCAATCGAAGGTATTCTTATTGCAAGCACTTGCTTGCCCCCATTTTTCAATACAAAATTATTTCTCATATTTCTTGTTCTTGTTCTTTAATTAAAAAATGCACATGCTAGTTTAGTTTTAATTTAGATTTAGTTTATTTTTTTTGCTTAATATTGAGACTGCTGCTACTAGTTAGCAGGTGCCCATAGCACTAAGCTTGGTTGCAAAACCAAGCCAACAGTTTTTTGGCGACTCCGCTGCTTTTTGAATCTTTAGATCTCACTTTTGCTTTAGATCTTAGTTTTTGATAGTATTAGTTAGTTTAATTCATAAATCTGCCATCCTAGACAGCAGATCCATTGCTGTTCTAGACCTTGGCCTATTTTTTAGCCATTAACAGCCCAAAATTCTCAATTTTCGGGTTCGTTTTTCGGCGTCCGCATACGACTTTCGCCTCGCGGATTTTTGCCCAACAGTCACGTGGCTCATCGCGACTGTGCGGCCTTTTTCCGCGCGGATCACTGCGGCTTCGCGGCCAATTAGCGCGCTCCACATCGTGGCTTCGTGGACATCTTTTGCGCTGCACATCGCGACTATGTGACGAAATCCCACACGGTCCATCGCGGCTTCGCGGCCGAAACCCGCGCTGCCCATCGCGACTGTGCGACAGAAACCCACGTGGTCCATCACGGCTATTCTATCAAAACCCGCGATGCCAATTTTTGCATTCAGCCGATCTGTTTAAAAAATTAATTTTTTACTGTTTTTTCTGCCCACATAGCACATTTTACAGTACTAAGATTCCAGCATTGTTTACAGCCATAGGAAAATTTTACTATTTAGAATGCACAATTGAAAAAGTCTTTTTAAAAATTTTCAGAAATTGAAAGAAGGATTTATTTGCATTTTATCTAGATTAAAATTTTTTGCTGTTTACTTCTTTGATTTCTTGCCCATAGCAATTTTTGAAAAAGAAATCAATTTATTTCAAAGAAGTCATATTATTTGCTTTCCTATTTCAAAAGATCCTTTGTTTTTTGAACAGTTTTTTGTAAAAGCATTTAATTTCCATTCATTGAAAAAGTCATAATATTTGCTTTTTTATTTCAAAAGATCCTTTGTTTTTTGAATATTTTCAGTAAAGCATTTACTTTTTTCAATTTCAGTTTAAAATACCACACATGCACCCACTCAAACACATAATTTAAAACTGAGCCTTAAAACTTACCCTAATTTCAACCCACTTTTAACCCCACTTGGGGAACATTAAAAGAACTTTGTAGCTAGGTAGTATTGAGGGGATAGGTGTTCCAATAACACCCCTCAGTTATTACATTTGAGACATAGTTGTTGTCCATTAGGTTGCCAAAATCTCCTAGTATTTATTGGCACAGTCACAACTGGTTTATGGGAAGGCCTCTCCCCTAGGAGGGTTGAAGTCGCGAGGATGGTTCCGGAAGCCTGAGTGGAATACCGAAATCCATTCAGTAACCGAAGGGCTACCATTCGTAGTTCTCGAGATATCCCTGTATGGCGGTATTGCGGTAAAAGGACCAAACGACAGATTTACCTTTTCTCGACGTGTCATGAACGGAGTATCCTAGTAGCCATTATTTAGGATTGATTACCCGGTGTCCCTCCTGGAAGGGGGATATCTAGCCGTTGACTCAACACTCAATATTGTCTGACTTGGATTTCATCACCTTGTAGAGAATATAGTTTGTTGCTTCACAATACTTTTAGTTAGGTGTTTGCATGATACAATCCACCTTTGGTCTAGTTACACCTATTTTTTCTAGAAGCTGTTTGCATGTTGGTACTCTCACCATTTTTTGCATCCCTCCACTTATTATAGCACAACTGCTATAATAAGTGCCTTTTGAGGTTGATTTTTTATCCTGAGAGCCTTCATTTTCACTCCCCTTCTTGCAACCTTGGTTGCATTAGGGTTTTGAGTTTTTTATATATTACCATTTTATACATAAGATTTTTTCACAAAAAACTTATTTCTCACCATTGAGAATTTTAGACGCTCTCGTCGTCTTCAGGGAGAACTACCAGAGTTCAGTCTACTTGGCTCACCACGTCACCGACGCCGAGCCTTATCCCTTGACTCGACACATCGTCGGTCAAACAGACAATCATCCGATTCTAACACGCCTCACTTCACATTTGATTTTGAGGCAGAATCTGAAAACCCTACCGAGTTATTACCAAGCAACCCCATGGCTGGGACACAATTCGACCCACATTTTACCAGCACCATAGGTGAGACATCCACAGACCCTTCTGCTGCGGTGCCATCCATGGCAACCACCACCCCCCTAGGTATGCCTAATATGGCAGACACTCCACATTTAAGAATGCCCAACACAGGGCCACCTCCTGTTATAGGAATTCCCAACACAGGGCCACCACCTGTTATGGGTATGCCCAACATAGGGGTCACACCCCCTCTGATTACCACAACCCAGATTCTAGGAATCACCACTATTATTCCTAACCCAAGTGTAACCCATGTTGCACTTGGAAGCGCTGGCCCACACCAGACCACACCTATTGGAGGACACATGCCTTCAATACCTAGCATACCTTTAGGTGCTACTAGACCCCTACATCATACCACCATGACTAGGCATGTCCCAGTCCCAGTCATTACATCTGCTAGCTTACCGTACATGGCGAGTCTGAACTTACCAGACTTAGCCAGTCTCACCAATGATCCTATTAGACACGATCCTGTGTGGCCCCAAATGCCCACCAGACTCCCCTCCGACATCCCTAAGTTTGAGGGCAAGGTAGGTGAGGACCCACAGAACCATATCATGTCCTTCCATCTATGGTGTTCCTCCAACTCCATAGTGGATGACTCAGTCTACCTCTATCTGTTACAGCGCACCTTCACTGGCTCTACAGCTAAGTGGTATATTAAGCATCCCCATGGGATGCAGTTCTTTCAGTTACCTGTCCGCTATGATGCGGACATCGAGATCCTACTGTCTTGCAGACACAACACGGCCACCCACATCACTGACCACATCCATGAGTGGCGTCGATACCGAAGCCTCTGCAAAATCAAGTTAGATGACCGCATCTTCTTAGATTGGTTCCTAAAATCCCTCCTCCCTCTCATTGCGAAGGATGTGGCATCTGAACGACCCTAGTATGAAGAAGAGGCCATCCTCAAAGCCCAACAGTTTGATCTCATTTACGCCCAATCGGGTTATCTGTATACCATTATACTAGACGCCCCTCGAGGCGAGTCATCCCAACATGATGCGCCGAGGGCATCCCATGCCGCTGATGGCATCATTGGTCGTATGGCCTCGCATCCCCAACCCTTTTCCATTGCACATCCTAGCCATGGTCTCGAACTTTCGTGGGATACATCTCAATCTGGAGCAACCCGTTCATATGCTCCCATGGCACATCACCACCATACCCATGGACCTTCATGTCCACCTCAGTGCTTTGGTCATGCACCACCTGCATACACCCCCCTAGCTGCACCTCAACCAATGTATTACCTGCAGTAAGCTGCGATAGCTAGCCCAACACCTCCAATATCTCAGGGTTACCAACAACCCCAGCAGGTAACTGGACCACCTCCAGCCCCACCTGCCTATTATGCACCACAACCTGCTCCCACACCTGCGGCGAACCAAAATCCTCCCACTGCTCAAGGGAAAGTGTACACACAACACAACCAGCCCCAGCACCAGAACAACCAGCGCAACCAAGGTGCGCAGTAGAACCGTGGAAGAGTACGTAACTGCGGTAATAACCAACAACATCAGCAAGGTCCTCCACCTCCCAATCCCCCGCAAAATAACAACACTGCTCCTCCTAACCAGAATCCGGATCATAATCCCAGGCAACCCAAAAACAGTAACCTTAGAACAAACCATCCTTCTTCTATATGCGGGGTCTATGGCCATTACACACATGCTTGCCCACATTTGGAGCGAGCTCGGCAACTCTGGACCAACGATGCCCATCGTCAAGGGCAAGCAGCTCCTCAACCACCACCCAACCCTCCACCACCTCAAAATCAACCTTTGGTGCTGCAAAACCCCTTTTCAAACCAAGGTGTAGTGAACACTCAGCCGTTAGCTCCCCCTCAGGGCAACGTGCCACCACAACAGATCACTTATGCAGCCCCTGATCAACCCATGTTCGATTCAGGTACTCACCACTTGTTGATGATGTCAACCGTCGATGCCAACCTCCAAACCCGTCGAAACCAATATGGCTCGACCTCTGAAGCCCCTCCCACCGACAAGAACACTAACATTCATCCCACAGATCAGACGTTATGTATACCTCCGGCTCCACTCGATGGCGCTTCTAAAGCACCTCGCTTCCCACTTCGTCGCATCAACAATAATCCCAATACTCGTGCTGTGTCGAACTACAACATTGTAGATGACTTAGCCCAGTCTCCTGCATCCATGTCTGCTTTAGAAGTCTTGAAAAACTGTCCTTCACAGCGCAATACTTTTCTCTTTGCCATTGGCGCCACTGACCCCAATGATTCACAATTGATGGCATTCGATTTGGACCAATCCGAACCACGCCTGCCTTCCACTTTAGCTTTCCAAGTTTCCGTTTCTGTTCGGAATCTTGTCATCCATCGATGCATTATCAATGAAGGGGCCTCTACATGCATCATGTCTACATTCGTTTGGCAGAAGTTGGGATCCCCTACTCTCCACCAGTCCACCACTGCATTGCGAGCCTACGACGGCCGTTCGGCTCAACCCCAAGGTCTCCTAGCTAATGTCCCCATCCAGCTGGCGGGTAAAACCATGCTCATTGACATTGAGGTCATCAATGCCCAACTCGACTATAACCTCTTACTTGGTCGTAGCTACATGTATGCCATGCGGGCGGTTGCCTCATTTGTTTTCAGTACTATGATGTTCCCCCATGAGGGACGTGTGGTCAAGGTCGACCAACTTACCTATTACGACCCCAAGGCCCCTGCCACACCTGAAAATGTTCTCCCCATGGTTGAACAACCTGTTTGTGGTGCAAATACCTCATTCATATCCTCAGTAGGACCCAGACTTTACCCCGAGGCACCGATGACTTCTACATTCCAATCTATTCCACCACCGTCACCGGAGACCCATGTTGCTGACCTCTGTACTCTTTCACAGAATACACAAACACCCAGCAATAAGCCACCCTTGTTCCCTAAACCACCATTGGTCCCTAGTCACATAGGTGTTACACCCATCCACACAATCCCCTTTCTATTCCCTCCCTCGGGTGTAGTAAGTGCTCCAGTTATGGCTACCCTTAGTCTCCCCGGGTTAACATTGGGATTACCCGTGTGGTATATTTCACCTCCCGTTCCTCCGCCGACAGCGAATGTCATCCTGCAACTGGTGAAACCCATTGTTACTTCTACTCAACCACCTCCCGGTATCACTACTCCTTCGTCATCGACGAATCCCCCTCCACTCATCAGGCCCACTGGGGGTAGAGGCCCACAACCATACACTGCGGTACCCCCACCCAAGGCAGTTAAACCTCCCCCCGTATTCCGTGCTCCTCCAAAATGCTCATTGTGTCATGAGTTAGGTCATCCGACCCATTAGTGTCCACAGTTACCTACATTACAGGAACACATGCAAATGCTTGACAACGACCCCAACATCCTGGTTGTCAAAATTGACCCAAACCCCATGCCTCGAGACAAATCACTGCGTACCAACCACCCATGTGCGATATGCGGTATTTACGGCCACTACTCCCACAACTATCTTGACATCCCAGATTATAGAGCAGCTCTCTATGAGATGAATAATTTGGACCTTGAGATGGCACCCCCTACTATCGAGGAGATCTACCCTCCCGCATCATCCTCATCCGGAGAGATTAACACCATCTATATGATCTCTTTGACTACCACTTTCAAACCAGAACCCCTTGATTTATGGTCTGACTACTTCCATACTGATGAGCAAATTTTGGAAACACTCACTGCACCCGACTACCCATGGGACGATATGCATCATCGCTCATACTTCCTTCTAGAGGAGTCTACATCCACCACATCTAATCAGTTATCGTTCGAATCAAAATATTTCATACCCACTAAGGTCGATTTGCTCAAGGACCCCATCCCAGCACCGGATGCCTTCGAAGAAGGGAACATGTGAAACATTTCCCCCATTATACAAATTGATATTTCCACCACACTTGGAAAACCTGAGCTCATCTCGCTAGGCGCATCTTGCACTCAAGCGGAAACTCAGGCATATAAAAAGCTTTTTCAAGAATTTCGTGATGTCTTTTCCTGGTCCTATACCGAAATGCTTAGTCTTGACCCCGCCATTATAGAACACCACATTGACACATGGTCTGATGTCCCCCCCGTTCGTCAGAAACAGTGACCCATTCATCCTTCCAAGCTCCACGCTGTTAAAGCCGAGGTTGAGAAACTTCGCGAAGTAGGATTCATTTATCCTATTGCTTATACCACATGGGTTTCAAACCCCGTTCCCGTCAACAAAAAACAAGGCACCCTTAGAGTATGCACTGACTTTCGTGATTTAAACCGCGCTTGCCCCAAAGACAATTTCCCCATGCCATTCATTGACCAACTCATTGATGCGTGTGCGGGACATGAATTCCTATCTTTCATGGACGGTTTTTCCGGATACAACTAGATTCAGATATGTAAGGAGGATCAGTACAAGACTGCCTTTACTACCCCATGGGGCACCTTTGCCTATCGTGTCATGCCTTTCGGCCTCAAAAATGCTGGTGCCACCTTCCAGCGGGCCATGACCTATTGTTTTCATGACTTGGTCCATATCCTGCTGGTCTATCTCGATGACCTTAAGGCTCGTTCCCGAAAATGATCAGACCACCTTAACGACCTCCGACAAGTTTTCCTGCATTGTCGCAAATATAAAATCCACTTGAACCCACACAAGTGTGTCTTTTGCATTCCTGCAGGCCGTTTGTTGGGTTTCATTGTTTCCCAGGATGGAATTACTGTTGATCCCCTAAATGTCAAAGCCATCTTAAACCTTCCCTCTCTACGCACGCTTCGGAAACTCCAGAGTTTGCAGGGGCGGTCCAATTTCCTTCGTCGCTTCGTGCCTGATTACGCCACCAAGGTTCATGGATTCTTACGCCTACTTCGCACCCACATACCCTTTGTTTGGGATGAGCAAGCAGACACGACATTCTAAGCCCTCAAGAAAGCTCTCACACAAGCCCCCTTGATCTCCCCTCCGGATTTCTCTCAGGACTTCATCCTTTATGTCTCGGCATATGAACATGCCGTGTCCGGAGTCTTGGTCCAAGAAGATGCCTCTCACCAAGAACATGTCATTTATTACGTCAGCCAAACCTTGTCTGGCCCACCCCTACGTTACCCATATGAGGAAAGATTAGCCCTAGTTGTAGTCTTTTCCGTCCAAAAATTACGACACTACATTCTGCTCAGTCATACCACGGTCGTCGCCGACTCCAACCCTATGGTCTATCTCCTAACCCGGCGGCTCCTACAAGGTCGTGTTGCTAAATGGGTCATTATCCTCCAGGAATATGACCTCACTTTCAAAACTCCCAAGAGCACCAAAGCCCTCATGCTTTCCCATCTCATCACTGACCTCCCATCCTCTTCGTCATCACCCACTATACAAACGGATCTGATCGATGATCACATCTTCATTATTTCGTCTGATGACCCATGGTACGGTGACATCCTAATTTACGTTCGCACGTAGAAATTTCGACCCCACATCGATCATGACGGATGCCATCGTATACATCACCACACCCCCCGATACCTCTTGTTAGGGGATGTGCTTTATCGACGCGGTGTTGATACCATCCTATGACGTTGCCTATCCCATAGTGAGGCAGAACAAGTCCTCAATGATTGTCATAGCGGTGCCTGCGGAGGTCATTTCTCCGGGATGGCCACCTCCCAAAAGATCATTCGTGCAGGTTACTTTTGGCCGTCATTATTTACTGATTGCATCACCGGAGTCAAACATTGCCAGAATTGTCAACTTTTTGCCCCCAAAGCAAGAACCCCACCCGCTCCCCTTCATCCAGTCGTTACTGCCGGACCATTCTGCAAATGGGCCATTGACTTCCTTGATTGCAATCCCACATCATCCAGTGGTCACAAACATATTATTGTGGCCGTAGATTATTTCACCAATTGGGCGGAGGCCATGCCAACTTACAATTGCACAGCCAAAACCGCAGCACGGTTCTTTCTCAACCATGTTATCGCACGTTTTGGAGTGCCAAAGCTACTTGTCTCAAACCATGGCTCTCACTTCGAAGATGCCATCTGGAAAGGACTATCTACCTTACTGAAATTTGAACACCATTTCTCCTCTGCCTACTACCCCCAAGGAAATGGCCAAGTCGAAGCGATAAACAAAATTTTGAAAACCATCCTCCAGTGCACTGTAGACAAACACAAGTCAAATTGGCACCACATGCTCTTCCCGGCACTATGGACACATCGCACATCGACTAAAACCGCCACCGGTTTTACCCCTTTCCACTTAGTTCACGGTGTCAAATCTGTCCTCCCCATTGAGTGCTAGATTCCAACCCTACATATGGCCATTGAACTCCTACCGGACACTGCCCCAATTGAGAAATGCTTACTACTCCTAGAGCAGGCCGATGAAGATCGGCGCACAGCCCTTCAAAACATGGAAGCAGCCAAGAACTGATCCAAATTGAATTATGATAAACATGTCCACCCAAGAACTTTTTCTGAAGGGGACCTTGTCCTTGCCTACGATCAAGCTCATGAAAAAAACCGGGAAAGGAAAGTTTGTGTCCATGTGGCAAGGCCCATATATTATACACACTTGCCTCAGATAGGGGGCATACATTCTGACTGATTCAGAAGGCAACCCCCTCCGCAACCCATGCAATGGGTTGTACCTCAAACGATTTTACCCATAATACCGGATGGACACCACCATCCATTATTGAACTCCATGACAGTTCTTTCCTTTTCCTATTTTCATCAATTCTAATTTTTGACCATTTTTTGTGCCCCCTTGTTGCCTCAGTTTGTGTGCCACATCGGCCGTCGTCCATTTTTGACGAGTCTTATATCACTGAATTCAGTTTTCTGCGCTCGTGATGATGCTTGAGATCATTTCTCGCTCTCACGCCCAGATTTTTAGGGCATTTTTTCCATGCCCCCTTGTCGCCTCGGTTTGTGTGCCACATCAGCTGTCGTCCATTTTTTACGAGCCTTATATCATCGGATTCAGTTTTTCGTGCTTGTGATTATGCTTGAGATCATTTCTCACTCTCACCTCCATATTTTTTTGGGCATTTTTCCCATGACCCCTTGTCGCCTCGGTTTGCGTGCCACATTGGCCGTTGCCCCTTTTTGACAATCTTTCTGTCACCGGATTCAGTTTTTCGCACTCATGATGATGCTTGAGACCTCTTCTCGCTCTCTTCAATCCCCTTTTTGTTCGGTATAATTTTATCCCTTTTTCGGGTCGAGCAATCCCTTTTACGAAAAAGGCACTTAGGGAGTTTCTGTTAAGCTCTTTTATGACTCCTAAAACAATGAAAAGATTGTCGAGCAACCTTGCTTCCTTTCATGCTTGCTAAACGTATCTGAAAGGGCGTCTACCTGGTATAAGTTTACCCCTTTTCTGGACCTTGTAGACTAATTACGAAAAAGGAATACTCTAGTCACATCCGCTAGAAGAGTTCTCCATTTGCATCATTTTATGCTTTTTCGGGCCTTGGAGACTAACTTACGAAAAAGAACACCAATGGAGTCCACTTACCGCTTTCAGACTCTCTAAAAATGAAAGCGACCATGAGCAATCACCATCCTGGGCTCGTAAAACCAACAGGACAGTAATCATAACCATTGCAGAGTCTTCTTATCGTTTTCAGACTCCTTAAAAATGAAAGCACCAATGAGCACGAACAGTCCTGGGCTCACAAAATCCACAGGACAGTACCATTTTAGAGCACACTTTTATCCCTTATTGGAGCTCATTAAAACTACGAAGAAGGACCCAATGGTGCTTCTTGGTGCCACAAAAGATCACGTCTACTCATATGGCAGCTTCCCCATTTTGGTCTCCTTTGTTCAGAGTATTCTGCAGTATGTCACCCTGAGAATCCCTCGACAGCACCCATCAGCTTAACCCCCCCAGAGTCAATACATACCCTTCAGTCCTTAAAAGCAATGATACCCACACCTACAAGTCAGTTCCCTATGCTGCTAGTTCAACCATGTCATCATGCTCTGAACAAAGGAAGTTTGAGTCTACCCACTATATGACCCCAGTTACTTCCCATCCCCACAAGTATGTCAGTCCTACCATCAGTACTACCACACTTCAGTTCTACACCTCGCGCTCCTATCAAGGAAACATCATTGCCTTGTTAGTTGCTGGTCTCCCTCTATCAACGACAACCAAATTTATTCCAGAGGATATACCTAGAGGTCCCTGTGTCTTGGACTCATCACCATTTATGATGAGTGCTTACGAATCATTTCAAGAAGAGTCCTCAGTGCTTCTCCAAATGGTTGTTTCTTACATGCTCGACTTCAACACCTTGATCGCATCGTTGAGACTCGCACAGGGCATTGGTTCGTTCACTTATTAGTTGAAGACCCCGGATACCATCTAACTCATCCACATTTGAGAGTCTACCTATGGATACAAACAGTTACACTTTTTCTATAGATATCCGGGTTGCGCATGGCGATAGTATGCATATGTACACCAGTTTTATACTCCCTCAAGTATACAGTCACATATACTTCCCAGAGATGGCTCATAGTCATTGAGTCCCTACAGATATTGGACACCTTCAGTTTCAGCAGTTCACCAATTATTCCAGTGTATCAGTTATTAAGATCAGTCATGATATGATCATGAGTACATCCCAAAGTGATGTCCCCTCTGGACCCTTATGATGTACCAGCAGATTTTTTATACGTCCCCCTTCTTGGGACTAATTGTTTATATATGTCTTGATATGAGCATGGGTATGCTCGCCTCGTCCATTATCAGAGACTATTCCTCATTCATATTGAGGCCATGTAATATTGTTTCTTTTTTGCAGCTTCCACGGGCCGCGGATCCAGTCTCCAATCGGTCTCTTCTCCTCCCTAAACCCCAGAAAAAAGACAAAAGAACTGTGATTTCTATCGGCCATACGATGAGCTCCTGCCCTCACACATCAGGGGGCAATCTGTTAACACCTAAAAAGTGCTCATTAGCTCATTTCCTTATTCACATGACCCATTTGTCCACTTTTCCACCATCTGAGCCTCTGAAGCCAACAAAAGGTCACCAAAAGACCTTAGTACACCCCTTTTCCCACTCAAAAAGATTATTTTTCCTAAAAAAGCATAAAAAACCCTAAAAAAGGGTCCAAAATTTCCAAAAGTATTTAAAAGGGAATAAAAATATTAATTTTATTCAAAAAAGGAAAAAGGAGGGAAAAGTACCTAAACCATGTTGGTCAATACCATTGGTTTCCACAAAACCACAAATGGTATTCTCCATCACCAAAACCTATAAAAAGGTGGTAGGGGCTCCTCATTTCACATCCATCCATATTCCTATCCTCATGCTGCCAAAATCTCCCTTGAGTTTTTGGCCATTTTAGCAACATTGGAGAAAGGACCCATTGAAGTTTGGAGCTGCTCACCCTTGGAGCTTCTCAACTATCTTCATCAATCGAAGGTATTCTTATTGCAAGCACTTGCTTGCCCCCATTTTTCAATACAAAATTATTTCTCATATTTCTTGTTCTTGTTCTTTAATTAAAAAATGCACATGCTAGTTTAGTTTTAGTTTAGATTTAGTTTATTGTTTTTGCTTAATATTGAGACTACTGCTACTAGTTAGCAGGTGCCCATAGCACTAAGCTTGGTTGCAAAACCAAGCCAACACTTACCCAAGAGTAAGAGGTAGAACGATTCCATCTTTGTAGTGGTGGATAAGTTGTCAAAAGCAACTCATTTCATAGTGGTAAAGTCCACCTACAAAGCCATCCACATCGCGGACATCTTGTAAAAGAGATATTTTGATTGCATGGGATACCCAAGGCAATCATTTCCGATCAAGACATGAATTTCACTATCAACTTCTAGAGAGCATTGTTCGTCGGTTTGGAGACACAATTACAATTCAGTACCACGTAACATCCCCAAACCAACGGACAAACAGAACGAGTAAACCAAATCCTTGAGGACATGCTGAGAATGTATGTCATGAACAACCTTACTAAGTGGGAAGATTATTTGCACCTCACAGAGTTTGGATACAACAACGGTTATCAAACCTCAGCTAAAATGAATAGTCTGGTAGACAGACTTATGTTAGAACCCGACCTACTAAAAGACTTGGAACAACTAGTCTCCAAGGTACAACAAGAAATTGAAAAAAGCACAAGACCGCCAAAAGAGTTATGCAGACAAGAAAACAAAAGACAAAGACTACCAAGTTGGTGAACATGTGTTTCTGAAAATAAAGGCAAAACGAAGCTCGTTGAGCTTAGTACGTTGCGGGAAACTAGCCCCAAGATTTTGTGGATCTTTTGAAATACTAGCCAAGAAGGGCCCAGTGGCTTATGAGTTAGCATTACCACCTCATATAAAAGTTCATAATGTTTTTCATGCTTCATTATTAAAGAAATATGTATACGATACTAAACATGTAATTGATTGGTCCTTATTATAGGTGGAGCCCAAAGGGGACTTCAGGCCAGAACCACTCCACATTCTGGACAAGAGAGAGGTGTAGCTTAGGAAGAGGACCATTACTCAACTGAAAGTGAAATGGAGGCACTTTGGACCAGATGAGGCCACTTGGGAGAATGAGACCACCATGATAGAAGCATACCCCGCCTTGTTTCATGACCTCATTCCTAGTCCCTAGGAACACCGGGACGATGTTGTTTCTAAGCAGGGAGGGATGTAATATCCTGAATTTTGGACTAACTATTTCTGTTATTATATTGGGCCACGACCCCAACCCATATGTTTTATTTTGAGTATTGGGCATGAGCCATAGCACCTGTTATTTATTCTTTTATATATTGACATACAGGGCATAGACCCTGGCAGACTTCTTTATTTGAGTGTATAATGGGCGAGGAGGCCCTAATGTTTTGATGATGTACTCCAGCTTTGATATGTGTACAAAACCTAATATAGTGAGATGATCTTTTGTTACTTACTATGTAGAGCTATGATTTTACATGATCGACTTATGAGTGTGTTGAGTGTGGACTCAGAAACACACATATAACCTACGTACTGGGCATAAGCCTCGATGTACCTAGAAGAATGTTTATGTACTAGGAGTAATCCCTGAGGTACATTGAGTGTTGGGCATAAGCCCTAGAGCACTCCAAGCTTGATAAATGAATACCGGATTCAAGGCCACTTAAATATTCTAGATGTGCTCACAACCACATTCTAGCACTAGTGTTGAGCAGGAAGCTCTGGAATTGCACTAAGTGTAACTCCCATGTGAAAGTGTTGAGTTAAAAGGCTCTGAAGAGCACTCGAGGTTTCTAAAAATCAAAGTGTTGAGTTGGAAATACTCTAAATAGCACTTCTACTTTCATCACATTTATTTAATTTGGTTAAATGATTCATCTTTTATCTATCATCAAATACTGCGGGAACTACCATGTTAAACAAGGGATTCCGACATGCCGGAGAGAGACTAGAGGTGCCTATCCAAGCTTACTAAAAGACCGTCCAAAGAATTGGACCATATCCTTAATGTTTAAAAAAAGTATCAGGAGAAGATACATAATTAATTAAAAGATAATTACCCTAGCTTACAATATGGATTGACTAAGGGTAGTCTCTCAGGAATGACATGCTTAAAGGCCTCAAGGCTAAATATTATTATTAAGAGCTTTAATAATAATATTGTTATTATTTATTTATAGAATATATATTATTTTATATATATATATATATGCATAAGTGGGCTGCCACATTATTAAATATTATTGATAATGTATTAATATTTAGGTTGAATTATAATTATTGTATTATTATTATTATGAGAATATTAAAGACTAAAATCACTTATAGTTAAAACAAGTGAGAAGTTCTAGTTCAAGAGGACAAAATATTTTTAGTAAATAATATCTTTTAAATATTATATTATTTAATTTAAAGAAACTAATTATTCCAACAGTCATAATTCAAGACTCCCCTACATAAAGAGGGCAGATCCCAAGTTTGGGGAATCATCATTCTTTTTCATTATCATTCTCTTATGGTAATCAGAGAGAAGTTTTCTGCTCCAAGAAATTGAAGCAGTCTCACCTAATAATTCCATATCTGAACCAGGAGTGAACCTAGGACCTCTATCTCTTATTGCATGTTGGAACCAAGCTCGGGGGGATCCAGTTAGAACCAGGAACGGTCTAAGGGTCATGGTTGGGAGGGACATGGTAGTCCCAAGGTTATCTAGCTAAGGAATCACTCTAACAGGTCAGCTAAGCTCATAAGATTTCTAGACTGATTATTGTTTGAGTGTGCAGGCCTCTACAGGAGTAGGTTGAATTTCAAGACAACCAGGTATGAATTATTAACTCACCAGTTCAAAGTTATATGGACAGCTAGGTATTTAATTTAGGCTTATTATCATAGTACTGTGTTTCCCTTCACACTTATAGCATTCATTTCCCTTACCGAGCAAGGGCCTTTGGTCATAGGCTCTTGGGTTGTGGTTGTTATTATAGGCATAAAACATTATACTCAGAAATCTTATTACTGTAAAAACTTGTTTTAGAATCCAGCTGAATGTCTAGTAGGTCTAGTCAAACTAGCCTATGCTAGACATCCATGCAAACCTTAAACCTAGAGTCCTCTCTCTATCGATTTAAACAATAGAAGTTCTTTTCTTCCTGGCAGTGTTATTTATGTAAATTGCTATCAGTCTTATACTCATGCTTTTCAACTCTGTTATTCCTTTTTGAAATAGGATTTATATTTCCATAGTTTTCTTTCCAAAATTCATATCGAATAGATTACACAGTAGTGAAAAACATATTACACATTATATTCCAATACTTTCAAACATCAATGAAACCCTTAAACCCTTGATTGCAATTTTCAACCAATAGTCAGCCCATTCTAGAAAGAAAAAGAAACAAAAACACAAACAGGTATTGCAAGGAAGATACGATTTCAAATATAGACTTAGACTTTGCATTCTCATCTTAAGTTATAATATTTTAAACCCCAAACCCTGAAGGGCTTCGCTATCATTTCAAGAATCGAATCCCACAAGCAAACATAGCATTCACTTATCATAAATTTCATCTTTTTTAACACATCGAAATACTAGTCAACTGATCGAAACCCATAAACAACTTTTTGAATGACCCTGCCATCTTACAACATGCCCAACGCGTAGTATTAACAGTTAGACCATTTTTCTTTCAAAATCCACATACAACAGCTAAGGTCACATCCTCATTTAAAACAAAGGACCATTCTTTAAAAGCAGAAATTTCAACCGAGAAGTAGGGCGAATATTACTTCTCCCATAGAACCAAATGCACATCTATCAAAACATTACGTTATTTTGTTTTAGCAATAGTAGATAGGCTTTCAATTAAATACAAATGCAGGTTGAGGGGTCGAATCCCTCTACAAAATACATCAAACCCCTTTTTATTTTACAACTAGTAGAAAACACAACAAGAAAAGCCAAAAATTGAATCTTCTCAGGCACATACAAAAATAGCCTCGGGGTTACACTTCTCATATCAACGCATTCACTTTTAGCAAGCTAAGGTTTTTAGACTCAGACAATATTTATCCATTCAATAGACAGAGCTTCACCATTTCTCACAAAGACATCAAATCAAAAACCTTGCAGGACAGAGTAACCATGAAAAATGCAGAAGGTAAAAATTTAAGAGTAACCTGTCCATTACATTTTCAAATATAAAAAACGCAGAAGTCTGTTCAGTATGATTCATTCATCTATCGAACCCCCATATTCATACAACATGAATATATCACTCCTCAAAAGAGGCTTACAATTTTTACATATAACCCGAATGATCAAAGCCATTACTTTCAAATGAAAACCCTCCAAGGTTACTCATCTTTGTAAAACCTAGCAACATATCAATAAACTGGTCCAGCCAAGGGCGACCTCCTTGGGATTTCTCAAAACAAACCAGTGAGCCAAAGGCCACACGAAATCCCAAATAGTAAAACATTAAACAATCCAGAGATGCGAGAGGTAGGAGCAAGGGTTTGGGAAATTTGGACTTACCATTTCCCAAGCCAATCAATGCCAAGAGCATTAGTCACCTGGTAGCAACCCACGCTGAGAAAGAATGACAAAATCCTACCATCAAACCACCATCGCAAAGTTAAATATCGAGATAAGATTTTCATGTTGTTTTAATTCAATGAGAAAACAAGCTTACTTAGAACGTGGACATTACCTATTGCATGAGCCATACTCTACAACTTCCAAACAAGTAGCCAACTAGTGCTATGACCACGAGCAAAGATCGGGTCAGAGCATAGATCCATCAAGCGCATCAAACAGTAACCAAAGCAAAGTGATCCACGAAAATGAAAATTCGGTTGTGTAAAACCCAAGGGAAAAACCCTTCTACATAGCTGGTAGCATGGACATGTGACATCGTATTTCTGCATTTAATACTTCCACCAAACTTCAATTTATTTCGATGCCTTACCCTGATCCCTATAGTGGGAGGTCATTGTTTGAAAAATGTGTTGTCCAACAATTATTTCTACACACCGAGGATATTGCAAAGTCCAAACAAGTATTGCAAGGTACCACCATGTATTTCAAAGTACCAACAAAGTATCTCATTATACCAATGCTTCAACCTTTACAATCCTTAGGCTTAAGTAATTGCTAAGAATAAGAAGTAGACACCCTAGGTAGGTGCCTTCAAAGGTACACCTACAAACATAGTACAAATAGAATGCGTTAGCGAAACTTGCTAAGTAAATCAGAAGTTCCCATTTCTTACCCTTACTTCTCGGAAGCTCTACTGGGGGTACTTCTTCCCCTTTTTCAAACACCAGTGTCCCATCATGGGCATCAACATCCATCAAGAAAGGTCCATCTCACTTGAAGTTAACATTTGGACCTTTATAAATATGCACATGAATTTGTCAAAATAGTAAGAAGGAGATTTTATTATTGTACTCTAGCGTTAGTACACTTGCAATAGAATTACCTTATCTACCCTACACATCGCTTCCACAGACCCAAACAAATGAAATAGATAGAAGTACTATGTAACTTAGGAAACTGAAAACATTAAATGTCGCAAGTAAATACCGAGCATTTTTATCAATGCTGAAGTTAATTTACAAATCATCACCCCTTAAATAGTTTATTGCAGTAACAATTTTTTTTTAAATTTATACTATTTTTAGGGACATTACAATATGCAGCACAAATAATGCATTCATCCCATATTTTAGGAGACAAAGACTTAGCCTCCATCATACAAGTAGTCATCTCCTTCAATGCTCTAGTCTTCCGCTCTGATACATCATTCTGCTGGGGTGTGCAAGGCACAAAATGTTCATTTGAATGCCATATTCTTCACATAGCTATTGTAGGTCCTTATTGACATATTCCCTTCCATTATTAGTTCTTAAGACCTTTATCTTCCTCCCACTTATGTTCTCCATTGAATATTTGAAAACATTGAATGACTTGAAGAATTCAGATTTTTTCTTGAGAAAAAACACCCAACAATATCTTGAAAAATCATCAATGAATGTTAGGACATACTTTGAGTTTCCATAGGAGAGAGTAGGAAGAGACCCTATCACATCGGAATGGATCAAATCAAGAGGATGAGAAGCTCTCCTTGCCTTCTGCTTCTCATACTTGTTCTCTGCATGCTTCCCAACAATGCACCCTTTGCAAGTGCCTTCAGAACATCTGATGCTTAAAAGTCCTTCAACCATGTATTATTTGATCAATGCTTGAATATATCTATAGTTGAGGTTTCCAAACCTCTCATTCCAAATTCTACTGACCTCATTAGCATGTGATAGAAGAGAATTAGGAGAGGAGTAAGAAAGAAAGTGCGAAAACATGTACATTCTTGCCTCATGATCTGCAACACCAACTACTACCAATTTTCCTGTAGAAAGATCATAAATTTCCACATCATCTTGAGTGAAAATCACTCTCTTTACCGAACCAGTGGGGGTCATTTCGTAAACAGAGAGGATATTTGCTGCAAGATTAGGCACATACAGTACATTACTGAAGTACCCATTTTCTAGACTGATCTTCCCAATGCCTGTCATTGGGATCTCTGGATCATCACCCATGAGAATGGAAGGACCACTGTAAGGTGAAAGAGTACACAAAGTTTATCTTGCATAATAAATGTGCCTTGAGGCACCTAAATCTATGATGAAAGAGGAATATTATGAGGTACTAGCCATCAATTCATGGAATCTTTCCTTGTCTTCAAAAACACCCTCCTTCTTCTTTGAACTTTTTGGAAGAGGAATGTTGTTCTTCTGAAGGAGATGGATCATCATATAAATGGTATTCTTCATGAATGAACTTTTCAGGTTCCAAACCTTTTGACGGTAAGTGCATTTTTTCTTTTCTTCCTTCTTTCCTTTCTCCTTGACAGGATTTGAACCCCCATCAGAATATCTTGGCTTCTCCTTTTATTTCTTCTTTTCTTGCTGCTTCGAACCCTTGGGATTTTTCTTTCCTCTTGCTTGCTTCGAATCCCCAACTGAAATAACTTTGTCCTTCTTCTTAATGGAACCCATGAGAACCAATTTATCCTGTTCTTGTGTAAGCATCTCCATGAAATCTGCCAAAGATGGCATCTTCCAGTTTTGAACAATGATCTTGGTAGAATGAAATGTAGAAACAAACAAAGAGTACTGAGGACCCAACTTCAAAAGCATGGAAAACACCAACTGTTCATCCTTCTTCTCAATGCCACATTGCTTGAGCTACAATACCAAGGATTTGAACTTGGTGAAGAATTATTGGATGGTTTCAAAACTGCCTAGGCTTAGTGAGATCAACTCATTCTTAAGTTGGTGGCCCCTCATCTCTTATGTATTCCTAAAAGGTGGGTCAATATTGAGCCACTCTTCATTTGGAGTAGTGAGACTGTCAATGTGAAACAAGAGGTCTCTCGAAATGCCGAGACAAAGCATATGAAAAGCTTCATCCATTATGTTGAGAACTTTGGCTTCTCTACTGCATAATTTGGCTCAGTTTCAGTCCCCATGGTAACTCTAAAGAGACCCTTGGATCTCAGCTGTATTATTATTTCGGCCTTCCACTCAAAGTAGTTGAATGGAGCGAATAAGACATGAGACTACTCCATTCTGTAGCTTGCGCACTATGTGAAAAAGAACATTGTTGACCTGCAATGCAAACACTCAATCACTCTGGAGGGGATCCTAAATAGCTAATTCGAACCCTGCATTGACATAAGGCACACTTGGGAGTGCATCACACCTTGGGTAGAATCCAAAGAATTGCTCCAATGGATTCAAGGAAATAGCCCCAGGGATTTTTGTTGTTGCTTCTCTACTTTTGGTGCACTTCTGAAGCAGACTGGTTCAACTAGAAGCTCCAATAACTCTGATACCATGTGAAATATAACTCACAGTAGGATCTACTAGATAAATATTACCTCACAATCAATAAATTTGACTAATTATGCAGAAAATAGTGTAAAAGAAGCATTCTAGACACACAAATGATCAAATTATAGACACAAATGATCTAATTATAGACACAAATGATAAAATTACAGACCAAAATGATGAAATAGTAGGTTTTTATTAACTGTACAACCTATAAATGAGTTGTGAACACCCTTATATAACATTTGGGATAAATTGTGAGCCTTTGAAGGCATATACAAGTGGCTAGCTTACATTGGAACTCAAATCCCCTCTAGGTTGACCAATAGTCTCCCAATTGACCTCCAACTATCATGAATTCCTAATATGAACATTGGGTAGGCATGGGAGGTTATTAACGATGATGTCACATGTGTGGGTGTGGATTTGGTGGAGTGTAGGTGACCAAGGATAGGCCAAAACTTCCAAGGAGGGGGAAAACTGACCACATTCAATGCATGGGCACCTCAAATCAAATCCAGATCAATAAAATAGGGGATAAGGGAACCTTTACTCAGGTAGTGACAATAAATAAGGGTGGTGGCCATGAATGAGGGCGCATACAACTATTTTGATTAGGATTTGGCCCATCAATGGTGGAATGTGCCATAAATGCCCCAACAACCTTCTAATAACCTTGGATTAACATCATTAACCATATTTTGGACCAATAACCACCATATTAACTTATATACTATGGTCCTAGGTGTAATAATGTTCTAACAAAAGGCTTACAAGCTAATGGAGATTGCAACCAAGAGATGCTTCTTGAAAGAAGTGTGCAATTCAATGAGGATCCATTGCATAATATACAACCAGCTGGTGAAGAATGTATAACTAATATACCTCCTCCATTCAATCCTAATGATGTTTCTATAGGTGATCCATATTCATATTCAGAAGAATAAGACCAATATGATTCAGATCCAGATATTGAGCATGAAGATCTAGCCGATCCAGATCTATATCCAACAGCTACTCCTAATCCAAATCTTGAATGGGCTCAAAATCTTATTGAGGTGGTTGGGTTCATTGTTGGAGATCGATATGACTACCGAAGAACAAGATCTCAATACCAAGATGCAAACATTGCACTTTTCCATATAGATCCACTTCTCCCTGAGAGGTTCTTCATGATGGTGGGGTTTGATCCACAATCTTACAGAGAGGCTTTCCATGATCTGAGATGGCAAGAAACCATTGATGAATAACATGAGTCACTGCAAAACAGTGGAACATGGGATCTTGCTCCTCTTCCAATAGGGAGGAAACTAGTTTAGTGCAAATGGATCTACAAAACTAATCTTGCATTTGATGGATCTATAAGCAAGTACAAAGCTCATTTGGTTGCAAATGGGTACTCACAAGTCCAAGGTTTAGACTACAATGAGATGTTCAATATTGTTTCAAGAATGGATTTAGTGAGGGTTGTTTTGGCCATTGCAACTTTGTATGCATGGGAGGTACATCACATGGATGTAAAGAATTCCTTCTTGCATGGTGAAATGGAAGAAGAGATCTACATGAAACAGTCTAAGGGGTACATTGATGATCCTTCCTTGGTATGCATACTGAGGAGATCACTATATGGGATAAATCAAGCCCCAAGGGTATGGCATGGCAAGATGGATTCCTTCTTACTGTCACAAAAGTTTGAAAGATGCAAATATGATTGCAACGTGTACATGCAACATAAGGGACGATGTCTACTGCTGATTGGTTTGTATGTGGATGACTTTCTCATCACTGGTGGATCTTCTACTAGGTTGAAGAAAATCAAGTCTTCCTTGAACAAAGCATTCGCTATGACAGATCTGGGACCGTTGAGGCAATTCATTGGTCTTGAAGTAACTCAAAATGCTTCAGGGATCATGATTTCACAGTCAAGGTATGCATATGATTTACTGACAAAGTTTCATATGGTTGATTGCAAGCCACATCCTTTTCCTTCCTATATGGCATTAGATTGGAAGAAAGTGGTTCCACACCCTTGGTTGATAGCACTCTTTATAAACAATTGATTGGTAGCTTCTTGTATCTAACAAATTCGATACCAAATCTATCATATGTTTTTGGTGTTGTGTCTAGGTACATGCAGTATCCACATGAGATGGATTGGAAAGCAGCTAAGAGGATATTGCACTACATGCAAAGTACAAGAGAGTTCAAGATCCATTATTCTGTTGGTGCTCCACTAGATCTGGTTGGTTTTACTCACTCAATCTCGGTTGGACACAGTACTGATAGGAAGTCCACTTTAGGGTACATATTCATGATTGGATCAGGACCAATTTGATGGTCAAGCAGAAAGCAAGAAGCACTTGCACTTTCTTCAATAGAGGTAGAGTATAGAGGGGTTGTGAATGTAACCATCTAGGAAGTTTGGTGGCATGGTATCTTGACTCATTTTGGAATTCACACTTCTCGTCCAGATGACCTATTTTTTGATAATAAAAGTGCCATCTGGATCTCAAGTGACTTAGTACAAAAGCAGAGGACCAAACATATTGAGGTTCACATGCACTACATCAGGGAGCTAGTGCACAAAACGAACATATCACTACATTATTGTCCCACAAAGGAGATGATTTCATACGTATTCACTAAGTTTTTCACTCATAAGAGATTTGTCTATCTCATATCTCTACTTGGTGTGAAAGCTGTTTGAGCTTCTTGCTGTCCTATTTTTAGGGGGGGGGTTCCCATGAGTTTTTCCCCATTCCCTTGGTTCATGGACACTTCTTTATTTTTGATCATTTATTTGATTGTATGGGTGACCTTTGGTCTTAGTAACTAAGGTCTAGGATGCAAAAGTATGGATGAAAGGGGGGTGTTAGGATATTTTAATACTCCATCCTTGTCCTACCTAGCATTATTTCATTTTCCTAGTAGCTTATGATGTCATTTTCCACCTAGTGGTGTGCAGATGTCATCCAGGATCCAACTACTACCTTCTGAACCCTGCATGCATCATTTTAGGACCACTTAAGTCAGTTCGATATTTTTTAGGATCCCACTCAGTGTTCAAGTTCAATTCACCTGAGTTAGCTGACTCTTGTGGGGGGTTAGAGCTCCAAATGCCACTGATTGTGGCCTAATGTTCCCTTTTGTAACTTTTTTTCATGGAAAACTCACTGATGTTCCCTCCTTGGTCAATTAATTAATTGTGTCTTCAGCTAACTGAGTTTAGGATCAATTTGGTTGATTTTGAGTCTTCCATAGCACTCTATTGGTGACAATTCCTATGCTAGACCAATTGAGAGTCGAATTCTCTTGTGTGATTAGAATTCTCTCCATTGTAACATCATTGTTGACTATACTGATTATTGGATCATTGGACATTATTTTCTTCCTATCTGAGTTCTCATGCATGATTAATTGTATGCTCATTTTTACTCCAGTTTTCACTATAATTCATCTTCTATGCTCATTATTTCTCTATGAGGTATACTCAACTCTTAAATATGCTATGATTTAGAATTTCACAATGTTCTCATTGCTTCTAATTATAACACCCCTCCACATAAGAGGTAAATAATTGCTGTAGTTTTACTACAATTTCATTATATTAATTAGAAATATTTGAATGAGTTTTAATTGTACAATATTTAATGTTTATTTTATATTGATATGTTTTGTAGATCAAGTAACACGTGGAGTTTCAAGAATATTCCTCCAATAAAATAAATTACAAAATTTCATCAAGTTGAGTTAGAGAAAAAGGTAAATTTACTGAAGAAGTTTATTAAACAATTTTGTATTTTACAATTTGCTGCTAGAGATCCATTTGTGTGAATAATTTCACAATTCTAGTGATTCCTCCCATGACTCTAATGTTTTCATATCTAGTGTCACTTATATGAACACTCAAATTCCAAGGATAGTGTTGGGAGTTCATGGGTTTGTTTTAATTCTTTCCTTAGGTTTTAAAGTCGAAGTTTCCTCGTATAAGATTATACAAAAAACTAAGACCCGTGTATGCTAGCAAGAACATCACAATGGAGTTGATTTCCTCACTTAGAGGTAAATATTATGCCCAATGTGTCATTTGTAGTGGTTTGAGCTACTGTATTTGGCCTTTGATGCAAAAACTATTTTATGGGGGACTTGTTAGAATATGTAATGATGACTTTTGTGATATATTGGTAAAATATCAATTAAAGGCATAAAATAACTCTAATGTTATAAAATAGAGTTATCCCACATGCATCATTTTAATTATATTATTTGTAACCATTATCTATATAAAGAGGAGAAAATTCATTTATCTCGCATGTGTTATCGGATATATTGTAATCCAAACCTCTTTTTATATAAGAGAGGTGAAGGAGACCTTTTTGGGTATCTATTGATTGTAGTTCATCACACATCACATGTTGTGTATGTCATTTGTACACACATTACTGTGAAATAATTGAGTGATGGATATTGATGTGATGCATATGTTAGGATGCCATGTAATATTGGAGATCTATTTGCATAATAATTGAAGATGCAACCCTTCCCGTGGACGTAGCCCATATTGGGTGAACCACATATATCGGTGTTCTCTTGTTGTTCTCTTTTCTCCAATTTTATTCATGCTTTATGTTGCTTGGTAGATAGATGGATAGACTAGTAATTTTTTCCATAGTTTATATTGTGTTATGATATTATTTCATATTTTCCTATCTATAAGTGATATTATTGTTTTCTTTGATCAATTTTTTTGCTCAATATTTTAACATGGTCTCACTCTTCTAATCATGATAATGAAGCTTCTATATGTGTTATTTTGTGATCATTATTTGCTTTATTTATATGTTATCGCTAACCTTTGTGTAAAAGCAATTTCAATGTTTTTTTATAAGCAATATCTTTATGATCATTATATGCTCTTGCTAATTAATTACTTGAGTAAAATACATTTTTTGAATCTATGTGATATCATATTTTTTGGTTTGTCATAAGTTCTTTAATTGGGGTATAGTTTCTTTTTCATGTATTGCAGATATTGAATCTAGTTCCTGTGTTGTTTGTCTCTAACGTTCATATATGGAAGCATTGACATGTATAGGGTATCTCATCTCTTGCGCATTAACATGATGTTAACAAGGAATGAACCCATGATTACGACCATTAGTGACTTGTCATTTTATAATTTATATGTGATATCATGGGTTGATCATAATTTGCTATATGTTGATCATATTAAACATTTTGATTTATTTTCATATATATCATATAACGTTTATTTCGATCATCTTTTACTCAATATTTATATGGATTTGATCAATCTTATAATCTTGAAATATTTGTCATGAGCACCTTGTTCTTGTTGCAATGGGATTTCTAATCTTATGATTGCAGAGGTTATCTTGTTCCTACTTGTCTCTAACGTTCCTATATGGAAGCATTGACATGTGTTTCTTGTCTCTAACGTTCATATATGGAAGTATTGAAATTTTCAAGGAATTCAACTCTGGCATATTAACATAATGCTAATAAGAAATGCACCTATCCTTAAGATTAGTTTCTTGATGACTAAATTTTTTCATATATTTAAGTGAAATCTTGGCTCATTATTCTATCTTGGTATCTATTATGCTCACTCATGTTTATGCTCCTCTATCTTTTATATCATGTCATATCCTTTTTGACAATATTTTGCTCAACCCTATATGGTCTTGCATAGAAGCGACATCATTTATTTATATGTTCTTGAGCAATGTCATTTTATCATATCTTATGTATTTTGGGCTTATCATGTTTATTATATGCTTTATTCTTGGAAGTTCCTTTGTGCAGATTCGTTATCCATGTTGTGGGATAGCTTGCTTATGTTATTCCTTCCTTGTTTAAGCATATGTTGGTTGTCGATCTCTAGTTTTTCAACATTGTACCTCTTAATAAGGAATCTAAAGTTCAATTTTATCATGTTCTATCATATTTAAGTAATGTTGTATGATGGACATCCATATTCTACTATTAAAGTCATGATGTTCATCTGTATGATATCATTTTCAATGTATAGACCATTGGGGTCTTGTTTCTTTGATGTTTGAGGTCTTCTACAGATATTTATATTGCACCTTGATTGGAAGAATGTCTGCTATCCGCATGAGTATTGGCCATCTGGGTATTTTGTACACTGTTGTGGTGCTCTTAGCCACATATTCTATTGTATCAATAGTGATAAAGTTTTTTGTACACTAGTGTGGATGTTATATCAGAGTTATTTAGCTATCAGTTATGGTTGTGATGATTCTTGTGGTGATCTAGGCATCTTGCGGATCTAGTATCCATGAAAACTTCTCTTTAGATCTAGGCACCTTGTTGTTGGATTGCATCACATGTTCTCGACATTTTACTGTTGGATCTAGTAGCCATAAAGGATTCTCTTTAGATATGGGAATCTTGTTGTTGGTATTTCATCATACAACCTAGTTCGTGTGCAGTTTCATGATTTAGTGAGAAGGAGTTGTTCTTCATCAAATCCATGAGGCAAACTGTTTTTTATTCACATCGTATGGAGAATTCTAGAAGTTGTCATCAAGGGGGATGTTGGTGTATTTCCACCTTCCTTCCATTTGTATTCTTTCTCCCAATAATCATTAAGGGGGAGTGTTAGAATATGTAATGATGACTTATGTGATATATTGGTAAAATATCAATTAAAAGCATAAAATAACTCTAATGTTATAAAATAGGGTTATCCCACATGCATCATTGTAATTATATCCTTTGTAACCATTTTCTATATACAGAGGAGGAAATTCATTTATGCCACATGTGTTATGGGATGTATTGTAATCCAAACCTCTTGTTATATAAGAGAGGTGAAGGAGACCCTTTTGGGTATGTGTTGATTATAGTTCATCACACATCACATGTTGTGTATGTCATTTGCACACATGATTGTGACATAATTGAGTGATGGATCTTGATGTGATGCATATGTGATGATTCCATGTAATATTGGAGATCTATTTGCATAATAATGGAAGATGCAACCCTTCCTCTGGATGTGGCCCATATTGGCTGAACCATGTATATCAGTGTTTTCTTGTTGTTCTCTTTTCTCCAATTTTATTTCATGCTTTATGTTGCTTGGTAGATAGAAGGATAGACTAGTAATTATTTCCATAGTTTATATTGTGCTATGATATTATTTCATATGTTCACAATATTCTAACAGGACTAAGGCCTCGGTTTCCTCCCTCAAACGTGTTAAGGGCCTAAATGCCCATATATAGTGCTTAAAACCTCTTACTTACATTAATACCCAAAATAGTTTTCCAAGAACACCATTAGGAAGTGTTAAGTGGTGGTTCAAGGTATACTTGTTAATCTTATATGCCTATATGTTTCCTTTAAGGTTCAAGTCTTGAGCTTCCTCCCTTAATCATGTCTATGCCATAAAGACTTATATCTATTTTTATTTCCTCTAATCCCCCTTATCCCTATTATACGGCCATATATCTTCTCAAAAAATCATTTTTGTTTCCTCGACAAATTATTATTATCCCTATATTCCTAGAAGCTTCATCTAGGCTAAGACCTCGGTTTATTCTCTCAACAAGGTTGAGGGCCAGTAGACAGATCACTAGTGACCAAAACCTCATAATAGCATCAATTCCTATAGAAAGAAATTAAGAATATTCTTAGGAAGACATGTGTTAACCATATTTATTGGTCCTTGATTCCTAAACGCCTCGTTTAGAGCCTAAGGAAGAATGTTTCTCCCTTGAACATGTCCAAGTATTTGACACCCATGCCTTGTGTGCAAAGCCTAATAATGATACTAATATCCATCAAGTAATTTAATAATATCAATAAAAATATACCCTATTGAATAATCAAATTTGAATTAAAATCACTTTTATTAATAGTTTTAATTGCAATAAATAAAAAATGGATGTCTTTAATTATTTTTCAATATTAAGAATCATAGGTATTTATTTGCATGATTAATATTTAAAATGTAAAATTTGATTGACTTATTTACAAAATAATTCTTTGTGAACTTGTTGGTGTGTTGCAAAACCTCATAAATGAATCATGCGAGTTTATTTGTTTAAATAAATAAACTGAATTTGTTGTGATTCTGGTGTAAAACCTCATAAATTAATCAAATGAATTTTTTTGAATTAAATCATTTACAAAATAATTATTTTTGAAGTTGTTTTGTTTATGGTGTAAACCATCAGAATTAAATCTTATTTGTACATGTCCATGTGACAAATGTGAGCATAGCAACACTATATGGAAATTTCAAACATGACATTTCTCTACGGTTAGGATTCCTTTAGCCTAAGGCCTATGATTCTTCTCTCAACCATCTTGAGTGCCACTTTACCTATAGCTAGTAATTAAAACCTTTTAATAGTGTGAATTCAGATCAGTAGCTCGGCTAAGAATACTACTATGAGGATGTGTGGTGACCTTTGTGCTATCTTCTTGGATCTAGGTTCCTAAAAGCTTCTTTTAGGCCCCTAGGTAGAGGTTTCCCCATTGACCATGTCCATGAATTGAGAACCATGCCTTGTGCTAAAAACCTAATAATGATACAAATTTCCATCACCAAATTTAATAATATAAAAAATTATCAATTAAATAATCAAATTTAAATTCAAATCATTTTTATTACTAATTTATAATAATAATAAATTAAAAATGGTTGTTTTTAGTTATTTGTCAATTGTATTTATTTGTTTAACTAATATTAATAATGTATAATTGAATTGAGCTATTTACAAAATAATTAGTTGCATGAACTTGTTGTGCTTGTGGTGTAAATCCTCATAAATGAATCATGTAAATTTATTTTCTTAAATAGTCTAAAAATAATTGAACTTCTTGTGACTGTGGTGTAGAAACTCATAAATTAATCCCTGGTCATTTATTTGAATTGATAAAAAAGTAAAAAAATATTGAATTAAGTTATTTACATAATAACTATTTGTGAATTTTTTATGTTTATGGTGCAAATCCTCATAACTAAATCATGCTTGTACATGTCCATGTGACAAATATTACGATAACACCACTTTGTGATACTCACCAACATGGGATTTCTCTTAACATAAATGAGGAAAATCTCAATTTCCAATTATATTAACAAACATAACACCATGTTAACACCACACAATATAAGTGGTGCTAATACCACCACCTTAACACCACAAAAATGTAAGTGGTGAGAATACCACTAGATTAGCACCACAAAATATAAATGATTCTAACTTATACATCTAAAAGCAAATTTTATTGTTGTAAATATCTTAAACAAGTAATTCATACTTCAAATTTTGAACTTATAAGCATTGATACATTCATCCTTTGACTGTAACGTACCCAAAATGTGTATAAACAAACTAAGCTACTTTAGTTTTAAATAATTATTAAGATAGACAAGCCATAAAAAACTTACTTGAAATGTATGGGAAAAAGCACACAGAGAATCAGTTCCTCCCAACAATAGGAGGACATCAACCTCGCTAGTTAAATCCACCCCCGAGCTGGATCACCTCCATGCACAAAAAAACCAACAAGCGAATATTCCACGCAACACTCTCTCTTAGAGTCTATAACAAACTCAGTGATGGACTTAGAAAAAAAAATAAACGTTCAACTCATGCACTCGCAGCACAATTTCTCCATACACAACATAGTGTCCCGTGCTATCTCAATGCACCAGTATATAGCTTTTTCCTAGGTCTTGTTCCATCCCAATCAAATATCACTCAATCCTTCAATCCGATCTTGTTTGGTAGTTGAGCTTTTAGATTGGATTTGATTGGTAAAATATCCCTTGCTTGATTTCCATATATTCTGTGTCTCGTGGTGGTGTCCCCTCATTTAACTGAATTCTCTAAGTGTCTTTTTCTTTTATTAAAAATAAAATAATAATTTGTTGTGCAAAGTGTCACTCACACTTGTTGTGAGTATTTTTGAGTTTTTAAATAAATTTTACAAAAATAATTGTTTTTAAAATATTTTCACAAATATTAAATCAATAATAAAATAATAATGTCTTGGGGGTGTCACATTTCTCCCCCCCTTATTCTTAACATCGTCCTTGGTGTTCTTTTATTCCGATCTCTCTTGCTCATTTAGGAACATGGAGGGATATGCCTCTCAAATTTTATCCTCCACTTCCCATGTCGCCTCTTCAGGGATGAAGTGCTTCCATTTCACTTTTCTTTGAATGATGGCTCAAATCCGTAGCATATTTTCCTTCCTGTCTAGGATGCGCAAAGGTTCGTTCTAGAACTCGCCCTCGGGTTCTACTTGAATCATATTCCAATAAATTACATGAGTAGCATTGCGTACATATTTTTTTAATAGGGAAACATGAAATACGTTGTGTACTTTTATAGTAGGGGGAAGTGCCATATGATAGGCTGTCGACCCTATCTTAGCTAAAACTTCGAAAGCCCCACAATACTTGGGTGCCAGCTTGGAACACCTTCCCAAGCTCAAGGTACTCCTATTTGTTTTTACCTTTAAATACACATGATCTCCAACATTGAACTCTCTTGGAGTTCGTTTTAAATCCACATAACTCTTATGCCGATATTGGGAAAATTTTAAGTTTTGTTGCACTTCCTTGACAATCTTCGACTTCAATGATGGAAGGTTGGTAATTCGCTTGATGATTGTCCAAATATGCACTTACCTTTGGTATGTTTGAAGCAACCTCTCTAATTGTGGCTGCTTCTCGGATAGTGTGAATACTTTGATTATCCTTCTGATGAGGACAATCTCGAGAGAAATGACTCTCCCCACATCCCCAACATTGTAATTTTTTTTTAGTTGTCCTATGTCTTTCCATTGATGATCACTCACCTTCTCTCTTTTCCACTCAAGCACACTTGCTTGAGTCTACTTATTTTCTTTCTTTTTCACTCAATTTATCTTACTTGAGTTTGAGCTGAATCATCAATTTTGTCACTTGATGTTTTTCCATCTCTATTGTATCAACAATAATTTTAGCATTTAACGTCAATCATATCATTTAACTACTTGCACACAAGTTCCCTGAATCTGTCATAACTTCAAAAACACTTAGTAACAACATCATATCGTTAGCATATAAACCACAAGTCCACTTGTTCAATAAATCAACTTTATCAACTTCGAAATCAATTTATATCAATAGTTATTGCATTTAACGTACCCAAAATCCTCCATGCATTATCAGGGGAATTGGGGTATAAAATTTTTCCTTAATACATTATCCCAACATTATAATTAGCTTAATATTACTTTATGAATATGTCAACATATTTTAACACTAGAGCTACAATTACTTAAATGTTTAACTCTATATAGCTTGTTTCTCGCTTATGTATTGTTGAAATACAAATACTTCAACTAAACTAGTCGATATACATATATGCATGGCAAGGTAGGATTTTAACTAGAGATTCACCACAATCTCCATCATGTTCTTCTTTCAAATTACATTTATTATACTTAAATTAAAGTCTTATAAACCAATTTAGAGGATATCACTAAGAACGCTCAATTTGTTGGCCCAATAACAAGATTACTGATTTACAATTTCAGGATATATTTTATATTTTGAAAAAGATGAGATAAACTTCCAATTGTTACTCATAGAAGCACACTATAAACATTATTACAAAAACATACAATCATATTCATAAAAACAACTAATGTGTATACTAAGCCTCTTAAACTTTTTTCCACTATATGTCAAATATATAGAATATAAGATGCATATGCTAACTTTAAATCCATTCCGTCTACCAAACCCTTAATATATTTCAATAAAAAAATCTAGTATATATATATATAACCACTCATAGCCCAATCCATATGCATGAATATATATAAATACCCATTTAATTTATAATACATATATATAACCATTCATCTACTTCCATAAACCAAACTATGTACTAATTCATTTATCTATGCTCATGTTTCAATTCACACACATATATATATCTGTGTATGTTTTTAAACTATTTATTTCCTCTTATAAACTAGTCCATAATATCAACCTTTTATTTAATTAGAAAAGAAACACATTATGTTATATAATTTAAAGTACACAATTTACAATTCTATTACCTATATATAATTCCTTTGAAATACATAACTTATAGTTAATTGCAAAACATATCTCACATGTCTTGACCACATAAATTATACTTACAAGTTATAATTTATAATTCCAAATTGTAAATCGATGTAACTCAAATGTCACCCATCGAATATACAAAATAAGTCCAAACAATAACATAAGAGGCACATGCATGAATTTACATGACATTTTACTTAATTAATAGGCATATAAAAATAAGATTCACATATTCATGTCAATAATAATTTAAAATTTTAAATGCTAATAATATAATCATTGTTATCCAATTAAGATTTAAAAAATGTATCTTCCAAATTATATACTAACATTGACTTAACGTATAGTTTTAAAGGCATAAATATACACAAAATTGTTGCGCCCTCATATATATCATATTGTGCACCCTCTTTGTGGATCTCATACTTCTCTCATAGGTGCTAAAAATTTAAATGATGCCATTTATACCATGATAAAATCTCTTTCCCTTAAACGGATCACTAGTTGGATGTGTATGAAATAAGAGTGATTATCGCCATGAAAGCCATTATATTCTTCCTTATTTAGCTGATAAAGAAATAAATCAGCTAACTAGCCACCAAACAACCACTTGGGATGGCACACATGAAATCCCACTTCATTATCGCCAAATGATTAAAGATATTGTCTGATCATTCGCATCATATTACTGTAAGTGGCATTATATTAAATCTATCAAAAAGGTGAATAATAAAACAAAAATGGCCACAATCGTAGTATTAAAAAAAAGAATAGCATTCCTACTTAGCCAAATAAATAAATCAGATCCACGTAATTGCCGAGGATTAACAACCATCGAATCTAAGATTGAAGGACAATTTGTTGTTTGAACTGAAGTTCGTCAGAAGGCAAGTCAAAGATGGTCAGGATCTTCTAAAGAAATCGTAATGATGAAACTATATGATATAATAGAACATATAAGGGATTTATGGATCATAAGACACTTCGAGGGGGAAACCTCCTTTGAGCAAGCTCAATACAAATAAATTGTGGCTGCCTTCATTGGCCTCAACACGTACTTATATACTAAGTGTAAGCTAAACAACTATTAGTCCCCATGAATATGGGATAGTACAATATACTCACGGGACGACTTACAAATCATATGCATCCAACAACAATATACTAACAATGTGGGATGATACAATATATTCATGGGACGACTTACAAAGCATATGCATCCAACAACAACATATTAACAAAGTAAAGAGAAGGGTTGACATGGGTTTCTAACATCCCCTCCCCCTTAGAAAATGCTTTGTCCTCAAAGCTTTAGATGTGGAAATTATTGTTGAATCTGAAGGAGTGGTTCCCATGTAGTATCCTCTGGTTTCATTCGGTGCCACTCAATTAATACCTCTATGATGGATCACGAACGAAGCTGACAAGTGTACCTATTGAGTATGGAATTAGGCTTCAAAATGATGGATCCTTCATTATCCAGTTCTAGTAAAACAATTCGTGCTTTGATGTTTGTTCTAAGAACTTTCTATAGAAAAGAGACATGAAATATTAGATGAATGCGGGAAGAAGGAGGAAGTTCCAATGTATAAGAAACACACCCAATATTCTGAAGAACCTTATATGGCCCATAGAACTTTGGAGCCAGCTTATGATTCCCTTTGAGTTTCAGAGATGATTTCTTATAAGGATGTAGATGAAGAAAAAACATATCACCTACTTAAAAAGTGCACTCAGAACGGTGTTTATTGGCTTATTGTTTCATTCAATTTATTTCCATGTGAAGATTGTCCTGCAAAATGAAAAGAATTTGATCTCGGGTTCGAAGAATCGTGTCAACTTCCTGTATTGGTGAATTGCTCGGGGTGTATGGAATAAGCACTGGCGGTGCCTGACCATAGAATGCTTTGATATGGAGTCATTTTAGATGTAGTGTGGTAGGAGGTATTGTACCACCATTTAGCAAGAGGGAGCCACTTTTCCCACTGATGTTGTTGTTCGGAGGTGAAGCAACAAAGATAAGTTTCCAAACATTTGTTGATAACTTTAGTCTGACCATCTGTTTGTGGGTGATACCCTGAACTCATCTTCAATTTGGTTCAAGTGTGGTGAAATAATTCTTTCCAAAAATGACTCGTGAAAGTTGCATCGCAATCTAAGACAATGGAAGAAGGGATTCCATGAAGACAGAAGATCTGGTCCAGGAAAATCTATGTGATCGAGGAGGCGGTATAGGGATGGATGAGGGAACAAAAATAACTATATTTGGAGAGGTGATCAACCACAACCAAAACAACGGTCTTCCTTCCGGATTTAGGGATCCCTTCAATGAAATCCATAGAAATACCTGTCCAAATCCGTGTAGGGATGGGAAAGGGTTCGAGCAATCCCGGAAGGAGTGTCGTTTCACCCTTGTTGCGCTGGAAGGTATCACATTCAACCACGTTCTGTTGAATTTTCATTTTCATTCCCTTCCAAAAGAAGTTGCACCTTGCCTGCTCATACATTTTGAGGAAACTAGAGTGCCCTGCTGATGGAGAAGCATGGAGTTCATAAAAGTCAACTTGTTGAAGATCTGTGCTCTAGGGAAGCACCGGATGACCATTGTATCTTGAGGAAGAACCATCCCAAGAGTAATGTAGTACAACAGAAGGGTTGTTGGATAACCATTGGATGATTTGAGATAATGAGGATTCATTGACATAGTCTTGCTGAACATATTGCAACCAATTTGGAACAGGCATAGAAATTGCTGAAAGATAAACTTGGTTTTCAAGTGTGCGAGAAAGAGCATCCGCCACAAGATTGTCCCTACAATTCTTGTAAGTGATATCATAGTAAGAACCCATGAGTTTTCTAATCCATTTATGTTGTGTTGGGGAGGAGATCCGTTGTTCTAGGAAATATTTTAGACTCCGGTGATCAGTCTTGATGCAGAAATGATTCCCTAATAGGTATGGCCGCCACTTCTATCTTGCATGCAAAATAGGCATCATTTCCTTCTCATAAGTAAAGGTGACTAAATTCTTACTGGAAAGGGATTTGCTGGTGAACACAATGGGCTGTTCATCTTGAAGAAGAACGACACCAATTCCATTATCGCATGCATTAGTCTCAATAGTGAAGGGATTGGAAAAATCAGGCATAGCTAGAATAGGTGTAGTACACATAGCTTGTTTCAGTTTTTCAAATACACACTTAGTAGGATGTGTCCCTGTAAAAGCATCATTTTTCAATAGAACATTTAGTGGAGCTGTAATCTTCCCGTAATACTTGACAAACTTGTGGTAGTATCCAATCAATCCCAAAAAACCACAAAGGCTCTTGAGTGTCTGAGGATGCGGCCAATTTTTCATGGCATCTATTTTGGCAGTATTAACGTGAACCACTTGCGCTGAAATAATATACCCGAGATACTCTACTTCCTCCTATCCAAAAATACATTTAGACTATTTGGCATGGAGATGATGATTAAGGAAAAGTTGCAGTACAAGATTCGGATGCTGGAGATGCTCATCCCGTGTTTTACTATAGATGAGTATATCATCAAAGAAGACCAAAATGAATTTCCACAAGTAGGGCCAGAATATTTTATTCATCAATGCCTGGAATGTGGAAGGAGCATTAGTGAGGCCAAAGGGCTTGACCAAAAACTCCTAGTGGCCATCATGTGCACATAAAATATTTTTAGGGATATCATCCTCATAAACTGGAATTTGGTGATACCCAGAACGAAGATCCAACTTGGAGAAAAAATGAGCACCAGGAATCTCATCAACAATAGTAATTGGAAACTTGTCCTTGATTGTGAGGTGATTAAGTACTCAGAAGTCAATGTAGAGGCTCCATGACCCATCTCTTTTTCGGACAAGACGAACTGGTGAAGAAAATGAACTTGTACTAGGGCGAATAATACCTTGCTTCAGTAAGTCCCAAATGAGCATCTCAATCTTTGTCTTTTGGTGAAATGGGTAACGATAGGGCCTGATTTTGGGAGGAATGCTTCCAAGAAGGAGTTGAATACGATGGTCCTCGGGTTTTGAAGGTGGCAATCCCACTAGTTCAGCAAAGACACATGCATATCTATCCAAAATTTGTTGTAGATCCACAGTAGTAGAGGAGATTGTTGATGGGTGCATCTGAATGGAATGGAGTTGAGCGATGACACCATGTGAATTCTTCTTAATGAGTTTTTCCATGCGATGTGAATTGATGATGCTAAGAGACCTTGGTTGTAATCCCTTCAATGTGTATTTTTTCCCATTGACTCAAAACTGCATCCAAAGTTCATCAAAATGCCATAAGATGGGGCCAAGTGTGTGTAACCATTGAGTTCCCAAAACCACATCACATCCATCTAAGGGCAACGAAAGCATATGAGAGCGCAGGTTATAATATCCAATAGAGATACGTACATTGAGACAGTTCACCTTGCAATGTAAGGTGCCCCCATTGGCAATCATGATTTCAAAGTTGGAGCAAGGATGGAAACAAAAATCATCTTGTTTGGCGATCCTAGGGTCAATGAAGTTATGAGTGCTACCAGAATCAATGAGTATCAAGAGGGAGATTCTTGAAGTAACCCTTGACCCGCATTGTTTGGGGGCTAGTGAATTCGTCTAAATAATGGAGATATATCTCTGGGTAGTCATCCTGAGAAGGGGGCTCAACAGGTGGCTACTGAATGTCGACCGAATCATCTACTGTATCCTAAGCTTCTTCACAAATTTTATTTGTAGGAGGAGAATCCACATCTAAGAGATAGAGTTGTTTCTCAACACATCTATGTCCCCAAGTGAATTTCTCATCATAGTTATAACACATCCATTTTCTCTACGTGCCTGCATCTCTGCTTCAGAAAAATACTTGATAAGAGTTGCTTTAGGAGCTGGCGTGATGGGAGGTCATTGGGAAACCATCTTTCTGAATGGAACAAAAGTGGATTTAGAGCATTGTTGGGTTGTGATCGTGTCCTCTACCAACTTAGCCAACCCTAGGGATTCCATCATTGGGATAGGACAAAATATTTTAACCTCAGATCGGATTGCATCCTTCAGACCACTAACAAAACAAATCTTGTAGAATTCATCACGAAATCCTTTTGTGTGATTGGTCAGTTTCTCAAATTCTATCTGATACTCTCTCCCAGTTTCAATTTGGTGAATTTTAGTGATTGTTCTTGTAAAATCATCAAAGCACTAGGACCAAATTGTTATTAAAGGAGTTGGAAAAAATCTGTCCATTTTGGCTCTTCATGAGCCTTGATGTACCAACGGAACCATTGAAGGGCTTCATGTTCCAAATGAAAGGATGCAAGTGGAACTTTGTTGACATCAAAAGTATTATGCAGACTGAAGTATTGTTCTTCTTGATATATCCATCCAGTCGGATAATCACCATTGAAGTGAAGAAAATCAAGCTTCGCCCATGAAAATTGTTGAAAGAAGAGAACCTTGTGTTTGCAGAAGAATCTAGCTATTGTCTATTGTTCATGGTTGAATGATGAAGATGGAGGGCAATAATTTTTTCATCCAGATCTTGGAGTTTGATCTTGAGGGCTGCAAATTTTTCCTCCATGTTTTTCTTGTTAGAAAAACAGAATCGCAGAACAACAACAATAAACAAGATGTGAATACAAATTACACAAACACATTACAAGAGAGACACCAATATATCGTGGTTCACCCAAGATGGGCTATGTCCACTCTTAAATTTCTAGTCCTTATTATTATACCATCCAGCAAATAAAGGGATACAACTTGAAGCACATCTGCTGCACTTTCTCTTGACTGTCTCATAGTCTCTCTTCCATGATCTCACAAATATTTACAATGCATAATACCTAATACATCAACCCTATCCGGATTACAATGTCTTTCTTATAAAGGGGAATACAATGGGAAAATACCACGGGTCACCCAAAACCATGGGCCCGTAATCTATTGGCGAAAAACCAATCCATAAAAAAATTTATTTCGGAGGTGGTAGCCACTGCGCCCCCCAGCTGGGGGAGTGCACCACTCCCCCGGACCCCCTGTTGCATGTGTCGGGATCATAACCAAACCTAGGGTACAATACAAATGAAACAACATCATCTATGAGACTGTGGGTAACAACCATCACAATTTTTATTTTTTATTTTTTTAGGGAAATGGATAGAAAAACAAAACACAAAAACTTCTTTAGTGAAGGAAAATTTGGAATTTGGAAAAACTTTGATGGGTAATTAGGGTTTGAATAGGTTTTGGACACTTTCTAATGGACACAAAAGCAAAAAATGGGGATTTCAGAAGTGGGGTGAAGGAATGGTAAAATTTTTCAAAGAGCGACAAAGAAGATGAAATAGGAAATGAAGACTGCGGCAAAATTTGAAGGCGATTGGGTGAAAATCAAAGAAGTCATGGTAAACCCTAAAAATATATAGATGTGGGATTTCTAGCTTCGGGAAGTGGAATTAGCGACATGGTCCTCACAAATGAAATATGAAGAATGGAAGTGCACGGGTTCCAGTGAATTTTCAAGGGAAATAGAGCTAAAGCAAAGAAGATATGGCAAAAAAACATAAATTTGTACTTTTTTTTCGGAATTGATCTGCAATGGCATAGAATGGATATGCAACGGCTCTAGACAGATATAATTTGCTATTTATCAGTTACCAATCAATATGGACCCCCGGTATGATCAACTTCCTAAAGGTTCAGGGGAGTCACTTGACTATCAATGATGTCTAATGGCTTGCGTATTGAGGCAGTACCCCTCACTCCACGGCTCATGTAAAAATGATAACCGCGTTGCCACAAAAAACAACTCTTGTTTTACCTCACAGCTGGGAACTAGTCAATGAGGTAGGGGCCATTGCCATTTTTGCTGGCAGGTCCTCTCAATGGGATAGCTACTTCGGGGATCCTATAGTACTCCTCACAATGCGTTTTAGGGCTATCCCATGCACTTCTCATAGTTAAGTGGATAGGGATTATTCCCATATATGAACCTACAATTGAAAGGAAAAATACAGATACAAAGAAAAAGAACTACTACAATAATCATAGTGCCTAGAAGTCACTCTGAAAAACAATTTGGCAGAAATTCCACCGTGTGAGCCCAAGAAAGTGCTCTGATACCAGATGTGAGGAACCTCCAGCAATTAAATGATGAAAATGCACGATATAACACAACACAGAAGGGATTTATTGATCACATGCCACTTCAAGCGGGAAACCTCCTTTGAGCAAACTCAATACAAATAACTCGTGGTTTCCTTTATTGGCCTCAGCACGTACTTATATACTAAGTCTAATCTAAACAACTATTACTCCCCATGAATGTGGGATAATACAATATACTGACGGGACGACTTACAAAGCATATGCATCCAAGAACAAGATACTAACAATGTGGAATAATACACTATACTCACGGGACGACTTACAAATCATATGCTTCCAACAATATACTAACAAAGTAAAGAAAATGGTTGACACGTGTTCCTAACAAGCTGTTAAGTATGGAAACATGGCAATAAAAAGGAAGTGGCCAGCTTGTACAACAGAGAGGATAGGCTTATAAATTTATCCAAGTTTAGCCCATAACATTAATTATCAATTATCGGTTTAGCCTAACAAACTATTTCTAAACAGGAGAAAAATGTTTACAACCACCAACTATAAGATAAATGGATTAGGCAGGTTGTTGACATTCTTCTTGCTTTAAAATTATATTTACTTATGTCCTGAAATTGGTTCGGATTGTCTAACTGGACTTGATTTGGAAATAAAATCGTTTAATCAAATACAGTCTAGAGCTCAAATAGAGGTTCCACAAATATTTTGTTGTAATAGTAGACCGCTTGCTCTAAAATTTTAGGAACAGGTTAACCCTGATTTTCAACCTCATACTAAAATGATAATGCCGACCATTCAACCGAAATATCCTGTAAATGGGTAATTTACAGTGGTTCCAAGCCAATCCCTCACTCTACATCGACGGATAACATGATATAGACCGACCGAGAGTCAAAAGAAATCCTGACAAGGTAACTATTGGGCATAACAAAAAACTTATGGTAGATAAAAATATAAATATTGAACCCAAATATCCACGGTTTGCTTAAAAGAACCATACCCTTATTCATATAATAGTTAACATTTCAAAATACAACCTGATAATAATCGAAGAGAACAAACATGAGGTTCTTAAGACGACCATAGATATATATTTCATATTCTTAGGAATTTATATAGACATAACATTATACATAATTGCTTATTTGACTGTCACAAAAATGAGCACACCTCCTATCTATAAAAAGAGATATACGCCACAAGGTAAGATGATACTACTCCGCGGATCGCACAACTTAAACAACTAATAGAAATTAAAGTGATGATTATACATAATATTCAGATCAAAGATGAAAATGAAAAGTACCTATAGACTGCATAATTTGAAACAAAACTAGATGGGAAATACTAAGCCAATTTTTTCAAACCATATTAAATCGAATGACTAAACAGTATTGAAGTAGAACAACTTACTTGACTTCACTTGCTTTGAGTGGAAAAGAGAAAATAGTAGAGAAAAGAAAAATCAGCATTACAGAGACTTGAAATTAAATCTCTTTCGAAGAGAGAAGTGCCAACGACAGTGATGTAGTATTCAGGAAAGTTATATTATGGACCTCAGAGCCGTGTTTCCATGGACGGACCTACTGGTAATCCTCAAACTTCAAGCGAGAAATATAACAGAAAGGAAGGAATTAGAGTCGGTGACAACACAATCGATTTTGAAGGTCACTCTTCCCAGCACTACATTTCCTTAGCGGTTTTGAACTCCGAGTCACATGACCGGCTATATTCGTATCTAATACACAGTATCCCCGTGAATTCTACAAGCTTTCACTATCTTTCAACTTCAATCAAATAGAACCTGAGAATTCAAAATCTTTTGCATTATGATCCTATAAACAATACACAAAGCGTTCGGTAGCGTGGCTGTATAATTGGAATAATTATTCACAATACAAGTAGTTTAAATCGCAAATAGAACCCAGTTATGCTCTAATAACTGGATCTTGGACCAAAACTTATTGATATCCCATTTCTTAATTTCATAAGGGATCAACTGTATATTTGCAGAACCTTTGAATTGAGACAGCATAGGGAGAATACGACATATATACATGAAATATAAAACTAAAGTCGAAAACAATGGATCATCTCATTCCTATAACGACTGGTAATTTTTCTACATGATTCGATGCATTAAAGATATAAAATAAAACATTATGAACCTATCACCGTAGTTTATGTTGGTAAATTGAAGCGAGCTACCATTACGTATCATCGATTGAAACAAGAACAATGCTACTGTACATTTGTTTAGTTAATCTGAACTAACATACAATACAAAATCGTGAAAAATAAGCCACACAAGCCATACAATGGAAGCCGAACATGTCATGGGGACCCTGCTCCTTGAGAGAGGTCTTTTTTTATAGCTAAATGGAAGGCTATGAACAGATAGTAAAAATACTCTATCATGAGCGATAGCAGATGAGCGCTTAGATCGCCCTTAGATCTGAGCATTTGAACCATGCTCTCATACCACTTTGTAACGTACCCAAAATTTGTATAAACAAACTAAATTACTTTAAGTTTAAATAATCATTAAGACAAACAAGCCATAAAACATTTACTTGAAAAGTGTGAGAAAAAATACTTGGAGCATGAGTTCCTCCCAACCATAGGAGGATAGAAACCTCGCTAGTCAACTCCACCCCTCAGTTGGATCACCACCATTCACATAAGAACCAACAAGCAAAGCTTTCACACAACACTCTCTCTCAGAGTGTGTAACAAGCTGAGTGATGGACTTCGAAAAAAAAAAGAGAAAGACTCAACTCATGCACTCACAACACAATTTCTCCATGCACAACAAAATGTCCTTCTTTTGCCGAGGTCTTGTGCCATCCCAATCAAATCTCAATCAATCCTTCAATCCCTATGATTTAGGATCTTGTCTGGTAGTTGAGCTTTTAGATTGGATTTGATTGGTAAAATATCCCTTGCTTGCTTTCCACATATGCTCTATCTCACAGTGGTGTCCTCTCATTTAACTGAATTCTCCAAGTGTCTTTTTCTTCGCTACTGTCATAGAACATTTGTGATTGTCTACGATATTGTCATTCAATCTTCATGCAGTTGCACATCTTCTATAATTCTTCCTTTCTATCTCCATGCAACCTTCACAGATCTACAACATCATTCTGCGCAAGATCAACTATTTCATTCCTCTGCTTGTGCACTATTGGCTCTCTCCTATATCATGTTGTTATGATTCCACGAGCCCTTGATATCATGATTATTATAAATCTATATCTTCCATCTTTCCACTTAAAAGCTCTTCATCCTTCAAGCTTACTTCAAGTCTTCAAATTGCTCCTTATTTATACTTGTCCTGCATGGATTGTATGTCCACAAGTTCATTGTGGCTTTCCTTCCTTTTTGCTTCACGGTTTATGCTTCTTCCACTTGTCATGTTCTGCACTCTTGATGTGTCATCTCTTATGGGTATTGTGCATATATGGGCCCTGACTTAGTGGGACTTTCACCCTTGAGGTGTGGTCTTGTTCCCTTGATGTACCATTTCCTGTGGAATTTTTTCATATGATATCTTCAACCACTACACCCTTCTTGATAATTGTGCTTGCTTCAAAAAATGAAATCTTCTTCCAATTCGTGATTCTTGTGCGCTTTCAGGTACTTTCTCAATTGAACGACTACTTCTTTATTCCATGTTGCTTGTGCACTCCCAAATATTGTCCTATCAACTCTTCGACTCACTTATGCACTCAAATAAACTCTTTGGCTCGTTGGCGCACTCCCAAACATTTGTCCAATCAACTCTTTTAGATTTTACCTTGAGGAACTATGATTGGATGGAATCGATTCTTGCTCATGTATCATGTGTAGTGAATGTATTCCTTATGTGCTTCTTCAAACTCGATATGCTTGATGTTCCTCTAGATATACTTCTTGAGACTCGTATCCATGTCTTTCTTCATCTTTCTTGCACATATATGTCTTCAAAGAGTCTTCCATATACTTATTCAAATCATATTTCATATACTTCTTCAAACTGGCACATGAATACTGAAACCTCTTTGACATCAGTTGAAATCAATGACAATTAACCGAATCAGTTGACATCAATGGCAACCAAAGTTCAACATAATGACCTTCTATCTTTCAATTTTTTATTTGGATCAATATGATGTTGTGATGATAGGATTCCTACTTTTCTTATATTTTATTTTGAGATCATTTATATTTGTGGACTTGATGCAACATAACTCAACACCATTTGATGCACAACAATACTCAACATAATTTTACCATGTTTCCTTGAAGTTGTTTACCTAAACACAATATGGGGCACAAAATCAAAAAATGAAAACCGAAACGAACTGTAGTGATATTGCTTAGGATTTAAAAAGATGGTTTATGAAGAAATTTTCAGATTTATAATTGGATTGTAGTCAAGATGTGCATTATTGTGAATATGTGTATTGTGTGAATTTGTATTGGATGATGTTAATAAGGTGTAGAAAGACCATGTAACATAGCTCAAGAATGCACAACCCAAGTTGTGACAAAGTAGACGACCCTTACATGGACTATCAATGTATAGTGTATCAAAAACTACAAAGATGATACACATGTATCTCAAAGTACATATTCCCTAGAATAATACAATAATCCAATTTATGACAAAGTAGATAGCCCTTAAATGGCCTATCAATGTACATGTATCAAAAAGTACAATGATGATATGCATGTATCTCAAAGTACATTTTCCCTAGACTACACATCAAACCTCAATATTCCTCTTATTTTTTCCTCACTTTGATACAACATGCCTCTGTCTAGGATTGGTTTGGAACTCTGTAGTCTGCAAATCAAATATCAAATTTCTTAATCAACTAACTACACTAATACATTAGCTCTAACAAAGTTAAAATGTTAAATTATGGTTCAATTACTTATAACAAAATTCATTGAATCCATCTGAGGTATCAATGCTTTTTGTGTTCTCCTTACTGAAAGTGTCTCTGCAAATGTGCTTTGCAAATAAAGCATCCAGTCTCAATTAATTTGAAACAAGTATCGACATGTGCATGTAAAAGTATTTATCTTACACTTTGTAATTAATGAATATGTCTCATGGACAAATAGAATCTGGGACACGATATTGGGTTTCTTGTATCTTGAGTGGATTGTAGGTTGAACATCACACTCCATCACATCCATGAATGGAATGGGGGGTCCATACATTGCTTGTACCAATGGCTATAGTCACCAAATGCTGAAATAGTTATAAATGCATGAAAAACAATATAACACGAATAAACTATGTGTACACGTATTGAAATAGATTCCTTTGCGTGACTTCTTCCCATCTTAGATGCAGCATTAACTCTTGCATCAATGACCCCACTCATTTCTGGCATGGAGGAATCTCCAACATGATGATGTAAACGTGTGAAATAAACATTAAGAAAAACAAATTGTGTAGTGAATTGAAAGTTAATCACCAATTATCATCAAAGGCTATGCGTTACCGCGAAATCAATAGGTCTATGATCATGGATACCTTCTCTCTTTCTCAAAGAGGGATGTCTAATAAATAGATGACCCTTGGAAATATTTGAACTATGGGTAGAGGCAAATGAAAGTAGTGGTGCTTGGATTTCAATTGTTTCCTACAGTAACAGAGTGTTGTCACAGTTAGACATGCACATGTGAATCAATGAAATAAAATCTATTAAATGAATGAAATGTTCAAATAGTTACCTCAGTGTGATCTATATCTCCATAAATGGGGTCTTCATTGGTTCCAAATCCTTTCCCTGTACAAAAGCATCCATCATCTGCAAGTTTAAAAAGTCAACAAGTGTTGGCATTGTTAGACATGCAAGAACTAGTGAACTAACATGTATTAGAAAACTAACATGTACATTCAAAATTCTTACCTCAGTGTGAATGGTCTCTCCACCAAGGGGGGCTTCACGATTTCCAAATCCTTGCCCCTCTGCAGAGGATTCTAACATCTACAAGTTTAAAAATTACAAATGTAACTAGCAATCTATGCACATGTACTATAAGGAAAAAAAAGTAACTTGAACATGATTACTTTTAAAAGAATATACTTAGCTCACCGAAATGTGTAGTGAGGTTAACATCTAGGATATCACCAGAATCAGTGTTTTGCTTGGGCCATTAAGGATATAGCAGCTGCAAGTTTTAAAATATGTAAATATTGGATCGTCTAGCATCAATGACCTAACACATATTAATGAAATAACATGTATTAACAAAATTACATGTTGAAATAGTCACCTTCGTGTGAGTTCTTTCCTCAAAAATACAGAAACACCAGGAACAACAAAACCACATGTAGATTATGGAACAATGGTCTCTCCATTGTTACTTCCAACGCTTTCCCCATTGTAGTTCCATCTAGCATATGCAATTTTAAATTTTATAAAAACCAGCAATATATGTATGTGTATAGTAAGAAAAAAAATAGATTGGACGAGATTATTATTAACCATATAAGCACTTGCCTAAATAACCTAGAAAATTCAATATCTGATGGTGCATGACCATAACATGCATGATCACATGCTATACACACATGAGGGTTAGTGGCGGTCTCTTGATGTGTCGATATGCCCACACCACTGGATGGTCATGCACCACTAGGAGATGATGGATATACACCAACAAGATGACATGGCCTTACCTGACCCATACGATCAATGATGGTGCTATGGTGGACAACCACCGATGCTACAACAATAATTCCTAACGTGTATGTGCTATCATATCGTGTGCACGAGGGACATATGGCCTAGGAAACTGCCTGTGAGGTGGAGGTATTTGAATATTTGCATCTCAATAACTGGCATTGGGCTGGTTTTGAGGCATCCCATGACCAACGTCTTGGAACTCCAACACATCAAAATAATTGACATGTTTTTCCAACACGAAGTCGACTTACATCTTTATAAGGAAATATAAGGGAATTTCCCTATCTTTATGAAGTGGCAAATAAAAAACCATATACCAATGATCCATCCAATTATATATTAATGGTGGATATATTCACCATTTGATGGAGATGTGGGGTTTGTTTGTGTTTGGAATTTTTCCCATTCTGGGCTCTCTAAACAAGGACAAGATATGCTCTTTGGTTAACTTTAGTTTTTTTATTTCATTGTAGCTCAACCCATCCACATATTGTTTCCTTTTTTGTTCTCTATAAGATGGAATGTCAAATAAGACAACATTTGAATGTGTAATGGTGTTTATGATTCCATCTAGGGACTTAGTGCGAGAGAGGTGGAGCTATTCTCCGCTCCTCCATGTCCCCCTAATCTCTCTAAGTCTCAAAATATTTCTCAAAATCTCTACATCGGGATCCATGCTAGCCACTATAATCATAAATACAAAAAAAAACATTAGAAACATATACATGCTATAATGGCATCTCTTAGAAATGAAAAAATGTACAACTAGTGTAACAAATAATGATAAGAGTATTTATAATTTGAAATTTGAAATTGAACAATTACACTAGAGAATCAACATAAAAATTTTCCATGTTAATTTTTTATTAAATTTGTCATGAATATGCATGCTTACACACTAAGATGTTCCTCAAATATGAATAATTTTTATTACTACTGCAAACTAAGCCTTGTGACTCTATCCTAGAAGGCCTTTATATGCTTGTATCTTGGTGGAAAAAGGTTTCAAGAGTTAATAACATTGATACATGGTGAGGAAGGTAATCCTGGAAGAGATTATAAAATACACATGTTCTACGATTAAGTTACATTATAAAATACATGATCAAGATGATTATGGTATCATTGAAAGTGGTCCCACATCACCTTGGATACTCATTTGTCTTTGGTCCTGTTATGTTGGTTGAGTTACCACAATTTTATGTAAGAGATTATTGATTTAACCAAGTATGCTTTTCTAGTTAGCGTGTGTTCTATGTGGTCCCTCTTGGTTACATGTTGGTGTTAACATGGTGCTAATTTTTTACTATCCAACCAATGACAAAAATACTTGGCCTAACCATAGGAGCTCTATCACCAATAAGATTTGGCGCAATACTAAAAATGGAACTTGATGCAAATATAACATTAGATATCTTAGTGCAAAGAAAAATTGGGGTAATCATAGTTTTTAATGTTCCAGCACACCAAATTTTGTTGAGTTTTTAGCATGACAAACAATGTTATGTTTCAAGTACATATATTGCATTGTTAAGATTTAATATGCTAAGACAGAAAATAGCAGCATTACATTCCATTTCACAATAATAGCATATATAGGATCACTGAAGAAACAACAAGCATAGCATAAACACAAGAGACAAAGATTTATCCTGGGAAACCCTCATGGGTTAGAAAACCAAGCAAAGCTTCCTCAATATAGATGACCAGCAATATACAAAGATGAAACCCTGAGACATGATCTCCTCCTCCACAATAGCAGACCTCTTCTCCACAAGTGCGCTATCCTCAAGTGAGTGTGTGTGTCAAATGAGGAACACACCTCCTCTATTTATACACTACTCTGACATATCTTTTACACAAGTACACGTAGGCTCGTATTTAACCAATGGGTTAAATACCCCACTACAACTGACTGGGCCGACCCCTCTAGGGTGGTCTAATAACCCTTTGACCCACATGACACATACAGGGCCGACCCCCACTAGGGAAGTCTAATAACCCGAGTTACCACATTCCGACGGAGGAATAAACATCTCCGGATATACAATAAGATCTTCACGGAGGAATGAAACATCTCGGGAATAATAAAGTACAAATATAATATTCTTTGAAGTTACAATATCTCAACACTCCCCCTTAACGAGAAGGATATTATAACAACATCTGCACGAGCAAGGAGTCATCAACATCATACATGATACATCTATAAATCATTGGAAGCTTTCTCAACATCATCAGTAACTCAAGCAGTTACTGGAACATCAACATCTTCAGTACTAAGTCTTTATCTTCTGCAGCACTCGAACAACTACAACAACATCAACATATGGATCCTCACGATCATCAGCATCATCATCTCACGATCATCAGCATTGTCATCACACGATCATCAGCATCATCATCAACATCACGATCATCAGCATCGTCATCACACGATCATCAGCATCGTCATCACACAATCATCAGCATCGTCATCACACGATCATCAGCATCATCATCACACGATCATCAACATCATCATCACACGATCATCAGCATCGTCATCACATGATCATCAGCATCGTCATCACACGATCAGCAGCATCGTCATCTAGATCATCACGATCAGCAGCATCGCCATCTAGATCATCACGATCAGCAGCATCGTTATCTAGATCATCATGATCAACAGCATCGTCATCTAGATCATCACGATCAACAACATTGTCATCTAGATCATCACGATCAACAACATCATCAATACAAGTATAAATATCATTAATACAAGTATCCTCATCAATACAAGTATACACATCATCAATACAAGTATCCTCATCAATACAAGTTATACATCATCAATACAAGTATCCTCATCAATACAAGTATACACATCATCAATACAAGTATCCTCATCAATACAAGTATACATATCATCAATACAAGTATCCTCATCAATACAAGTATACACAATAGCAGCATACCCTGCAACACACAAGATCCAATTACGGGATGATCAATCCCTCTGACTTTAGGACATAGGTCCAAGGATGATACAATCCTGATACGCTTACAGGATGATCAGTCCCTCTCGGTTTAAGACAACTCTCATGTCTATGGATGATGCAATCCAGATCAACTTACAGGATGATCAATCCTTATCACTTTAAGACACCTCACCATGTCTAGGGACGAGGCAATCCCAATCTATTTACAGGATGATTAGTCCTTATCACTTCAAGACATCTCACCATGTCTAGGGATGAGGCAATCCCAATCTATTTACAACATGATTAGTCCTTATCACTTTAAGACATCTCACCATGTCTAGGGATGAGGCAATCCCAATCTATTTACAGGATGATTAGTCCTTATCACTTTAAGACATCTCACCATGTCTAGGGACGAGGAAATCCCAATCTATTTACAGGATGATTAGTCCTTATCACTTTAAGACATCTCACCATGTCTAGGGACGAGGCAATCCCAATCTATTTACAGGATGATTAGTCCTTATCACTTTAAGACATCTCACCATGTCTAGGGACGAGGCAATCCCAATCTATTTACAGGATGATTAGTCCTTATCACTTTAAGACATCTCACCATGTCTAGGGACGAGGCAATCCCAATCTATTTACAGGATGATTAGTCCTTATCACTTTAAGACATCTCACCATGTCAAGGGACGAGGCAATCCCAATCTATTTACAGGATGATTAGTCCACTCAATCTCATTTAGGACTATCCTTCCTTTCGAATTACTGGATTTACTGTCCAAGGATGATTTAATCCATTCAATTCATTTAGGACTATCCTTCCTTTGGGAATTACTGGATTTACTGTCCAAGGATGATTTAATCCACTCAATTCATTTAGGACTATCCTTCCTTTCGGAATTACTGGATTTACTGTCCAAGGATGATTTAATCCACTCAATTCATTTAGGACTATCCTTCCTTTCGGAATTACTGGATTTACTATCCAAGGATGATTTAATCCACTCAATTCATTTAGGACTATCCTTCCTTTCGGAATTACTGGATTTACTGTCCAAGGATGATTTAATCCACTCAATTCATTTAGGACTATCCTTCCTTTCGGAATTACTGGATTTACTGTCCAAGGATGATTTAATCCACTCAATTCATTTAGGACTATCCTTCCTTTCGGAATGACTGGATTTACTATCCAAGGATGATTTAATCCACAACCGTACATTTAGGACCACGTCCAAGGATGACTCAATCCTCAACCGTACATTTAGGACCACGTCCAAGGATGACTCAATCCTCAACCGTACATTTAGGACCACGTCCAAGGATGACTTAATCCTCAACCGTACATTTAGGACCACGTCCAAGGATGACTTAATCCTCAACCGTACATTTAGGACCACGTCCAAGGATGACTTAATCCTCAACCGTACATTTAGGACCACGTCCAAGGATGACTTAATCCTCCACCGTACATTTAGGACTACGTCCAAGGATGACTTAATTCTCCACCGTACATTTAGGACCACGTCCAAGGATGACTTAATCCTCCACCGTACATTTAGGACCACGTCCAAGGATGACTTAATCCTCAACCATACATTTAGGACTACGTCCAAGGATGACTTAATCCTCAACCGTCCACTAAGGACTTCATTCTCGAAGACATACGTCTAAGGCTCTTCTTTCAGACTGAAGTCCAGGGATGATCCAATCCCCTCACATGTTCACCAAGAACTTGATTCACAAAGACATACGTCTACGGCTCTTCTTTCGGACTAAAGTCCAGGGATGATCCAATCCCCTCACATGTTCACGAAGAACTTCATTCACGAAGACATACATCTACGGCTCTTCTTTCGGACTGAAGTCCAGGGGTGATCCAATCCCCTCACATGTTCACCAAGAACATCATTCTCGAAGACATACGTCTACGGCTCTTCTTTCGGACTGAAGTCCAGGGATGATCCAATCCCCTCACATGTTCACCAAGAACTTCATTCTCGAAGACATACGTCTACGGCTCTTCTTTCGGACTGAAGTCCAGGGATGATCCAATCCTCTCATGTCCACCAAGGACTTCATTTTCGAAGACATACATCTACGGCTCTCTTTAGAACAAGTGTTCAAGGATGATACAATCCCTCTTCTTTCTCAGATACACTTGTCTACGGCTCACTTTAGAACTTGTGTTCAAGGATGATGCAATCCTCACATGTATTCTCATCAATTACTATCGATCCTGGGAACCCATACAGAACCTGATTCACACTTCTTCTTTAATTACACCATTAAGAGAATGGTCTTATCTATCCACTTGGAGCAAACATCTCATCATGATTCTCTTCTTCTTTCTAAGAGAATCTTCTAGCCACAAGCCTTCTATAGTGTGTTTGATTTGAAAATCTTTTTTTTTTGTTTAACATCCATCGCTTGTTCAGTGTTCATCATTCATCATGATCTTTCCTACAAATCAAAATTAAGTACATGATTAGTAATACTTCATAATCATCAAATCATATTGACATGATAACCTATTATGCATACAGATATCATTTACATAGTTATACAACTATTTTGACCAATACTTTGGCACAACACTTTCCCATATCCTGTATGCATACAGTGGCTATCTAGATGCCTTCCATCTCTACCAGAACATACTATCGAGAGTGTGCACAGTTCTCAGCATGTCAGCAAAGAGGTTTCATTCTAGACAAGCAACAACGGAATGTTTGTCCAACTTACCAATCATATATATATTAGTAGTATACTTTTCAATGCTCTATGAATGTTTACACTCAGCATGATATATTCTAGGAATACAAATATGCATACAAGCAATATCATTTACTATTTCAAATAACAACTCAAATACTTATCTTTTATGTTTGTGTGGTTGCCTCCCGCTTGATCTTCTATATGTCTTTTGAACTTGTATTCATTCTGTACCACTGTGCATGCTCAAGTGTGCACTAGTGTCATCCTCATGATCTCATACACAAACATACGTTCATTAGTATATTCTCCAAACATTCTAATTCTAAATAATCTTGAATATGTATAGTGATGATCATTAGTATTCAGGGTTTCAAGGAAGTCTTCTTTTACTCATGCATATTCTTGTTTGATCATAGTACTCTTCTGGTTAATTAAATCATCAAGACAAGAGACATAATATGCATAAACCCTTGATTACTAACTTTATGAATAAGCATAACCAATCATACCAAGTATACTTATATAAGGGATCCTAACACAAGGTAAGATTCTAACTTGACATAAGAAAACATATCTGGATTAGTTATGTACAACATACCTAAACAATCTCTTCAATGATTTAGAGATCCTGAGCTAGAACCTGCATGTCTCATAGGTTAAGCATAATATAACAAAGTCATACATACCTCGTAAGTAGAACAAATATTATGGATGAGTCTTTGTCTTCATGTTGTCATGGTCATGGAACTTGATTTGTCTTTTGTGATGTACATGTATCTTGTTAGCAGACAACATCAACCTCACACAACACCATAATGCATTAGTACAAACATATAGCCCTAATCAATGAATGTCTTCGATCATTCACATGCATTCATACTGTTACTAGGGTGATAAGACAATTCTAAAAATAATCAAGATTGTACTAATAAATAATATGAAGACAAACACATTATGAACTTAATCAAGAATCATATTTCAAGACACACCTGAACCTCCTTAAGTCACACCTGTCGAGACTTCTTGTAGTCTTCTTATGTAAGGCCTTAGCCTCAACTCTCCCTGAAACTTGATTTGGAGCTTGATTAGGGCTTGCTAGAGAAACCCTAAAAATTCAATCTTTGACTTTCATGCTTCTGAATGGATGGAAGGATGTGTCTTGCTGAGCTGATCAAACTAGCATACTTCACTTTTGAAATCTCCAAAATTTGACCCCTCAAAATTGCCTTCGAAACTTCTGGATCTTCTGGACAGGAACCAGAACTAGGGTTTGATGAAGCCCACCCTTCTGTCCAATCAAAAGGTTTGATCCAAGGCTCTAAACTCTTATTTTTCTGAGGAGCTTCCAGCCGTGGTTACAGACTTCAAAAATTCCAACTTTTGTTGAAGCCCTAATTTTCCATCTTTCTGATCAAAATCCTGAACTAGGGTTTGATCAAGCCCGGTCTTCTACCCAACCAAAAAATTCGATCTTGGTCTCTAAATTTTGATTTTCCTGAGTAGCATTCAGCCGTGGACTCCGATTCCAAAAATTCTAACTTTCTCCGAAACCCTAAATTCCGGAAGCCGTGAATAAAGGTTTTCCAAAAATAATTTTGTTTTGACAGAAATATGCACCTGATTGTTTCTACTATAAATCTGAAACTTTTGCTCCACAGGGTCTGAAACCTTTTTTTTGCAGTAGCCTGACCTGTCATCTTTCCATCCTGACAAGTCTGACCTCAATTGGGTTTTTTGAGAGAGAGTTATGCCAAGTGTCACAACGTGACCTGTTTATGGGATAAAACAGGAGAGCGCACTTGTATGGCGTGCCACGTATCACTGGCTCACCTTCGGCGTCTGAACAAGTTTCCTGAGATAGTACAGTCTGTGTACTACCTGTCACTTCTTACGAAATTTCATTTGGAGCTTCTTAGCCCAAGTTATGACCTTTTTTCCAAGGTCACCTGATTTTGACTGAGATCTAGAAGAGGCAGAAACCCTAATTTGTACTGATCATAACTTACAAAGTACAACGAATCTGACGATGCCCTTTGGACACAAGGTACCTGGGGATGTTATATTCGACGTGTAAACTTTTCAGACCCTGAACCTTCGCCAAAATGGAGTTATAGCGAAAGTTCCACGATGACTGGTTTTTGCTATGTAAAACCCTATCCTTCAAATTGTCGTAAGTAAAGCAAGTGTCGTAAGTGCCATACCTTGTCTTCCTTCAGGTTAGCTCTGATACCATGTTAAGATTTAATATGCTAAGACAGAAAATAGAAGCATTACATTCCATTTCACAATAATAGCATATACAGGATCACTGAAGAAACAACAAGCATAGCATAAACACAAGAGACAGAGATTTATCCTGGGAAACCCTCATGGGGTAGAAAACCCAGCAAAGCTTCCTCAATATAGATGACCAGCAATATAAAAAGATGAAACCCTAAGACATGATCTCCTCCTCCACAATAGCAGACCTCTTCTCCACAAGTGCGCTATCCTCAAGTGAGTGTGTGTGTCAAATGAGGAACACACCTCCTCTATTTATACACTACTCTGACATATCTTTTACACAAGTACACGTAGGCTCGTATTTAACCAATGGGTTAAATACCCCACTACAACTGACCGGGCCGACCCCTCTAGGGTGGTCTAATAACCCTTTGACCCACATGACACATACAGGGCCGACCCCCACTAGGGAAGTCTAATAACCCGAGTTACCACATTCCGACGGAGGAATAAACATCTCCGGATATACAATAAGATCTTCACGGAGGAATGAAACATCTCCGGAATAATAAAGTACAAATATAATATTCTTTGAAGTTACAATATCTCAACATGCATAAGCTACATGTAGTTCAAATTTCATAAGGACATGACCTTAGAAGAAGTAGAAGAAAGAGTGGGGGAAGAAGGAGTTTTGATGAAGTCACTTCCATGTTCATCAAAGATTTGCATTGAGGTTGGCATTGTAAAAGTGACATTCAACAATTTCATGAGTTGGGGTTTTGTGGTAGTGGCAGCAATTTTGATGATGTAAAGTAGTGGGATGGACTGGGGTTGGTGGGGGTATAGGCATGGTATTGTTGAGAGTTCAGAGAGTTGAGAGAGTTAGGGTTTTGGTTATGGTTTTGAGAAGAGGGGATATTAGGGTATATGCTAGGATTGTGAGTTTAAAAGGGTTGAAATCAATTCTTTCAATTGTATTTCTATTATATGATAAGGACACAAATGAAATCTTTGTCAAGTGTAGTCTCGTTAAACATAGAAACAACATTATAAGTACAACATATTTTGGATATTTGATCTATAATTGTAAATAGATTTTGGAAAAGTTTTCACTTAGTTATTGAATAGATTGTCATGTGACTTGGATGGATAGTTCATGGATAAATTGGTTCTTTTGTGAAATTTTAGAGTTCAATATAGGTTATTTTTAAATGTTTTTTGAGCAAAAAAATCACTGAAAATTGAAATAGGGAACAAGATTTACATGTGGTGAAGGAAAAATTGGTTGATGATGCTTGTAGATGTTCAATTACTGCCCACGTTTTGCACTCGTAAATGTCAAATTCACACCTATGCACACATAGTGAAGAATGGGGATCATAGCCCGATTTGGGGAATAAAACATGCAAATAAAAATTTGCACGTGTTTTTCTTCTATAAAATGTGCACATGTTTTGGAGAGAAAAAATGTGTGTGCATTTTTCTCTCCTAGCTTTTGTGGAATTCCACTTCACTGCCTCCAACCTACCAATTCCTATGGTTTATAAACACATACACATTATTTAATTCTACAACAAGAACATGTTTCGCAAATCATCATTGCATCGAAAAGGTTTCCCATCTTTGTGCAAGGATCCACAAGCATCGAATCTAGGGTCCAAATGTAGTAGTGATTATGATGATAACACTCCAAGGAATGCGTAATAATAAAAAGTGATTAAGTAGCAATTTTTTAAGGATGTTACAAGTTGCATTGTTTGTAAGGTGTCCTTTTAGATTTTTTTTTCATCATCAAAGCAATTGTTTTGATGAAGTATTGAATACACAATATCAACAATTAACATGACACAAGTAAATCATGAAAATTTTAGATCTGAGATAGAAATGACCCATTTACCCAAGAATGATGGTATAACCCAAAACACATAAGTTGTAAACACAAGATTCAATGTATCAATGCCCATAGTTACTCAACCCCAATCAACACTTTAATTTAATATTTAAGTATATGAAAATCAATACAACTTTGTAAAAATAAAACAAATTTAAAACAATAATGTTACCCTTAGAGTGTTCGAAAAAGAATACACCTACAATAAAATGATCAATTTTCAATGTTATAATATGTTGAAGGACTCAAAAATCATATTAACTTGCATCTTCAACCTTATCAAGTATGTGTAGGACCAGGCATTTCAAAGAAGAGAACTTGTAATATATCTAGGGTATATTACCACTAATGTAATAATGTTATAAACAATTATTATAGAATGATAGCTATAAAATATAATCTACATTTATATCGTAACAATGATTAAGTTATTAATTTTCTCAAAATAAATGTCTTAACACACATATGTATTTTTTAAATGATGGTTCACCATTTGTTAGAGGGCTACATCCATCGGGAAAATGCCAACACTTGCTATTCCGGATAATCAAGGTATGGCCAAAATTACAATCATTACATAGAAAGTCGGCTCCCAAGGAGCAAGTGTCACAAAGCAAGATTTGAACCTAGGTGGGGAGGATAACAACATTCCTCCCAACCACCCGATCTACACTCAAATGACAGTAACACACATATGTATATATGTTATTAATAAATAATTTCAATATTTATATTAATAAATATTTATAATTTTAATATAAACCATATAGAATATCTCTTATATTGATGAATTTATGAAGTAACCATCAATATTTAATACACGACTTGATAACATAGTCAAATGAAAACACCTCTTTTTTCCATAGGAATGATTGATGTTGAACAAACACGCTCATATACTCTATGATTTCTAACTCCTACCATATATATAGAGTTTGTCCAATATATCTTTTGGATTTTCTATTGCTAACTTTGTGTTATTTTAAAGTGACCATAATTTACAGCGTTGCCACCTTTTGTGTTTTGCTAGAAAATGACTTTGAGGATTTGCATAGGTATTACATATTTAATAATATGATTTTTTTTTATCAAAACATAATTTTTATAATATTAATTATTTTATAATAAAATATATTATTATTCTTTATTCGTAATTATTAATATTAATAATAAATTTTATATTATTAATTAAAATAAAATAATTTTAATTATTGTATTAATTATTAAACATGATGTATTGAATTATTTTAAATTTTCTTATCAAAACATTAATTTCTATATTATTAAAAATATTATAATTATTCATAACGCTTCTTTAATTAAAATTGTATCTAGAGGGGGATTGAAGCCTTTTAATCCTTGATTAAGGATGGATGGCAACATGCAATCCTTTGGCATATACTCCAAAAAGATTCCTCGATCTTTCAATCCTTGATTAAAGATAGATGACAAAGATGCAATGCTTTGACATATACCTTAAGAAAAGATCCATCCTCGTCCTGCTTTTAATCCTTGATTAAGGATGGATGGAAATGATGCAATGCTTTGGCATATAGCCTAAAAAAATATTTGTCGTTACACACATCCACATCCAATGGAAGACACACATCCAATGGTAGACCTTTTCTCTTGGAAAACAACCTACTGAAAATTCATTTGTCATTTGTTACTCATGCAAGAGCATCGGGGCCTAGGCAGAGTGGTCGAAGTTGATCGACATGACGAAGACTGACCAAAGGGAGTGCCGACGACCATTGGTGCAGAAAAGCAGATTGGCTTGTCTAATTGAATAAGTTGAGCAAGAGTAGTCAGGTATGTGACCGACGGATGAAGCAAAAGGTCGAGAGCTGACATGTTGTGGTCAACAGATGATAGGGTTGAGCAGGGGCATCGAGGATCGACATGTGTCGAACCATGACTCTGACAGGTTTGGGCATGGGCCAAGTGAGGAGGAAGGGGTGGACTGGCGAAGCCTGAAGAGTGTGAAGAAAGTCGACGGAAGAGTCGAATCTGACAGAAAGTATGGTCGACATGACGGATTACTGTAGCTAGTCAGAAGGACACGTAGGAGTCAAGAAGAGTACTTGGAAATAGTTCGAGGTTGCTAAGGAAGATAATGGAAGTTATTACAGGTGGGTGAAGTCATGACAGATGTCATCATGGGAAGAGGCTGTGCAACATGGTTAGGGTGCTGACAGTTGCAGGTCTGTAGGATCTGAGGAGATCGACAGATAGAGGATGTGTGTCTCGGGGATCAGGGTGATCTTGGGAACAACAGCAACAGAATAGAAGGCCGAGGAAGGGCAGATCAATTGAGGGACTTTGTGTCATTTTGGAGAGTCTTGATAGAGCAAAGCATGGGAGAGGTCTGGTAGATTTGATAGAAAAGTCACACATCTACAGATCCGAGAAGATCGAGCCATAGCTCAGAGTTCCATAGTGAAGCAACAGTGGCTTAGGTCGACACACTCAGATAGCACACAGTTACTTCTATATTGTAATGGCTGAGGCTGACAGTTAGTTAGTTATTTCATTCCTTGCAGTTTGCATTGTAACTGATTCAAAGAAGTAATATAAGCTAGCTTCTGGCATATTGTTTGTGTCTTGTCTATGCGAACATGTGTGCTGTGTGTAATTGTTAAGTAAGAACCTTACTTGTCGAACTGCCTTGCATCAGTTGGTACAGAACGGGAAAATCCTATGAGTAGGAAAACCGTCATGTGTGTTTACAGCTCCAGCAGAGGTTGGGTAGACTTGTACACGGCTTGTTGAAGTCCAGTTGCAATTGGACGAAGTGGGAGTTTTAGCCGAGGTTGAAAATGGCTCACAGAGGTGTTAATATCTAAGGATGAAGAGCGCATGGTGCAGCATTCACGGTCGATCGTGAGATGTTCGATGAGTGCGTCCAAACAATGCAAACTTTGAAAAATGAAGTCACATCAATCAAAGAAAGCCAAAGGCGTGGTTTTATTCCTGATGCGTTAGACCACAACAACAAGGAAGTAGAAGAAGTGGAACCACAGGAAGCTGTAGGAGATGAACTAGAAGAAAAACTGATCAAAATTCTGACGGTTAGGAGAGGACGGACAAAGTTAGATGTACATTGCTACTCAGGCATTTTGGATCCAGAAGACTTGATCGACTGGTTCAGAGAGATGGAGAAATATTTCGACATAGAGCAGATCAAGGATCCTAAACAGGTTAAGACTACATGTTTGAGGTTGAAAGGTAATGCCTCATTGTGGTGGGACAATGTGCAGGCTAACAGAGTCAAGAAGGGCAAAGAGGAAATCAAATCTTGGGATAGGATGGTTGCCAAGCTAAAAGGGAAGTTCTTTTCGGGTGACTATGTGATTTCCTTGTTCTGGAAATTGTAGAACTTTCAAGAAAAAGAGATGACCGTGAAGTAATACACAGAAGAGTTCTACAGACTTTCGATAAGGTTGGATCAGACAGACGAACGAGAAGAGGTTGTTGCTAGATACGTGAATGGATTAAAATATGCCATTCAAGACAAAATGAGCATGTCAATATTAAGAGGAGTCAGTGAAGCCTACCGGTTAACTTTCAAGGCAGAAGAGAAACTGTCAAGGAAATACGTAGCGACTAGAGGTAAGATGACTGGTCTGTGTGCAAAGACTGTTTCTGCAAAAGGCCAAAGTAGTGGTTACAGGAAGGAATCTGTCTAATAAAGTAGAAAGACTGAAGGGACATCGAAAAGGGAGAAATCGCAGGAGAACTGATGCAATAGTCATGAGATTCATGGTCGAGGTGCTTATGGTCGAAGTGGTCCATCCAATAGGAAAGGAGATAACATACCAGCAATAATCTATTACAAGTGTCATGGAGCGGGACACAAGGCATATGAATGCCCAGAGAACCTACATGATGTAGAAGAATCGAAACCCAGATGTCGAAGAGATGAGCAAGTCGACGAGAGGGAAGAATCAACATCCGACATCAATGAGGATGGTAAGAAGAAAAGTCGGGCCATGACAGCATGGAAGACACTGGTTTTGGACAATAAACGCGACGAACAAGAACCAACACAGTGAAAGGCCATCTTTCAAACGAAGGTATGAATCAGCAAGTGGCGTTTCAATACCATTGTTGACGGTGGAAGCACTTAGAATCTTGTGTCGAGAGAGTTGATTGACACGGCAAAGTTAAAATGTTGGGAACATCCACACTTACAATATCTCATGGTTGCAGAAGGGACACCATGTGAAGTTGACCAGACAGTTCCTGATCAACTTTAGAGTTGAAGGATTTGAAGATAGTGTACTGTGTGACGTAATCCCAATGGACGCGTGCCATCTGTTGCTAGGAAGACCATGGAAATATGATCGGAAAATGATCTATGATGGTCGATCCAACACAGTCACAGTGTGGAAAAATGGCGTGAAGAGGACTCTTAAACCAAAGCTGGAAGACTGAGCCGATGGTAAGCACGACGAGAGCAATTGTTGGGAGAAGTGAGTGTTGATGTGTTCAGGGAAGGAATTTCGTGCAGAGGAGGAAAAGTAGTCGGGGTGTTATGCTATCTTTCTGAAAGGACCATGTGTCTAGAGGCCAATAATGGGGAAGATTCTATTCGAATTCAGAAATATGCTCAAAGAGTTTCAAAGAATAGTGGTCAATGAGACACTGACGGGATTGTCACTGACAAGGATCATATCCCATTAGATCGAATTGATTCTAGGGTCAAGTATACCAAACAAAGTACTGCATAGGATGAATCCGACAGAAGGTCAAGAACTCAACCGACACATCCAGGAGTTGTTGGACAGAGGGTTGATCAGAGAGAGTTTGATTCCGTGTGCAGTACCAACAGTATTAGCACTGAAGAAAGGTAGAGAATGGATAATGTTTACAGACACTAGGGCCATCAACAAGATCACGATCAAGTATCGGTTTCCATTGCCAAGAATGAATGACTTGATGGATTGCTTGAGTGGAGCGAAGTACTTCACAAAGATAGACCTGAAGAGCAGTTATCACCAGATTCTAGGTTAGAGAAGGAGATGAATGGAATACAACATTTAAGACAAAGGAAGGCTTGTATGAGTGGTTAATCATGCCATTCGGATTGACTAATGCACCCAGTACATTCATGTGATTGATGAATGAGGTAGTGAAACCATTCTTGGGAAAGTTTTTCATAGTTTATCTAGACGACATTCTGATTTTTAGTTGAATCAAGACAGAACACTTGGAGCATATTCGATAGGTATTGCAAAAGTTGTAGCAAGAGAAGCTAATGGTGAACCTGCAAAAATGTTTCTTCATGAAGGAAGAACTGGTGTACTTGGGATTCGTAATCTCAGATAAAGTGTTGGTGATGCACACAGAGATGGGAAAGGAAATATTGGATTGACCGAAACTGACAAGTACGAATGGAGTAAGGAGTTTCCATGGACTTGCCAGTTTCTACAGGAAGTTCATTCGGGGATTCAGTCGAATTTGTACACCTTTGGTAGAGTGCATGAAAAAGGGCGAGTTCAAGTGGATAGAAGCAGCCCGATGAGCTTTCGACAAGTTGAAGGAAAAGGTCACTGAGAGCCTAGTATTGGCGCTCCCAGATTTCGACAAAGTTTTCCAGGTCGATTGTGACGTGAGTGGAACATCAATTGGAGCAGTGTTGACCCAGGAGGGCTAACCAATTGCATTCTTTAGTGAGAAGTTGGATGACGCGAAGCGGAAATATTCGGTCTATGACCAGGAATTCTATGCTATTGTCCAGGAATTGAAGAAGTGGAGGAATTATTTGTTGCCCAAGGAATTTGTGTTATACACATATCATCAAGCGCTGAGTTATTTGAATACTCAGTCGAAGTTAAATCAGCGTCACATGAAATCGGTCAAATTCCTCTAGGGATATACATTCATGTTGCGACATAAGTTGGGCAAGTCGAACAAGGTTGTCGACACGTTGAGTCAAAGAGTTGTGTTGTTGAATACAACAACAAATCAGGAAACAGGAATAGAGTCGTTAAAGACAGAGTATGTGACCGACAAGGATTTTGTGAACGCATGGGAGGCTTGTCGTGAACCTTGGAGTGTCGACAGGACTCCATACTTGGATTATTTTATTCAAGAGGGATACTTGTTCAAGGGACAACAGTTGTGTATTCCCAGAGGATTTGTAAGGGAGAACCTAATCCGAGAATTGCATAGCGATGGATTAGCAGGTCATTTTGGCATCGACAAGACCAGGGCATTGGTCAAAGAAAAGTATTATTGGCCAAGAATGATAACAGATGTTGGAAAGTGGGTTCAGCAATGTAGAATTTGCCAGTTGGAAAAAGGAAGAAGTCAGAACACAGGGTTGTATACACTGTTACGTGTACCAAATACCCCATGGGAGCATCTGAGCATGGATTTTGTGCTAGGATTGTCAAAGACGTAGGAAGGGAGCGACTCAATATTTGTTGTAGTAGACAGAATTTTGAAAATGGCACACTTTATTCCTTGTCAGAAGACAAGTGACGCCACAGGCATTGTTGTGTTATTATTCAAGGAAATAGTCAGATTGCATGGGTTGCCGAAGAGTATCATATCGGACAGAGATACCAAGTTTATGAGACATTTCTGGAGAACCCTATGGAAGAAACTCGACACGAGGTTGCAGTTTAACTCGGCATATCATCCGCAGACAGATGGGTAGACCAAGGTGGTGAACAAAAGTTTGGGAAACCTTCTGAGATGTTTGACGAATGACAGACCCAAGTAGTGGGAAAATGTGTTGGCGCAAGTAGATTTTCAATACAACAATTATGTGAATCAGTCGATAGGTTTGAGCCCATTCCAAATTATTGAGGAAAGAAGCCCACATGGAGTGGGTTACCGACAAAAACCAAGAAAAGCACAAATGCAGATTCATTTGTAGAGCATATGAAAGAAGTACATGAAGATGTGCGAAGGTGCATAGAAAAGAGAAACATAACATACAAAGTTGAGAGCCGACAAGAAGAAAAGACTACAGTCATTGAGAGAGGGAGACTTGGTCTATGCACATTTGCAAAAGGAAATATTTTCGATAGGGACATATAACAAGCTGAAGCTGAAGAAGATTGGGCCATGTAAGATTCTAAGGAAGATTTCAGACAATGCTTACATGTTGGAGCTACCGAATGACTTGAGCATTTCACCAACGTTCAATGGCTCAGGTCTGTATAAGTTTGAAGAAGGTTCAAGCAGTGGAAGCACAAAAGTGTCGACGGATGACTCAACTGAGCAAATTCTAGACCGACAAAGGGAAGAAATCGCAGAAGTAATAGAGGAACGTGAAGTCGGGCGTATGCAGAGTTTGCAAAGGAAAGAATACTTGGTGCGATGGGAGAATGATGAGTTGCACGAGGCGACATGGATTTCTGAAGAAGACTTCAGGAGGCTAACGGAGCAATCGAGTTCTCTTTCACCTGGGGAGTCTGATGCAAGAGCATCGGGGCCTAGGAAGAGTGTTCAAAGTTGATTAACATGATGGAGAATGACCAAAGGGTGTGCCGACGACCACTGGTGCAGAAAATCAGATTGGCTTGTCTAAGTCAATAAGTCGAGAATCATTAGTCGGGTATGTGACCGACAGATGAAGTGGAAGGTCAAGATTTGACATGTTGTGGTTGACAAACGATAGGGTTGAGGAGGGGAATCGAGGGTCAACATGTGTTGAACCATGATTCCGACAGGTTTGGGCATGATCCAAGTGAGAAGGAAAGGGAGGACTGGTGAATCCTGAAGAGTGTGAAGGAAGTCGATGGAAGAGTCAAAACTGATAGACAGTATGGCCAAGGTGATGGATTATTGTAGCCTGTCAGAAGGACGCGTATGAGTCAAGAAGAGTACTTGGAGAGAGTTCGGTGTTGCTAATGAAGTTAATGAGAGTTATTGTAGGTGGGTGAAGACATGAAAGATGTTGTCATAGGCAGAGGCTATGCAGCACGGTTGGGGTGCTAACAGTTGCAGGTCTACAGGATCTAAGGAGATCGATAAACAGAGGATGAATGTCTCCAGTATCACGGCAATCTCAGGAATAGCCGCAGCAGAGTAGAAGGCCAAGGAAGGGAAAATTAGTTGAGGTACTTTTTTTCATTTTGGAGAGTCTCGGCAGAGCAAAGCGCGAGATAGGTCTGGTAGATTGGATAGGAAAGTCACACATCTAGAGAGCTGAAAAGATCGAGCCATAGCTCATAGTTCCACACAGAACCAAGAGAGAGCTAGCTCGACACACTACTACACAGTTACTTCTGTATTGTATTGTAACGGTTGAAGCTGATAGTTGGTTAGTTATTTCATTCCTTGCAGTTTGCATTGTAACCAGTTTGGAGAAGTAATATAAGCCAGCTTCTGGCATGTTGTTTGAGTCTTGTCTATGCGAACATGTGTGTTGTGTGTAATTGTTAAGCAAGAACCTTACTTGCCTAAGTGCCTTTACTCATATTTGTAAGATCTTTGGAAGAAATGAATTTGTTTAAGATGTAGTATTCTCACATATTTAAGATTTCATATTAAACAAGTATTAGCTAGTTTAAACAGGTATTTGCACACTTTAATATCATATCGCATATATAACAAGTATTCGCACAGTTTAAACAAGTTTTCTCAATTTAAAGATTTTATATTTACAAGGCATCACAACACAGAGTTTCAGATTTCATATTTAACAAGTTTTGGCACAATTTAAGATTTTAGGTTTTTAAAGCATCACAACCCCTAAGACAAACAAACCCTAATTCACTACGAGTTAAAGGCAGAAGCACTGGATAGGTCGCATATAAATAAATGTGGTTTACATAACCAGACTTACTACAATGGGGAAGAAGCACTTGCTTGAAGTAGCCTCCATACCTTCCAATCGTACAATGAGAAGAATGCAACAATTTAATATTAATCTATTTGCAAAGTTTAATTGATTGGCAGACAGTATTTAATGTCTCCAATCTCCAATTTAATGGAGACAATATAACATATTATTCTATGTGATTGTATTGGCACACAATGTTTTAATGTTCTCCAATTTCACGGAGACAATGCAATATATTTGATTGCATTGCATTCGGACACAATTTGGACGTTATGCTAATTGTTGATTTTTTTGTAGTTACACAGTTTTAAATTTATTTATATAGCATTATATTCTGTTAAGAGCGATGCTGCTTTACATATCTTCCAATTGCTTTACACATCTTACAATTGAGTTACATATCCTCTCAAGACCAATTGTGTATTAACGGGTTTTAAAGAATTAAAATATGATTAATCTCTTTATTAAAGTTGATAATTTCATCTCTACTTTGATATTTGATGTCAGAATATGTAAATAGGCTCATTTCACGAATTAACAAATTTGAAAATGGTCTCAATTGAAATGTAACTTTGTATTGATTTTAGAGCTCAATCATCATAGAAACCATAAACTGCGTTAACAAATATACCTGTCCTGAAAGAATGACCGTGAGATGCCCATGTTGGTATTTATATCATACATCTCAGCCAAGGCTTAACCCAAGTGTCAATAATCAAATTGATTTATTTTCACAATAATCAATTTTTTAAGATAGGTTGGCACAAATTGCATATGTTTTTTAGGTTATTTTTATCTATTTTTAAATTATTAAATGTTAAAAAAAAAAATAGGTTTTGCCACTATATTACCAACAATTAAACTATAAATAATACATTTATTTTTTTTTTATAAAAAATGCAATCTATAAGGTTGAAGATTATTTAGAAGATTATAAAATTTTTAAATCATTATCAAATTGATATCAGAAATCATTTCTTTACACCAAAAGTGGGGCCGTACAACTACTCTTATTCAGATAAAAATAAATAAAAAATCTTCAATGCATATATCGATATCATAAAGCATTTCTTTATACGAAAGGTTGAGCACTACAACTTCTCTTCTTTTGATAAAAAATAATAATTCTCAATGCAAGCATGTAAACCTGTTGGGCAAAACAATGTTGTTGATAATTAAAACAATGCTGCCACAATACATGATAGAATGTTAACTTAGGTAGAATTGCTCTTTGCTTACCAAAGTGATATCATTTTAAAATAATCTAAAAATATGTTCACTTATGTAGAAATGCTATTTGCTTATAAAAGTGATAAGCATCTTAAAATAAAATAATATAAACATTTATTTTATTTGCAAATTAAAATATGGTTGTGTTTTAGAAATGCTATTTGCTTATAAAATTGATATCATTTTAAAATAAAATAACATAAAAATTTATTCCATTTGTGAATTAAAATATAGTTTTTTTTAATGTAGATTTTATATGTAGAGAAATATAAAAATTAGGTTTTTTTACCGTAACCTAAGAAATTTATTCACTTTTAATTTAGTAGATATAAAATTGATTGAAAGTAATGTATTAATATTTTAAATAAAAAAAATATAATATTGAATTAAACAAATTTTATCATTAAATTTAGGATATAATTAATTTTATTCAAATTGTCAATATATTCAATCATATTTAGGATATATTTAATTTGATTAAATTTGTTAATATATTAATGATAATTCACAAAGTAAAATAAATAAATAATTACTATATTTTTTTTCCACTAAAAAAAATCGTACTATTGCTATTCATTCCGAATCAAATAGTACAAAGATAGTCCAAATACATAGAAGATTCAAGTCATCAACTTATGAACTTGATCTCAATAAAAAAGCATCAAACTTTATCTGCTATACAAAAAAGAAGAAGTTACCCCTATCCATCAAAGAGGAATCCATCCACTCTTCCCAAAACAAAAAACCTTCACACCCCTTAAGAGCTTACTATATAAAATTACTAAAATGTTTTATTTTTTTATAAATATTTAAAAAGAAAAATATGTAATTTTTTATGATTAACTAACGTATTTTACTTTTTTATAAACATTTAAAATAAAAAATATTTAATTATTTAAGATTAATTAAACTATAATATTAATAAAATATTAACCACATTAAACACGTTAATAACATTATGGTTAATAAATTTAACAACAATAACATTATAACATTTATGTTAAACATATATAAATATTAATTCCATATTATTAAATTAACGTTACATTATATTAATATTATTGCAATTTAATGTTAATATTAATAGTACAAATATTAATATTATTAAGAATAATTATAAAATATTAGTATTAATAAAATATTAATATTAATGTTAATACTTAAACTTAATTTTAAAAACGTTAATATATTAATATTAATGTCATATTATAACTATTATTATCATTATATTTTGTTATTATCATTGTAATAATAATATTGATATTAATTTAAAGATTAATAATAACATCAATAAATTATTAAAAATATCAAATTAACATTAATAATAACAATAATAAATTAATTTACTCATGTGTATACTATTTTTTTTTTCCGCGAAAAAAATCATACTATTGATATTCATTTATGAATCAAATAGTATATGATATCAGTATATAATACTGTTTCCAACACATCCTCCCAACAGTGGAGTGATTCAGTACTTTCAAAAATATACATACTTGTAAAAAAAAAACTATTACAGACCTCAGATGTTCATAGCAAATTTAAACAAATTTACTCCAGGAAATACAAGGTACCAAAATTGATCAACTGATCCTCCCAAAATTCTTCCGAGTATAAGTAATCATCCTCGCCATCGAGAGCCTACTTTGAAAGAAGATCAGCCTTTGTGTTGAATTCTCTGAAAACGTGCTCCAGTGTGACCCCACCAAATCTGCTAAGTTCTTCTTTCACTCTGTTGCACTAGCCAGCCAAATTGAGTACCTTAAGATCAAATTCCCCTCTTGCCCATTTAATGGTAACTCTTGAGTCACCAAATATCTTAACATTCACCAAACCAAATATGTTAGCAACATGAACCACACACCATAAAGCTAACAATTCAGCCTTCATATTGGTGCCTTTTCCACATTTTATCTGAAATGTAAAATAGTAATCCCAACTGATGTATATAACTCCGCCTGCTCCACAATAGCCTAGGTTGGCAGCCCCATCGAAAAATAAAATAGGCTCAATTATCTCATAAACAAATTTTCCAATGTTCTGTGTGACTGGAGACAACATATCTTTATGATAGTTCATATAGTGTTTAATAACAATATTATGAGCACCTTCCACATATGGCTTGGAATCCTCAAATAGAGCTCTATTTCTCACACTCCACACTAACCAACAAATAAAAACCGGTAGTGTCAAATGTACTTTACAGTTCTGTATCCAAAATTTCAGACAAGTGTCCACATTCTCACCTGTCCATCTCTTTGTAATATCAAATGTTTGATATATTCTCTCCCATAGTTTTAAGGTAAAGGAACATTCCACAAATAGATGAGTAGCAGTTTCAATATTACATCTGCACAAAATACAATGACTAGGACCTATCCATCCCATGTGAGAAAGATTGTCCCAGGTCTTCAACCTATCTTGCAGTACAAACCAAATGAAGCATTTAAATTTCTGTGGCATATACCAATGCCAAATATTCTTATACCACCAATGCTTTGGGTAAATACACCTTCTCTTAATGAGACAGCTATAAGTTGTGTTTGCAGTCACTACACCCGTGGCATCATTGCCACCCCAAACCACAACATAATCATTAGATCTCAGTTGTATACCAGCTGCATTAAGGCACTGTGTGTAACAATTCCATTCCTGTTCCAAATATGTAGGCAGCTGTAGCTCTACAGCATCACACCAATATCTATTTCCACTATTATTAACAACTGAATTTAAAGTGTATTTACCAGCAGCTTTCAGAGCAGTCAATAGATTGTTTGATAATTGATAAGAATCCTTTAGGCCCAGAATTGGATCGACACCAATTTCCACTTCATATCCACTGCCCACCTTCCAATACAATTCAAATGCCAGCCAACAATAAACTTTCATAAATCCATTCCAAACTGGTGAGACACCATGCACCATCTTTCTGGGATTTCTTAACTAGTGTGAAATCTCTATCTTGATATATTTTTGGTGTATAACCTTTGACCAGAGCGAACCACCAAATATGGCTCTCCACAAACTTTTCAAATGGAGAGCTTCACTGAAGACAGATAAATCCGTAATACCCCATCCCCCAGCTTCAAAGGGAAGAGAGATTTTATCCCAACCAATCATTGACAGACTATTCTTTTTTAACCCACCCATCCATAAAAAGTTGAAAAGAATCCTTCTCAGGGAATTGATAATAGAACATGGGACAGGCATCAATCAAAACCAATAAACCGGAGTGCCCATCAACACATATTTTACCAGAGTGAGTTTACCGCCAATAGACAACAGACGATATGTCCAATTAGATATTTTCTTTTCAAACTTCTTCGGCAACCAATCCCAATCTTTTATCAAATATCCATTTGACTTAAGATGAAAGCCCAGGTAAGTAAAACCATCTGCAATTTTTTCCAACTTATATGGCAGCAAAGTTTGGAATTCCTGCACTCTGTCATCTACAATGAGATTCTCATATAAACATGATTTCTTCAAACTAACCCGCATCCCAGAGGCCTTACAAAAAATTTTGATAATATCTTTATAATAGCGCCATTCATCAATAGAATCAATTCCTGCTACTAATACATCATCAACAAAGAGTACATGAGTAATGTATAGATCCTTAGAAATTTTGATTCCTTTTATCTTACCTTCAGCTTTAGCATGGATGATCAACCTGCTCAATCCCTCGATCACTAAGAGAAACAATAATGGTGACAATGAACAACCCTGCTTGATGCCTCTGGAACAGCTAAAAAATGAATTTGGAGCACCATTCACCAAGACTGCAATACTAACAGTATTTACACAGGACATAATCCATTTGATAGCAAGTGGAGGAACACCAATTTGTATCAGAATTAACCTCAGAAAATCCCAATTGACCTTGTCATAATATTTTTGTAAATCCATTTTGAGCAAAATAGCTTTCTTCCTCTTGCATTTAATTGTATGTATTAACTCTTGAGTAATACCCACAACATCATGGATTTGTCGATCTTGTAGGAACCCAAATTGCTTCGAGGAGATGTGTTTTGATAGGATCACTTTGAGATGACCAACTATAATTTTTTATACAATCTTATAGGCCAGATTGCACAATGCAATATGCCTAAAATCATCAAATGTCTTAGGATCATTAACCTTTGAGATCAATGTGATAAAAGTCGAATTTAATGCACCAGACATATACCCATGCTTCCAAGTATATTCCACCATTCTCACAATATCATCACCCATGATATAAAAAAAATGCAAGAATAGCTCAACTGTCGAGCCATCAGGCCTAGGACTTTTCTCCTTGGTGAAAAGTTTAATTGTTCTTTCTACTTTCTCCAATGTAACTTCCATACATAATATATCAGCATCTTCTGATTCCAGAAATCTAGGAAAGTGTTTAACCACTTGAAGTTGTGAAGGTAGATCACAGTCATGGTCAACAGCATACATATCCCTAAAATGTTTCAATGCCAAACCCTGTTATTCCTAGAGACCTGAAACTTCTTTTCCAGCATCATCTGACAGTTTCTAGATAGTATTATTGTTCCTTCTTGCAGAAGCAAAAGTATGAAAGAACCTCGTATTTTTGTCCCAAAAATTCACCCACAAAGCCCTACTTTTCATGTGCCATTCCTTTTCTTCCCTCAAGTAAATATTTTCCTTTTCAACCTCTAGATTTTTGAGTAACTCAAAACCTTTACAATCAAGTGGCGTTTCTAGATTTATTAGATAAAGATTTTGTAACTGTTCCTCCACCTCCTTAAGCTTTTGCCTTTCCTAATGTTTTTTGGTATGAATCCATCTAGTAACTTCCATCTTAAGCTCTTTCAGTTTCAGACAAAAAAGGTCCACTGGATTCAGTTCAGTGTCAAGGTCTAATTCCAGCCAAACCTCCGATATGAAATGTACAAAGTCATCACATGACAACCAAGAACAATCAAATTTATAAGGATAATTATGCTGAATCTCACTATCCTCCAGTTGTAGAAAGATGGGCTAGTGGTCAGTAAATTTGTTCTTTCCAACCCAGGTTCTATATCGGCTGCACTACTCCAATAGAGAAGAATGTACTAGAAATTTATCTAACCTTTTGTGTATCCCATCGTGACCCCTTCTGCCATTTGTCCAGTTAGGAGTTATCTCACCTATAACAACATCAATGAGGTCATTGTTAATAAGAAAATCTAAGAAAAAATCCACTAGGCCATCCAATTTTTCCTTATCCCCCAAAAATTCCTGTGCCAACCGGGTGAAATTAAGATCTCCCGCTATTATGATATTCTCCATCCACAATATTCCAGACGATTGTAAGCCTAGCCAAAATGTCTCCCTATCTTTATAGGGAGCATAGAAATTCAGAATAGTCAGATGCATATCATTTGATCTACATAGACCTTCCATCAGTATACCCCAAGGGGTCTTAAAAACATCAAATGAAAAGTATCTAGGGTCCCAAGCCGCCAGCAATCCACCAGACATCCCATCAGAACTGATAGCAGACATTTCCCAACCAGAAAGTATGCCTGCAATTTTTGAAATTGCATCAATATCTGCACACATAGTTTCCTGCAATAGAAGAATATTTGGGCGAGTAGTAATAATAAGATTGGAGAGGGCCCTAACTCACACAACCCTCCCCAATCCTCGTATATTCAGTGTGCAAACAGACATTAAGGTAACCCATCACGAGGGGGTTTTCTCTGAAGCCCCCAATTTGTTCATCATAATTACAATTCAAACCCAAAACACTACTTCTCACTTATGTAGGAATTCCCCCACTCTGACACTCCACCCCTGCCTCATTCCTTATATCCAAACGTTCAGAGATGGGAATAGAACCAGAAGCTAAATCACTATCCTTGCCCAACCCATTCCGGCCATTCTTCCTGGGTTTTCTGAGAGTAACATTCTGAAATCTAGACACATTCAAAGAATTGACCCAACGGTTAGTGGAAGGGTTTTTAGAATATATAGTGAGAAGGGTAAGTATATCCGAATCAACAACAGTTTGATATCTAGCCTCTCCTAAAATAATTGTATCATCAGTGGTGTAAGCCCCCTTCTCCAAAGGACCTCTAGCCCGCACATTTTCCTCAGGTAAAATCCCATCCCCAGGAGAGCTTACCAGGTTCCCCCCACCAGGAAAATCATATAGACCCAAATCCCGAGAGGTACTCATAGTTACAATATTAGTATCACCACCTTCCCCCAAAGGTTTAGGTACCCCAAAAAGTTCTCTACAAGCTTTGGATTTAACAAAAGAAGAAGTATGCCCAATTCCCAAATTTAGTACAGTATCCCTCGAGGCCAATCTCTTATCTAATATAGCCTCAAAATCCTTAATCAAAGCTAATTCATCCTCAGGTATAATAGGAATCGGAGAACCAAACTTACCTAGAGTGACATGTCGACCAGTTGTATCTTCTGCCAGGTCCCGGAAATGCTGCTGTGTATTCTCTGTGAACGATGACATCCTTGTTAATGAAGAAACCCGAAGTTTTGGGAAGTGAGAGAGAATGTTCCCTATCAAATGACAATAATGTCACTGTAATGGAATCCTGAAATAATCTAACCTCTGCCGCCAAACCCTATCACCCCAATGTAGTTCAATTTCCGCAGGGAGGCCACAAGCCATTTCCAATTCTACCATCACTTTGGCCAACAATCTGTCAAACCCAAATAAGGAATGGTTGTCTAACGTAACGAAACGACCAGAGCTCTATGGGAAAACTAGGAATAAGAAGCCACAAATGGAAAAGATTTTGTTTTTCTCTTAAAGGGTCAAAAGATAGGTGCCATTTTAAAAAAATGAAGAACCCTCCTTAAAATACCGGAACCATTTGAGAACCATCCCTAAATGATCTGGCTTTGAAAATATAAACATAATCCACCCCTTCATTAGTTGCATAACTCTGGGCATATCTCCTATGAGCGGAGACCAATGTTTCCAGACCCATTCCACTAATTCTCGTTGATCACCCACAGTGAACTCCAAACGACCGACAATAGCTCTATTACTCAACATCTCTATGCGCTCCAAGTTTGTTTCCACCGGAATGGAGAAGCAATCTAGTTCCTCACGAACCTTCACAGACTTAGTAGATCTCCTCCTGTGAGCTTTCGTACCCAGAAAATGATGCGTCCTTTCCAGAGAAGAATTAGTGTTTGGTTTGTGACCATTGTATACCCCAGCACCACGCGAGAATGACCCACTTCTCTCCCCATCGGGTATACCAACAGTACTACCAAAACCAGTAGGGTATAATGGAAACCGAGCTATTTCCGACTTCTGTCCCATCAACACCAACCCCACAAAAATCACTAGTAGGTGTCTCCCACAAACTTGTGAGGTATGTGAATGACACGTAACAAGGTCACCAGTCTTACAGTAATCTAATACAAAAAACTGGGAATAGACAGTAGCAGTGAAAAAACAAACAAAACCCGGTGAAAACTGAAAATAATGGAAATATCGCCAAATAGTAGCTCCAAACAAACACATACTTCCCACTTTTTTTACTTGGCTGGTACTAGGCTAGCCCCGTAGGGCTAGCTTGACTCCAAGTGGCTTAAAGCCTATTAAAGGCCCACATCACCCTGGAAAAACACCCCTATTCTGCAGGAAAAACACAGAGATCTGCCAAAACCTAATCATCATCCCCACTGTTCAATAATCAAAAGACCACTCATGTGTATACTATTATTAATAAAATGAAACACATAAATATTAACATTAATAAAATATTAATAATATAAGATTAAACATAATAATCTTAATATTAATGTTAATATTTATTAACACTAAACCATTAAATATTAACATTAATAAATTATTAATAATACTAATAACATTATTATTAATATTTTAAACAATATTAAGTATGGTCAATAATGGTTAATAATTTGTCAAGAATAACAATACTATTAAAGTGGATTATGGATTGAAGTCAACATTGCTTAAAATTCGAGTGTGGATTGAATTCAACCATGGGTTACCAATGTTAGCCCTATTAGACAAAGACAATCATGGTTTACCAAATTTCACATAGTTAACCATAGTTAACTTAAGTCAACCATGTTCAACGATGAGTCGTGGTCAACCGTCATTAAACATAGTAAACCATGGTTAATGAAAGTCAACCATAGTAATCCATGCTACCCTAATGTCAACCATGGATTGAAGTCAACTAGGGATTGAAGTCAACTAGGGAATGACCAACCATGGATTTAAGTAAACCTTCAATTTAAACCAACATTAGATTGGAGTCATCCTTAATAAAAGTCAACTATGGATTGAAACCAACCTTCATTAAAAGTGACCTATGGATTGAAGTCACCCTTACATTCAGGTCAACCATGGAGTGAAGTCAACTTTGGATTGAAGTCAACATTGTTGAAAAGTAAACTATGGATTGAAGTCAACCTTGCTGAAAAGTAAACTATGGATTGAAGTCAACCTTGGATTGAAGTGAAGTATGGATTGAAGAAAACCTTTGCATTTTCCATTCCTTAATTTATAAAATGGGGGGATATATGAATATCCTACAAAAGGAAGTTCCATGAACTCAGCGATATTTTCTCAGCACCTTTAGAAGAAACTTGGAAAAAAATTCCACTACTACATATGGGTGGATTGTTCCACGAAATTTTTCCACGTTTTCAACATTCGTGGATCAAAAAAATGATTTTTTATTATTATTATTATTATTATTATTTATTTATTTATTTATTTTTATTTATTTATTTTTTTTTTTTTTTTTTTTTATTTATTTTTTATTTTTTATTTTTTATTTTTTATTTTTTTATTTTTTTTTTGGGCAGAAAAAACGTGGCAATATCCACGTTTTCAAAAGTTCCACGAACATTCATCGATATAGGGATGATTTTTTTAGGTTTCACTTTTCATGGAAACAGGGACGAAAGTCGAGCTATATAAACCACACACTCTCACCATAATTTTCACATTTTCTTTTCTTGCGGCACATTCAGCATGGATTTTGGACTTGCGGGGTGATTGTATGAGCTTGGATATTCTGGATAGGTCTAATATTGAACTTGCAAGGTTAGTAATGTGTAATTTTTTGTCTATATTTTTGTAAGGGTTAGATTTTAATATTGTTTATAAGTAATGAGGCTTAGGTCATGTTGATTTGTTTTTTTGCCTTTCTAATATTTTTTTCAAGAACTCGCTATCATTTTCATTTAACTTGCTATATTTTTTTCAAGAACTTGTTTTTTTTTTCTTAGGTCATGTTAACTTGATTTTTTGCCTTTCTACCCACAAAAGTTCATTATAAAACTGTTGTGGCAAGGAAATTCATGGAAATGCTACTTTAAGTCCAACATACTTCTAGCTTAAGAATTGCATCACCTTGTCAAATCTAGATTCTAGTTAAATATTTTAGGGTAACAAGTTGATTTTCATGGTAAATAACATTCATTCTAGTAGTAAAGTCATTTTTTTTCAATTAAATTAAGTGGTAATTTTCTTGCTTGTGATTAATATTGTGTTTTTGATGCTTGTTTTTGTTATAAAAAATTAGTGATGCTTCTTAAGTTGTGCAACATATTCAAGAAGCTTATGAAAACATATTCACGAGAGTTCACAAATAGCCCATCCCTATTTCATCTACAAGATAAAAATCTATCATTCATAAAGGTTCTTGTTCAATTACTACATCTCCAAGTTAGGCCACTTGAACCCATTCTCTTTGTCATCCTAAGTTATGAAACACTATAAGTGACGTAATGATCTCTTCTCCTAGTTCTAATGTGTACCACATTGATGTGTCCTACTAAGCTAGGGATTATAACTACAATATTGGTTAAGAGCCTACCCTCTTTGGTGGTCAAACTATATGAGGTCTTCAAACTATACAAGTAGTAATCAATTTCCCAATATTTTTGGTTCCTTAACATTTGACATTTACCATTTTTTTAGTAACCAACCATTCTCAATTGACTTTCTCACAACCAACTTACCATCTTTCCATTCATATTAACTTTAGTCTTCATCTTTTTCTTTATAAATATAGAAAATATTGGATTATAATATACTATATTAAAAAATGTACTTATAATATCTAATGTAATTGACAAGCTATTGTTTTGTATGGTGTAGGTAAGACAATTACTTGTACGGCCACTGCAAGGATTTTTCACTATGAATGGAAATGCAAGGAAGCTTGCTCAATTTAGAGCTACATTAGAGGCGAGAGGAGATGGAAAATGTTATTGTCCTTGCTGTGATTGCAGGGGCTTGCAAAAAAGAAAACTTTTAATAGAAACAACTGAAAGACATTGTAGGGAGAAGGGGCACACCAAAGGGGGTTATGAATATCGTCCCCTGGTAAGACTATTTTTGGGGTTCAATTTTTAATATATTCACTGTAATATTCATGATGTCTGCATGAATTTTAGTAAAATGTCTTTTTTTTACTATATGTTCTATACAAACTAATTTTTCTATGTTGTTTGTAAATTTATAGACAATGCCCCCAAAATGTCATGTTCCAGAGAGTTATTTGCCAAGTAGTAGCAGAAATACTCATTCAGTACAACCCAACGAACTTCTACATCAGAATATTGGAGATGATCAAGTAGTTATTTCTGATGATATAATGGATGTAGATCATAACATTAGTGACACAAATCAGGAAGATGAGATACGTAGATTGATCCAAGACACATTTGCTCCAATGGATGAGGACAACCAGGATGATAGTGATGATGTTGATCCTCTACTTGAGAAGTCATGTCAACCTCTTTATGAAGACTCAAAAAAAAATCTTTTATCGGCTATATTGTTGTCAGTGAACTTGAAGGTTTTTAATGGATTATCAAACACCTGTATGACACAGATACTAAGGTATGTAATTTTTTTTTTTTTTTTGCATGTTCACAATATCTATATATAGAAATGGTTGACTTTTTTCCTATATTGTTGCTATTTCAATCTAATGTGTAAAGTTTGTATGCGATATTGATGATTAATATTGTTTTCATTGATTTATTCTTTTGAATTTTGTAGATTGTTAGGTGAATTTCTATTACCAACTTCAAATATTTTACCACGCACATATCGAGGGATATATGTCATTATGGAAGCATTTGGTATGGAGTATCAAGCTATTGATGCATGTCCTAATGATCATATCATATACTATGGACAATATTCATTAGAAAATGAATGCCCACAATGTCAAACAAGTAGGTATCGAACTGATAAAGTGACAAAAAAGGTTCCTCAAAAAGTTCTTCATTATATTCCGATAATCCCACATTTCCAGCGGTTTTTTAGGTGTAAAAGTATAGCATAGTTTATGGATTTCCATGGAAAGAACAGAAGTCACAACGATGTTCTTTGAATGCCTGCAGATGGTTCTGGATTCAGTTACATCGAAGAAAAGTGGCCAATTTTTAAAGAAGATCCTCGTAATGTTAAACTTTCTTTGGTAGCTGATGATGTCAATCCATTTGGAGAGCTTCGTTCTACCTACTCAGTGTGACCTATTTTTGTTATAAACAATAACCTTCCTCCTTGGATGTCGATCAAGAGAGAGCACACAATGTTGGCAATGATTGTTCCAGGTATTTAATTAATATGTATTTTTTTAATTGAAAGTCTGATCAGTAAATATTTCATTGATTTGTTTCGTGCATGATAATTATGTCTTTCATTGATTAGGCAAGTACCAGGTTAAAGATATGAACATATATCTTGAGCCGCTTATCGATGAGTTGCTGAAGTTATGGGATAGCATCACTATGTATGATATTTCTAGACCAATCGGGGAAAGATGATTTCAATTCCATGGAATACTTGCATTTACAATTCATGATGCTCTTGGTTTAACACATTTTTGTGGTATATTGTTGTTACTTTCTTTTGTTCCTTAATATTTTATATACCTGTTGATAATATCATGCATTATTTTAAATTGTAATGCTAATTTGCTACACCAATTCATATATCTTGTAGGTATTCAAACCAAGGGTAAATATGCATGTCCATTTTGAAGTCCCAGGATAAAATCTCGCCATTCAAGGAGTTTAGCAAAGGAAGTGTTCGATGAGTATAGGCACTTTCTGCCTAAGAACCATAGTTATCGAACTACAGACAAAGAAAAATTTAACGGTAAAGAAGATAATAGAAAAAAACCACGAAGAATGACACCTCACCTATGGAAGGTGGAATATAATAGAAACCATCAAGGTATGCCATTTTTTTTGTATTGAATTATGTTCAACGCGATATGTTATACCATTATTGATTAATTGGTTTTAATTTGATTATGTATTGATGTTTCATGAATGTCGTTAAGGCACACAAGGAATCAAAATTTACCCAATCCAATTTAGTAGGTTGTCATACTATGAGCACCTGCAAATAGTTCATTTGTTTGACACAATGCATATCGGCAAGAACATAACATAAATGTTATGGCGAATATTAGATGGAAGGACTGACAAAGAAAGAATTGGAAATATTTGTAGTGAAATCCAAGAATCTAATCATGCATTGCAAAGTGTGATCATTAATTCTAATGGTGATGGCCGTCAACAGAATATTAGTCTTCCTTGGTGCTTGACGGAGCAACAGAGCAATATTGTGAGAGAGGTCATCAAAAATATCAGGTTTCCGACAGGCTTTTCATCAAACATAAAGAATATCTGGATGAAAAAAGGTGATTTTGCAGGGGTTAAAACACATGATTGGCATACATTCACTAAGGTAATCATTAGTCTATAATATATTTCATTATCGGTATGCACTATTTTATTAATTCTATTCTCTTATTTAGAAATAAATATTAATAAATAATGGTTTTTTGATACAGTATGTTCTACCTTTATCTCTCCTAGATGACTTTGACAACAACATAGAACATATTATTTATGTTCTTGGAAAATACATGAGGTAAGTAATGTTTTACTCCGAAAATGTACTTGGTCTATGGTCTGTAGTGGAACTTATTGACATATATTATGTTTTTCCTGCAAATATTATATATGCCTTGAGATATTGTTTTATTGCATCACTTGTAGGTGGATTTCATCAAAAGAAATCCATAAAGAAGATACAAGGCACTAGAAGAGAGAAATTCCCCGACTAATGTGTGAAATCCAACAATATCTACCTATAGCATTTTTCAATGAACAAGAACACTACCTCATACACCAAGTTGAGGAGATTGAATTATGTGGACCAATACACACAAGGTCAATCTGGATGGTGGAGAGGCAGTTGAAGTCACTGAAGTATTTTTTTAGACAAAGAGCTCGTCTCGAGGGTTCTATGGTTGAAGGATATATGGTATATCAATGCCATGGTATACATTAGTGAATATCTACCTAAATTAGCAGAAAATATGAATGTGCCTCGCATTTGGCATCTCAACTCCATCAACAAATTTGAAGGGGAGGTCCTACTGGGGAGAGGTACATTTAAGACTATGAAAGGTAATTATTATTATACTTTGTTCAATTAATATGTTACACATTTATTCTTTCCAATTTTTTATTATCATACTGTTTTTAACTATTTTTAATAATTATGCATTTTCAACTATATTAAACTATGTTCCTTTAATGATGATCTAATTAAATATGAAATTGAATTGTTTTTTTATCCTTTAGTTGGTCGAGTGTGGGATGCTTTACATTTATACATTGCAAACAACCTTGATTGGATGGAGCATTGGATAAAAGATTGTGAAGAATTCTTTGGTAGGTTATCATGGGAAGAGGTCAGTAACATGATTAAAACCGCTCATCGTCTTCGACATTAGATTCCTGACCTTACGTCGCAAAGGGAATCTAATTTAGCCTATGGTGTAAAATATAAAAATGCAAGTAATTTTTTAACCCACATTTTTTCTAGTTACTTAATTCGATCCATTTTTCCAATTATTACATTTCGTTTGTTTAAGTTTTCAAATATATTTACTAACTCCTATATGACGATTATTAATTCACAATGTATTTTTAACCTGTTGTCAATGTTGCAGCTCAAACATCACAAGGCTATGCTGTGTAATGGTTGTAAATTTCATATCAAAAAGTTGGATGATAACAGGAAAACCTCGGATTGTGGGATAACTGCAGTCTTTAAGGTCACCAATGTTTCCTCCAGAAGTGATAGACATCCAGAAGAAACCGAGAATAGGTACTATGGACATTTGGAGGACATTGTTGAGTGTGATTTTAATTCCTTTAAAATAGTTTTGTTTGAGGTGAAGTGGTACAAGCTACGGATGCATGAACATGATCCTGAAAGAACTGTTATTGAGCATGCTAATGGATTTACCATGGTTAATACAAGGGCATTCGAACCGGGTACAGAGCCTTATGTTCTTCCAAGTCAATGTGAGGAAGTCTACTACTCTGTGGTACCAGGTAAAGCAGGTTGGTCATACGTTGTTCTATACGATCCAAGAGGAAGACTGGTAAAGTATAATCATGTACTAGATGATGAAGACAATCATGAAGAACAAGAGGATGATGATGATTCAGATCAGGCTACAATCGATGTGCTAGATGAAGAAGTTGAAGAGGATGATCATGCAAATGTATCATACGATGATCTCATTGATGATGAGGATGACTATATTAGCGAAGACGACTTTGATGTTGATGACGATGTGAATGATCCTTTCATCAATATCTATTCAGAACCAGATCCTGATACAAATGTTGAGTTGGATGAAGAAGAAGATGAATGATATTTAATTGTTGAAAAGTAGACGTATGCAATGTTTTTAGGTTAAATTAAATGCACTCACCATATGTTCATTTTGTTGATTAACTTGGTTATATTTGAAAAGTAGTTTTCTAATCTAATTATGTTCTACATGTGCAGTAGCGTGGGTGTTCCTAGAGGTTGTAGTGTTAATGGTTTGAATCGAACATGTGTCGATTGAGCAAGATACAAAATTGTGTTATAAGATTTATGTGTTATTTTTTGGGTTATTTCATATTAGAACTCTACTAGACTCATTGGAAACATACAAAACTTATTTTGAGTCTTTCATTGGAAACATAAAAAACCTATTTTGAAAGGGGTTCTATCCTTGTTGGTCTTTCTAAGCTAGTTTTAATCTTAATGTTGATCGTTCATCACTACTTGTAAGTCCTCTTAATCAACCAACCACTTTTGTTTCGTGAGAACTAGATCTTGCATCGTTTGATGATGTCTTTTGCAAATATGTCGACACTTGGATCCACTTCATCAGAATCAAATTGTACACTTTTAGTTCATCTAATACTATATTAGTTTTCAATATCTACATGTCAATGGTCTAAACATCCTAGTCATTGTGATCGACTGCATCCTAATTGCTCTCTATCCATATATTGAAATTCCTATGGGTATGGTAATTAGTATGCTAATTTTTAATTTTTAATTAGTATTGTTATTTATAAAATTGTTATATAAAAAAAAATTGTTATATAAACAAAATCAAAAACCTATGTTACAAATGTCATATATTTGATAACCTATGTTATAGCAAATGTCATATATATTTGATAACCTATGTAACATTGTTATGTTATAACAAATATCAATATATATTTGATAACCATGTAACATTGTTACGTCATAACAAATGTCATATATTTGACAACCTTTTCACATTGTCGACGGTTAAAAACAAAAACACACATATGTTATGTCCAAGGGTTTGATGTGATTCATTTTGGTCATTTGCTAACTATGAAACGCTCTGTTGCTCTCGACGTTCGACCACACCAGCTAGTGCTTGCAAACTGCTACAATTCCATCTCCTCTTGGAACTCTCATCGTGCAATTGCTACGAGAGGGGTTTAAGTTGGTTTCGTGTGCTCCAACCGTTTTTCCAAATCCTCGTAGACCCTCAATGGAAACTATAAGTGGATTCTAATTTACCAGACTTGCAGTAATGGAACTCAAATTTGTCAAAAAAACAATGTTGGAGATAGAGGTAGTATTGGTAGACCCTAAATGGTTGCTTGTGTTGATTGCCGAGATAGGGTTTTTCATCCTCTGCCAACTATTGATATCTATGTTGGAGATATGTCCAATCATGAATTGATTATGAATGTTGTGGTAAATTCGATATGGAAATGAGTATTTTTATAGGTTATGTGTGGTCCTTTGTTAGTCGTTATGCTTTGGTAGGGTTTTGGGTTTGATGTGATTACTTTTGGTCATTTGCTAACTGTCTCTGTCGAGCTTAAAGAAAACGCTATGTTGCTCTCGTTCGACCGCACCAGCTACTGTATGCAATCGGCTACAATTCCATTTCCTCTTGCAAATCTCACCGTGCAATTGCTACGAGGAGGGTTGAAGTTTGTTTCATGTGCTCCGACCATTTGTGAAAATCCTCGTAGACCCTAAATTGCAACCATAAGTGGATTCTAATTCACCAGACTTGCAGTAATGGAACTCAAATTTGCCTAAAAAACAATGTTGGAGATAGAGCTAGTATTGGTAGACCCTAAATGGTTGCTTGTGTTGGTTGTTGAGATAGGGTTTTTCATCCTCTACCAACTATCGATATATGTGTTGGAGATATGTCCAATCCTAAATTGATTATGAATGCTATGGTAAATTATGCATTGGAATATGAGTATGTGGAACCCTTTTTGATAAACTTGTTTGCAAGTAGGGAGGTAAATTTTGGGGTTGAGCTGGGAGGGTTTTGTGCAAGCATTCCCTCATAGATATTCCACCACCTGCAACCGGCTCTTGGTCCGTGACCTCCTTCACTATGCGTGTTCCTTTGGGATTTTGAAACCCTCCTCTATTAAGTCAAATTTCTGCATTTTATGGGTTCGAATTAGGTGTTGTTGATTTCATTTGTTAATTGGGTTGTTTTGATTTTATAACTAAACCAATATACATGGAATGCTTTTTGTTGATTGATGTAAAGGCTGTAGTTCTATTTAACACATAAATAGTGATACAAAGTTCATTGATATGGTTTTTGAAAACAGTTGCAAACCAGTTTTATTTGGATATTTTTGTGCAAGTGGATTCTAGGAATATGAATTAGATATGTGCTCATTATCACATTTTGAGGGTGTTTATGCCTGTAATTTAATTTTGATTTTAAGCAATTTTAAATCTCTCTGCTGGTAGCAACATTCTCCTTGGTTTGAGATGATGTGAGTTGGGAGCTTTGTTGTAATCCTAATTTTAGTTTAAGCAGTTTTGTATCTCCGCCTTTTGCCACATTCTCTTGATTTTAGCTGGTGAGAGTTTGAGGCTTTTCTGTTATCCTGCAAGCATTTCTTGGGTTCTCTACCCATGATTCGAACGCATAGTTTAACCTTCATGGCCATAGAAGAATGATTGTCTCAATGATATTTTACCTAGCTTTTAGATTTTGGGTTTGGAATTTGAACCAGATTGCTTTCTAAGTTGTATGTAAAAATTTTAATAATTTTTTAAAATAAAACACTATGTTTCTGGGTGTCAACGTTGAGGATGTGAATTCTCATTTGGTCTGTTAAGCTCATCTGGATTTATACGTAGATTTTGGATATGATAGTTGTTTTAATTGGCGATATTAATGCGATTGCTTCAAATGAGGTCTTGAATTTCAACTTTTAGCCCTAAAAGTGCTCTGGATATCACTGCTTTGAACACCATCAATAGATTCCATAAGAAAACTTGAGTAAGATATAAATTGTATTCCTTTTGATAGAAAATATGCACTTGCATTCATTTCCTTCTAGAGATTATGACGGGAAATGTTATTAAAAACATACATAGATCAGTTTCACCTGCTTGTAAATTACCTCTATGTTAGATTGTTCATGGCACCACCTACTCTAGGTCTCTCATTAATTCACCATAGTGACAGTGTGGTAATTCCCAATCCTGCCTACCCTACTCCCTGTTCACTCTCACCTCTTCATTCGCCTATTTCAAATGACGCCCCTACATCTACTGAGACATCTTGACAATGCCAAACTCTGCTCAGATTATCTCCTTTTACCCTTCGGTTGTTTGCTTTCTTGGGAGACTCACTTCATATTACTTGGTTGAAATAATGCTTGATACAATGTGCATATTTATAGCACATAACAGGCCTCCTAGGTATCAATCATGACTTGTCTTTCACAACCATCTGCACATAGTATTTAGATGATGCTCCCGCGTGTATAGTATTCCCCACACATTTGATTGCAACTACTAGTTACTATCCACGGTGATTTGACTTTGAATCTTGATTCACCTCGGGCTTAGATCTAAGGTGTTTTAATGTGTCAATGACTAATAAGAGAATATTTGATTCAAAATGGTTACTAATAAGAGAATATTTGACACAGAAGAATGCTGCTAATTTTTAACAAGCGGGCCTGAAACAAGCTAGCCTGGTGCAAGCGAGCCCGAGGCCCATAACCCAGAAGTAAACATGGAAATCTCTACTTGGACCAATGGAAAACATCAGATCTATACTCTTGATGATAATATCATGTGTTTGGATTATATGCAAGACTGGAAACCTAGGTGGGAGTTGCGACATACTGAAGTGTTAGATGCTAACTTACATGGATTTGACACTTTTAATATACTAGTGCCACAACTCAGAAGAATGCCTATGGGATCCAGTATTGTACCGGAGATAATTTACAACAACTCCCTGAGAAAAGCAGTCGATGCCAGCAATTCATTAACAAACCAATACCATGATCTTACCTTAATCTTGTTAGAGGGCTCTACACGCCAGCCCGGGCTAAAACCAGACCAACAGTACTACTGTATTAACCTGATACGCTCTCTCGAAGCATGCCCACATAAAGATGCTAGTCTCCGGTTTCCAAGTACTACACACACTTATGAAAAATATAGAAAATTATGGTGAAAATTCTTGAGAAAAGAAAATACAGATAGAACATATTATACAATGCTAAAGTTTGTACTTCAAATTCCTCAAATCTAAGAGGACCTTGCATTCTACATCCTTGATTGGATGAGACACTGGTGGCAGTCATTAGGCATCAACCCAACAACATTATCACCAGATGCTATTTATAATCTCAAACAAGTAGTTGGAGGGTCCCTCGAACATGTCAAAGATATTTTACAATCAAAGATTACTGAGGATCAAATCCTTGGGTACTACATTAAATACAATCAACCATGGCTTGTCAAAACATGCATAGATGTCCACATGCATCATAATAGACACATGGTTCAGAGGTCTATTTATTCAAAGGCATGGTGCAATGAAGACAATGCCTATTGAGAAATTTTTGGTCCACCATACTCCGATGATTTGTAAATATCTCAAAATAATTTGGCTATGAGTGGGGCATGTCCATTCAGATTGTCATGAAGATTGTAAGGAAAATCATAAAAACTTTTAGATCTTACTATTGAAAGTCATAATAACTTTAAGATGTTTTCCATAATGGTTAGTCATGGTTTGGTTGTTTCCAACACTTATATCTCTCATTGATTTCACTTAAGTTAAGGCTTAAATTGTCAAGGATTTGAATGTTTGCATCAAGCACGTGTGGTGTGTAATGGTTGTTTGAGGGTCTTACATAACATTCCCCACACATTTAATTGCAACTAACACATTGGTCCTAAATGTTGTTATTTAATTATTTATCCTAATGGTAATATCAAAGACCTATATGATTTTTACTATTAGGTGTTGAGGTGGCATCCTTTGGTTGTTTGCTTTCCTGGGAGACTAGAGTGCTCCCCTTATTTGGCATATCTTTTGGTTATCTGGAGGCATAGATAAATAAATAAATAACAACATTCGGGAGGAAATCAGAACTACCCATTTATGTTTAATTACTGTTGTAGCTTGTCATTATAGGGCCCAAAACTTCCCAGATATGAGGTATAAAGCATGTTCATTGCCTTCCAATGTCCGCAGTTGGCATGGGATTCCCAAAATTCATTTTACAACTAATAAAAAGGAAAAGTCACACTTTAGACTCGTGAATTGAATCTGAAAGTACATTCTGGTAGATTTTTAACTGCCTGTCCTATGATAGCTATAGTATCTAACAAATTGCCCAAGTAAAAGCAAGCAAGAGAAATACATTTGTAGGTAGTTCCAGTCTTATGAGTGTGCAACCTATTCTATTAATTACATCGCTATTAAATCCCGTTGGGGGGAATTGGAATACTAATGAGAGGGGCTTGCCAAGTCCTATGGTACCCAAGCGTTATCAAGAACCACATTATTGTAGAGAATTGAACCACAAGGGATTCCAAGGATTACAGAGTAAAAAACCAATGTTCAAAAGCTTCCTGAAACCAATATTTTTGCCTTGTCTACATTTGGCCTAGCTCTCTTGATGTTGTGTGTTACCCCCTTTTTGTGATTAATGTGTTTATCTTACATTACATGTCACTGAAAATTGTATTGGAACATTGACCTAACTGGTAGTGTTGAATTTTCTTCAACACATGAGTGACCGACAAGGGACTGCTCTCAGGTTGACATCTTTCTGGTTTGGTCCTCCTGCTTGGTTGATGGATACACTCACTATTGATTCAAATTTATTTGTTTTTTAAATAAAAAAAACCTATATAGTCAGAAAATCAATATACACATAATGTCTGAAAATAGTCTTTGAAAATCAAATTTCTCATGGCCTTTTGAGTGCCAATTTGCATGGATTTTAAATTTTCAACATGTCTAAGGTGTAATATTTCACATATGTTACCTGATTTATTTTGCGTTCTCTGCTGTAGTATTTTATAGATTTTTTGTTTAATTTGTATTGACATGAAACATTTACGAACACTGCTGCAATGTACTCCTGAGTGGACCATCTCACTGTAGTTATGGTTGGTTGAGCTGATATAGTCAATTAATGTTTCTTAGTTGAGTGATTTTGCCAAACAGTTCACTATCAAACAGTTTTCATATGCATTGGCGTAAAATACCAGCATGTAAATTTTAAAAATGAATGGTAGGATGCCAGAAATATGCCATTCAAAGAAAGAGGGTAGGCTGCCAATAATATGCCCAGCAGTGTTGGAAGGAGAAGTAAATGGGTTAGGCATGTCCATCCTAAGCCTCAGATTTGAGGGAAGTAAATGTGTACTTCCAAAGAAGAGAGAAAGGACCGTCCTATTTATTCTTGTTTTATGGAGTGTAGGTACCACCAAATAGGTATCTGTCTAATCTATCTTCCTCAAGTGATGATGAAGTTATACTTGGAGAGGTTGAAAGTGAGACGAGTTGTACTAGATCTACCGGTTTTATATCAACTAGATCTGAAAAGATAAGGAAAATATTCCATAGACGCATGAAATATTTTATTGCCAACGGTGGGTTGTGTAATTATGATGCTGAGAGCATAGGAGACATGGATTTTCCATTGAGGTATAAACATCTAGTGCAATGATGGGTACCTAATATGCTACCTCAAGTGGACATAGATTTCCTCATCAAAGGGAGGATGTATCGCATCAGTCCTTCATCCTTACATGGATTGGGGCTATTTTCCATGGATGGAATAACAATCCGTTATGGCACTGTAATAGAATTGATGGAGTATGTAGGACCACTCTATAGATATGGTTGATCTTGGTCCAATATACTCGAAGTATGCAGAGATACAGAGTTGTCGCGAATTATATTCAAATAGCAGAAAAAAAATAAAAACAAAGGGGCAACTATGTATATTAATGGGAGACCAAAAGCATCTGGAAACATTGCTGGTTTATAAATAGTACACGACCAGTGACAACAAATAAGCAACCAAATTGCGAATTCAAGGCACGCGAACATCATCATATATTTGTATGTGCAATAAAAACAATACTTGCAGGTGAAGAGTTGTTGATCGATTACAACTTAAATAGAATAGATGTGGCTTTCGTAGTCCAGGGGAACTGTGGACTGTCAGAAAATATGCCTCATGAGGTAAACACCAAAAGTAGTAACCAAACATGACTACAGTAACTAAATGTTTGGCTTTCTTCTGTTAACATTCGATTTTCACTGTTGCCATTCGCTTTATTCATGCTTATTATGAATATGTCCATGTGATTACATGGTAATTACATTGCTATGAATATCTCGTTTTTGTTTTTGATGCAATTATTGACTACTGATTTTTTTTTTAGGTTGGTGGCAGTGGAAAATCACATGCCTCTTTCATGGTCCACGGTGACCGTGGAAGGTCAGCATCTATGCCTCGTCAAGTAAATGTTAAATATAGTAAGTAAATATGACTACAATAACAAGATGTTCCGATTTTCATTGTTAGCATTCGCTTTTTCCGTGCTTATTGTTAATATTTCCATATGAAAGCATGCTTATTAAACTGTGGCAGGAGTCTGCTCATGGCCATGGAGCAGAACATGTATCTTCTACTTGTGAGGTAAAAATCAATATTAATGCAATATCTCATTTTTCTTTATGTTACAATTATTTAGTCTGAGGTAAACATTTATTTATTGATTTATTGTGTCAGTGTGGCTCCATTGGAAAGGCACCTGCTCCTTCCATGGTCGAGGGTGACCGTGGAAGGTCACACTCTGTGGCCTGTCAGGTAATTGTTTAGTAAAATAAGTAAATCTTTCGATTTAGTACATTCACATTTTTATGAGCTTATGATGGATTACTGCATCATTTTTCTGACATTATGATGGATTACTGGTTCATTCAGGACCATGGAGAGGCACCTGTTGCTTCCACGGCGATGGTTCCTCGTGGACACTCACCGGTCATAACACCGAGTCAGGTAAATGTTAGTGCATAACAGTAACTTAATCTTCATTACAATATCAATATTTGAATGATGTTAAAATTATATTGCATAATTAAATTTATTGTTTGATGAATTTAGTCACGTGCACCAGCTCTGGTTGATGAGGGGTTTGAGGAAGAGATTTTCTATTCCATTGACCCAATGAACACTTTTAGAGTAGCCTTGAAAAGGAAAATTGTGAAATGCTTGCCTTGGCTCGCCAAAGGCTCTTATCATAGGAGAACAAGGCAAAGATTCTAGAGCTGTAAGGGGTTATAAAGTGTTATGGGGTAAGTGGCATATTCACAACTGTTTTTAAGCTATGTTGTGATTTCATATATGATATTATGTTTTTTATCATTCTAAGTGATCCGATAAAGTAAAGTTTATTGTTTGTAGGATTTTTTAAAACCCGTGACTACAGAACCTGCCGCGACAAGTATAGGTAGCAGTGATGGTCCAATTCAACAAAAAAAAAGCAATGTACCAATGAGGCTTTTTGCCACTCCTGTAGTTGGCCTTGATTCCATTGATGACGACACTGGTGAGAGAGAGCATGATGCCATGATAGAGCATGGTGAGAGAGAGCATGATGCCATGCCGTAGAATGATGAGATGGAGCCTAGGAATCCACATGACTCTAGAGATGAATGTACTGTAGACAACCAGGAAACTTTTCCTAGTGCGGCATGAGTTAAAAGCACTGGAAAACTAGATCTCACCTTTCTAGTGGATGACTCTTGTGTTCCTGTCAAGATCCAGAAAATTGCTGGCATTTATCCATTACTTTTTTATTTTAATCATGAAATTGAAATAGACATACATTGAAATTATTATAAATTAATGGATAACATGTTTCTGTAGGAAATAATGTCTTCTACAGGCATTTGAATGACAAAGTCTTGGAGCTGTTTGGCCCCACCATTCGCACACAGTGGAATAGCCAAGATAGCACTAAGAGAGATGAGTTGATTGATCACATGGTCAACTTGTTCGGAAATAGTTTCAACAGGAAAGTTGTTGCAAGGTTAGCCAGTGAGAATTTGAAATATACCAGGGCCCAATATAGGGAAAGATTGCAAGCTGACCTCAGGCATGAGTGCCCTCCCATGGTTCCTGAGAAAGAGTGGAAGGCACTGATAGATGATGCAAAGGAGAACTTGCAAAAAAGACAAGGAAAACAACCATGGATTGTTAAAGCAAGGTAGAACATATATCACCTTTTTACTAAAATAAGCTCAATTGTTTTTTTCTTTTTTGTTTTAAGTAATATTTTTGATATCTAAGGTTTTTGAAAATTTTCATATATAGGCTACCTGACACCTCCAAAGCAACCAAGGATAGAGTGGAAAAGCACGAGCAACATAGACTGGGCTAGGGTGGCTATAGAAAACTAAAAGCAAGAATTGTAAGTATTAAATGATTAGTTGTCGGGAATATTTATTTAACAATACTGAACAAATATATGATTTTGATACTGGAAATTTTAAAATGTGTTATCATGCATTGCAGGGAAATATGTTCCAAGCTGCTGCCACTGACGAAGACCTATAGCTTGGTTTCATGTTTGGTTTTAAAAGTGTGGTTGAACATCGAAAAAGCTTGGGGCAGACTCCAATCTCCCCAATGATGCAAATGCAGGTATATCACCAATTGTAGTATACTATTAAAGTCTATTCAGTACTTCTGATTATATCACCCATAACTAAAAATTTATGTTTGTTTCTAAGCAACAATGCAACCGCAGCAGTGAATCTAGCACTACTCAGCAGGTACAAGTTGATGTTGGGGTGAACAATTCCCTTGATAGTGTGGAGCATAGTGTCCATTCTGGTTTGTATGCTTTGGAAATAGAAAAGTAAATTGGTATTAGATGTATATATTTCCTGACCTAAACTTATAAATTTTCTTCTTTCAATGGAAGACCCTGCAGCTCAGGAGCATGAAGTGCAAGGGGAAGAAACTATACCTTCAATTAACACCCCAGTTGTCACATCTACAGAGACTGGTAAAGAGAAATATTGTAATTTTAATCAAAATAATGAAATATTTATTTCAATAATAATTCAATGTCATAAATATATGCACCTCATTTATGTTGCTGCAGTTCACACCCCTACAGAATTGCCTCCACGCCCTGCTCAACGACGTACAAGAAGTGGCACAAATGAGGGCATGGAAACACAAACAATGATAGGAGATATTGTAGTAAATACTGTGCCAATTGATGATTGTGATACCGTACTCGCAAGTTATTTCAATGTAAAAAAACAGAAATCAACGAAAAAGTAGTTCATGACTTGTATTTTGATGGATTTAGATGTTGTTAGTATGAAACATTGTTAGTATGTAACATAGATAACTTTGATCTAGTTTAGTTACGAGGTACTTATCTTTTATGTGATGCTCTTAGCAATTTTCCCATTTATATTTTTTATTTTCGTAGAATTTGAAATTTAAATTTAAATGTCATCACTCTTTATAATTTGATTACTGCCCAATACATCTCGAGGACCAACTTCAGCACAGGGACCACAGAGGAGTGTTGAAGTTGATAGATATCAAATTTATGTTGTAAAATATTTTACTGTTGCTTTAGCACTATTCAGAAATAGTACCACACTTGAGATCTGATTTTTGGTTAAATGTTAATGTGGAGATCTTCAACTATACCTCTCTTACTGTTATATGATCAATATGTTTATTTTATCAACTTTTACTGAAAGAGATGAAAATTATGTTATAAGATTACTGCCCATTACATCTCGAGGACCAACTTCAGCACAGGGACCACAGAGGAGTGCTTAAGTTGATAGAGATCTAAATTATGTTAACACATGTGGCTTTTATTTTCTATAGTACAAGGTACTTATCTGTTATGTGATGCTTTCAAGATTGCATAGAGAGAAGTGAGGGATATTTTTATTTGGCACCCCACTACCCTTCCTCATATTGTGATGATGAACTTTCACTTTATATAGAACGGTTGTACATTTGAGAGAGATATGACAGGTTGTACCTTCCCCACCTTGATTGAGATATGATTGGTCTTGTGGTACCTTATCTTTCACTGGTGTTTAATGGGGTCATTTAACCTCCTTGAGTAACTTTTTTAAAACCACCTTGTTGAAGTTTTGCTCTTATAGAGTACTATGGTTGTTTGGCCACATTTGGATCAGCTTACCCTTGGTTCTAAGGGTCATGGGTCTTCTACTACCCACAGCTATGTTATGACCATATTTTATATTTTCTTTTTTTATGACCATTGTTTATATTTGTAACGACACTTCATATCTCATTTTGGGTTTAATGTACCTTCCCCACCTTGATTGAGATATTATTGGACTTGTGGTACCTTGCCTTTGACTTGTGGTTAATGCGGTCATTTACCCTCCTTCATTTTTTATTAACCACCTTGTTGAATTTTTGGTCTTATAGAGAAGTTGGCTTTGATCACTTGCGATCAGTTGTGGTGTGGTGATAATCACTTCTCTTCTGCTGAGACTTGCTTGAAGTTTATAATTTTTGTAACTTTGTTTATGTTGACTTCAATGAACTAATCAACTCCAGTCATTTCTCTCTCTCTGGTTTGTACAAACCCTCTTGAAGGGTCAGCTGGTTCCTAGAGATGACTGGCCTCTCTGAGTGTAACACCCCGATATTTTCATAAAAAATTAAAATTTCTAAATCACCATTATATGCTAATAATTGTAAAATGCGGAAACAATAAATGTTTAGTAAAGCAGTAATTAATAATGAAGTCATTTTGTAGGAACAATTTCACTAGTGTGTCTTTATTTTTATTTTTTTTATGATGTTTGTGTCAACGACACGTCATGAATCCAAATAATGATTACGACATTTATTTATATGCTTGAATGATTGAAAATTTTGATACATTTGGAAAATAGAGTTCTCCTCGACAAAGTACTGACAGTTTAAAATTTCTGGATGATGATGAAAGGGGTCCCACGAGGTGCCCCGAGGCTTACTTAGCTACTTAGATAAAGCATTGTACCCATCCTTCATGGGCAGATTCGTAGGTAAGAGATAGCGATAATTTCAGAGTGTTTAATAATCGTTTCATAACTGAAAACTACTAGTACTTCGATGCCATAGGTACGGTTTCTTTTAAATTTTTGTAAGAAGTAATTTGACTAGCCCAAAAGCTGCAGAAGTCGTAAATTTCTGAGACTAGTTGTTATTAGTTTCTTGCATTAAGAGTTTATGGCTTCCCTTGTTACCATTCCATGACTAACTTGGGCTTTTTCAAATAATCGTTTTATAAATTTTGACTTGTGACAAATCCAAAGCAAGGAAACATGGCCAAATGCAAACCATAGTGAAGGCGACAGGGTGCTTCTAAGTCTTTTATTACCTAAGCAATTATTGGTAATGTGATATACATTATCTCCCTACCATGCAATTTATGCGATGGTCTTTTCTGTGGCAACTATACCCTAAGGGTGTAACCCTATGAATTTATGACGTGAGCAAGCTTGATGAACATTATAATAAGTGGGGCAAAACCTATCCATACCTCAGGTATCGAATGTGACCTAGGTTGATTTGTTATGCTATGAGTGCACTTATATTGACTTAAATAGATCATACGAAATCTTTTATGCATGCTACCGATATATATATTTTAACCTTGGTATGATTATAAAGTGAATGTAATAACGTCAATCCTATGGTTGGCAGGTGGGTATGATGGCATTATAAAATGTCTGGCGTATGAGTTAAAGGTATCATCAATGATTGGGTTTTGAAATCAAGTCTTCTAGCTACCGCATTAATGGTAGTATTATGTGAATGTTATAGTGGATGTCCAGCATGTGAAAAGGTTCACTAGTGCTGAGTTGTAACGGCCTCCTGCCTTGGTGTCAACTGAGTTGGCAAGGTCTTGGATTAGTAAGTAGATGGGTGATTTAATTTCTGCATCTACCACCCACCAATATGGCTCATTGGTAGTAGATATCCATCGTCGATCTGTTGTGCATTGGGATTGTAGTGAACCCTAATCGTAACCTTCAGGGTTTTGTAACTTTTTCTTTCGCATTCATTTCAGTTGTAGGGTTTGGGGTGAGACCAACCAGTTGAGAGACTCTTAGGTTTTGATGTTTTTTTAGCCTCCCTCAAGCTCGAACTGGAGACCTGCAACAACCTTCAATATGCAATTAAATATGATCAATAGGGGCCGGGTCTGGAAAAGAATAGTGTAGCAACCACAGGGTTGGATGAGTGTGTCCGTTGGGTGGTGTTATAGTAACTTGAAGTTCTGGGGTTTCAAAATCAGGTTGAAAGTTTCACAAGTGTTGACACAGTGTGCCCTACGAGTTGGGTCTTTCTCCTTCAAGGTGGATGGATGGCTTCGTTATTCTTCTGTCAACGATGCAGGTACAATGTTGTTGAATAAATTAGAGTTTTCTTTGTGCATGCATCGTCATTTTATGAATATTGTTTAACCTTGAGCATGTTTTGCTTGTCAGGTTAGCTCTCGGCGAACAGTGGCATGCTTGGAAGGTTTGACAGGGATACTACAGCGTAACCACCGGTAAGCGTCGGTGGTAACCCTACCTTTTGGTTCTCCTGGATTCGTACTTGGTCGATAGTTGTGAGTGTCGGCAGGGTTTTGGAAATGTGTTTTCTCGGAAATGGCTTTTGCCTCGCCTGCAACTTTGGGGAAAACGTTACTGTTTATGGTTTTTAGTTAGTTTAGATGATGTAAATCTTTCTAAAATGTATGACCAACCATGCCTAGGCTCGATGAACTTGATAGGGTTTCAACCTTCGTTGTTGCAATGAATTTTACAGCATTTAAATGTTTAATGTTTATAGTTTTGCACTTCTAATTCGATGGTGGAAGCAAATCGTGGACTGTAAGGAATAGAAAATGCTGACTATGGTTCATCTTGACAATAGCTTTGTAGTCTGAAAATGGGTTTTGAATGAAACAATCAGTAAACAAAAAAGGTTTTCTATGCTAGGGTTTAACGTTTACGAATAGTGGTTTGAACTCTGATTTTCGAATTTGTTTCTGGAAAGCATGTTTTGAGTGTTTAACAAATGGATGGCTGTAAGCCGATAATGGAATACCTAGCCTACAGAACATCTATGCATATTTTGCGTTAAGCCATTAATAAAAGGGTGTTGGTGCAGTTTGAATACCACTGTGTGTGATGTTAAACCCTATCATGTCAATGATAATGCAAGAATGGAATTCTAAAATGAAAAGTACCGGGTTGTAATGATGTCTACATGGAAGAACAACAGTTCTATTTCTATAGTTAAAATATCTATGATAATTTTATGAGATGAAAACATTTGATTTTGCAGCTGTTAAATGTTTGTAAATATTAGTGAGGTAAGAATAGATCAAAACCTGGTTATGGTGTAGAGATGCAGTATTTTACTCTGTCACTTGATAAAATAATTTCTACCCCTTTTTTTTATTTAAGAACATTCTATTCTGTGATTTAAAATTTGCCATGCACAGTTGTTAATACAGAATCAAAGAAATTTACAGAGTATTCGTCAGTTAAATTAATCTACCTATCAGTTTAACATTTTATCTACTTTAAACTCTATCTCTCTGTACATGTCCAGTTTGGATCTCTAGAGATATGATGGAAAACAACAACACCTCTCTTTTTTTGCACAAAGATAATATAGTAATAACAATAATCTCTATAAAGGTCGATCAGATTCAAATAACAATTAAAATAAAAGTATGGGAAGGGGGTCAAACAGAATGCATGATAATGGTTCTTTTTGAAGAAATAACTGATGATCAGTAAACCCTAGACGCTAACACCATGTCTACCTTCAGAAGTCAGAAAGGAAATTATTGTCATAGCTAGTTTCTAATATGTTGTTTCAGCATACAGAGTTTGAACAGTATATTCAGTCAATGCAAAGATTTAATTTGCAGCTGCTAAAAAAAATGAGATGCCTAGGAAATATAGATCTGTGCATGGGTGTCTCTTGGGGTTATGAAATTAGATGCATGTTAGGTCTCACTTTAAATGAACATATTTAATGCTACCTCTCTGTACTGGAGTACGATGCAGCCTCACGCATGGGAAAAAATGAAGAGGAGTCATTTTATCAGTTAAGCAATTAAAATCAAATCAGGATCTTAACATTTTACTGCTACTGATCATTAATAACATTACCAACCCAGTTACTAAAAAAGTTCATGTGATTGGAAACACAGAAAAAAAAATAATGTAGAACCTGAGTGTGGTAGGAGGAACAAATCACTCAAGAAGCATGTTCCACCCAACCAACTCCTAAATAGCCAAGATGCCTGCCTTAGGACCCCTGAGCCTGTCCACTGATCCACCAGGAGGAAGAAAGTTCAGAAGCTTAGGATCTCTGCTTGCAGTAGCAAGAAATTTATCCATCCTTACAGGCTTAGTAGACAATGGGACCTGCACCAGCACCTCTGGTCTGTCCTTCTCATAGCATTTTGTAGACTTATACTTGCACTCTCCACAGCCTCCCTATTCGAATCCCTCAGTCATCACCTGATGCACTTGACAAAATGTTACTGCAAAAAACATTGGAAGAGCTCTCTGCTCAATTTGAATTTCCTTTTATAAGTTTCCTAGGTCTTTTTGTAATTAACTGGTCATTAGTGAGCTACCTGCTCACCTCCCTCCACCTGGAGGGGGAAATTCCACAAAATTATGGGGAGTTGTCCCATACCAATAGCTAATGGTAGAGTGCAAATGCTACCATCTATCCCAATCCTTCCAGTAGCTTCCATTCCTCCTAGTGGGCCAGTGAACACTTTTGTAACAACTTTCTTGAGTGTTTGTCTCCCATTTATATTTATTAAATAATAATAATGAGTCATTACATTCATCTTTGACCTAATTTGGTCATTATTACAAGACTTGTAATTATATTTTAACACAAAGTATTTTGCAAAAAGGATAATAGTAGAAAATAATTATTCTCAAAAATTGGGTAGATGACATACACCCCCGCTTAAGCCTCAACATTGTCCTTAATGTTGCTTTATTCACTCCTTGAGTGATCCTAGAACAGAGTTGGGTATGTAGCCCACATACTACTCTCCAACTCCCAGGTTGCCTCTGCTAGGATAAAGTGCTTCCATTGCACTTTTACTTGGCCAACGGTGCGGTTCTGGAGTAGAGTTTCTTTCCTTGCAAGAATACAGTCCGGTTCCACCAGAAAATTGCCGCCTTGTTCCACCTGAACATTATTCCAATTTACAGCATGAGTAGGATCATGCACATATTTGTTTAAAAATGAAATCTGAAAAACATTATGGATTTTGAATTTTGAGGGTAAGGCTAATTGATATGCCACAGGTCCAACTCTTGACAAGATTTCGAAAGGACCACAATACCTAGGTGCCAATTTGGCACAACTTCCCAATTTTAATGAACTCTTTTTCAGCCTTACCTTAAGAAAAACATGTTCACCAACCTGGAACTCTTTATGAGTCCTTTTAAGGTCTGCATGACTTTTTTGTCTATCCTGGGCAGATTTAAGATTTCCTTGTACTTGCTTCATGATTAGTTCTAATTCCTGCAACGATTCGAGCCCTAAGGTGACTCTACTAACCGGATCACTCCATGACACCGGTGTGTTACATTTTCTACCGTAAAGAATTTGAAACGGGCTAAGCTTGGTTGAAGCATGGTAGTGATTGTTATATGCAAACCCTGCTATATGCAAGTAGTCTTCCCACTTGCCAGGCTAATCCTTAACATACATTCTGAGCATGTCTTCCAATATCTAGTTCACCCTTTTAGTCTATCCATCTGTTTGCGGATGAAATACAGTACTGAAATTTAAGGCGGTATTCAACCCCTTGAACAAGGACCTCCAAAAGTTACCTGTGAACTTTGAATCTCGGTCTGAAACTATTACCTTGGGTATCCCATGCAGTTGAAAAATCTGCTTCATAAAAATTTCTGCGATATCAAGAGCTTTATGGGTAGTTTTGACAGGGATAAAATGGGATGCCTTGCTAAGTTTGTCTACTACCACCATGATGGAGTCATGTTGTTCTTTATTCTTTGGTAACCTAGTGATGAAATCTATACTTATGACTTCCCATTTGCAGCTCGGTATAGGCAAGGGCTGTAGCAATCCAGCAAGATGCTGATGTTCCACCTTTACTTTTTGATAGTCAAAACACTTAGCTATATATTATGCTACTTCATCCTTCATTCTGGGCCAATAGTACTCTTTGTGTAGCATTGTGATGGTCTTCTGATAACCTGGATGGCAAGAGTAGCGACTTTTGTGCATCTCATCCAAAATCAGAATTTTTACTGCTGGTACATTTGGTACATACAATCTATTTTTGTATAGCAGTAAGCCATTTTCCTTCAAACTGAAATCTATTATAGAATTTTCAGAATTGTTTTCTGCTATCCTTTCCTGCAATTTTCTGTATTCTTCATCCTCTTTAACTCGTTCAAAAATCTGTCTTTCCAAATCTGTTGCATATGTGCTGATGGTTGAGATAAAATGCATCCTTGCATTACAACTTAACGCATCAACAACTTTATTCTCCTTCCCCTTAATGTGTTGAATTTCAAAATCATACTCACTCATAAAAGTTAGCCATCTGGCTTGCCTGGCATTCAAATTTGTCTAATCTAATAAATATTTCAGCCCCAAATTATCCATCATTAAGGTAAATTTTTTGCCAATAAGGTGGTGACACCACATTTTCAAGGCATGAATTACTGCTAACAATTCTAGATCGTAGGTGGAATAGTTCTTCTCATGTATTTTCAGCTTTCTTGACTCATAGGCTACAGCATGTCCCTCCTGCGTTAGGACTCCTCCAAGTCCATCATTGCACGTGTCTATATATACTACAAAATCTTTATTAGTATCTGCAATCCTCAAAGTAGGCGCTGAAGTCAGCAATTCCTTTAACTTTGTAAAATTGTCCACACACTTTTGATCCCAGAAAAACTTCTTTCCCTTTTTCTGCAGCAACCTTATGGAGTTTGCAATTGTTGAAAACCCTTCAATGAATTTTCTGTAATAACTAGTAATGCCCATAAATGATCGCACATTCATCACATCTTTAGGAACCGGCCATTCATTAATGGCCTTTATCTTGGTGGGGTCAACCAAAATCTCTTCCTTAGAGATTATGTGTCCTAAGTACTGAATCTTGTCTTTGTAAAAATCACATTTATTGAACTTAGCATACAGCTGGTGCTCGCTCAGAACTTGCAGAATGATACGTAGATGTTCATCATGCTGCTCCTTGTTCTTAGAATATACTAAAATGTCATCGATAAACACAACTGCAAACTTATCTAAGTACTTGTGCATAATTTTGTTCATTAAACACATAAATACAACAGGGGCATTAGTCAATCCAAATGGCATGACAATGAACTCATAATGTCCATAATGAGTTCTAAAGGCTATTTTGAAAATGTCTTCATCCTTCACACGAACCTGATGATATCCTGATCATAAAAGAATCTTCGAGAATATTGTTGCTCCGCATAGCTGGTGAAAAAGATCGTCAATACGGGGTAGCGGGTACTGGTTCTGCATCGTCATTTTATTCAGTTGAGGATAATCTATGCAAAGTCTTAGGGTACCATCCTTCTTCTTAACAAAAATGACCAGTGCTCCCCAAGGAGACACACTGCGTATTATGTATTTTTTATCGATCAGCTCCTTCAATTGAGATTTTAACTCATTCAGCTCTAGTATATTCATCTGGTATGGATCTTTAGAACTTGGTACTACACCTGGTATTAATTCAATAGTAAAATCCAGGTCTCTTTTGGGAGGTAATTCTGGGATCTCTTCGGGAAAAATATCTTGGAAATCCTTTAAGACAGGTATGTCCTCTATTTTCAGTTTCTCCTCCTTAGTACACAACTCATCTTGCACTGTATTTACTGAAACATCTGACACCCTTTTCTGATTGCCCTTTTACTTGCATGGTTGAAATCTGCCTAACGGATGTTTTCCTAGGGATGCCTTTTACTTCTATTGTCTTTCCTTCATCATCCAGGCAAATGAAACTTTTCTCATAACAATTCAGAATGAAACGATGGGTTTCTAACCAGTCCATACCGATTAGGATGTCATATGACCCCAATGGAAAAATATTTAACTTAACCTGCGTTGTTAGTTGATTCATAGATAAAACACAATTTTCCACAAAATCAGAAACCTTTCTTTTTGTTCTTGTTGCTAATCTAACTAACCAGGATTTATCGAATTTTTCTGTTTTCAAATCGAGACTTTCTACAACAACCAGTGATATATAACTTAGACTAGCACTAGGGTCAATTAAAATACAAACTGGGTGGTCTTGCAGCATACCTTCAACCTCCACCATTGAGACTTGGTGTTCTACTTGTCATTTGTCTAATGCTGCACTAATTCTAGGTACTTCTCTTGCAACATCTCCTACAGTAGCTTTCAGACTGTCCTTGGCACTCAAAGCACTTTATAGGTGGCTTCTGTTCATTGGCCCTGGCAACGTTGGGGACATTTCTGGGTGCTGTAAATTTCCGCTGCTGATTATTTCTGTTCTGTTGAAATTTTTGATTTTGAAAATTTTTTCCTCTAGAAATCGGAATTTCCACCATACCTGAAATTTTTCCTTTTCTGTTCAAAATTACTGGGTTTTGGGTTTTTCTAGCTAGGTACCCCTTCTCCTTTCTTATTCTAGTCAAAGCAAAAAGTTGCTTTCCTCATGGCTTCTTCTATTGTCTTAGGGTTATCGTACTCTATTCTGTCCTTAATGTGGAAAGGTAGACAACTTAGGTACCTCTGGACCTTCAGTTTTTCTTCCGTTATATACGGCACATACCTTAGCAAACTTAAAAACTTGTTGTTCAGTTCTTTCATGTTCATCGTTCCCAGTTTTAGATCATAGAATTCTTTGGATTTTTCTTCATAATACTGCTCAGATAAGAGTTTCTTCTTGAAGTATCTTTTAAAAGTACTCCAACTCACATCTCGGTCTTTTATACCTTTTACCCTTTTAAGGTCTTGCCACCAAATATCTGCCTTCCCGGTCAGATTATAAATTGACATTTTTGCCTTTAAGGATTTCGAATAGTGGTAGATCTGAAAATACTTTTTCATGCCGAACAACCATTCTTCTGCTATCTCTCCTTTCTCTGTTTCGCCATTGAAAGTTGGGGGTTTGATTTTCTTGAATTCACTAGATATCTGTTCGTACTGTTTATTTCTTGTTATTTTTGGCTTTAATTCTCCTTCACTGCTGTCACTAGAGTAGCTATGCTTCTTTTTATGTGGATGTTTGGAAGTTCTTGATGATGTTGAGTTGATGTTTCCCTCAGTTGTTTCTGTTTTCTTATCCTTGCCTTCATGAGGTAGCTTTTCAGTTTCAGAAGTATGTTCAAGTTCCTGTTCGTATTTTGGATATTGGTCGAACAGTGCTTGCTTCAACTCCTCTTGTGTCCTCAGGGTTCTTTCATTGTCCTGCTTTACTGACTGGATCTCTACTTTCAATTCTTGAAAAGCATGCAAAGATTTTGACGAATCGTTACCCCAGTTGCCCTGGAATCGCTGTTCCATACTAGGGTTGTTTGATAGAAATCTGCCCCTCATGTGTTCAGCTAATCCTTCGTTATCTGTAAATCAAAGACAATTTTCTGTATATGACGAAATAATTTAAACTTAAGTTAGCGAAAAATTTCACAATCATAAATTTTCTGTTTTCCTGTTTCTTGGACCGTCTTTAGGCTTAGAGTTCGAACATGAGCTCTGATCCCACATGTAACACCCCGATATTTTCATAAAAATTTAAAATTTCTAAATCACCATTAAATGCTAATAATTGTAAAATGAAGAAACAATAAATGCTTACTAAAGGAGTAATTAATAATTAAGTCATTTTGTAGGAACAATTAAACTGCTGTGTCTTTATTTTATTTTATTTTTATGGTGTTTGTGTTAGTGACACGTCATGAATCCAAATAATGATTACGACATTTATTTATATGCTTGAATGATTGTAAATTTCGATACATTTGGAAAATAGAGTTCTCCTCGACAAAGTACTGACAATTTAAAATTTCGGGATGATGATGAAAGGGGTCACACGAGGTGCCCCGAGGCTTACTTAGCTACTTAGCTAAAGCATTGTACCCGTCCTTCATGCATGGATTCACACGTAAGAGATAGCGATAATTTCATAGTGTTTAATAACCATTTCATAACTGAAAACTGCTAGTACTTCGATGCCACAGGTATCGTTTCTTTTCAATTTTCGTAAGAAGTAATTTGACTAGCTCAAAAGCTGCAGAAGTCATAAATTTCTAAGTGTGGTTGTTATTAGTTTCCTGCATTAAGATTTTATGGCTTCACTTGTTACCATTCCATGAATGACTTGGGATTTTTCAAATAATCTTTTTATAAATTTCGACTTGTGACAAATCCAAAGCAAGGAAACATGGCCAAATGCAAACCATAGTGAAGGTAACAGACTGCTTCTAAGTCTTTTATTACCTAAGCAATTATTGGTAATGTAATATACATTATCTCCCTACCATGCAATTTATGCGATGGTCTTTTTTGTGGGAACTATACCCTAAGGGTGTAACCCTATGAATTTATGACATGAGCAACCTTGATGAACTTTATAATAAGTGGGGCAAAACCTATCCATACCTCAGGTATCGAATGTGACCTGGGTTGATTTGTTATGTTATGAGTGCACTTATATTGACTTAAATAGAACATACAAAATCTTTTATGCATGCTACCGATATATATATTTTAACCTTGGTATGATTATAAAGTGAATGTAATAACGTCGATCCTGTGGTTGGTAGGTGGGTATGATGGCGTTATAAAATGTCTGGCGTACGAGTTAAAGGTATCATAAATGATTGGGTTTTGAAATCAAGTCTTCTAGCTACCGCATTAATGGTAGTATTATGTGAATGTTATAGTGGATGTCCAGCACGTGAAAAGGTTCACCAGTGCTGAGTTGTAACGGCCTCCTGCCTTGGTGTCAACTGAGTTGGCAAGGTCGTGGATTAGTAAGTAGATGGGTGATTTAATTTCTGCATCTACCACCCACCAACACGGCTCATTGGTAGCAGATCTCCATCATCGATCTGTTGTGTGTTGGGATTCAAGGTGGATGGACGACTTCGTTATTCTTCTGTCAACGATGCAAGTACAGTGTTGTTGAATAACTTAGAGTTTTCTTTGTGCATGCATCGGCATTTTAGGAATATTGTTTAACCTTGAGCATGTTTTGCTTGTCAGGTTAGCTCTCGGCAAATAGTGGCATGCCTGGAAGGTTTAACAGGGAAACTATAGCGTAACCACCGGTAAGCATCAGTGGTAACCCTACCTCATGGTTCTCCTGGATTTGGATTTGGTCGAAATTTGTGAGTGTCGGTAGGGTTTTGGAAATGTGTTTTCTCGGCAATGGCTTTTTCCTCGCCTGCAACTTTAGGGAAAACGTTACTGTTTATGGTTTTTAGTTAGCATAGATGATGTAAATCTTTCTAAAATGTATGACTAGCCATGCCTCGGCTCGACGAACTCAATAGGGTTTGAACGTTTGTTTTTGCAATGAATTTTACAGCATTTAAATGTTTAATGTTTATAGTTTTGCACTTCTAATTCGATGGTGGAAGCAAATGTTGAACTGTAAGGAATAGAAAATGTTGACTATGGTTCGTCTTGACAATAGCTATGTAGTGTGAAAATGGGTTTTGAATGAAACAATCAGTAAATAAAAAAGGTTTTATGTAAGATGCTACGATCGTTTTTTTAGATGGAAACTTTCAGTGCTAGGGTTTAACGTTTACGAATAGTGGTTTGAACTCTGATTTTCAAATTTGTTTCTGGAAAGCATGTTTTAAGTGTTTATCCAATGGATGGCTATAAACCGATAATGGAATACCTAGCTTACAGAACATCTATGCATATTCTGAGTGAAGCTGTTAATAAAAGGGTGTTGGTGTAGTTTGAATACCACTGTGTGTGATGTTAAACCCTATCGTATCGATTATAATGCAAGAATGGAATTCTAAAATGAAAAGGATTGGGTTGTAATGATGTCTACATGCAAGAACAATAGTTCTATTTCTATAGTTAAAATATCTACGATAATTTTATGAGATGAAAACATTTGATTTTGCAGTTGTTAAATGTTTGTAAATATTAGTGAGGTAAGAATAGATCAAACCTTGGTTTTGGTGTAGAGATGTAGTATTTTACTCTGTCAGTTGATAAAATAATTTCTACCCCTTTTTTATTTAAGAACATGCTATTTTGTGATTAAAAGTTTTCCATGCACAGTTGTTAATACAGAATCAAAGAAATTTACAGAGTATTCGCCAGTTAAATTAATCTACCTATAAGTTTAACATTTCATCTACTTTAAACTCTATCTCTCTGTTCACGTCCATTTTGGATCTCTGGAGATATGATGGAATACAATAGCACCTCTATTTTTTTGCACAAAGATAATATAGTAATAACAATAATCTCTATAAAGGTCAATCAGATTCAAATGACAATTAAAATAGAACTATGGGAAGGGGGTCAAACAGAATGCATGATAATGGTTCTTTTTGAAGAAATAACTGATGATCAGTAAACCCTAGACACTAACACCATGTCTACCTTCAGAAGTCAGAAAGGAAATTATTGTCATAGCTAGTTTCTAATATGTTGTTTCAGCATACAGAGTTTGAACAGTATATTCAGTCAATGCAGAGATTTAATTTGCAGTTGCTAAAAAAAATGAGATGCCTAGGAAATATAGATCTCTGCATGGGTGTCTCTTGGGGTTATGAAATTAGATGCATGTTAGGTCTCACTTTAAATGAACATATTTAATGCTACCTCTCTGTACTGGAGTACGATGCATCCTCACGCATGGGGAAAAATGCAGAGGAGTCATTTTATCAGTTAAGCAATTAAAATCAAATCAGGATCTTAACATTTTACTGCTACTGATCATTAATAACATTACAAAGCCAATTATTGAAAAAGTTCATGTGACTGGAAACACAGGAAAAAAAATAATGTAGAACCTGAATGTGGTAGGAGGAACAAATCACTCAAGAAGCCTATTCCACCCAACCTGATCCTAAACAGCCAAGATACCTACCTTAGGACCCCCGAGCCTGTCCACTGATCCAGTAAGAGGAAGAAAGTTCAGAAGCTTAGGATCTCTACTTGCAATAGCAAGAAATTTATCCAGCCTTACAGGCTTAGTAGACAATGGGACCTGCACCAGCACCTCTGGTCTGTCCTTCTCATAACATTTTGCAGACTTATACCTTCACACTCCACAACCTCCCTATTGGAATCTCTCAGTCATCACCTGATGCACTTTAGGAAATGTTTCTGTAGAAAACATTGGAAGAGCTCCCTGCTCAATTCGAATTGCCTTTTATAGGTTGCCTAGGTCTTCTTGTAATTAACTGGCCATTAGTGAGCTACCTGCTCACCTCCCTCCACCTAGAGGGGGAAATGCCACAAAATTAGGGGGAGTTGTCCCATACCAACTGCTAATGGTAGAGTGTAGATGCTACCATCTGTCCCAATCCTTCCATCAACTTCCATTCCTCCTAGTGGGCAAGTGAACACTCTTGTAACAGCTTTCTTGAGTGTTTGTCTCCCATTTATATTTATTAAATGACAATAATCAGTCATCACATTCATCTTTGACCTAATTTGGTCATAATTACAAAACTTGTAATTATAATTTAACACAAAGTATTTTGCATAAAGGATAATAGTAGAAAATAATTATTCTCAAAAATTGGGTAGGTGACACCGAGGCACATGCAGTCTTTTCTGAAAGTAATACTTCTGATTATATTTTCAAGAATGGTTTCACACCAAGGTTGGTATCTTCAACTGAATCTCTCTTTTTGTTAACTGATATATATGTTTAATTTATTACATGTTACTGAATATTGGTTTATCGTTATAGTTTGCTTGTCAGTGTAACTCATTATAATCTGTTGATATGGTAATTTTGAATTTACCAAAAACCCTATGTTAAGAACTTACTGGTTGTACATTTGGTGTTTGAAGGAGACAAAATTAATAGTCACCTACAGGACTTATTCTACACAGTTGAGTATTCACTACTTATTTAATTTCAAATTGTGGTCTTTTATGGACAATCTGGGCATTGTGGTCTTTTACAAATTGCAAGCTACAAAAATTATGGTGGTTACCGAAAGTTGGAGATTCTATGGCGATTGGGAAACCCAAAGTTGGAATGTGGCACACTCCAACTTTGGCACCTTCCTTTAGACAAGCCTCGTAAGATAGTATAGAAGACTTCACACACCAAAAATCAACACATGAAAGCCTAGTTGCTCAAGAAGAGAGGTGCACACCACTTTTTGTGAAGTAGCTTATACTAATTAACAAAAGGACTTTGAAACCAATAGATAATATTAGTGTTGCAAAACAAAAAACTGGCACGGGTCATCAACTTGGAAAATTAGAAAAATTGAGAGAAAACCAACAAAACTCATCAATATAAATTCAGACCTTAAAAGTTCAAAAAAATTGGTGAGTTGAAAAACATAGAAAACTTGGGAAAACTCAAGAATTTGATAACGTCTCACTTGTGACAGTGATCTCCATTCTTCCTCGCTCAACACCCAATTGATTCCCTAGTCTTTTCCATTGATGGGAAATTAGGATCATCTCCATTTAGGGAATCTTCTAGCAGTGAGTCCCTTGAGGGGGGCTGCAAGTAATGTGCCCACTGGTAATGAACCAGATCTTTGCTTCCAATTGAGGGAAGATGGTTTGTTTGAAGATAGAAGGCTTCCTCTAATTGTATCACGCCTTGGCCTTCAGACAGGAAATTCAATGAAATTGGGAGTCCTTGATTGAGACTAAACCATCATAGTGGAGAGATTTCATCCAGAACCGATCGTAGAATGAGATATAGACACTGTGGGAAAACACGTGATGATCCTGATTTGTGGGTGATTGCATATTTGCATGGGATATGTAAACATGGTTGTGCTACATGTAAAATTGTGTAATTTGTCTTTGTTTGAAGTTGTTTGGTCTTAAGTGAATATGTCTTCCCATTTGAGTGCATGGTAATTGCATTATTTGCATGTGGTGCCTATATAGTTCTATGGTATTTTTGGCAAATCCTATTACATAAAGTGCACTTGACAGTGAAAATTTATGTAGCTCATCAAAATTTGCAATTGGGATCTTTATCGTCGCATCCATTTTTTTTTAACACTTCGAGGTATCATCTCTATATCGACGAACAACAATATAGGCTGTAGATAATGTTTCCACGCAGTTGCTGAACCTGCCACGAAAGTTTGTGAATCCTTATGTGGATACTACGACGATGCTTCGTGGAACTATAAAATATCTTCCACGCAGGTGATGAACCTGCCACGAAAGTTTGGGAATCCATGTGTGGATACTGGGATGATGTTTCATGGGACTATAAAAGAATCATCAATGCAGGCACTGAATCTGCCATGAAAGATCGTGAATGTATACGTGGATACTGAGACGAAGTCTCGTGGAAGATTCAGTGCGAGTGTGGAAAGTGCGTTGATATAGAGACACAATTTCGTGGAAGGATGTATTTTCCACAGATATGAGAAAATTTGTGATGTCGATACGTGGCATCAAATAAGCGTTGCTATTTCCACGACGTGGAATGTTTGTGGCTATATCCATGAATCACTTTCCATGAAAAAAACAAACACCAATCGTTGCAACAGGGACGAAAATTCGTGGCTATTAGAACGAACTTTCATGGCAAATTAGACCATATGTAGTAGTGTTCAATGGTACTTCTGGCTCTAAAAGATTACATTAGTCGGTTGAAAATGATCCAATGCTTATTTTCAAATGGTATCCAATCATATGAAGCACAAAGCTAGATTGAAATAACAAAAATACTTTCTAGGGAGGTAGATTGTCATTATCATCTTGGTTTACAAGCAAAGACTATATTCAATTGGAGAGTGTTCTAAATCTCGAGGTTTCAATGAATAAAGTTGGGTGGGAAAATCTTAAAGAAGATTCAATGCCTACAGATTAAACATGAGTTCTCCATCATTCTTTCGTGAACCAGTTATCAAAATATCACTACTTCTTTGTATTGATCGATACAAGGTTTCTGGACATGAATAGCTCGAAGGCTCAAGTATCTCATCTTGATAAATACCAAGGGCAAGTAAAATTTGCATGGATATTGAATCATGATACCTATACCACCATAAAGTTGCAATTCAGGAGAATGGGACATTATAGCATGGTAAATTTGTAAATATGGGCAATGGATTTGTAAATATAAGAAGGATATCTCACCAAAATAAATACTAATTGTTATTCCATTGATGGGTTCTTTGTTTTTCTCATAATCTATATGTTATATAGATATGTGTTTGTTCATCATTTTATGAAAAAAATCCTAACAGGAATCAATATTATATTAGGAATTTAAGCATTATTGATTGAGCTTAATTGTGCTTGTATGGAAGAGTAGCAGGTTTTAATAATAATTTGATTTCTAAGATTTGTGCTTGTATGGAAGAGTAGCAGTGTTTAACAATAATATGATTTCTAGGATTTGCATATTTAATGCACTTCATTCCACTACCTCCAATAATATATTTAGGCCCAAGCATGGGTTGGATACCATGGGAGGTTTTATACTAGTGCTCTTGTGCAAATATACCAATTAACACAATATTATGTAAGTGATATCTAACATATTTGGAGATAACCCAATTATATAGTTCAATATGGGAAAGGGTTGTGTCATTTCAGTCATATCCAAGTATATAATAATTATCAATATTTTACCACTATTGGGGAGATGTTGTCATGTAAGGTGATACTAGCAACAACTACATTTTTAAAAGTGGTTGATATACTCCAATCAATGTATATCAACCATGACTACACATTTAAAAGTGATTGATATATGTCAATATGCATATATCAACCACTTTTAAAAATGTAGTTGTTGCTAATTATCAGCAGACGCACGGGAAGGAATAGTGAACTAATATTATTAATTAAATACTTATTTAATATTATTTTTTATTAAAAGATAACATTATTATTATTATTATTTAATAAAATAGATAAATAAATAAATAAACATAAATAAATTAAAATTAAATAAGAAATATATTAGTAAATAAGATATGTTAATATTAATTAAAATTATTTATTTATATAATATTGAATTTGAATAAAAAAATTATGGTTGAGTTTGAACCATGGTAGACTTCAATCAAAAACCACATTCTTAAAAGTGGTTGATCGACTTTGAACCATGGTTGACTTCAATCCATAGTTGAATTTGAAGCAAGGTTGAATTCAATCCAAGGTTGGCTTTGAATCATGGTTGAATTTAATCCATAACCACATTTTAAAAACTAGTTGATTGTCTTTGAAACATTGTTGACTACAATTCATAGTTGACTTTTAAGAAAGGTTGACTTCAATCCATAGTTGAATTTTTAAGCAAGGTTAACTTCAACCCAAGCTTGAATTCAATCCATGGTTTACTTGAATCCATAGTGGAATTTTAAGCAAGGTTGACTTCAATCGAAGGTTGAATTCAATCCATGGTTGACATTAAACCATAGTTGACTTCAATTCATAGTTGATTTTTAAGCAAGGTTGAATTTCATCCAAGGTTGAATTGAATCAATTATTGACTCCAATCCAAGGTTAGATTCAATCCATAGTTGAATTTTAAGCAAGGTTTACTTCAATTTAATGTTGAATTCAATTAAGGATTGACTTCAATCCATGGTTGACGTCAACCAAAAGGGGAATTCAATCCATAGTTGAATTTTAAGTAAGACTGATTTTAATACATAACTAAATTTTACTAAAGGTTGACTTCAACGCAAGCTTGGCTTCAATCAAAGGTTGACTTCAATCCATCGTTGACTTACATGCATGGTTGACTTCAATCCATAGTTGACTTTAAAGTAAGGTTGAATTCAAACCAATGTTGACTTCAATCATTGGTTGACTTCAATTCATAGCTGACTTTCAAGTAAGTTTGACATCAATTCAAGGGTGGATTCAAGCCATAGTTGAATTTTAGGCAAGGTTAACTTTAATCCATAGTTCACTTTTAAGCAAGGATAAATTCATTCTAAGGTTGGATTCAATCTAAGGTTGACTTTAATCCATGGTTGAATTCAATAAATAGTTGAATCTTAAGCAAGGTTAATTTCATCCCAAGATTAAATTTAATCCATGGTTTACTTCAATCCATAGTTGACTTTTTGATGTAGGAGCATCGGGGCCTAGGCAGAACAGTTGAAGATAATCGACATGAGGAGTCGACGATAGGGATCACCAACGAACACTAGTGCGAAAGAGAGACTGGCTATCAAAATCCAAGTAGTTAAGCAAAAGAGGTCGAGGTGTGTCGACAAAAGGAGAGGTCGGAGGTCAACAGGTAGATGTCAACGAATGACATGTTTGCAGCAAAAGAGGTTCGGTGTTGACACGTTGTCAAATAGTGAGATCGACAGGTTGAGGCAGAAGCCATGCATGTAGGAAGGGGCAGACTGGAAATCCATATAAGCGAAGTGAAGCCGATGGGTAAGTTGAAGGATGACGAAAGACACTATGGTCGAAATCAGTTATGGGACCGACTACTCTAGCAAAGTTAGAGAAGCTTAGAAGTCAAGGAGAAGTACTTAGTAGCTGTTCAAGGTTGCTAAGGAAGTTATGAGCAGTTAAGAAGGTGGTTGGGATCAGGACAGATGTCACCATGGGAAGAGGTTGTGTAGAACGACCAATGGCACTGACAACTGCAGGTCTACAGGATCTGGAGGATTCGATGAACAAATTAAGAGTGTCTCGGGGAAGGGAGTGCACGTCGGGATGCGTAGAAGAGCATTAGAATACCAGTGCGTAGGCATGGAGAGGGGAGAGTTCCAATTATGAGTAGAGACAATTCATCCATGTTTGAGCAAGCGCTTGCATTCAACAGAGGCCGTGAGATGGGGAAGATCACACATAGAGATAATGCATTTACTTCTGTATATTGTATCAGGATGAGGCCGACTAGTTTAACTGTTTACATTCCGTTACATTCTACATTGTAACTGTTAATTTGATTGAAGTAATAGAAGCCAGCTTCTGGCATCCTATTTAAACAAATTCTATGTGAGTGTCATGTGTGTCATGTGTTATTGTTAAGCAACAAGGTCCTACTGACCTGACTTGCTCCCATTGGTATCAAATCCCGAAAAGAACTCTGATTGAGTTGAAGCATTGTTGGCTCTTATATATGTTCTTAAAGTTTTCAAATGATAGACCTAGGTTCTGTGTGGTTCAGGGAACCAACAAACCCCTTTTTACCATCCCTTTTAGCAATATTCTGCGAACAGACTGAGGTCTCACCCGAGGCAAAGTTATGGGGAGGTTACAGAATCAAGTTTCCACAACTGGGTGATGCACGCTTCAACATAGTGGTGGACTGCACAAAGTTCACCTACTTCATGGCTAATAGCTAGGCTATCACGCATTCAGGGACTGCACGATGCGGAATGAGTGCTTAACAATAGGACAATGCAACGGAGGACTATTCTTCCTCTTCAACAATCAACCAACTGCAATAGAATTTACTTAGTGTAAGTTTATGCATTCAGTAAGAATCCTAAACTGTAACCATGCAAACTTATACAACATGACGAACTACAATGTAACTGCGCAATTCCGGTGCTGCGCTTCAGGGAATCACACTATACAGACTTCGTTGGCTTAAGTGTTTACCCAATCAAGTTATGCATTCACCTTGCTTAGAAATACTTGTACATTCAAAATGTTATGCATACACGTTCAAAACTTAACATATTATTCCCATCATTTATCCTTATCAAGAATGCATACAAAAGTGAAGATACATCTACTCACAAGCAAGAACTTAACAATTCATCAAAAGTAAATACACAGATGCAAACACATATTCAATCACATAACACAAGAATTTAACGTGGTTCATCCCAAGATGGGAGCTACATCCACAGGAACTGTTGTTATATTATCAATGAGAAGGGTACAACATGTCCAGTCTGCACACGCAGCTGCAGACTCTCTTCTCTGTTCATTAGGTCTCTGCGCACACAGTTGTAGAGCCTTTTTACAATAAGTTTCTCCATAGAGATCAGCAAAACTCAACAATAAACAATATGAATATTAACCCTTTCCCTTACAAAAGTTTCCCTTTTATAGATCGTGCCCTTAGGTCACGTCTTTGCATTCATGATGGGCTCAAAAACCATAAGGTTCCCCAAAACTAGTGTAGTTACCCACTAACCAAGTCTGTGAGGCTCCCATAGCGACTCGTCATCATGGCCATCCTTCTGTGCGTGGTCACGTCACTTTCAGATGCCCTATTGAGCGCATGCCAATGGGTCTCTTTCATCCCACCGTTCCTTCTCTAACATCTTCATGCGGTCGGTTCATGTAGTGCTACCTTTGCTCGTGCGACCGGTCGTTTTCCTTCCCGCCACTCCTTAGCCACCTCCTGGGAATCTTGGAGCATCTTTCCCAAAATAGATCACCGAAGGATCTTACTGGAACCCATACTGGTTTCCTTCCAGAACTATGTCATGTTGTATCTCCGCAGCACTAGCACTTCTACTTTGCCAAAGCTTCCCTGCGCTATGACTTCGGAGCTTAAAAAACTGACTTATCCAAAAAAAAATTAACTTGGGTTATGCCCAACAGGCCCCTAACACTTACATGTGGCTCTTCCCCAAGCCACTTGCCATAGGTTCGATGTGCTGCCCTTCACCCTACTTGGCAGCCAATTCCTGATGGGTTGCGGTTAGCTTCGCAACTGTGTCTTTAGCATCTTGCTCAACTGCTTTTACAATTTCCAACACATCTGGTGTTAGATCTTCCTAAGTCTATTCTTGTACTGTTTTCTTTGACTCTTGGAGTTCTATCATCTTCTCTTCAATCTCTTACGAGATAGCATGAGCTTATTCCTGCAGAGGCTATGCCTTTTCCCCGGTTTCAGCCTCGTTTTCTCTTAACACTTGAAGTTCCCTCTTGAGTTCTTTGACTTTGGGAAATCGGCAGAGTCTCTCTCTTGGCAGCAGATTCTTCATCTCCGCATTTAAAGCATCTAACCCTGCTTATTTTCTTGTAAGCTGGTTTTGACCTACAACAAATGAGGGACCTCTTGTAGAGTAGTCCATGCTCTAGTTGCTTCATCTAGTAAGCTCTGACACTTAGCTATTTCGTCGGATATTTTTTCTGTGGCAGCTCTATCTGATTTGGTGGTGTCTTCGGGGGATTATGTGCTTCCAAAGTGGCAAGCTTTTCTTTGTAATCAATCTCCATGTCTTCCATTTCAGCCTTAAGATCGCTAACTATCAAGCCAATCTTAAGGACGGTGTCTGCGAGCTCTGGCTTCTCGTCACACTCTGGTATCTCTGTGTAGACCAAGGCAATACTCTGCTCTATTTTTTGGTGCTGCTCATGTGGACTTTCGAGCTCCTTAGCCTTCTGCTCACATTCTTCCTACAACTATTGAGCCAATTTTAAGGATGGTGTCTGTGAGATCTGGCTTCTCGTCGCACTCTGGTATCTCTTTGTAGACCGAGGCAATACTCTGCTCTATTTTTCGGTGCTGCTCATGTGGATTTTCGAGCTCCTTAGCCTTTTGCTCACTTTCTTCCTACAACTGTTTGTAATTTGCTGCTAGATTTTGTTGTTGGCTCACAATTACCATATCTCTTTCATGGATTTCCTCCACAACCTGCAGGATCATATTGTGTAGGCCTTCTAGTGGTAGCATGGCGATCAATATCCACAAGTGGTAGGATCTTCACGCCTTTGGGTAATTCGTCACTTGGTAGAATTACACTCAGTGGGTCCATGCGGACGATGCGTGGTCATGGTGACATGGTTAGAGACAAGGGCTTTCTCTGCTGAGGTGTGGCACTAGATCTTCCTTCTGATTCAAACTCACAAACCAAGTATTTCTAGACTTGTTCCATCTTCGCTGTTATGTTCTGCAAGTTTGTGAGATTCTCTTTTAGACTCACCTGAATCTCTTGATTTTTGGTGTCTTTTAGGGTGAGCACATCTTCTAGAAATGTGTTAAACCTACCCGCGATGATCTCATAATCATCATCATGAAACTGTGCTTCGGATGGCATCTTTATAGCTTTATGTTTCTTCTTCGGTCCTTTCTCTGGTACCGAGCTTTCTGGCTCCTTCCTCTTTCCTCCTAGTTTACTTTGAACTTTGCCAACTCCTTTATCTTTTTCTTCACCTATTTCTTCAATGATCTTTGTTGGTGTTTGAACACTTTCATCAGAATCACTATCAATCACCATTGGCCATTCAACTTTCCACTCGTCTAACCATTCGTTCATTATCAGGTCAATACTTGCTTCGTCCAGGTGATAGTTCCCTGGGAACCATTCTGGATTCTTTTTCTGCGCCTTAGGTGAAATGTAAATGAAATGCATGTCAGCTTTAAAATTTAAAGTGCGGATATACTTCATGGTTACCTCCTTTTAAATGCACGGTGTGCAAATGATGACATCGCACAGCTGCTCGTAGTATGTGAGGAATACTTCATTTGAGGTGTGCTGTTGTTCTGTCTTCAAAGTTTCCCAAATATTTGCATATTTGGGTCCTCAAAAATCTTTAATGAGAGCATTCCTTCCAGCTTACAAAAGCGATCAGCATCATCATCCAACTGTAATGAAACGATGTGCCATAGATATGAGTGTCGCGGACATCATCAAAAAATTCATTTAGCAGATATTGAGACCAGTTAAACCTTACTCCCTGCACAGCCTTTGCAACGAGATGAATTGCTCCTACTGGTACTTTTGTTGGTCTTTCCTTCCACAAGACTCTTCCTCCTGGCAGTTGTACTACAAACTGCGTAGCATCATCTTTAAGGTTGTCTATAACGAACCCTCATTTTCCTTTGGGAATATGATATTCCTCCTTCATTTGCGTGGCGACCTCTTTATCTCCGGCTTTTCCCGCAAAAAACTTTTAGGATCATCACCCCGCTTACTTATCCCTGTGATCATATGGATCAAGTCTATGTTGATATCGAGATTTCTATCCATCCACAGGTAGCCTTGGTGACTGCATGATATCAATGTGTGCCCGACCGCATTTAGTTCAGGACTCCTGTGAAAGTGTGGGATGCGGAGTAGGTTCAGAAGTCCTGAGACCACAACCTCGGACAGCCAGGTCTGCACTACTAGCAGAGGATTGTTCTTCATGTCCATATTTCGGCACATGTATCTGTCTGGATGAAATTGAGAGTAATTCAACTCATCCGGGTCCTTGTGCTATTGTATTAAATCGTAGTCCTCAAACTTGCAGTTGGAGAGCTTTCCCAACAAATTCTCTTTTGGTTTAGCATGATTGGACATTGACGGAAGTAGTATCTCATACTTAGCGTTTCTAGAAATATTTAATGTTGGCGCATCTGGTGTGCACGAAGGAATGTATGCTGGTCTTAGGAATATGGGAAGCTCCTTGTCTTCTAGTGGGGCGTCGAGTTTCTTAGGCCCTATTAACTCCAACTTTGATGTTTCAACTACAGGTTCTTTTCCCTTTTGCTACATGCTTACTGTAGGGTGGCGTGGTGAACGACGAGATCCCTGGCCTTTTTCTGTAACAGTCTTCTTGGCAGGGCTTTTCATGAACCCTTCAATCCTAGTTTGCTTAAAGATGTGCACTTCTTTGTCTAGAGATGACTGTTCAAACATTCACTCACAATGGTAATCTGAAACTTAGGAGCTCTATGAATTCTCTGTAATAACTAGCTTGAAAATCGTGGTAATCGGATCACTGTGCAAACTGTGCTATTTATAGGCACTGGAAGCCTTAGCCACGCCCAAAAATGGCTAGATAAGCATTGATTGTGGTGACCGTTGGCCGAATCTATCGAGGATTTCTGTCCTTTCCTTCCATAATCGCTTTAGAACGGCTAATTCTGCATTAAATGCTCAAGCGACATCGGCAAAATCACTGTATAACAGCTAGTTTTTAGTTCCAATGGCTATTTGGAGGTGTTGCATCGAATTGTGTGGACGCGTGTCACCACTCGCAGCGCGGTGAACTGCGTGGTGTCATATGAGACTTTGCATTCCTTGCATTTCCTTTGATCTGTGTAGCTGCATTTTGAACTTCTCAACTATGCGCTTCTACTTCTCTTTTCTTTTGTTTTGTTTTCTTTTTTCTTTTTGTTTGTTTTTTTATCTGCACAACTTTGCTTCTCGACTAGTGCTGCATGGTAGATGCATCCTTTTCATCGAGCTTCATGTATCGGACCAAAACTATGTACATACCCTGTTCAATTTCTAGTGCCCAATTACAACTGTACTTGACACTTAGACATTTCCCACTCTTCTGATCACTGAGGGTTCTTCGAAGTAGGACTATCCCTGTAGGGTTTTAGTCTACTTCCATTAACCAGACCTGGTAAGTTGTCACCGTCTAACATGGCTAACTGAGTTGCGCCACCGTTAATAACATGCATAACAATATATGGGCCAAGCCAATGCATTTTAAACTTTCCTGGAAATTTCATGAACTTGTTATCATAGATGAGGACAAGGTGTACTGCCTGGAGGAATTTGTGCTTGATATGGTGATCATGCCATGCATTTTCTCTGTCCTTCTGCACTTGCTGGTGAAATCCTGTGATGAAGCGATCCTCCTCTAATCCAACCAAGTGTAGAATCCTTTCTTGCAATGTCTCTTCATCTACCATGTCTGTGAATGCAACAATACTTAATCTTGGTACAATGTACTACATAGGCATCATACCTTCCTATCCATAGACCAACCTGAAAGGTGTATGGCCTATCAGTTTCTTGCATGTTTTTCTATATGCCCATAATACAATTGGAATGCGCAAATACCGGAAACAGAACCATTTGTTGGCTCTTATATATGTTCTTTAAGTTTCTAAACGATAGACCCAGGTTCTGCATGGTTCAAGGAACCAACAAACTCCTTTTCATCAACCCTTTTGGCAACAGTTTGTGAATAGCCTGAGGTCTCACCCGAGGTGAAGTTATGGGGAGGTTACGGAACCAAATTTCCACAACCGGGTGATGTGTGCTTCAACAAAGTGGTGGACTGTGTGAAATTCACCTACTTCGCAGATAACATCTAGGCTATCGCACATCAAGGGACTGCGCAATGTAGAATGAGTGCTTAACAATAAGACAACGCAATGGGGGACTACACTTCCTCTTCAACAATCAACCAACTTCAACAGACTTTACTTAGTGTAAGTTTATTCATTCAACAAGCATCTTAAACTGTAACCATGCAAACTTATACAACACAACGAACTACAATGTAATTGCGCACTTTCGATGCTGCGCTTCAGGGAATCGCACTATACAGACTTTGCTAGCTTAACTGTTTACCCAGTCAACTTATGCATTCACCTTGCTTAGAAATAATTGCACATTCAACATGTTATGCATACACATTCAACACTTAACATATTACTCCCATCATTTATCCTTATGGCCAATATATACAAAAGTGAAGATACATCTACTCACAAGCAAGAACTTAACCATTCATCAAAATTAAATACACAGATGCATCTTTCCCAAAATAGATACATCGACTTGAAGCATCTTTCCCAAAATAGATCGCCGAACGATATTACCGGAACCCATACCGGTTTCCTTCCAAAACTCTGTCGTGCTGGATCTTTGTGGTGCTGGCACTTCGTAGCATTGTATCTCCGCAACGCTGTAACTCTGCAGTGCTGGCTCTTCTACTTTGCCGAAGCTTCACTGTGTTGTAACTTCGCCACTCCCAAAACTAACTTATGCAAAATTTTCTTAACTTGGGCTAGGCCTAACAAGCATCCCTTGAGCAGGAGAGACAGTGATACCAACCTGACTTACACCAGTTGGTATCAGAGCTAGAAGAGAATCGAGTGTTGAGTCTGTAGAAAAGCTCTAGGTGTAGTTGGGTAGAGTTGTGCATGACTTGTGAAATTTCGGTTGCGATTGGACAAGTGGGAGTTTCAACAACGGTTGAAAATAGCTCACAAAGGTGTTAATGTCTAAGGAGTTAGATGAAGAGCGTGTGGTGCTGCAGTCACAGTTGATCACGAAATGTTTGACAAGTGCATGCAAACAATGCAAAGTTTGAGTAGTGAAGTCGCAGTGATCAAAGAAAGCCAAAGGCGTGGATGCATTCCTGATGCGTTAGACCACAGCGATGAGGAAGTCGAAGAGGTGCAAGCATGGGAAGCAATAGGGGAAGATCCAGAAGACAAACTCATCAAGATTCTCATGGAGATGAGAGGTCAGACAAAGATAGATGTATGTACCTACTCAGGAAGTCTAGATCTAGAAGACTTGATCGACAGGTTCAGAGAGATGGAGAAATACTTCGACATAGAGCAGATTGAGGATCCTAAATGGGTTAAGACTGCATGTTTGAGGTTGAAGGGTCATGCCTCATTGTGGTGGGACAATTTATAGGCTGATAGAGTTAAGAAAGGCAAGGAAAAGATCAAGTCTTGGGACAGGATGGTCACCAAGATGAAAGGGAAGTTCTTTCCAGGTGACTATGTGATTTACTTGTTCCGTAATTTGCAGAGCTTTTGACAAAAAGAGATGACCATGAAAGAGTACACAAAATAGTTCTATAGATTGTTGATAAGGTTGGGACAAACCAGTGAAGGAGAAGAAGTTGTCACGAGATATGTGAACGGCTTGAAGTATGCCATACAAGACAAGTTGATTCTGTCAAGGTTAAGAGCGGTTGGTGAATCCTACCAGTTAGCTCTGAAGGCAGAAGATAAACTGTTGATGAAATCCCCATAGACTAGAGGCAGGATGACTAGTCGAGGTGCGTAGACTGTTTCCACAGAAGGCCAAAGTAGTGGAACTAGGAGAGAAGCCGTCGAAGAGAACCGATATGCAGAAGGGACATCAAATAAAGAGAAAGCGCAAGAAAACTGACATGCTTGTCGAGAGACTCATGGTCACGGTGTGTATGGTCGAAGTGGTCCAGCTAACAGAAAAGGAGCTAACATACCAACTATGGTTTGTTATAAGTGTTAAGGAGTCAGACACAAGGCATATGAATGCCCATAGAACCTACATGTTGCAGAGGAGTCGAAACCCAGGCGTCGAAGAGATGAGAAAGTCAACGAGAGGGTGGAGTCGACATCCGACAGCTGTGAGAATGGGAAAAGAAAAGGTTGAACTATGACGGCCAGGAGGATGTTGGTTCAGGATGACCGACGCTACGAGAAAGAGCCTTCACAATGAAAGTCTCTCTTTCAAACCAAAGTATTTATTGGTCAATGGTATTGCAAGACCATAGTCGATGGTGGCAGTACAAAGAATCTTGTGTCCATAGAGGTAATTGACAAGTTGGTTTTGATATGTAGGGAACACCCAGGACCATAAAAGATATCTTGGTTGCAGAAAGGACATCATTTCAAGGTAACTAGAGAGTGTTTGATTAACTTCAAGGTGGGGAAGCTTGATGACAACGTATAGTGCTACATAATCCCAATGGATGCATTTTATCTGTTGTTAGGGAGACCATGGAAATATGATTAGGAAATGATCTATGATGGTAGAGCCAACACAATCATAGTGTGGAAAAATGGCACGCAGAGAACTCTAAAGCCGAAGTAGGAGGAACAAGCCGACTGCAAGCAGGGAAAGAGCAACTATTGGGAGAAGCGAGTGTTGATGTGTTCAACCAAGGAATTCCTCGCAGAAGAGGAGAAGCAGTGGGTATGTTTCTCCATTATCTCGAAAGGACCATGTGTTGAGAGGTTGACAATGGAGAGACTTCCGGTCGAGGTAGAAAATATGCTCGACGATTTCACGAGCATAGAAGTCAACGAAGCATCGATGGGATTGCCACCAACGAGAAGCATATCCCATCAGATCGAATTGATTCTAGGATCGAGTTTTCCAAACAAGGCACTGCATAGAATGAATCCGGTATAGGTTCAAGAACTCAATCGGCAAGTCTAGGAGTTGTTGGATAGAGGATTGATCAGAGAGAGTCTGATCCCTTGCATGGTACTAGTAGTATTAGCGCCAAAGAAGGGTGGAGAATGGAGGATGTGTAAAGAATCTAGAGCCATCAACAAGATCATGCTCAAGTACGGGTTTCCATTTTCGAGAATGGACGACTTGATGGATTTCTTGAGTGGAGCGAAGTAATTCACAAAGATCGGCCTGAAGAGCGGTTATCACTAGATTCAGGTTAGAGAAGGATATGAATGGAAAACAACATTCAAGATGAAGGAAGGGATGTATGAGTGGTTAGTCATGCCATTTGGATTGACTAATGCACCCAGTACATTCATGCAGTTGATGAATGAGGTACTGAAGCCATTCTTGGGAAAGTTTGTCACAGTGTACCTAAACGACATTCTGATATTTAGTCGAACCAAGAAGTAACACATAGAGCACATTCAACAACTATTGCAGAAGTTGTAGGAAGAGAAGCTAGTGGTGAACCTGCAAAAGTGTTTCTTGATGAAGGAAGAACTAGTATACTTGGGATTTGCAATTTCGTGTAACGAGTTAGTGATGGACCCCTGGAGAAGGTGAAGGCAATATTGGATTGGACAAAACCGACAAGCACGACTGGAGTGCGAATTTTCCATGGAATTGCTAGTTTTTACAGGAAGTTCATCAGGGGATTCATTTCGATATGTGCACCTTTGAAAGAGTGCATGAAGAAAGGGGATTTTAAGTGGACATAAGCTTCCGAGAGAGATTTAGAGAAGTTGAAGGAAAAGGTCATCGAGAGTAGTGTTGAGCCAATAGGTCCGAACAATTGCATTCTTCAACAATAAGTTGGATGATGCGAAGCAGAAATATTCGGTCTATGACTAGGATTTCTATGCTATTGTCCAAGTATAGAAGAAGGGGAGGTGTTATTTGTTAGACAAGGAATTTGTGTTGTATACATAGATCACTAAGCACTAAGGTACTTGAACAATCAGTCGAAGTTGAATCGACGGCACATGAAGTGGGTAGAATTCCTGCAGGGATATACCTTCATGTTGAGACATAAGTCAAGAAAGTTGAACAAGGTTGCCGACGTGCTAAGTCAAAGAGTTGCATTGATGAACATGATGACAGTTCAGGAAACAAGAATAGAATTGGTGAAGATAGAGTATGAGACTGAGGAGGATTTTGTGAAAGCATGGAAGGCGAGTCGAGAAACATGGAGTGTCGATAGAACTCCATACTTTGATTATTTCATCCAAGAGGGATACCTATTGAGGGGACAATGGCTGTGTATTCCTAGAGGATCCATAAGAGAGAAAATAATCTGAGAATTGCACAATGGTGGATTAGTAGGTCATTTTGGCATCGACAAGACCAAGGCGTTGGTCGAAGAAAAGTATTATCGGCCAGGAATGATGACAGATGTCAGTAAGTGGGTATGAGAGTGTCAATTTTTCTAGTTGGAAAACAGAAGAAGTCAGAACACGGGGCTATATACACCATTACTAGTGACGAATACCCCTTGGGAGCACCTAAGCATGGATTTTGTGCTAGGATTGCCGAATACACAGTAGGGAAGCGACTCAATCTTTGTTGCAGTTGACATATTTTTGAAGATGGTGCACTTTATTCCATGTCGGAAGACAAGTGACACCACAAGCATTGTTGTACTATTCTTCAAGGAGATAGTTAGATCGCAGGGGTTGCCGAAGAGTGTAACGTCGGATAGAGATACCAAGTTTATGGGGCATTTCTAGAGAACCCTATGGAAGAAACTGGACCCGAAGTTGCAATTTAGCACCACATATCATCCGTAGACAGATGGACAGACCGAGGTGGTGAACAGAAGTTTGTGAAAAATTTTGAGGAAAATTTTAGACAATGCTTATGTGTTGGAGCTACCAAAGGACTAGAGCATTTCACCGATGTTCAATGTATTAGATCTATACAAGTTTGAAGAAGGTTCAACCAACGGAGGTGTGGAAGTGTCGAAGATCGAGTCTCAATTGGACAACGCAGATTCTAGATCGAAGCGACGAGGAAATCACCGATGTAATAGAGGAACGTGGAGTCGGGCATATGCGCATTCCGCGAAAGAAAGAATACTTATTGCGATGGAAGGATGATGAGATGTGGGAGGCGACATGGATTTCCAAAGAAGAGTTCAGGAGACTGACGGAGTGTTAAATTTTTAGAATTTACTTCAATCTGATCTAGGATCTTAACTAAGAGAACAACATGTAAAGCATATCCACATCATATTAATCATGGGCACAATAATGCAAGCACACAAGAGACACAGTGTTTACTTGGGGAAAACCATAAAGGTGAAAAACCCCAATAACTTCCTCAGAGATAGATAGAGCAATGATACAACCAGAATACAAGAGATAGTCTTCTCCTAGTAGCAGAGCCTCCTCCTCCTCCACAAGTGTGCCACTCTCCAAAGTGTGAGTGAGGGAATAGAATATGTAAAATGAGAGAGACACACTCTCTATTTATACACTAACTTGACTTGACCTTTACTCAACTAGGTCGGCCTCAACTTAACCACTTAACATAATGCTGATTGGGCCGACCCCCACTAGGGTGGTCTAATAACCCTTTGACCCACATGGCCAACCCCCAATAGGGTGGTCTAATAACCCTTTGACCCACATGAATTATACAGGGCCGACCCCAACAAGGTTGTCTAATAACCCATCAAGTATAAGTTACGACACTTACAATATAAATGACGACACATTCGTATAGAAGAATAATAACATCTCTATAGGAATACAATATACATATATGTGAAATACATTCTGAATTTACATATACATCAACACTCCCTCTTAACTAGGAAGGTATTTCTTGACACAGCTCTTCTAGCACAAGTCATCTTCTCTGGATCATCGTCATTGCTGCTGCTATCTCAATCAATCTCTGAATCTACTTGTCATAGGAAGTTCTACAGAGCCAGTCCTTTTTCATACTGGATGTAGGCCCACCACCTGCAGGTCTTCGTCATCACTGGCCATACTGTGGAAATCTTAGGACTTATTACATGCGTCACAAAACCTTAAAAGAGTCTCTTGACTAGCAAGAACCCTAAAACCTCGAAATAGAATCCCAGGAGTGATTACGAGCACAAGGCTCAACCTATTGGATCTCCCAGGGAACAAATTACATGTGGTCGCCATAGAACCTCGAAAGAGCATCCAAAGACTGATTATGAGCACAAGGCTCAACCTATCGGATCTCCCAAGGCACAAATTACATGTGGTCATGGAAAAACCTTGAAAGAGCATCCCAGGACTGATTACGAGCACATGGCTCAACCTATCGAATCTCCCAGGGCACAAATTACATGCCATAACACAAAACCTCGAAAGAGCATCTGCCAGATATCCCAGGGCACAAATTACATGCCATAGGAAAAACCTCGAAAGACTATCTGCAGATCTCCCAGGGCACAAATTATATGTCCTCCCAAGCAAAACTTCAAAAGAGCATTTGCCAGATATCCCAGGGTACAAATTACATGCGATAGGAAAAACCTCAAAAGACTATCTGCAAATCTCCCAGAGTACAAATTACATGCTTATCTGCACAACCTATTCCACGGCCATAGAGTATCAACCTGATACTCACCATACATCATCATAATGTACACATGATCGTCCTGATCATCATCACTGCAACATCCTGCTGCATATCATCTGGAGCAACATCATGAAGCTCGTCGTCCATGATCATCCTGATCATACAATGCATCTACCTGATGCATACCAAGTATCTACCTGATACATATCATCATACATGATCCACCTGATCATACAATGCATCCCCCTAATACAAATACAAATACATGATCCACCTGATCATACATGATACATATCAACATACATGATCTACCTGATCATACAATGTATCTACCTGATACATATACAAATACATGGTCCAAGCATCCAACATGATGCATACACAAAATACATACAAATGATCCAACTGATCATATCTAGCATCGAACATGATCTGTACATACATATAAATGATCCAACTGATCCTATCTAGCATCCAACATGATGCATACATACATATATAAATGATCCAACTGATCATACAAAGCAGAAACCAGAACATCATCCTGATGCTCATCATCCAGCGCTTACATCCACAGCCATGTGAAGGATCCTCCTTCCAACACGCTTGGAATGGCTTCAGCAAATGTGTCCATCACTTCTTCCTCGAAGTGTCATCAATCCGAAGAACACCAAGCCTCTCTCTGCTTCACTCTGGCTAGTGGTTTTGTTAGCACATCTGCAATCTGCTTGTCTGTCACAATGTATAGGAGCTTCACAGCTCCTCTCTGCACCATATCCCTTATATAGTGATATTTGATCTGTATGTGTTTCGACCTGTCATGAAACACTAGGTTCTTGGACATATTCACACAACTCTGGTTGTCACAAAAGATACCAGTAACATCCAATGGCAGATCAAATAACTCAGACAGTACCTTCCGTAGCCATACTGCCTCACAACTAGCTGAACAAGATGCAACATACTCTGCCTCATCTGTACTCAGTGCTATGCAGGATTGCTTCTTGCTAAACCAAGAGAACACACCTGATCCCATACTGAAGGAGCACCCAGATGTGCTCTTCCTATCTGCAGCACTACAAGCCCAATCTGAATCAACATAACCCTGCAGGTTAAACTTTTGATTCGCTTCATACTTGAGCCCATAATCCACTGTACCCTTCAGGTACCTCAGAACATGCTTTACAGCAACCAGGTGAACACTCCTCGGATCCGTTAGGAACTAGCTTAATGTGTTCACCGCAAAGCAAATATCTGGTCTCATGTTCATCAGGTACATCAAGGACCCAATCATCTGACAATACATAGAGACATCAACCGGTTCAAATGAAGCATCACATAGAAGCTTCAGATTCGATGCCATAGGTGTGGCCATGGCATTGCAATCCATCATCCCGAATCTCATCAGGATATCTACTGTGTACTTCCCTTGACCAAGGAAGATCCCACCTGCATTCTACCACACCTCCATACCTAGGAAATAATGCATCATTCCCAAATCTTTCATATCTAACTCAGCAGCAAGCTTCCTCTTAGTATCTGCAATCAATCTATCATCTCCTGTTACAAATAAGTCATCCACATACAGGAGTAGAATCACAGGATTCCCTTCCTCAACCTTGTAGTAAAGGTTGGAATCTGCTTTACTCTCGGTAAAGCCCAAACTGGATAGAAAGCTGTCTATCCTACCAAGTTCTGCACACATATATGACTACACCATTCAAGAAAGCCGTCTTGAAATCCATCTGGTGTATCTTCTATTTCATCACTTTTATATTTCTCTATGCTGCCATCTGCAGCATGCTTGATCTGATACTTCCATTTGGAAGTCACAACAGACTTCCCTTCAGCTCTTGGGACTGCATCCCAAACATCGTTCTTCATAATCGACGGATCAAGGCATTCTTCCCGTATCCTGGGAACTTCAATATATTCAATAGATAATTTTGTTGCTTGAACAAATGTTGTAGTCCTTCTTTTGTAGGTGAAGGTATACGGTCTTTCCTACAAAACAAGTTAAATTGCATGATTAGAAACATCTCATAATTTTCAGACAAATTCTTACACATAAAGAAATATGTCATACAATCATGCAATTATCTTAGCCAATGCATCAATACAACATTTATCCATGTTCCATAACTTTCTAGATGCCTTCTAGTCTCTTCCATAACATTGTTAAGAGTGTGCACAACTCCCAACATGTCAGCAAAGAGGTTTCATTCTAGATAAGTATCAATGGAATGTTGTACAGTGCCATAGGCCACTTACCCATCATATGCATATTAGTAGTATCTTGTTCATTAATGCAAATATGCAAAATACATATCCTAAGTCTAGGAACATAAGCATATGTATTATTGAACAATTTTATTTAAACAAACAAATATGTAAGAAGTGGTAGTTAAAATACTTATCTTTGTTTGTTTGTTCGATGGACTCCCTCTGAGTCTTTGCTTTCTTGTAGGAGCTGCTAAAGTAGCTTCTTCTACACCTTTTTATCGTGGAATGAAGAAACATGGTCAACTCCCTCTGAATATCTGCATCCTTGCAGGAGCTGTTGGAGTGTGCTCCCTCTTGATCTTTGCTTCCTGGATTACCTGTTCTTGAACTTATATTCATCGTTGGTCCCTATGCATGCTTATTAGTATCATCATTGTGTTATCCTTGAGGTCTCATACATAATCACACATTTATTAGTATAATGTTAATACTATCAAAACACAATAATCTTAAACATGTATAGTCATGATCATTCATAGATAATAAACATTAGTATTCAAGGTTTCAGGGAAGTCTTCTTTTACTTATGCATATTCTTATTTGATCATAGGACTTTTCTGATTAGTTAAATCATCAATGCATAAACCTATGATTACTCAAACCTATAACTTCATGATTCTTCTGGTTAGTCATATCATCAATTATGGTAAGAAACATGATATGTATACAACCATGACTATTCAAACCTATGACTTCATGAATAATCATTATCAACAACACAACAATATAAGATCCTAACACAAGGTAGGATTCTAGCTTGATAGAGGGAAAACATACCTGGATTAGTATGTTAGCTGGTTATGTCTAACATACCTGCATAATGTCTTTTGGTTCTCTTCAATGACTTGTGCTAGTAACCTGCATGTCTCATAAGTTAACCATTGTAGAACCAAGTTATACATACCTCGTAAGTAGATCTTCTATGTGATCCATGACAATGGATGAATCTTTGTCTTCATGTCACCATGATCATATGTTCTTGAAGTAGAACATGATTTGTCTTTCTTGGTGTACCTTTTATGTTTGCGAACAACATAAACCTCATACAACATCACAATGCATTAGTACAATCATAAGTGTCAACACCCTAATCAATGAATATCTTCTATCGTGCATTCATAATTTTATTAAGGTGATACGACAAGTCTATATTTAATCAAGATTGTACTAACCGTAATAATATGAAGACAAATATACCATAAACTTAATCATGAAGAAATCTTGAAACATACCTGGATAATTCATACCTGTCGATATGCTTGTAATCTTCTTATGTAAGGCCTTAGCCTCATCTCCCTCTGAAACAGGAACTTCTTCACTTATGTAGGTGACCAATCCATCCTCTTCTAGGATTAAACCAATCCACTTGATTTGTAGGAACTGGATCTAGAGCTGTATTAGGGTTTGTCAGAGAAACCCCAAAAATTCAAACTTTGAATTTCAAACTTCTGAAAGGATAGAAATATGCGCCTTGATGAGCTGATCAAGCTGGTCTATTCAGAATTTGAAAACTGCAAAGTTTCGCTCAATTTTGCCTTGAAACTTCCGGATTCACTAGACGTGACCCTGAACTAGGGTTTGATGAAGCCCACTCTTCTGCCCAATCAAAAGGTTTGATCCAAAGCTCTAAGCTTCTATTTTTCTGAGGAGCTTCCAGCCGTGGTCATAGATTTAAAAAATTCCCATTTTTACAAAAGCCCTAATTTTCCACTTTTCTGATCAAAGTCTCGAACTACGGTCTAATCAAGCCCGGCCTTCTACCCAACCAAAAATTCTGATCTTGGTCTCTAAATTTCAATTTTGATGAGTATCATTCAGCTATGGTCTCTGATTACAAGAATTCCAACTTTCTCCCAAACCCTAAATTCTGGAAGCCATGAATGAAGGTGCTAAAAAATAATTCTGCTTTGACAGAAATACGTACCTGATTGTTTCTGGCATAATTCCAAACTTTTCAATCCACAGGGTCTGAAATTTTTTCCTGAGATAGCCCAACCTATTATATTTTCATCCCAATAGTTCTGACCTCAATTGGATTCTCTGAGAGAGAGTTATTCCAAGTGTCGCAACGTGACCTGTTTATGGGATAATACAAGAGAGCAAATTTGTTCCGCATGCCACGTGTCACTAGTTCAACTTCAGCCTCTGAAAATTTTTCTTGAGATAGCCTGACCTGTCATATTTCGATCCCGATAGGTCTGACCTCAATTGGATTCTTTGAGAGAGAGTTATTCCAAGTGTCGCAACGTGACCTATTTATGGGATAAAATAGGAGAGCGAACATGTACAGTGTGACACGTGTCATTGGTTCAACTTCAGCCTCTGAAAAAGTTTTCTGAGATAGTACAGTCTGTGTACTACATGTCACTTTTTATGAAACTTCATTTGGAGCTTCCTAGCCCATGTTATGACCTTTTTTCCAAGGTCACCTGTTTTTTACTCAGATCTGGAAGAGGCAGAAACCCTATATTGTACAGATCATAAATCACAAAGTACAACGAATTAGAGGTTGTCCTTTGGACACAAGGTACATGGGGATCTGATATCCGACCTGTAAACATTTTAGATCCGAAAACGTCTCCAAAATGGATTTATAGCGAAAGTGCTACGATGACTAGTTTTTGCTATATCAAGCCCTAGCGTCGTAAGTGCAACAAGTGTCATACATGCCATATCATGCCTTCTTTCGGGCTAGCTCTGATACCATGTTAAATTTTCAGAATTTAATTCAATCTGATCTAGGATATTAACTGAGAGAACAACATGTACAGCATATCTACAGCATATTAATCATGGACACAATAATGCAAGCACACAAGAGACACAGAGTTTACTTGGGGAAAACCATAAAGGTGAAAAACCCCAATAACTTCCTCGGAGATAGATAGAGCAATGATACAACCAGAATACAAGAGATAGTCTTCTCCTAGCAGCATAACCTCCTCCAACACAAGTGCGCCACTCTCCAAAGTGTGAGTGAGAGAATAGAATGTGTAAAATGAGAGAGACACACTCTCTATTTATACAATAACTTGACTTGACCTTTACTCAACTAGGTCGTCCTCAACTTAACCACTTAACATAATGCTGACTGGGTCGACCCCCACTAGGGTGGTCTAATAACCCTTTGACCCACATGGCCGACCCCCAATAGGGTGGTCTAATAACCCTTTTACCCACATGACTTATACAGGGCCGACCCCAACAAGGTGGTCTAATAACCGATTAAGTATAAGTTATGACACTTACAATATAAATGATGACACTTCCGTATAGAGGAATAATAACATCTCTATAGGAATACAATATACGTATATGTGAAATACATTCCGAAGTTACATATACATCAACACGGAGCAGTCAAGTTCTTTTTCAATTGGGGAGTCTGATGTAGGAGTGTCGGGCCCTAGGAAGAATAGTCAAAGATGATCAACATGACGATTCGACCAATGGGATTGACAACGACCACTGGTGCGAAAGAAAGACTGGCTGTCAAAATCTAGGTAGTTGAGAAAAAGGTGTTGAGGTGCATCGACAGAAGGAGAGGTCAGAGGTCAACGAGTAGATGTTGACGGACGACATGTTTGCAGCGAAAGAGGTCAGGTGTCAACAGGTTGTCGAACAACAATACCGACAGGTTGAGGCGGAAGCCAAGCATGGAGGATGGGGGGGACTAGAAAGTCCTAGAAACTAAGTGAAGCCGACGAGTACTAAGAAGGATGATGAAAGACCATATGGTCGAGGTCAGTGATGGGACCGACTACTGTAGTAGAGTCAAAGAATATTAGAAGTCAAGGTGAAGTACTTGGAAGTCATTTGGGGTTTCTAAGAAAGTTATGAGAAGTTAAGAAGGTGGTTGGGATCATGATAGATGTTACCACGGGCAAAGGTTGTGAGCACGGCTAGGGGCGCTGACAACTACAGTTCTGTAGGATCTGGAGGATTTGACGAATAGAGGAAGAGTGTCTCAGGGAACGGAGTGGACCTCAGGATGGTCAGCAGAGCATTAGAAGACCAGTGTGTAGGCACGGATAGGGGAGAGTTCTAGTTGGGACCAGATATCTTTCATCCATGTCTCAGCGAGCACTTTCATTCAGCAGAGGTCGTGAGAGGGAGAAGATTGCACACAGAGAGAACACACATTTGCTTCTGTATATTGTATTATGCTGAGGCCGACTAGTTGAACTACTTACATTCCTTTACATTCCTCATTGTAACCATTAATTTGATTGAAGTAATAAAAGACGACTTCTAGCATCCTGTTTACACCAAGTTTGTGTGAGCATCATGTGTGTCGTGTGTTATTTTTAAGCAAGAAGGTCTTGCCGACCTGACTTACACCACTTTTACTCATAGTTGGCTTGAATCAATTGTTGACTTCAATCCAATGGTGATTTCAATCCATAGTTGAATTTTAAGGAAGGTTGGCTTCAATCCAAGGTTTTCTTCAATCCAAGGTTTACTTCAATCTATGGTTGACATCAATCCATACTTTACTTTTAAAAAAGGTTGGCTTCAATCCAAGGTTAGATTCAATCCAAGGTTGACATCAATCCATGGTTGAATTCAATTCATTTTTGAATTCAATCCATAGTTGAGTTTTAAGCAACGTTAACTTCAATCCATGGTTGAATTCAATCCATAGTTGACTACAATCTAAGGTTGAATTCAACCATAAATGAATTCAATCCATATTTGAATTTTAAACAAGGTTGACTTCTATCAAAGGTTGACTTCAATCCAAGGATGACTTCAATCCATAGTTGAGGTTAAAGAAATATTGACTTTAATTCATAGTTGAATTTTAAGAAAGGTTTAGTTCAATACAAGGTTGGATTCAATACAAGATTGACTTCAATCAATAGTTGACCTTAATCCATAGTTGAATTCAATCCATAGTAATCTCCAAGGGTGAATTCAATCTATAGGTTACTTTAAAGCAAGGTTGACTACAATGCAAGGTTTACTTCAATCCATGTTTGAGTTACATCCATGGTTTTGGACTCTATCCATAGTTGACTTTTAAGAAATGTTGAATTCAACCCAATGTTAACTTCAATCCTAGGTTGACTTCAATCCATAGTCTATAGTTGAATTTTAATCAAGGTTGAATTCAATCCATAATTGAATGCAATCTAAGGCCAACTTCAATACCTATATGAATTCAATCTATAGTACACTTTTAGGCAAAGTTGGCTTCAATTTAACGTTATTTCAATACGAGGTTCACTTCAATACATAGTTGACGTTAAATTAAGGTTGACTTCAATTCATGGTTGAATTTTAAGTAAGGATGACTTCAGTCCAATTTTTGCTTCAATTGAAGGTTGACTTCAATCCATGTTTGACTTTGATCCAATGATGGCTTCAATCCAAGGGTGACTTCAATCCATAGTTGACTTTTAAAAAAGGTTTACTTCAAACCCTAGTTCACTTTTAAGCAAGGTTTAATTCAAACCATAGTTGACTTTTAGGCAAGTTTGACTTCAATCCAAAGTTCATTTCAATCCATAATTGAATTTTAATCAGGGTTGGCTTCATTCCATCATTGACTTATATCCGTAGTTGAATTTTAAGCAAGGGAGACTTCAATCTATGATGCAATTTTAAGTAAGGTTCAATTCAATCCAAGGTTGGATTCAATCCAAGGTTTATTTCAAACCATGGTTGAATTCAATCCATAATGGAAATTTAATCAAGGTTGAATTAAATTCAAGGTTAAATTCAATCCCATGTTGGCCTCATTCCATGGTTGAATTCAATAAATAGCTTAATTTTAAGCAAGGTTGGCTTTAACCCATGTTCGACTTCGATCCATGGTTGAATTCAATCCATAGTTGACTTTTAATCACGTCAGTTGACTTCAATCAATTTTTTAGTTCAATCCAATCGTGACTTCAATCAATAACTGAATTTTAAGCAAGGTTGACTTTAGTCCAAGGTTAGCTTCAATCCAAGGTTTACTTCTATCCATCGTTGACATCAATCCACAATTTACTTTAAAGCAAGGCTGACTTCAATCCAAGGTTTACTTCAATCCATGGTTGGCATCAATCCATAGTTGAATTTTAAGAAAGGTTTACTTCAATCCATAGTTGACTAAAATCCAAGGTTGAATTCATTCCATATTTGACTTCAATCCATATTTTACTTTTAAGCAAAGTTGACTTCAATCTAAGGCTGGCTAGAATCCAAGGTTTACTTCAATCCATAGTTTAGGATAAAGAGAGGTTGACTTCAAATTTTCATAGTTGACTTTTAAGCAAGATTTATTTCAATCCAAGGTTGGATTCAATCCATGGTTGACATCAGTCCATAGTTGAATTTTAGAAAAGGTTGGATCCAATCCAAGGTTTACTTCAATCCATGGTTGACTTACACCCATGGTTGAATTCTATCCATAATTGACTTTTAAGCAAGTTTGAATTAAACCTAATGTTGACTTGAATCTTAAGTTGACTTCAATCAATAGTGACTTCATTCCATAGTTGAATTTTAAGCACAATTGACTTCAATCCATGGTTGAATTTAATCCATATATAAGGTTGACTTCAATCCATATATAACTTTAATCTAATGTTTCCTCAATCTAAGGTTGGATTCAATACATCGTTGATGTTAAAGTAAGGTTGATTTAAGTTCATAGCTGAATTTTAAGCAAGATTGACTTCAATCCAAGGTTTTCTAAAATCCAAGGTTGACTTCAATCCATGAGTATCTTCAATCCATGGTTGACTTCAATCCATTATTGACTTCAATCCATATCTGAATTTTAAGATGGGTTTATATCATTCCATGGTTGACTTCAATCAATAGGACACTTTTAAGCAAGGTTGACTTCAATCCATGTTTCACTTCGATCCAACGGTGACTTCAATAAATCTTTGACTTCAATACAAGGGTGACTACAATCCATAGTTGACTTTTAAGCAAGGTTTACTTCAAACCATAATTGACTTTTAAACAAGGTTGACTTTAGTCTAAGGTTGGATTCAATCGAAGGTTTACTTCAATCCATAACTGACTTTTAAGCAAGGTTGACTTCAGTCCATGGTTGACTTATATCCTTAGCTGACTTTTAAGGAAAATGACTTCAATCCATGGTTGATTTCAATCCAAGGGTTGCTTCAATCCATATTTGAATTTTAAGCAAGCTTGATTTCAATCCAAAATTTACTTCAAACCATGGTTGAATTCAATCAATAGTTGAATTTTAAGTAAGGTGGACTTAAATCCAAGGTTGGCTTTAATCCAATGTTGACTTCAATCCATGATTGGATTGAATTCATAGTTGAAGGAAATCCAAGGATGGGTTCAATCTATATTTGACTTCAATTTGTAGCTGACTTTTAAGTAATGTTGATTTCAATCGAAAGTTGACTTTAGTGCATCATGCTTGACTTTAGTGCCTTCTGCTTGACTTTAGTGCAACACAAAACTATTAAATCCAAGGTTGACTTAAATCTAAGGTTGGCTTTAATCCAATTTTGACTTCAATCCATCGTTTGCTTCAATCCATAGTTCAAGGAAATCCAAGGTTGGGTTCAATCTATATTTGACTTCAATTCGTAGTTGACTTTTGAGTAATGTTGACTTTAATCCAAGGTTGACATTAGTGCATTGTGCTTGACTTTAGTGCAACATAGATGGCTTAAATCCAATGTCGACTTCAATCAAAGGTTAACTTCAATTCAAGGTTGTCTTCAATGCATACTTCACATCAATCCAAGGTTTAATTCAATCCATAATTTACTTTTCAGCAAAGTTGACTTCAATCCAAGGTTGACTTCACTCCATGGTTGACTTCAATGTAAGGGTGATTTCTATGATACCCCCAAAAACTTTATTATTTTGATTTAGTATTTGACAATTATTTTTATGTAAGAGTTATTTAAAACTCAAAAACACAAAGTGACACTTTGCATAACAAACAATTTTTTTATTATTAAATAAAATAAAATGGCACTCAACTAAATGAGGGGGCACCACCATGGCACAAGAGAACATGTGTAAGCAAGCTAGAGATATCTTTACCAATCAAATCAAATCTAAAACTCAACAACCGGACAAGATCCTAAATCATAGGGATTTATGGATTGATTGGAGATTTGATTGGGATGGCACAAGAGCTTGGAAAAAATATATATAATAGTGCGCTGAGATAGCATAGGACACTGGTGCATGGAGAAACCTTATTGAGTGTTCTCTGTTTCCATAAGTCCATCTTTGCTTGTTAGGGACTCTGAGAGAGAGTGCCACATGGAAGAATTTGCTTAGAGTTCTAGTGCATGATGGTGATCCATATTAGGGGTGGAGCTGGGAAAATAGACGAGTTGCTCTCTCCTATGGTTGGGAGGAGCTGATTCTCCAAGCATCCTGTTTCATTGTTGCAAGTAAGTATATGTCTTTGATTATGTGAATGAATGATTTACAATGATGTATAAGTGATTTTGGATTATGAAAAGTGGAAATATAAGCACATTAAAATTTTTTCCATACCTAAGATGATGCAAGATATTAGTTTTACTTTAAATTTAAGTTTTTCTTTATTTATGCATTTTATGAAAAATTGGGCTATCACATTGTGGTATCATAGCATGGTTGAAATGAGCGGATCTAAGGGCTGGTCATTTGTTTGTTTCTGCTATAACTATTTATTGAATGCTATTTTAGCTTTATGGAAAAATCATTCCTGAACTGCAGACTTTGGTTATATTGTTTTTTTTTTATGAATTTATGCAAACGGAATACTGTCCGTAAAAAAATCTCATTCTCGAGTTCATAAAACCGTGACAATTCATGTGCTACTACGCATTATATGGTGACTCTAAATAACGCTCACACCAATCACTATGGTGTGAAAGATCACGGTATACATTGATTTCAGCAGAAGAATTTTAAACATCCTGTGATCGATCGATATGTAGATAGTTTCTGTATTGAATGACAAGGTTTAATACCGAGCCGAAGGGTACCGCCTGTCTGTTGACTGATTTTTTGTTTGTTTTTGCTGTCACGTTTGCAAACATTAAATGTTCTATCCATGGTCAGACTGGTTTTCACCAGGGAAAAGATAGATTTTAACAGGTTAATGAGCAGTGCTAAAAACAAACATTATACGGTAACATACATGTTTAGAAGGAAACCTTAGACCCAAAGAACCATTCTTATGCAAATAAGTTGAGAACAATGTTGCCCTTTGGCAAGTGGTTATTTTATAATTTCTGGAACAGGTTGGATCTTTCATAAGATTATTTAAAGTGTAACCAGAATTCTCCTGGAAACCATAACGTACTAACCGCTACAGAAAAACTCATTAAAATTTGACCGATCCTATAGTCGAATGGTAATATAACACCAAACTATTATTTTAATTAATAAATACCTGTGACTGCGGTAGTCTCGGTCGACTGATGGTTGATAATGAACTATATTTTTAAAAAATAGCACACTTAGGTATATATACAGATATATACATGTTTTTTCCAACTATGAGTGGCGTATGGAGGGGTCAATTTAGAGAGGATGAAAAATAAGCTCATTGTATACTCTCTATTGATTAGGGAAAAATTGAAAGATTGGCTAGTGGTTGAAAATTTAAAAAAAAAATTAAAATATTATAAAAAGTTTTTATTTTTATTTTTATTTTACAATATTTACCATGTTGGGGTAGTTACAATCAGACAACACTTTATTTATTCCAATTATACCATTGGTAATATGGAAGATAAATGCAGATCAAATTGTAGTTAACAATTCTCAAGTAAAAGTGAAAGCTTATGGTATAAATGTATAAAATGCACATGTAAGTTGAAGTCTGGTAGAGTGAATAGATTTCATTATATAATTATGTAAATATTGATTTGGTCATAAAAATGTAGTATTCCTTATATAAATCTTATTATGTATTCCAAAAAATATAAATATTAAGTTGTGTGTTGGATTCAATTATTATAAATAAGATTTTACTTGAATGGAATTATATTGATTAATAAATAAATATTATAAAGAATTATTATTATTAAATACAACAATGTTGGGATGATATTTAAGAACCATCATCACTTATATTTTTATTACTTATAATGTTTGAGTAAGAAAGCGCTATGTCTATGTCAAAGAAAGATTAATTAGTAAAAACAACAAAACAAATTGTATTTAAAATTATGACATGGTTAGATAAACGTAGTAATCTCATTTGTATGGAAGTTGATCCTGTTTATGCTAGACTTATAATCTTCGAAGCTTGGTAGCTGTGATAGTAAAAGAACTTAGTGTAACTATTGTTTAACTATTTTTTTTCCGTAAATCTGGGTTACTATTGACATTTGGCAGTTAATTTATTTTTAACGGTAGTTCTTGGCATCCCATCTTGAGACATTTAGATTTAAGTCCGCAAGCTTGTTGTATGGTTTTGTGTTATCATTAAATCAAAGGAAATAATAGTTATGTTAAAAAAACGCTTATGTATGTGATGGTCATGATATGGATAACAGTCAAATAAAGTAAGAATTAAATTACTAGGATCAAGAGGTTGGGTCGTATTCCGCTTGAATTCAGGTCTCACATGGATATTTGCTCGATCGGTTGACTCATACCGAGTTTGGTGCCAAAATTGTGGTTAAATTGAATCCAAAACTAGCATGTTGAAGTCTGAGTTATACTATAAACATTTATCTCTTACTTTTAAATATAACCATTTGCAACGAGGGAGAGTTTATAAGAGTCTATATTTTCCATTGTCTATGTATATTGTGTCATATGAATGTCAGGGTTTATAAGAATCTATATTTTCCTTTGTCGATGTATATTGTGTCATATGTATGTTAACGCATCCATATGTTTATTATATTGGAAAATTCATATTATATATATATATATATATATATATATATATATATATATTACGTGGACGTTTAAATGGTCATAACTCGCCCATGAACTATTTGAAGAGAACAATAGATTAGTTGCTATTTAAATTAATGTTTATTATATTGGAAAATTCATAATAATTATATATATATATATATATTTTATGGAACGTTTAAATTGTTATAACTCGCCCATGAACTATTTAAAGAGAACAATAGATTAGTTGCTATTTAAATTAATGTGTATTATATTGAAAACTTCTTTATATATTATAGAAAGTTTAAATTGCCATGACTAGCCCATGAATTATTGGAAAATAACACTAGATTAGTTGCTTTTTAAATTAGTATGAAGTGTTTTCAGAAAGTGTCATATATGTATATCTTATATAATCTTATCACCTATATATATAATGGATTTTATATAAAGTTAAAAACAAAAATATAAGAATATTATTATCATATGTATATTTTATATAATCTTATTACCTATATATATAATGGATTTTATATAAAGTTAAAAATAAAAATATAAGAATATTATTATCATATATATATAAAGGGAAGACATGAATAAAACCTTTACAAATTCATATTGGGTAAGAATATATATATATGAAAGTGTGAAATCTTTACAAATTTTTGCATTCAAAACTTTACAAATTTGCTTATTATAATTAATATTTCTAAGTGATAGTAATTCGATGTAATATTATTGAAAATTTTACAATAAGATATTGTGGGAATTTGCTTATTATAATTAATATTCTTAAGTGATAGTAATTCCATGTAATATCGTTTTTATTGTATATTATGAAGTCTAAGGGATGTATATATATATATTTAAAAAATGGTTATAATTATCTATATGTTGTATATAGGATCTTACAAAAAATATGTTGGTCGTATAAAAGAAAAAGAAAAATGTTGAGGCATAATTTATAAAGTATATAATTGAGGATAGTATATGCATGCAACAAACATTGAAGTCAATGGGGATATTATGTATTTTCTTTTAGTATCAAAGAAGTTCGTTACCCTCATTTTAAGTGTAAATAAAAGTTTTAAAATTTTCCAAATATTTGGTATAGTTTGCGTTGTTACATAGTCTATAAGACCACCTTTAAATTGATGAAATTTCTCAAGGGAGAGTTCTATGTTCAACAAAAAGTTGTTGAAATATTTCATCTCCATGGTTTAATAATGGGACATAGGGGTAAAATCTACCAAGTAGATTAGTTGTTAGCCTCCCTAATTCCTAAGTATGATGTATGCAAATATCACCATAGGTAATGCAAAGCTCCATCCAAAAATAAGGGTGAATGTCAAGTTTTGAGGTTGATTTCCCGAAAATATCTAATATAATGCTACTAACCTGTGAATGAGGGATATGTCTATAACAAGTTAAATACTGAATAGGAGGATTATCGTCCGAGGGTGAAAATGAAGGATGGTGCCTCTAGAAGAGTTATGCAGATTTAAAAAGAACTCCAAGAAAGTTCAACATTGGATACCATGTCTATCTAAAGGTAAAACCAAGGAAGAGTGCCTTGATATTGGGAAGGTGTTCCAAGGTAGCACCCAGGTATTGTGGACCTTTCAAAGTGTTAGCTAATAGAGGGATGGTATCCTATCAGCTTGCACTTTCTCCTAATATAAAAGTGCACAATATATTTCATGTTTCATTATTAAAAATATCTATATATACATTATGCTACTCATGTAATTGATTAAAATGTGATTCAGGTAGAACCTGAGAGCAAGTTCTAGACTGAACATTTCTGCATCCTAGACAGGAAGGAACGTATACTATGGAATCGAGACATCGTTCAAATACAAGTGCAATGGAAGCACTTCATCCATGAAGAGGAAACTTGGTAAATAAAGGATAAAATGTGAGAGGCATATTCCTCCATGTTCTAGAATGAGCAAGAGAGCTCAGAATATAGAAGATAGAGGACGGTGTTAAAAATAAGGAGCGGAGAAATGTGATACCCCCCAAAACATTATTATTTTTATTTAATATTTTGATAATTATTTTTATGTAAGAGTTATTTAAAACTCAAAAATACAAAGTGACACTTTTCACAACAAACTATTTCTTTTTATTAAATAAAATAAAATGGCACTTGGAGAGTTCAACTAAATGAGGGGACAATACCATGGCACAAGAGAACATGTGTAAGCAATCTAGAGAGATATTTACCAATCAAATCCAATCTAAAAAACTCAACAACCAAACAAGATCCTCTATCATAGGGATTTATTGATCGATTGGAGATTTGATTAGGATGGCACAAGACCTTGGAAAAACTATATATAATAGTGCACTGAGATAGCATGGGACACCATGTGGTGCATGGCAGAACCTTGTTGATTGTTCTCTCTTTTCATAAGCTCATCTTTGCTTGTTATAAACTCTAAGAGAGAGTGTCATGTGGAAGTATTTGCTTAGAGTTCTAGTGCATGGTGGTGATCTAGCTCGGGGATGGAGCCGGGAAATTAGACGAGTTGCTCTCTCATATGGTTGGGAGGAGTTGATTATCCAAGGAGCCAGTTTCATTGTTGCTAGTAAGTATATGTCTTTGGTTATGTGAATGAATGATTTACAATGATGTATAAGTGATTTTGGATTATGAAAGGTGGAAATATAAGCAGGTTAAATATTTTTTCCATACCAAAGATGCTGCAAGATATTAGTTTTACATTAAATTTAAGTTTTTCTTTATTTCTGCATTTTATGAAAAATTGGGGCTACTACAACTTCAATCCATAGGTGACTTTTAAGGAAGGTTGGTTTCAATTCATAGTTGAATTTTAAGTGAGGATGACTTCAATCTATGGTTGACTTTAATCCATAGTTGACTTCAATCCATGGTTGATATTAGGGTTGCATGGTTTACTATGGTTGAATTTGGTTAACCATGGTTTAATATGTTTAATGATGGTTGACCACGACTCGTCATTGAACATGGTTGACTTAAACTAACTATGGTTAACTATGTGAAATTTGGTAAACCATGATTGTCTTTGTTTAATAGGGATAAATTTGGTAATCCATGGTTGAATTCAGTCCACATTCGACTTTTAAGCAAGGTTTGACTTCAACCCAATGTTGTCTTCAATCCATAATTCACTTTAATCAAAGGTTGACATCAATCCATAGTTGACTTTTAAGAATTGTTGACTTCAATGCATAGTTGATATATGCCTAACCTTATATCCACCATATTATTAATAGTCTTGTTATTCTTATTGACCATACTTAATGTTGTTTAGAATATTAATAATAATGCTATTAGTATTATTAATAATTTATTATAATGTTAATATTTAATGGTTTTAGTGTTATTAAATGGGTACCCGCACGAAGTTGGTACCCAAAAAAACCGCAACAATAGTGCATGAGCGGAAAAAACAAAGCGACATGAACGCGCATCCAAATGCGTGCACGTGTCGCTACATCGGCGATTTCGAACGTCCACGTGGACAAAAGGGGTGCGCACGCGTCATTGACGTGTATGCACAAAATGGCGCGCATGCGTCAATGATGTGTGTGCGCCTATGTTTTTTTATTAAAAAAATAGAGCTGATGGGTTTGTCATTTCGACAAACTCGTAAGCGCATTGTGCAATCTCGCGAGGGCATTGTGCAACCCCACGAACCCATCTTCGAGTAACCAAATTCTCCTCAACACCAACAAATCGCCACTACACCATGACACCATCCATTTCTCCAGGTAGGTGCTCAACAAAGCATCCATTTGTTTTTATTTCTGGTTTTTTTTGTTTTCCATTTGAATTTTAATTTAAAAAAAAAATTACAATCCATTTAAAAACCAAAAAAAATTCATTGCAGGCCATCTACACCTAACAAGATGACAAACACACCTGAACCATCTGATGAAACCAATGAAACCCGAACTTCGGAAGACAACATGGGAACCGATAATGAACCAAATGAAAACCCTGAAGATCAATTACACCAAGATCTAAATGAATTGAGGGCACTAAGTGATCAATTGAACAACACCAAGGTACCCTCTCGGGTTTCCTTGGCTTCATCACTGCAAAACATTATTGAATCAATCAATATTACACACAGTGAGATAACAAACTTGAGCCAATATAGGGCTCGAATGAGGGAACACTACTCCACTGGGTTTTCCAAAGAGCATATAAAAGACCTCAACATCACCAAATCCCATTTGTATAGCAAGTTCATAGTTCCCTCGACGGGACAGCCTCCAGCTGTGAGGAGGCCTTGGGTTTGCAAGGACTGGTAAATGTACCAGCCATGGAGAGATAACTGGAGAAAGAGGTGGTTCACGGTGTTTGACAGGCCCCCGTGCAACAATTTGAAGGTCCCAGAGTATTTCCTTCAAAAATTGTGGGCTGAGTTTGAGCTAGGGTACCATGTCAACTATTTTGACATCACTGAGTTTCATGGTGTCAGTCTTGGCTCTACCCAAGATTGACCTCAGGCACACCACAACCCACTTAGAGGACCTCCTGCACCCAGGAGAAAGCCAAACCCCCCTCCTCAGCCACTCGAGTTTGGTAGTCGCCTAGATGAGATTCATGACTCCGTCAAACATGCCACAAATGGCTTGCTTAGACATACTAGATTTGTGGCCATGTATTCCCAGATCCAGGAGCACATTGATGAGACACAGACAGCTGCACAGTCTATGGGTGGTGGCTAGGACATGCCAAATAAAGGTGGAACCCAGGAGGGGGCTTCTAGTTCTGCTGGAACAACGGCACATCGTTGTTCTCACTGTGTTCATTATTTCCATGGTGATATGCAGCAGCATGCCACAGGGAGCTTCATGGATCAGGTTTGCTATTGTTTTATTTAATGTTCAAGTATTTGTGGTATTTTATTTGATATTGTATTGTTTAATATAATTAACTTTGAATCACACATTGTTGAATTTATTTGTTTTAATGTACAGTTATTCGGGGCTGAGTCTCCATCCCCCAGGTGGCAGGATGTCGGTCCCTTTGACCTTGATGCAGCCATGGCAATAGCAGAGGAGACTGCGGAACCATACACAGGTAACTTCTTTACTTTGAATAATTAGATCCTATTACCAGTAATTTGTGTTCAGTAATTACAAATTAATTAGCACTGAGTAATTACCATATTATCATCGTATTTTACAATAGTGTTTATTATATTGTCTAAATTATTTGAGAGCTATAAATTCATAGAATCCAACCAAACAAAAATGAAACCTTATAAAACATGAAAACCTAAGAAAACTAGAAACATTTGTCCATGTTCACTTTAGGCATCCTAGACCTCTAATGATTATACAAATGGGAGAGAAATTTCCAAAATATGTCATTCTTACTTGACCAATGATGAGCCCGCAGCTGGGGTTTTGGTGATGCCTGCAGTGTCCTTCATCCTCAAACTACCATCCAATGCTTGCTTGCTATTCCTGTGTTTTACCAATGCTATGTGTGTTATTGTTTCTTTGCCATTTGTCACCATGTCCTCCAAGTTATCTTTTCCATGTACTCTCCTTGTACAAATCATCTTCAAATGACCACAATATGGGTCATTTGACTCTTGGCTCAATAGGTGTTCCAATGGATCCAATTCCCATCACTTTGTCCACCAAATCAACCTTTGCTACCTTGCCATTATGCCATGTGTTCTTCAAGCTTAAACTTTGAGAATACATTACCATGGTAATTATCACTTTCCCATGTATTCTACTAATAGGTTCTTTTAATGGTAAAGGCGGTCAAATCACTTCTATGCTTCTGCTAACTTTGTTGCATCAATTGAGTTCACTGAGATGTTGTACTTGTCACTTTTGCATCCACCGAGACCAATAGGAAAACTATTTATTGCTATGAATTTTCATTACATTATGCAAAACTCTCGGGAAAAAGAGAATCATAGTGACCAAGCTTCGAGAAATTCAAGAACCTGATGTTTCTCATGTCCTTATTACCCTAGTTTATTATCATGGGATTTTCAATTTATTCTAATATTTGAGACTAAAAGTAATCATACTACTACTCCTAGAACATGCTATTAGGAAAGACATATAAACAATGTAAATCAACTTATCACATATATTGTCACTAAAGTTTTTGAAAATGATGTCAGGCCCATGAGGAAGAGCGATAATCTTACAAATATGGTCTATGGGGCCTTTCCATTATCTTGATTCAAATACAACTTGGTAAAACATTTGGCATCAAGAATACTCATCTAACTCATTTCACTCAATATTTCTATGATTTCAATCAAGTGATATCATTCTGACAACATAACTATTCAATCAAGAACACATAATTACTCATTCAATGCAAAAGAACATGGCAAATTCAAGCTTGTAAGTAAGTTAATCATGAAAAAGATTTATCTTTCTTCCTTTTTCTAACGATAAACACTCTAAAGTGTATTAAATAACATGCACACTAGCTTAATTTCTATTTAGCACCACTTTGCAAATTGAAAGAATGAGATGCCATTTTATTTGATGATGTAAATGTTACGAAAATAAAGGGGCTTAAGATCCTCACTCTAGGGATGCAAATACTTTTCCACTGGGTGACTCAAGCTTGTAGGAAACTACAAATCTATAAGAAGACACCAAAACCTAGGAACTCTTCATCAAGAACCCAAACACATTACATAGGTTTCCATATCAAATTTGTAAATGGACATGAATTCCATTCGCTTTTGAGGCACTGCACATCTCTCTAGGGCCAAAGGAAAATCTCACCTACTCATGGGGATGACTTTAGAAAAGGAAAATCTCACCATGTCACCTTCTATGCCCTATCACCTTATTTAATTTTAATTTCATGCCATGCCACCGTCTATCCTTTCATAATATTGAATATCAATGACAACTTTGCCCATCAAACACTTCAAGCATAAATTGTCAACCTTCCTTGCCACATTATCTTCAATGAAGGACCACATAATGGGTCAATTGTTCCTATCATGGGTCCAATCCATTGTGGGTCAAAGGACTGGATCCCCACAACCATGTTCTTTACCAAGTCTTGAACAAATGGACTGGACCAATACAATAAAAATGTTATATAATATCCAAAGCCCATCAAACCACTATCATCTAACTTGAATATAAATTAATTGAAGTCATGTTTTTTAAGTGCTATCGTTGTCATTCTCATTCGCATTGTGTTTGATATTGTTAATATTGTTTTTATAAATTCAGTCTAAAAATTGTAGTGTTCGCATAGGTGTCTGCAGGCTCCGGCGACTAGCCACCACCACCAGGGTCCAGCAGTTCTCTACGTGCGCAACTATCATGTGTATTAAAGCATAAATTTAATTTCAAATATGCTGACTTGTCCATGTATATTTATATTTTTCTATATCAAACTGTGAGGTTATAAATGTGTATGCAGGTGTGAGTACCTCAGCCTACCAGTGTTGTTATTCCTCCCTCCCCGACCTTTCAGCCACCCTATATGCCAGTTGTATCCCCTAGCATACATGCCCCATTCCCCAACCCCTTCCATCCAGCCCCCCCTCCTATATAGCACCACAGTTCCATCCAGCTCCCTCTTATGTTTCATATCCAGCTCCACCTCCGTATCAGTTTCCCATGTTCCCATCCTCCCCCATCCGACCACGGCACACCACCCATCCATAGTAACCCATCCCTCTACTGCAACATAGACCTCACCACCCACCACATTCCCCCACCACACTTGCCTCCCCTTCCAGGTTGCCCTGATCCATACTATAGCCAGTCGGGGTTTATAGCCCTAGACGTGCATTTTCACTTCGCCCACCCCAGTCCATGCCTCCTTCTACCACCCCCCCTTCTTCCACTATTCCCCCCAGTGGTGTAAACACTGTCGATGTGGCTACATCCTCCCCTTTACCATCCACCCTAGCATCGGATCAAGCTGTCCAGCCGACTACTCCATCGTCCAGCCCCGAAGAGCAGCCGATTTTTTTCACGGTTAGATTGACTAGTTTATGAAAATCTCATTCAATTTTAACGAAAATTACTATATGCATCTAGTTTCAACATTTATCTGATTGTTCTAAATGTTGCAGGGTGGCATTGTCGAGAGACTACGATCACAGAGGAGGGAGACCCCCTCACGACTTACAATCTCATATGTGGTGAGTTATCCAAGATTTGAAAACTATTTTTATTTTGAAATTATGTTTTATACTTGTATAATTGCCAGGAAAAGTTGACATATTATGGTTGTCATTTCAGGGCTCAAGGGGACATTCTCAAAGATGCTGAAAGGACCCAGCTTCCTCTAGCACAAAGAAGAGGAAGATCGATTTTGGAGATGCATCTGGGAGATTTTAGGGTGGGTAGGAGGATTGAGAGACCCTCCTATGTACACTAGCCACGATGTGGCATTTTCGGCACGAGTTGCCATGTTTTGTATAGGGCACCATGGGCCATATTTTGTATAGGGCACGAGTTTCCTTTTTTTGTACGGGGCATGAGTTTCCATTATATAGACACTAGGAACGATGTTCCATTTTTCCAAAAAGTGTACATGATTGGATCATTTTTGCATATTAATAGATGGATCTGCACTTGTGTATATGATTTTGTCTTTGATTACATTTTTGCATACATGATTTTGTCTTTGATTACATTTTTGCATACATGATTTTGTCTTCAATAAGAATGTTATGGAAAAGTTCTCACATACATATAGATGTTATTTCTAGACACCAAGTGACCTCAATATGAGTCCCTTGTATTTGAATGGGTCTTGCATCTTTTCCTTTCACCAACAACATACCTAACCAAGCAAACTAAGGAGTGATATTTACATTACAAAGTGTTGTGGCTTTACGGCTACAAAAAAATAAATAGGAGACGATGACTTATTCCATACTTAACCTTGTAATGGTTATAATAGTCAATTGTAACAAGCATTGCGTCACATATTATATCAAATTAACCTAGATAGATGAGATCTTCATATGTGTGCTTGGATGGAAGGGTTAACCATATCACTTGAATTAGTTCAAACACGAGGGATGTGCATAGGTGTAATTGCATTGAGCAATAAAAGAGAATTGTTAATGCAGTTACATATGGATCATTCTTTGTGTGTTAGTATGTGCCTTTAATGAAAGCATGGTTAATGTGTTTAACTACTACTTGCACAAGTTGGCATAGACCCTTAGTGTTGATAATGTCTTCAATGTTTTGGTAATATTGATAATCACTCTTTGTAATTTAAGTATCTTGGATTTTTTGACGTTAAGACACACATTGAACATACTCAACTCAATGGTTCAAGACATCATTTTACCCCATGATCCATGGAAGATTCATTGGAGTCATATGAACCTCATTGTCATCACCTCAACCATGGTCCCTCTCTTTAGATCCCTCTCTTTAGCAATGCATAAATTATATCTTCTACCTCTACTAGAACCGTTATGGCCTTTCCCTTCAAAACAACCCAAACCCCATTCAAGCCCCTCTTTATCATCACCAGGAAAGTCCTTCCTAGATACTAAATAATATATATTACCCTCCACACTAGGGCCCTTCCTATTTTGATTATTTACCTCAAAATCCCCATCACTAGAATCAGACCCAATAGGGGATCCCTCAGTAGAATAACTACAACACACATATCCTCGAATTGCCTATCCCCCTTCAATCCTTTCAAAGAGAAAGACAAACCCTAACAACTATCCCCAAATGAGTATACTATTGCAAAATTTTCAAAATCAAAGGAAGGATATTGCAAACTTAATGCGAAGTCTTTAATCAACTTGCCAATTTCCTTTTGGCATTAATCTAAGGGAGGTTAAGCCTCCATTGAAGGTGACCGAAAGTCGATAGGAAGACTAAGACACTTCATCAAAACTAGAGAGATTTCATTCATCTTCGATTATGAATAAAAACAAGGGGACCATTGTTTTAGCATAAGTAAAATCATCTCCCACTTCCAATCATGGGCCAAAATATTCCTCAAAATCCTCTTGATATATGAAAAGAAACCCTAGGTAACTTGTAATTGTTATAAATAAATTAGGAATGTACCCAAGCCTAAGAGCCCATATTTCCTATAACTACACCCTTAGAGACAAATCCCCCACCTTTTTACCATGAAATCTTCCAACAAGAGCATGGGAATCCATTCCCACCACCTCATGCATTTTGATATCCTTTCCTAGGACTAGCCTCATAAGAGAGATTTTATGTTTTACACACTTCTTCCTCTTCATTTTGATACTACCAACATCATTCACTTGCATCCCTTTGTTGGCTTCACCTTTATCATTAACAACATGCTTTAAAGAATGTTCTCCTCCATCTCTAACCTTCAACCAACTACCATCATTTTCCAAAACAACCCTTCCATCCTCAATATCTATAGGATTCACCCTTGGACTTACTAGGTCCATAACCACTTCATATACAACACCTAAAATAATTTGATTATGCTAAATTAATCCATTTGAAATAGGACCCTCACCACATATATAATGACTAGTCTATCACAATCCACAACACTCATCTATGGATTAGCCCACCCAAAACCATCAAAATTCCTATAATCGAATTTCGCAAATGGAATATCAACACCATGCAAAGTAATTGAGTCAACACAAGGAAAATTACCTCTTTGTGCAACTAATTCCAAGCCCCAATGGCCTATTTTCTCACCTAGCAACCTCAACTCATTACAGAAAAACCATGGGTTTTGGCCCTCTTCGCCTTTACTTTCAAAGGAATTGTCCTTCAAAAATCACCGACCAACACTAGGGAACACAAGAAAATGTATTCCATGTATAGGTTCCTAAGAAAATCTCATTGTACCATCCTTATCTACAGACATTATGTCCTCCACACAAAGCTCATCAAACCCACACCAACTTGACACCTTCCATTAAATCATTTGCTCTATTCTTACACCTCAACCCCAATATCACTTGAACCCACTTTTCACATAATACAATGATTTTGAGAATTCTCAACCATACCCATGACCAATAACCTTTTTGTATCCAATAAAAGGATCCAAAGGAGAAATATATTTTTCCTTAGGGTATAACTTTGTAGCTTGGGTGTTGGAGCCTACATACCCCGTCCCACTACCCAATGCCCAAACCTTGCTATTTAGAGAATGGTTTTGATAAGAGAAATGAAAACTTATTTTCCATCCCATGGATCTTCCAAGTAATCTAATGTGTCCTCATACTGATCCATAGAAAACCAACCTAAGGTATACCTATATTAACATGCTATCAACATCATATAATCATTTCTATGTCCACTAATAAATGACATATCATGTTGAAACCATTACAAGTTTTATGCAAAGGTAGATATATCCCTTCATTAATATTCTATTGAAACATTGTCACAAACACCAAAGGAAAATCAACAAAATAAATTGAATTCAAAATAACCCTCATAGCAAATGAAAACCTTGTTTGGCACTAAAGAATGCCACCAATTCAACTAAAGTATTACTTGACATATACATTGAATTTCATGAATGATTATTTATTCATTTCAAATCTAAGTATCAATGTTCTTGAAACTATTATGTCCATGTCCAACAGTAAAACGACAAAGAAATCGATTACGGGTTCTAAATTAAGCATGAAGGCCACATACGATCCATAACAAGAAATAAATGTGTGTGTAGATGCCAAAAATAAACACGTCGGAATTAAACTTCATCCATACCCGTAAAACATGCATTTACTAGCGTAAATCATCACATGCATAATCATATCAGCATTGCAAATTCAAATAACAGTGAATAACCGACCAAGCACATATCATATACAAGAAAATACTTATCTAGAACAAGGATCCACGCAATTACTTGTGTCAGTGTAATTTTCCACCCAACCGTAGGTACTCTTGTTGATGCAAGGAATTGCTTCTTTGCATAACAATTTCGAATTTTATCTAGCTAAGATAAAATAGTTGGGATTATCACCCTAATTTATAGCCTATTTACAATATTCACAATTTAAAAAGAGAAAATAAAATCTGTGAAAGGAAATAATTAATAAATGTAAAAGAAATCATATATAACAAGTTTTTGCAATAAATTTAAATATGAAAATCAAGAATGAGAATAAAAAACAAACATTTCAAGATTCGGATTTGAGAAATAAATAAGCTGATTTTAATGATAATAAGTCTGGGTTACAAATTGAAAGACCCTCTTTTCTCACTTATGCGAAAGTGAGGACCAAAAGAACTCTTAAAGTTCTTGGGTGACATCATTTTACCCCATGATCCAAGGAATATTCATTGGAGTTATATGAACCTCGTTGTCATCACCTCAACCATGGTCATGACACCAAGATCCATCCTTAGTAGTCAAAACCTCATGTTGGCACCCATATCACACCCAAAGATAAAAAAAAAATTTAAAGGGTATGGCTGGGGGTTGAGAGAATCTTGATGGATAATATCCTTAAAAAATTTATATTCGATTTGAGGCCTCATATGTCCTCACCTTATCATTCTCAATACCTAAAGACCCATCCTTATTGCACAAAACTTCCAAATGGAATCCATATCAAAAACAAAGGCCATGTATCCCATCTAGAGAGCTTGTTTAGTGATTCAAAGACTTGTTCATGGATCATGAGCATGAAAATATTCATTTAGGTTCAATTTCCTTCTATAACTCTAGCCCTAACCCTCACCTAAACCCTAGCACTAAACCATATTCTTCATCCTCACCATCACCATCACCATCACCATCACCATCATCATCAACGTCTTCATCATCACCACCATCTTCATCATCATCATTAACTCTAACTCAAACCCTAATTAAATTTCCTTCTATAAATCTAGCCCTAACCCTCAACCAAACCTTAGCACTAATCCATCTTCTTCACCATCACCATCACCATCATCATTGTTAACTCTAACTCTAACCCTAATTCAATTTCCTTCTATAACTCTAGCCCTAACCCTCACCCAAACTCTAGCACTAAACCATCTTCTTCGTCATCACCATCACCATCACCATCACCATCACCATCACCATCACCATCTTCATCATCACCACCATCTTAATCATCATCATTATCTCTAACTCTAACCCTAATTCAATTTCCTTCTATAACTCTAGCCCTAACCCTCACCCAAACCAGCGAGCAGATTTGGATTCCGTCACCTCCCATAGGTCCACGTGACCATTATGCACCTGTCCACAGTGGCCAAGCACGCCCAAGGGCCTCTGGACAAGAAATGGCCCCTTTGAGCAAATTTGGAATGGCCCTCACTAAGCAAAACCCTAGCTCCGAAGATGGCTCATTGACACCGCTTTCAGGTCTTCAAGGGAGGCTGTGGGGGGTCCCCTAGCTTAAACCTAGCATCTCAGACCCACCGGAATTGATGGATTCACGAACCAAGCCATGGTTCAGGTGCTACGGGAATTCTAGTCGGGCACCCCAACGCCATTCAGGGACACTTGGAGGATTTACCCTGGGGCTGTGAAACCCAAACAGACGAGCAGACTTGGATTCCATTGCCTCCCACAGGTCCACGTGGCCATTGTGGACCTGTCCACGATGGCCATGCATGCCTAGGGGCCTCCGGATGAGAAATTTCCCCCTTGAGCAAATTTGGAATGGCCATCACTGAGAAAAACCCTAGCTCCAGAGATAACCCATTGGAACCGCTTTCGGGTCTTTAGGATACGCTGTAGGGGGGGGGCCTAGCTGAAACCAAGCATCACAGACCAACCGAAATCGACGGATCCACCAATGTTGTCACGGTTTGGGTGCTAGGGGCATTCTAGTCGGGCACCCCGGGGCCATTCAAAGACACTTGGAGGATTTGCCCTGAGGCCACAAAACCCAAACTAGCCATAGGACTTGGATTCTGTTGCCTCCCACAGGTCCACATGGCCATTGTGGACCTATCCAAGGTGGCCACGTAGGCCCAGGGGCCTCCAGACGAGAAATGGCCCCCTTGAGAAAATTTGGAATGGCCTTCACATTGGGGTCAACTTTGCAAAATTGTCCGTCGGGCACTTACGGCTAGCGTTCCTAGCTGAAACCTCCCTAGACACAGTTGTAAGACTCCCTGGAACCATGTTTTGCTGCACAGTTGGACATCCATGCCCCCAACAGGTGTCGCTGAAGGCCTTTTGGATGCGAGATGGAATGAGCCATAGAATGACGAACGTGGCTCGGATCGATGAACCATCAAATCCGTTGGATTTAGGACACCGGGATAGTGCTAGGGGTGCCCCTCTCCTCTGGTCTCGTGGCTCAAGTGTCATCTTGGATGTCCATCTTGGAAACTAGGGTTTTGCTCAGTAAGGGAATGTGCAATTTTTGCACACGGACATCAACTTTGGAAAATCCTCTGCCAGGCACTTACGACTAGCATTCCCAACCGGAACCTCGCTAGACACACATGCAAGATTCCCCGGAACCAGGTTTTACTACACAGTTGGACTTCCATGCCCCCAGCAGGTATTTAGCAGGTGTCCCTAAGGCCTTTTGGATGTGAGATGGAACGAGCCATAGAATGACGATCGTGGCTCCGATCGACAAACCGTCAACTCCATTGGATTCAGGACACTGGGATAGTGCTAGGGGTGTGCCTTTCCTCCGATCTCGTTGCCCAGGTGCCATCTTGTACATCCATCTTGGAAACTAGGGTTTTGCTCAATAAGGGAGTGTGGAATTTTTGCACACAGGGGTCAACTTTGGAAAATCATCCATCAGGCACTTGTGGCTAGCGTTCCCAGTCGGAACCTACCTAGACACACTTGTAGGACTCCCCAAAACTAGGTTTTTCTACATAGTTGAACTTCTATAGCCCCGGTAGTTATTCAGCAGGTGTCCCTAAAGGCCTTTTGGATGCGAGACAGAATGAGCCATAGAATGATGACCATGGCTCCGATCGACGAACTGTCAACTCCGTTGGATTTAGGACGCAAGGATAGTGCTAGGGGTGCCCCTCTCCTCCAGTCCCATGGCCTAGATGCCATCTTGTACATCCATCTTGGAAACTAGTGTTTTGCTCAGTAAGGTAGTGTGCAATTTTTGCACACGGGGTCAACTTTGGAAAATCATCCACCGGGCACGTATGATGATGATGGTGATGATGATGAAGATGTTGGTGATGATGGTGATGATGATGGTGATGGTGATGGTGATGAAGATGATGATGATGACGATGAAGATGATGATGATGATGGAGATGTTGATGAGGAACCTAGAGTTAGAGTTAGAGTTAGGGTTAGAGTTAGAGTTAATGATGATGATGGAGATGGTGGTGATGATGAAGACATTGATGATGATGGTGATGGTGATGGTGATGATGAAGAAGGTGGTTTAGTGCTAGGGTTTGGGTTAGGGTTAAGGTTAGAGTTATAGAAGGAAATTGAATTAGTGTTAGAGTTAGAGTCAATGATGTTGATGAAGATGGTGGTGATGATGAAGGCATTGACGGTGATGGTGATGGTGATGGTGATGATGAAGAAGATAGTTTAGTGCCAGGGTTTTGGTGAGGGTTAGGGATAGAGTTATAGAAGGAAATGGAATTAGGGTTAGAGTTAGAGTTAACAACGATGATGAAGATGGTGATGATGATGAAGACATGATGATGATGGTGATGGTGATGGTGATGGTGATGGTGATGGTGATGATGAAGAAGATGGCTTAGTGCTTGGGTTTGGGTGAGGGTTAGGGCTAGAGTTATAGAAGGAAATTGAATTAGGGTTAGAGTTAGAGTTAATGATGATGATGAAGATGGTGGTGACGATGAAGACATTGATGATGATGGTGATGTTGATGGTGAGGATGAAGAAGATGGTTTAGTGCTAGGGTTTGGGTGAGGGTTAGGGCTAGAGTTATAGAAGGAAATTGAATTAGGGTTAGAGTTAGAGATAATGATGATGATGAAGATGGTGGTGATGATGAAGACGTTGATGGTGATGGTGATGGTGATGATGATGATGATGATGATGATGATGATGATGATGATGATGATGATGGACATGTGGGGTGGGAGGTCGACCTAAAAAAACTCAAGCACTGACATGGGTGAGGTAGGTCTAAAGCCTCCCTCAAGGACATTTCCAACCATTAGGTCACAATGATGAACATGTTAGTGCTACTCAATTAGATGATGAATATGGTTATGATGATGAAGACGTTGATGATGATGGTGATGGTGATGAAGATGATGATGATGACAACGAAGAAGATGTTATGATGATGGTGATGGTGATGGTGATGAAGATGATGATGATGAAGAAGATTATGATGATGGAGATGTTGATGAGGAGCCTAGAGATGATGTTGATTATGATGATGACAAGTCCCTCTAAGTGGTTATCTATAGGAATAAAGCATCAATCCCCAACCATAAATGAGCATGTTTTAAAATAAATTGATGGGATACATATCTAAGAGTCTAGAAGATCTCTATGCATTTTCCATCAAATTTGGTGAAGTAGATTCTAGTATCTAGTTAAAATATATTAGTGGAAACCATAGGTTGATGACATGATGCTTGGATAAGGGAAAAAACCAAAAATCTAACTAGATTGGGGTGAGCATTGAGCATGGGGAACCAAATCTATGAATATGTGTATTGTTAAATATAATTTTTTTGGGTGAAGCCAATAACCAACATAATCATCATAATATAAGAGTTTTTTGGGTTGGGGATATACCTCAAGGTACCCAAAGCATGAAAAAGTTTTGGGTGCACACAAAACTAAAGAGATATTTGATCGATAAGGAATTTCACAGTTCCCCAATTCTTTTATCAAGTACAGATCTCAAAAATACCACCCTTGAAACTTTATGATAACTCCCTACCCCAAGTGGAAGACCATTCTATCCATACATGGATTCCTAGAAGGTTTAATCTACCAAGTTAAATTTTCAAGACCATTGTAATAGATTATGTACTTCAAAAAATTTCCTAAAACCTAGGTAATTCTAATCTTGATAACCTATCAAAACCACTATCTTCTAATGCTACAAGCATAAATAGATATATTTAAGAAAATACTAACTCAAATTACTCAAATTTGATCCAAATCACATCACCATTTTATTCAACATAAAAGAGAAGCATGGAACAGTTTAATACATATAGGAAAAATAAAAAACATAGGCAAAGACATGTATGTATGTATGTATCAACAAAAAATGCATGTACCAACGAAATAATATAAAACTACACATACCTCGATGTAGAACATAACATTATTTTATGCAATTATTTCTCTTATTTAAAGTTGATTGGCCTCATTCAATAAATCCATATGGATCCGCTATGTTGTTAATTGTCTCCATCAATCTCTCGTGCTCTGAATGAGGCAGGTAGTAGCATACCTTGGTTGAGCTCTTGCTTGACATTGTCTGAAGATGGATGTTTGTGCCAACAATCAAGTTTGCGAAGTGATACACCACTGAACTTGGTCTATAATCCATGAATACATGCCCACTAGCCTTCCTTGACTTCCCATCTAGTGTAAGATAACCCCCCTTAACCACCATCGAGCCAATAAGAAATTCAATGCCTTCATCGTCAATCAATGATGCGTATAGGGTTTGCTTACCTTCAATGCACCATGCCAACCAATGATCCACGCCCCATTCATTGTCTTTCGGTGCAACAACTACATATATGTGTCTTGGTTGTACAAGATTTGAGATATGGTCATAGTCTATCAAAATCGATGACAGACCCTCCTGTAACTGGGTTGTTTCAACACCTACACGTTGGTCTACTGCAAGTGACACATGATCCCATTCATAAACCCCGTCCATGCATTCGCATTCATCCCATTCGCCACTGCTGCAAGGGCTGCAAAAGCATGCAAGCTTTCACGTCCATATTTCAAATAAGGGGTTGTTTGAGCTTCGAACTGAATGAAATCCACGTGTTCCATGTACTGTGCTGCAACTATAGGAACGCGATCAATCTATGTCAACCACTAGCCAGAAATTTCTCACCACACGTCCTGCCACTGATGATGTTTGTTGATCTCTTGCTCGGTCTGACATTGTTGCGGAGCACCATTGAACTGTGGATTCTGCATCTCAGATATGAGGTTCCTTATCAAACCTCATCTCTTCCCTTCGTAGTGCAGTCTTGATGCATGCACCGACCCCATCATGCTCACCTTTGCCGTGCCCGGTCTCAAAATAGCTCCAGATATGTGGCAGATTAAAAGTCTTATGCAAAGTACTCATTCATTGGAATACTTGGGCATTTTTGAACTCGCCTACACAACCATCTGACCATATCCAATGCTAATCCATCTGTATATCTCTCTCCTTCAACTGATCATAGAAAATTCGAAAACAATGTTGCACATAATGTAGATTATGAATTCTATCATCACTTATGTAAAAGTTTGTCTCCTTCATTATTATCCTCTTGTCATTGCTACTCTTTGGCCCATGCCTACACATTAGATGTACCATGATGTTGACATGGTCTGAATGGTAGTATTGACTCTTGATTTCATTTTGTAACTAGAGGGTTTAATTTTTTGCAAAATCCACAATTGACACTATGGTTCCAACGGGAAATGTGTCCCTGCATTTTATGTACTGCTCATCTTGCCATCCCGCTACATGCACATGTTGAACATACTGCTTTTTTTTCTCGTAGAACTCCATCAAGAAGTCTCATACCCATACCTGCTACCATGGAAACAAGGGAAATATTACAATGTGGCCTTTGGAAAAATGTATATGTCATAAATTGAACGTGTAATATGAAAAATATGCAATATTCATTTCTACCTGTGACTTCACCAATGCAATCTTTTTTCTTTCTTTGACACTGTCTAATTGATAGGTCACATACTTGAAGCTCTGCATCTCCACACCCATCATGCCAAATTCATGCTCCTTTCTTTCATGAATGCAACAGTTCAAAAGAGAAAACCCACTACACATAGAACATGTCACATATAGACACGATTTTTCATAATACTTTTGTCCTCCGGGCCTTGGACACATGATGTTGTGGCTAAAGTCTCTTGATGCATTCGGTGGTATTATGGATTCATTGTAGCCCTGCACAATGTTAGTATGCAAATCACAAAATATATGTTTTTGTGTAATAATAATATTCATATTCTACGTGGTATCTACAACAACAATGTTCCGATCAATGCATATACGAACGTACCATGGTTTTCATTTCTCAAAGGACCTTTGGCCTATTTTCGATTTTGTTTGCTTGTTCCTGAATCTCTCATAGAGTTCAGTCTATGGGTGTCAAGGAAGTGTTTAACATGGGGTTCACGTTCAGCAGAACCTTTTCTCAGTTTTAGCATGTCTCTTTGGTTTGATGAAGGTCTAGTATGATCATGCCAAAACTTTTGTACTAACTCCTTAACAGCATCAATTAGCTTCCTATCCACATGAGGCAACCTACCAACAAAAGTCCAACAATTGTTTCCATCCGGAGTGTCAAGATTTTCTCTTATAATAGAGTACTTTTTAAAGGTTTTTCTATTTAATTTGAGTATGTGATAAGTGTGTGATAGCAGGCGACGTTGCCTTGTGGACTTGCTTACAACTGATTCCACTAAAACATGACGAGCCACACAAAGATATTTTGTACGAGATGTCTTCCCAATCGCATTAAATGCAAATTGGAGATTTCTAACAATATGACTTTTGGCCTCTAAACTTTTAACCATCTTTATGCCCAAAATTATCCTAACAATAGCTAAAGAATGTGACTTTAACAAACATAGCAATAATTGACATTTACCTACATTACCTTTAGATTCAAAATATTCTTTGACAATTTTGTTGCATTGTCATTCAATAGTGCGTTTTGGAAACTTGCCTTCAAGCCCTGACATAACACTCTCATCCACATGAATACGTCTAGGAGTTCTTCTTCTTGCAATGGACAGTCGAGGTAGGGAGGGTGGACATGAGACATGAATACCAGAGTATGGTCGACATGGTTGTGGTCTTCTTGGGGAGACTGCAAATTAAGCAAGGCTTGTATGTCCATCTCTACACATGCAGCATCTCCCAAAATTATTTTGTCATGAGGAACTTCAGCATGACTCGTTGATGGATTGTTGGTTGGAGATTGTGTTGATGTTGGAATTTGAGTTGGGTCCGTTGGACGCGACCGCTTTACCCGTGGTTCTGAACAAGAGGTTTTCATGTCAACAACTGTGTTAGGATCAGTGGCAGGATCCAGGGCAATGATAGGACCATATCTCAATCTTTCCATTCCCAACCTGGCCTTTTCTCTTAAGTCATTGACCTTTTCAATGGACAGATTCCTTCTATTTTTTTTTTTTGCATTTCGTGAGTTTCCCTTCTCCAAAACTCTCTTTAACACAACTATTAGGCCTACCCCTGCAAAAGAAACAAAAAATAAGATATTAGTGCCATTATACAATGAACGTGACACATTCCAACATAGCTAACCACTTTACAAATTAACATATACAACTGCATACTATGTTGGTTTATTTGTGTTTGAGTAAACATCATTATCCCTTACAATTCCAATCAATACAGATGATGGTTGGTCAAGTGTAGAGAGGAGAAACTAGTGTCTTTCCTAGCCATGAATTCATAAAAATTATGGTAGTAACACCCTACAACAGAGATGGCTAGAGATGCCTTGGGAATAGTTTGATAGTTTTTCTACATCAAATAAGGTAACCTTAATTCGTTGCATTTTTTGCTTTCTCCCTTAATGTTATCAATTCTAAATTTTGCACCTAGTTTGATTGCTTTGTCTTCATAGTGGAATGTATATCCTTCCATTTGAGGCAATGTCCTTTACCATCATAAATTACTACGTTATATAACAACTTAAGGAGTTGAAGAAGCAACAACAAACTATTTCCTTATATATAAACCTTGAGATGATAGAATGTGATTTTGAGTTTAGAATACTCATGGTTGAATTCAACAATGCATCACAATAGAATGAATGTATACTTTGTATTGTGCAAAACATTAAGGAGGATGCAAAGGTTCCTAACAAGGATCATGGTCTTGGGAAGGATGATTAGGGGGAATATAATTTGACCTTTCAATGTGCAATATCTAGGGTGGGGAGGTGTTGGAGAGTGGGGAACTAGGGACTATACCAACAATGATCATGTTGAATAGAGCATGAACTAGAAAAGTCTTTGTTTTTGGAAAAAAAATCAATATTAAAGGTGAGTGGATATTGTAAGGATGGTAAATATGGATGAATATTATCATTGTTAATTTTCGAGCATTAATTTAATGTACTCTAGGATATTTACTGAGAGAATAACATGTATAGTATATCAATGCATATCAATCATAGCAAGCATATCAAACATCACAAGATGCAAACATAAGAGACAATAGACACACAGAGTTTCTGTGGGGAAAACCCTAAGGTGAAAAACCCCACAACTTCCTCAGAGATAGATAGAGCAATGATACAACCAAAGTACAACCCAAGTACACAAAGATAGTCTCCTCCTAGCAGCTAATCCTCCTCCTCACATGTGCGCCACTTTCCAAGTGATGGATGAGTGAGTAATGAAGTGATCAAATAGAGAGATCCTGCTCTCTATTTATACTTGTTCTGAGAAGCCTAATAAAACTATGGGGCTGACTTGTCTAAATCAACCTAATAACCCCAAGTTAACTTAATCAGCGCCGACCCCACACATGGTGGTCAAATAACCCATCGGCAAGTTATGACACTTGCGACACTTGTCAATACAAATGACGACACTTCCGTATAGAGGAATAATACATCTCTATAGGAGTACAATAAAATACATAGATTAAATACATTCCGAAGTTACATATACATCAACACTCCCTCTTAACTAGGAAGGTATTTCTCGACACAGATCTACTAACACAAGTCTTCTTCTATGGATCATCATCAGCAAATCATCATCCTTGAATCATCGTCATCATCACTGCTGCTTCTATCTCAATCAATCTCTGATCTACTCATCATAGGAAGTTCTACAGAGCCAGTCCTTTTTCATACTGGATGTATGCCCACCACCTGTAGGTCTTCGTCGTCACTGGACATACTTTGGAATACTCAAGACTGATTACGTGCCTCAACAAAACCTCGAAAGAGCATCCTGAGACTGATTACGAGCACACTGCTCAACCTATCGGATCTCCCAGGATCTTTTACATGTTGACCTTCACAAAACCTACTCAGAGCATCCTAGGATGTTACGAGCAAACTGCTCTACCTGTCTGGATCTCAATAGAGCATCCCAAGATGTTACAAGCACACCGCTCTACCTACCCAGATTTTAAAGCATCTTTTCTATGTGAACTTTCACAAAACCTACTCAAAGCATCCCAAGATGTTATAAGCAAACCGCTCTACCTTTCCGGATCTTGATAGAGCATCCTAGGATGTTACGAGCACACCGCTCTACCTGTCCATATTTTAAAGGATCTTTTCTATGTGAAACTATAGCGAAACCTACTCAGAGCATCCCAGGATGTTATGAGAAAACCGCTCTACCTGTCTGGATCTCGATACAGCATCCCAGGCTGTACGAGCACACCGCTCTACCTATCTAGATTTTAAAGGATATTTTCTATGCTACCTACACAACCTATCCACGGCCACAGAGTATCAAGTCGATACTCACCATACATCATCCTGATGTACATCATCACATGATCAATCTCGATCATCATCATAGCATCATCCTGATGCATATCATCTGGAGCAACATCCTGAAGATCATCATCTGTGATCATCTTAATCATCATCATAGCATCAACTTGATGCATATCATCTGGATCAACATCTTGAAGCTCGTCATCTATGATCATCCTGATCATCATCATAGCATCAACCTGATGCATATCATCTAGAGCAACATTCTGAAGCTTGTCATCTATGATCATCCTGATCAAACAGCATATCCATCTGATGCATACAAAGTATCTACCTGATACATATCATCATACATGATCTACCTGATCATACAAATGCATCCATCCAATATACATAATGCATCCACCTGATACATACATAAGTACATGATCTACCTGATCATACAAGTATCCACCTAATACATATACAAATACATGATCTGCCTGATCATATCCCGCATCCAACATGATGCATATACATATACATGATCCAACTGATCATAACAAGCATCCAACATGATGCATATACATATACATGATCCAACTGATCAGAGCATCCAACATGATGCATATACAAATACATGATCAAACTGATCAGAGCATCCAACTGATGCATATACAAAGCAGTAACTGGAGCATCATCTTGATGCTCATCATCTAGTGCTTACATCCACAGCCATGGGAGGGTCCTCCTACCACCATGCTTGGAATGGCTTCTGCAAATGTGTCCATCACTTCTTCCTTGAAGTGTCATCAATCTAAAGAACGCTAAGCATGTCTCTGAAGTACTCAAACTTCACTTTGGCTAGTGGTTTTGTTAGTACATCTGCAATCTGCTCATCCGTCGCAACGTATAGGAGCTTCACTGCTCCTCTCTGCACCATATACCTGATATAGTGATATTTTATCTCGATGTGCTTCGACTTGTCATGGAACACCAAGTTCTCAGACATCTTCACACAACTCTGGTTGTCACAAAATATACCAGTAGCCTCCAACGGGAGATCAAATAACTCAGACAGTAGCTTCCGGAGCCATACTACCTCACAACTAGCCAAACATGTTGCGACATTCTCTGCCTCGGATGTACTCAGTGCTACGCAGGATTGCTTCCTACTAAACCAAGAGATCACACTTGATCCCATACTTAAGCAGCACCCAAATGTGCTCTTCCTATATGCAGCACTGCCTTCCCAATTTGAATCAACATAACCCTGTAGGTTAAACTTTTGATTTACATCATACTTGAGCCCATAGTCAACTGTACCCTTCAGGTACCTCAGAATATGCTTTACAGCAACCAAGTGAACACCTCTGGGATCCGTCAGGAACTGGCTCAATGTGTTCACGGCAAAGAAAATATCTGGTCTCGTGTTTTTCAAGTACATCAAGGATCCAATCATCTGACGATACATTGTGAAATCAACTGGATCAGATGAAGCATCACACAGAAGCTTCAAGTTTAATGCCATAGGTGTGGCCATGGCCTTGCAGTCCATCATCCCGAACCTCTTCAGGATCTCTACTGCATACTTCCTTTGTCTAAGGAAGATTCCATATGCACTCTGCCACACCTCCATGCCTAGAAAATAGTGCATCATCCCCAAGTCCTTCATCTCAAACTCGGCAGCAATCTTCCTCTCGGTATCTGCAATCAAACTATCTTCTCCTGTAACAAATAGGCCATGCACATACAAAAGTAGTAACATTGGATTTCCTTCCTTAACCTTGTAGTAAAGGTTGGAATCTGCATTACTCTTGGTAAAGCCTAAACTGGATAGAAAGCTATCCATTCTACCATACCAAGTCCTAGGAGCTTGCTTCAAGCCATACAAGGCTTTCTTCAGTCTGCACACATATGACTTCCTATCATGTGTCTCAATACCAAGTGGCTACTCCACATACACTTCCTCTTCGACTACACCATTCAAGAAAGCTGCCTTGACATCCATCTGGTGTATCTTCCATTTCATCACTGCATCTAGGGAAAGTATTGATCTGATGGAAGTGTACATGGCTACAGGAGAAAAATTCTCTTCATAGTCTATTCCCTCTTTCTGAGAGAAGCCACGAGCTACAAATCTCGCTTTGTATTTATCTATGCTGCCATCTGCAACATGCTTGATCTTATAGATCTATTTGGAAGTCACAACAGACTTCCCTGCAGGTCTTGGGACTACATCCCAAACATCATTCTTCATGATCAACTGATATTCCTCGACCATGGCATTCTTCCATTGCTGTATCCCAAATCCTGGGAACTTCAGATTCTTCAATATCTTCAATAGATAGTTTTCTTTGAACAAATGTTGTAGTCCTTCTTTTGTAGGTGATGGTACATGGTCTTTCCTACAAGGAAAATTCAATTGCATGATTAGATACATCTTATAGTTTTCAGAACAAAATCTTATACATAAAAATATATATGTCATACAGTCATGCAATTATCTTAGCCAATGCTTCAATACAACATTCATCCATATCCGTAACTTTCTAGATGCCTTCCATCTCTACTAGAACATTGTTAAGAGTTTGCACTATTATTATTGGAAAATTCATAATAATATATATATATATATATTATGGAACGTTTAAATTTTTATAACTCGCCCATGAACTATTTAAAGAGAACAATAGATTAGTTGCTATTTAAATTAATGTTTATTATATTGAAAACTTCTTTATATATATATAATGGAAAGTTTAAATTGCCATGACTAGCCCATGAACTATTTGAAAATAACACTAGATTAGTTGCTTTTTAAATTATTATGAAGTGTTTTCAGAAAGTGTCATATATGTATATCTTATATAATCTTATCACCTATATACAATGGATTTTATATAAAGTTAAAAACAAAAATATAACAATATTATTATCATATATATATATAAAGGGAAGATATGAATAAAACCTTTACAAATTCATATTGGGTAAGAATATATATATATGAGAGTGTGAAATCTTTACAAATGTTTGCATTCAAAACTTTACAAATTTGCTTATTATAATTAATATTTCCAAGTGATAGTAATTCCATCTAATATTATTCAAAATTTTACAATAAGATATTGTGGGAATTTGCTTATTATAATTAATATTCTTAAGTGATAGTAATTCCATGTAATATCATTTTTACTATATATTATGAAGTCTAAGGGATGTATATATATATATTTAAAAAATCGTTATAATTATCTATATGTTGTATATAGGATCTTACAAAAAATATGTTTGTCGTATAAAAGAAAAAGAAAAATGTTGAGGCATCATTTATAAAGTATATAATTGAGGATAGTATATGCATGCAACAAACATTGAAGTCAATGGGGATATTATTTATTTTTTTTTAGTACCAAAGAAGTTCGTTACCCTCACTTTAAGTGTAAATAAAAGTTTTAAAATTTTCCAAATATTTGGTATAGTTTGGGTTGTTACATAGTCTATAAGACCACCTTTAAATTGATGAAATTTCTCAAGGGAGAGTTCTATGTTCAACAAAAAGTTGGTGAAATCTTTCATCTCCATGGTTTAATAAAGGGACATAGGGGTAAAATCTACCAAGTAAATTAGTTGTTAGCCTCCCTAATGCCTAAGTATGATGTATGCAAATATCACCATAGGTAATGCAAAGCTCCATCCAAAAATAAGGGTGAATGTCAAGTTTTGAGGTTGATTTCTCGAAAATATCTAATATAATGCTACTAACCTGTGAATGAGGGATATGTCTATAACAAGTTAAATACTGAATAGGAGGATTATCGTCCGAGGGTGAAAATGAAGGATGGTACCTCCAGAAGAGTTATGCAAATTTAAAAAGAACTCCAAGAAAGTTCAACATTGGAGACCATGTCTATCTAAAGGTAAAACCAAGGAAGAGTGCCTTGATATTGGGAAGGTGTTCCAAGGTAGCACCCAGGTATTGTGGACCTTTCAAAGTGTTAGCTAATAGAGGGATGGTATCCTATGAGATTTCACTTCCTCCTAATATAAAAGTGCACAATATATTTCATGTTTCATTATTAAAAATATCTATATATACATTATGCTACTCATGTAATTGATTGGAATGTGATTCAGGTAGAACCCAAGAGCAAGTTCTAGACTGAACCTTTCTGCATCCTAGACAGGAAGGAACGTATACTACGGAATCGAGACATCGTTCAAATACAAGTGCAATGGAAGCACTTCATCCATGAAGAGGAAACTTGGTAAATAAAGGATAAAATGTGAGAGGCATATTCCTCCATGTTCTAGAATGAGCAAGAGAGCTCAAAATAAAGAAGATGGAGGACGGTGTTAAAAATGAGGGGAGAAATGTGATACCCCCCAAAACATTATTATTTTTATTTAATATTTTGATAATTATTTTTATGTAAGAGTTATTTAAAACTCAAAAATACAAATTGACACTTTTCACAACAAACTATTTTTTTTTATTAAATAAAATAAAATGGCACTTGGAGAGTTCAACTAAATGAGGGGACAATACCATGGCACAAGAGAACATGTGTAAGCAATCTAGAGAAATATTTACCAATCAAATCCAATCTAAAAAACTCAACAGCCAGACAAGATCCTCTATCATAGGGATTTATTGATCGATTGGATATTTGATTAGGATGGCGCAAGACCTTGGAAAAACTATATATAATAGTGCACTGAGATAGCATGGGACACCATGTAGTGCATGGCAGAACCTTGTTGAGTGTTCTCTCTTTTCATAAGCCCATGTTTTCTTGTTATAGACTCTAAGAGAGAGTGTCGTGTGGAAGTATTTGCTTAGAGTTCTAGTGCATGGTGGTGGTCTAGCTCAGGGATGGAGTTGGGAAATTAGACGAGTTTCTCTCTCCTATGGTTGGGAGGAGTTGATTATCCAAGGAGCCAGTTTCATTGTTGCTAGTAAGTATATGTCTTTGGTTATGTGAATGAATGATTTACAATGATGTATAAGTGATTTTGGATTATGAAAGGTTGAAATATAAGCAGGTTAAATATTTTTTCCATACCGAAGATGCTGCAAGATATTAGTTTTACATTAAATTTAAGTTTTTCTTTATTTCTGCATTTTATGAAAAATTGGGGCTATTACAACTTCAATCCATAGGTGACTTTTAAGGAAGGTTGGTTTCAATTCACAGTTGAATTTTAAGTGAGGATGACTTCAATCTATGGTTGACTTTAATCCATAGTTGACTTTAGTCCATGGTTGATATTAGGGTTGCATGGTTTACTATGGTTGAATTTGGTTAACCATGGTTTAATATGTTTAATGATGGCTGACCATGACTCGTCATTGAACATGGTTGACTTAAACTAGCTATGGTTAACTATGTGAAATTTGGTAAACCATGATTGTCTTTGTTTAATAGGGATAACTTTGGTAATCCATGGTTGAATTTAGTCCACATTCAACTTTTAAGCAAGGTTTGACTTCAACCCAATGTTGTCTTCAATCAAAGGTTGACTTCAATCCATAATTCACTTTAATCAAAGGTTGACATCAATCCATAGTTGACTTTTAAGAATTGTTGACTTCAATCCATAATTGATATATGCCTAACCTTATATCCACCATATTATTAATAGTCTTGTTATTCTTATTGACCATACTTAATGTTGTTTAGAATATTAATAATAATGTTATTAGTATTATTAATAATTTATTATAATGTTAATATTTAATGGTTTTAGTGTTATTAAATGGGTACCCGCACGAAGTTGGTACCCAAAAAGACTGCAACAATAGTGCATGAGCGGAAAAAACAAAGCAACGTGCACGCGCATCCAAATGCGTGCACGTGTCCCTGCATCGGCAATTTCGAACGTCCACATGGACAAAAGGGGTGTGCACGCGTCGTTGGTGCATACGCACAAAATGGTGCGCACGCATCAATGATGTGTGTGTGCCTCTGTTTTTTTATTAAAAAAATAGAGCTGATGGGTTTGTCATTTCGACAAACTCATAAGTGCACTGTGCAATCCCGCGAGGGCATTGTGCGACCCCAAAAACCCGTCTTCGAATAACCAAATTCTCCTCAACACCAACAAATCACCACTACACCACGACGCCATCCATTTCTCCAAGTAGGTGCTCAACAAAGCATCCATTTGTTTTTATTTCTGGTCTTTTTTGTTTTCCATTTGAATTTTTTTTTTTTTTAAATTACAATCCATTTAGAAACCAAAAAAAATTCATTGCAGGCCATCTAGACCTAACAAGATGACAAACACACCTGAACCATCTGATGAAACCAACGAAACCCAAACTTCAGAAGACAACATGGGAACTGATAATGAACCAAATGAAAACCCTAAAGATCAATTACACCAAGATCTAAATGAATTGAGGGCACTAAGTGTTCAATTGAACAACACCAAGGTACCCTCTCAGGTTTCCTTGGCTTCATCACTGTAAAAAATTATTGAATCAATCAATATTACACATAGTGAGATAACAAACTTGAGCCAATACAGGGCTCGAATGAGGGAACACTACTCCATTGGGTTTTCCAAAGAGCAGATAAAAGACCTCAACATCACCAAATCCCAGTTGTATAGCAAGTTCATAGTTCCCTCAACGGGACAACCTCCAGCTGTGACGAGGCCTCGGGTTAGCAAGGACTGGTGCATTTACCAGCTATGTAGAGATAACTGGAGAAAGAGGTGGTTCACGGTCTTTGACAGGCCCCCGTGCAACAATTTGGAGGTCCCATAGTATTTCCTTCGAAAATTGTGGGTTGAGTTTGAGCTAGGGTACCATGTCAACTATTTTGACATCACTGAGTTTCATGGTGTCGGTCTTGGCTCTACCCAAGATTGACCTCAGGCGCACCGCAACCCACTTAGAGGACCTCCTGCACCCAGGAGAGAGCCAAACCCCCCTCCTCAGCCACCCGAGTTTGGTAGCGGCCTAGATGAGATTCATGACTCCGTCAAACGTGCCACACATGGCTTGCTTAGACATACCATATTTGTGGCCATGGATTCCCAGATCCAGGAGGACATTGATGAGACACAGACAGCTGCACTTACTATGGGTGGTGGCTGGGACATGCCAGATAAAGGTGGAACCTTGGAGGGGTCTTCTAGTTCTGCTGGAACAATGGCACATCGTTGTTCTCATTGTGTTCATTATTTTCATGGTGGTATGCAGCAGCATGCCATAGGGAGCTTCATGGATCAGGTTTGCTATTGTTTTATTTAATGTTCAAGTATTTGTGGTATTTTATTTGATATTGTATTGTTTAATATAATTAACTTTGAATTACACATTGTTGAATTTATTTGTTTTAATGTACAGTTATTCAGGGCCAGGTCTCCATCCCCTAGGTGGCAGGATGTCAGTTCCTTTGACCTTGATGTAGCCATGGAAATAGCAGAGGAGATTGTGGCACCATACACATAGGTAACTTGTTTACTTTGAATAATTAGATCCTATTACCAGTAATTTGTGTTTAGTAATTACAAATTAATTAGCACTGGGTAATTACCATATTATCATCATATTTTACAGTAGTGTTTATCATATTGTCTAGATTATTTGAGAGCTATAAATTCATAGAATCCAACCAAACAAAAATGAAACCTTATAAAACATGAAAACCTATGAAAACTAGAAACATTTGTCCATGTTCACTTTAGGCATCCTAGACCTCTAATGATTATACAAATGGGAGAGAAATTTCCAAAATATTTCATTCTTACTTGACCAATGATGAGCCCGCAGCTAGGGTTTTGGTGATTCCCACAGTGTCCTTCATCGTCAAACTACCATCCAATGCTTGCTTGCTCTTCCTATGTTTTACAAATGCTATGTGTGTTATTGTTTCTTTGCCATTTGTCACCATGTCATCCAAGTTATCTTTTCCATGTACTCTCCTTGTACAAATCATCTTCAAATGACCACAATATGGGTCATTTGACTCTTGGCTCAATAGGTGTGCCAATGGATCCAATGCCCATCACTTTGTCCACCAAATCAACCTTTGCTACCATGCCCTTATGCCATGTGTTCTTCAAGCTTGAAATTTGAGAATATATTACCATGGTAATTATCACTTTCCCATGTATTCTACTAATAGGTTCTTTTAATGATAAAGGCGTTCAAATCACTTCTATGCGTCTGCTAACTTTGTTGCATCAATTGAGTTCACTGAGATGTTGTACTTGTCACTTTCGCATCCACCGAGACCAATAGGAAAACTATTTATTGCTATGAATTTTCATTACATTGTGCAAAACTCTTGGGAAAAAGAGAATCATAGTGACCAAGCTTCGAGAAATTTAAGAACTTGATGTTTCTCATGTCCTTATTACCCTAGTTTATTATCATGGGATTTCCAATTTATTCTAATATTAGAGACTAAAAGTAATCATACTACTGCTCCTAGAACATGTTATTAGGAAAGACATATAAACAACATAAAACAACTTATCACATGTAGTGTCACTAAAGTTTTTGAAAATGATGTAAGGCCCATAAGGAAGAGCGATAATCTTACAAATATGGTCTATGGGGCCTTTCCACTATCTTGATTCAAATACAACTTGGTAAAACATTTGGCATCAAGAATACTCATTTAACTTATTTCACTCAAGATTTCTATGATTTCAATCAAGTGATATCATTTTGACAACATAACTATTCAATCAAGAACACATAATTACTCATTCAATGCAAAAGAGAATGGCACATTCAAGCTTGTAAGTAAGTTAATCATGAAAAAGATTTATCTTTCTTCCTTTTTCTAACGATAAACACTCTAAAGTGTATTAAATAACATGCACACTAACTTAATTTCTATTTAGCACCACTTTGCAAATTGAAACAATGAGATGCCATTTTATTTGATGATGTAAATGTTACGAAAATAAAGTGTCTCAACATCCTCACTCTAGGGATACAAATACTTTTCCACTGGGTGACTCAAGCTTGTAGGAAACTACAAATCTATAAGAAGACATCAAAACCTAGGAACTCTTCATCAAGAACCCAAACACATTACATAGGTTTCCATATCAAATTTGTAAATTGACATGAATTCCATTCGCTTATTAGGCACTGGACATCTCTCTAGGGCCAAAGGAAAATCTCACCTACTCATGGGGATGACTTTAGTAAAGGAAAATCTCACCATGTCACCTTCTATGCCCTGTCACCTTATTTAATTTTAATTTCATGCCATGCCACCGTCTATCCTTTCATAATATTGAATATCAATGACAACGTTGCCCATCAAACACTTCAAGCATAAATTATCAACCTTCCTTGCCGCATTATCTTCAATGAAGGACCACATAATGGGTCAATTGTTCCTATCATGGGTCCAATCCATTGTGGGACAAAGGCCTCGATCCCCACAACCATGTTCTTTACCAAGTCTTGAACAAATGGACTGAACCAATACAATAAAAACATTATATAATATCCAAAGCCCATCAAACCGCTATCATCTAACTTGAATATAAATTAATTGAAGTCATGTTTTTTAAGTACTATCATTGTCATTCTCATTCGCATTTTGTTTGATATTGTTAATATTATTTTTATAAATTCAGTCTAAAAATTGTAGTGTTCGCATAGGTGTCTGCAGTCTCCAGTGACCAGCCACCACCACTAGGGTCCAGCAGTTGTCTACGTGCGCAACTATCGTATGTATTAAAGCATAAATTTAATTTCAAATATGATGACTTGTCCATGTATATTTATATTTTTCTATATCAAACTATGAGGTTATAAATGTGTATGCAGGTGTGAGCACCTCATCCTACCAGTGCTATTATTCCTCCCTCCCCGACCTTTCAGCCACCCTATATGCCAGTTGTATCCCTTGGAATACATGCCCCATTCCCCAACCCCTTCCATCCAGCCCCCCCCTCCTATATAGCACCACAATTACATCCAGCTCCCTCTTACGTTTCATATCCAGCTCCACCTCTGTATCAGTTTCCCATATTCCCACCCTCCCCCATCCGACCACGGCACACCACCCATCCATAGTAACCCATCCCTCTACTGCAACATAGACCTCGCCCCCCACCACATTCCCCCACCACACTCGCTTCCCCTTCCAAGGTGCCCTGATCCATACTATAGCCAGTTGGGGTTTATATCCCTAGACGTGCATTTTCACTTCGCCCACCCTGGTCCATGCCTCTTTCTACCACCCCCCCTTCTTCCATTGTTCCCACCAGTGGTGTAGACACTGTCGATGTGGCTACATCCTCCCCTTTACCATCCACCCTAGCATCGAAGCAAGTTGTCCAGCTGACTACTCCATCCTCCAGCCCCGAAGAGCAGCTGATTGTTTTCACAGTTAGATTGACTAGTTTATGAAAATCTCATTCAATTTTAACGAAAATTGCAATATGCATCTAGTTTCATCATTTATCTGATTGTTCTAAATGTTGCAGGGTGGCATTGTTGAGAGACTATGATCACAGAGGAGGAATACCCCCTCACAACTTACAATCTCGCATGCAGTGAGTTATCCAAGATTTGAAAACTATTTTTATTTTGAAATTATGTTTTATACTTGTATAATTGCCAAGAAAAGTTGACATATTATTGTTGTCATTTCAGGGCTCAAGGGGACGTTCTCAAAGACGCCGGAAGGACCCAGCTTCCTCTAGCACAAAGAAGAGGAACATCGATTTTCGAGATGCATCTAGGAGCTTTGAGGGTGGGTAGGAGGATTGAGAGACCCTCCTATGTACACTGCCCACGATGTGGCATTTTCGGCATGAGTTGCCATATTTTGTATAGGGCACCATGGGTCATATTTTGTATAGGGCACGAGTTTCCTTTTTTTGTACGAGGCATGAGTTGCCATTATATAGACACTAGGAACGATGTTCCATTTTTCCAAAAAGTGTACATGATTGGATCATTTTTGCATATTAATAGATGGATCTACACTTGTGTATATGAGTTTGTCTTTGATTACAATTTTGCATACATGATTTTGTCTTCGATAAGAATGTTATGGAAAAGTTCTCACATACATATAGATGTTATTTCTAGACACCAAGTGACCTGAATATGAGTCCCTTGTATTTGAATGGGTCTTGCATCTTTTCCTTTCACCAACAACGTACCTAACCAAGCAAACTAAGGAGTGATATTTAGATTACAAAGTGTTGCGACTTTAGGGCTACAAAAAAATAAATAGGAGACGATGACTTCTTCCATACTTAACCTTGTAATGGTTATAATAGTCAATTCTAACAAGCATTGCATCACATATTATATCAAATTAACCTAGATATATGAGAAGTTCATATGTGTGCTTGGATGGAAGGGTTAACCATATCACTTGAATTAGTTCAAACACGAGGGATGTGCATAGGTGCAATTGCATTGAGCAATAAAAGAGAATTGTTAATGCAGTTACATATGGATCATTCTTTGTGTGTTAGTATGTGCCTTTAATGAAAGGATGGTTAATGTGTTTAACTACTACTTGCACAAGTTGGCATAGACCCTTAGTGTTGATAATGTCTTCAATGTTTTGGTAATATTGATAATCACTCTTTGTAATTTAAGTATCTTGTATTTTTTGACGTTAAGACACACATTGAACATACTCAACTCAATGGTTCAAGACATCATTTTACCCCATGATCCATGGAAGATTCATTGGATTCATATGAACCTCATTTTCATCACCTCAACCATGGTCCCTCTCTTTAGATCCCTCTCTTTAGCAATTCATAAATTATATCTTCTACCTCTACTAGAACCCTTATGGCCTTTCCCTTCAAAACAAACCAAACCCCTTTCAAGCCCCTCTTTATCATCACCAAGAAACTCCTTCCTAGATACTAAATAACATATATTACCCTCCACACTAGGGGCCTTCCTATTTTGATTATTTACCTCAAAATCCCCATCACTATAATCAGAGCCAATAGGGGATCCCTCAGTAGAATAACTGCAACACACATATCCTCGAATTTCCTATCCCCCTTCAATCCTTTCAAAGAGAAAGACAAACCCTAACAACTATCCCCAAATGAGCATACTATCGCAAAATTTTCAAAATCAAAGGAAGGAGATGTCGAGCACCCAATATGCAGATAGATTACTACCAACATACAGAGCATACGAGATTTATTGTCAACCCAAGAATGTCTTTTATTTCAAAGGATAAATGCACAATCTATGCTTAAACACCAGATCACTATAATTGAACACTTTTATCCTTTAACAACTATGTCCATCCCAAGGATATATGTAATCCCAATTGCCTTCTAAATGCTACAATTTCAATTCCTTTCTACCATGCATCAACAAGAAATGATGTAAGATTCAACAATCAATTGTAGATAAAAAGAAATCCTATTCACACCCTAGAACAATCACCTCTTCAATCTGATCACTCTTGAAAACCATAAGCATAAACTGAAATATTAATCTAGAAATTCAATTGCAAAAGATTGAGTTCAACTGCTCTAAGAGTTTGAATTACAGGAATGGAAATCAACAATCAGGAAAGATAACTTGCAAGGTTTCATGGGATAACAACTTAAACTGCAGGATGAACAAGGCTGTGTACAACTATCACACGAATTGCATAAAGAAAGTTTCCTACTCAGTCGACTGTCACTCTGTACCACTTACCAATCTCAAGAAAATGTAATCATAATTACACTGCAAATCCAAACTTACTACTGCTGCGTACAAAGGAAATATCATTATAAAACATCACACAACAATAAATTCAAGAAGTCCTACTTTAACTCAACAATCTATGTGGAAGACGAGCCCATCCTTCACACAGAGATGCTGGCTGAACAATGTAAAGTTCCTTTAACTCAGAGGTAACTCTTTATATTAACAGAATGATGATTACACAGTTTGCTTCTACTGCTAATACAATGAATGAATTCTCCATTCTTCAACCCCCTGGGTCGAGGCAGCTCCCCATATTTATACATGCAGATCATAACATCCAATCCTAATAATGGGCGGCCATGAAGATCTTTGATCTTCAGGCTCCCTAAATAATACTAGCTGTTACAAACGTGGCATAATAGAGGCATAGAAAAATGTGAGAAAGTTGTTGATTAGCCCAGGAGTGTCAATCTTCCCAAATCACAATTATACTCGAGCAGCAATATACTAAAGATATTCAATTATAGCGCATTCTGTTACAGATTCCCTGTCACAGCTCTGTCTAGAATGTTACATTGGAACCACGTGCATTAATTGATGATCGGAGCCCCGAGGATCCCTTTAAGCAGCGAACATCCCTCCTTTCAAGACTTGTTCAGCCCCACCTTCCTGCAGTCCACTTATCTCAAACTACCTTCATAAATCATAACATGTTAGCACAATTGAGAGATACACAGCCTTAATTATCACAATCATAAGCATTAATACGATAAAGCAATGATCAGTCATACCTTAACAACTTGGGGGAATAAAGTGAGGACAACAGGTCTGATTAGCATGCTAAATGGTGTAGGACAGGGGAAGAAAAGGTGATTGAGGATGATTAAAAGGGGTCAATTTTGGGCTCAACATCCCCCCCCAACTATCCTGTTGCATGTCCTTATGCAACAACCTGCATCGTTCAAAATCTGAGTCCTGTATTGAGCTCTGTTCATGGAGGGAGGAAACGTTGTAGGAAACTCAGGCACCTCATTTGTCTTTTAAAAAAAACCTCTGTGAGTAACCCAATACTTTCCACCATCACTGCTCTTCTGCCCAGTCAAGGAAAAATCCGTATTATACGGTTTTGCTGGCCACCAAATGAGGGGGAAATTGAATTTCAAACCCAACAAAATAACTCCACTCTCCCTCATACTTCCCACATAGCCCTTGACTCTAGAAAGTGCCTGCTTAAAATTCTTGAAACAGTAAGGATCTCGGCTTCTAAATGTAGAGGAGGCAGCCTTCCATCTGTGCTTGCTCCCTTCCAATGCTACCTGCTGGTGTCTGGAAATGTAGTTGGTGCAAGTGGAAATCACTTCTTCCTGCTGTCTCATTATATGCTGTTCCTGGGGGACTTTGAAAGGAAATCTTAATCTGAGTCCAAATCAATTACATTTATAGGAGGTAGAAGCACTGGTTCTTGTGGGACAGTGCCTTCCAGCACATCTAAGTCTAATATGAGAGTTGTTGGTTCTTGTGTAACAACAACATCCTTTAGACTCTCTTTAATAGCTACATTCATTGCTTTTAGAGACACTAGTTCTTGTGTAACAGTGTCTTCTTTGTCCTTCTGTCGCTGGGATTGGATATCTTTATCATTGTGCAGCTCCTCCTCCAAGATTTCGGTGTCACCTGAGGATTGTTTCTGTACCTGTTCATCCTCACTCCACTGTGTATCGGGAATGATATCCATCCCAGTATTATCTTCTAATTGAAATTCAGGAGTTCCTGCTGCAACCTCCAAGGATGTTGGTTCTTGTGTAGCAACATCCTGGCTTGCCTCTTCATCCTCCTGTTGTTTCAATTCTTCTCCTATGAGCTCTGTGTCATGGGAACATTCTGGGGTTACAATCCAGAGTTCATCATTAAATTCAAGAGTGTCCTTTATCCCAGGTTCTTCTCCCATCTGTTCGACCGATTGGACAAGTATACTCAAGTTTGCTGGTTCTTGTGTTAGAGCACCCTGTTCAAGTTTATCAATGTCTTGCCTTTGTGGCTCAGCTTCTAAAATCTCTGTGCTGTGGGAGCATTCTGGGGTTACAGTATAGAATTCTTCATTAAGCTCCAGAGTGTCCTCCATTCCAGGTTCTTCTCCCATCTTCTCTATAATCTCTATGTCGTGGGAGCATTCTGGGGTTATAGTATATTCTTTATTAAGCTCCAGAGTGTCCACCATTCTAGGTTCTTCTCCCATCTGCTCTATAATCTCTATGTCATGGGAGGATTCTGGGGTTACAGTATATTCTTTATCCCCATCATCATACATGATTTCATCCCTTATCTCCTCTGTCACAGGATTCATGGCAGCTTCAGCAAGGATGGTTAAAGATGTTGGTTCTTGTGTGACAACATCTTCTTTTTCTGTAGCTTCCTCTATTGTGGGCGCGGGCTGTTGTGCTGAGCAAGTACGAAGTATAATCTTGTGGCCTTCCTCCTTGAAGATTTCTCCACAGGTGGGACAGATTACTCGTTCATCTTCCTTTCCAGGCTCGGTAGAGTTTGATTCCTCCAGTTGGTCTGTAGCCTCTACCAATGTATACAATTTCCTTTTACCTTGTTTTCTGTAGGTTTCCTTCCAGGTTTCCAATTCCCTTCGAAGTACTTGGAGGTCATCTTTTAATAGTGTGTTTTCAGACAAAAGTTCTTCAATTATGGGTTCTTCCTCAACTGGCCTTTGTGGAACATGCATTGATCTTGGTACAAGGATCAGGATCTCAACCTGTGCCTCTAAGGTTGCCCATCTTTTTCTGGCTGCCTCTGCTACTATAGCTAATCTAGTTCTTTTTCTTCTGATTGGTGAGGTTATGTTAAATTCATTGATTGATCTCTTTCTTCTCCTTTGTGGTGTTTTCTTTTGTGGAGCTGGTATATCGGGATTCACAGCTGAGGTCGAAGGAATGTTTTCTTGCTCCTCATGTTGTTCTTCTTCAATTAAAGTTCCTCCTCCCCACTCAGGTGAGGATTCAATAGTTACCAGCTCAATGTTTTCTTCTATTGCCCTGGCTCTGTCACCTTTAGGTTCACTTGTTGCAGCATTTAGTGCTGCTCCAATTTCACCTTCTACTGTCGGAGCTGCCCTGTTGTCTGGGTTTTCCACAAGGTTTTTATCTACACCCTCCCCCAACAGCTCTGCTTGTGCCCCCAATTGCTCTTCTTCTAATGCAGTTTCATCCCCCCCCAATGGCTCTGCTTGTGCCCCCAATTGCTCTTCTTCTAATGTAGTTTCATCCCCCCCAAATGGCTCTGCTTGTGCCCCCAGTTGCTCTTCTTCTAATAAAGTTTCATCCCCCCCCAACTTCATTGGAGGGACTCTGGTCCTCCTGCTATGGTTGAACTTGTACCTGTTGTATTGGAACAATTTGCAAGGGAGCGGGTTCCTGAGCTCGAGCTGTGAATTGCTCCTAGGTTATATGATGCTGGGCAAGGGTTCTTAAAATTATTAATTTGATAAGACCATGGTGGGTGAGGGAGGACAATGGGTGCTTAGCAGACTAGATGAATGCCGCCATATGACACAAGTCATGCAGTAGATAATATGGAATGTTCAATAAAATGCCATGACGGAGATGAGAAAGTAAAGGGAGTTCAAAATTATAAATAGTTTGGTATCTACCTTCACAAGTGATGTACTTCTTGAGAAAGACAGCAACCTGGTCCCATGGCCGCGGCAATGAGTGCAGTGCGATCCCTCTTCTTGATGATTGAACTTGTTCCCCTTCTAGTAAAAATGCTTCCCGTGCAGTCGTCGTGGGGACTCGTCGATTAAACCATGCCCTTCCCACCTGCGGGATGGCAGTAACCTCGGATATAATGGCCTCGGAGACTTCTATGCACATCCCCCACACCTTGGAGTGAGTTTTGGTGAGATTTAAAGCAAATTGCAAGGCTGCTTCTTGATTGAATCCATCTAGTTGCTCAAAAAATTCGATCCAGTCGGCAGCTTGAAAGATGGCAAAAACTTGAAGATTTTTCCTGAGTTCCTGTGTATTCAAAGGTTCATGACGAACTGGAATCCCCATGGTCCTGCCTGCAGACGGAGATTGATATCCCACATATTATAGAATCCGAGAATGGAAGTTGCAGCACAGAGGATGCACGAATCGTTGAGCGGAGATGTTGACGAAATGGGCAAATTTGGAAAGTTGAGCACAGAAAAAAGTTCGAAATTTTCATTCCGAATTGGGGTAGGTGGCAGGTTTTAGTGTTTACATCATACGAGGGAAAGGTTTAATTATGCCATAATGGTGATACGAATAAAGGTATGACTAATATTGTTAAATTATATCAACACTTAATCACGTGATAAATCAAAGCCATACCTCATGAGACTGTGCGTCAAATATCCTGCGGAGAATGGTGGAGCGTGTGGTTGGTGACGTTGCGGAACCAAACTCGTGCATAGTCATTAATCTGATCATGATGACCAGGAAAATGCAATAATTCCTTCCGCTAGTGAAACACAAACCATCGCGTCCTCGGGGTCGGAATGATGAGTTCGCCGGCAGGAATAGGATGAATCAGAGCCATAGCTTAGTAGGTTTGAAGCGATTCTTCTGTTAACACAGGAGTTACCAATGCAAGTTGCCAGGAATGATATCGCGGCCAACAAAAAATATGTTGCAGCCGCCAGGAAAGATTCACGGCCATCGGGAAAAGGATTTACGGGATCGAAAAAATTACGGCTTTCAAGGAAAAATTTTACGGCACCGGGAGATATGTTGCAGCTGCCGGAAAATATGTTGCAGCCACCGAAAACTGGTTCACGGCAGCCGGGAAAAATACTTTACGGCCATCGGAAAAAAAGTCACGGCTGCTAGGGAAAATTTTTACGGCACCGGAAGATTTGTTGCAGTCGCCGGGAAATATGTTGCAGCCGCCGGAAATGGTTCACGGCTGCCGAGAAAAGGGGTTTACGACCACCGGGAAAACGATTTTATAGCTGTCAGGAAACGATATTGCAGTCGCTGGGAAATGGTTCACGGCTATTATAGTTCAAACTTGCACCTCTCCATCCGTGATCACCCTGAGCTGCTGATCACACAAAATGACAACTTGGATGGAGGAGCATGTTGACCTTGGATGATATGACAACTCATCCCATTTCCTGAAAATAGTAGAAAATATAGAAAAATATCATTTTGAGATATGAGCGCTACTCTACTCAAAGAGACTAGCGCCCATACGCTACTCCACTGTATAATAGTAGCGCCCATATCCAAGTATACGCTACTCCAGTGTATCAAAGTCGTGCCCGACATTTAAAATCGATTGAGCGCTAGTTGTTAAACACTAGGGTAGCGCCCTATACGCTACTCCACTGAAGAAGAGTCGCGTACATCTTAAAAGATGATTAAAAAATATATTAATTCATCGAGGAGGATTAGTTGATGGCAGTTTCCTAACTCCCCCAACTTCCTCCATAACTACATCTCGACCTGAACTGCTTCTTTGAACCTATAAATACCAAGAAGGTTAAAGAAGCAAGGTTAGAAATTATGGCTAGAAAAGCTAGAGGATGAGTTAATGGAGAAACTTTAAGACATTGGAGAAGTTGTTGCAGAAGACAGCCAAGCCAGAGCAGAGCCAGATCCCAGAATCTAGTTGCAGGAGCCTGCTTCATTGTCAGGTATACTTGTACTTCATTCTACTTTTTGACAAATAAAGGTTGAAGTGTTTTTCTTGTTCCAATTTGAATGTGTTAGGAAATGGCATTTTAGATTGGATTTATTTTGGTTAATGCTAAATGTTAAACCTTGTTTTTGTTTATGTCAAGCTTTATATATTGCCCAAAATGTTTTGAGAAAGGTATTGTTGTTATAGGTTTGCTGAAGGAAAGGTAGATTTGGAAGCTGGACATGAGACCGAGTCAAGGCTAGGATCAGACTTCGGTTAAAAGGTGTGTTCCCTAAATCTACAATCTATTTCCTTTTGTAAATACCTCTGTGATAGCATCAATACACTTACCTGTCACCCCAACCAAGTTGATAGCAGTAGTTTACTTGCTATAGGGTAGAAATGCCCGCCAACAGACTGGCGACTCTGCTGGGGAAATAGAGTTTTTGGCTTTAGGAAACCTTGTTCCTGTGTGTCTTCTCAGTTTGTCTTGACTTCCTTGATGTGTCAAGAAACTTTATAGGTATCCCTTGCTTGTTTCTTGCCTGCTTTCATCAGTTTTTGATACCTTCCAGAGTCAGTTTTCAAGTCTTTGCGATATGAGCGCTACTCTGATATAGATACAGTAGCGCCCATACGCTACTGTGCCATATATACAGTAGCGTCCGTTTCTGTATGGGCGCGAGTTGCTCTACTGCATAGTAGAGTACATTTTTTGAAGTAGCCTATTTTTGGTTTGCTTGTTTTTCATCCTTTTTTATGATTTGTTGACTTTGCTGTGGGATCCTTTGGACTGTTGCATGAGGTTTTAACTATTATTTAGGTCATAAGAACCTTCTCTTGAAGTTTTTTCCATCTTTTAAACCACTTGTTGACCTTTGGAACTTTTGAGACTTTTTATTGACTTTTTGGAAGACTTGGTGGTGTTTGGTGATGAACACTTTCACTTTATAGACCCTGACTACTCATTGCCAGTTTACAAACCTGTATACCCCTGTATCTGTTGTTTGTGGTGATGTTGTCTGCTCTCTACTACCCCCCATCCTTTGTTTAGGGTTTGGTCTTTGGTAGAGCCTCTAGGGTGTCTTCTTTTTGGTCAAGTTTCATTCTTCCTAGACTCGTTGTCTTCTGCTGGTTACAAGTGCTTTTTAAACAGTTGTAGGCTAGTTTCATCTCTCAGTTTCTTTGTGTCAGTAGGGCAGCTTGCTTGTCTACTTGTGCTTGGCTTTGTGGTCTTACTAGGGCTAGACACTTTAGGTCATTCCTTTGGTGTTTTTCTCCTTTGTTTTCTCCCACTTGGTGTCCAAGTTTAGAGGCTTTTTCTTAGTAAAAAACCTATAGATCAAGTCTTTCTTGAGCTAGGGTTTCGACAGCTATAGGCCTAAGAACTTTTAGCCATACTTACACACTTTTGCATAAAAAGTTTTATTTGGCTTTCCATTTTTGCATAGTTCTTTTTCGATTCTTGAAAAAGCAAAAAAAAAAAAAAATGTGGTATTTTAAGCTTAAGTAGAACTTGGTTCGGTTATTGCAAAATAGCTTAGTATAATTTCAAAAAGAAAACAAAAATTTTTAAGTAAGTTTGCTTAGATTTTCAGTTTTGGAAAGAAGTAGATATAAAAAAGTGAAAAAGCTTTGTTGTAGGAAAGATTGAATTATATTTGCACTTTTGTTTTCTTGTTATAACCACGCTCACACACCCACTATCCTTTTTGCGTATTAAAAGCCCTAAAATTTGTTAATAAAATGAACTAGAAATGTTTTCTTTTTAGGTTACACTACACCAACTAGTTTTGGTTAGGGTCTTGGGTTTAAATCACCTTAAACCACCCAAGATCACACATTGCGCAAAAATCGTAGTGAGACTATCATAGGTAAACCCACCTCAATCAAAATTTGCCTGGGATCTATGTAGTAGGTCATTGCGAGATCAGTTTGTGGGAATACTCCTCCTACTTACTGTTTGAGCATACGCCAGGATCGGATTGCGTATTGGGGACTCTTTCGAGTTTTGGGCTTAGCTACCCTGCCCACGCTTTTTGATTCGACCAGTGACTGTTCCCCCAGGAATTTTTGGTGTTGTGGTATCCATAATATCAGACTTCTAGGTTCATACACAGGTGACAGCAGAGGGTATATCTGCTATACCTAAGACATACGTGGGAGGAAAACTCGTGCAGGTCTTTGGGAGGGCGGTTGGGTGATTCCAGCACTTGCACCCTTAGTCATTGTATTGTGGACCCCGGGTAACTGTATTTCTTCCTTAGTTGATCTGTTCTGGGCCCTCATCATCCCAAACTCTTCTCCGGAAGGCACCTTTGTTTGACTAGTTTGTATACTTAGGAATTTTTTTAGTTGGCGTGTTGTTTGCCCCCTAGTTGTAGTGGCCACCAGGTTCTAGTCGGTTATTTTATATTTATAATCACGGAGAGTCAACAACTCCGTAGATCGAGAAGGATTCAAAACCTTCCACCAGTTAGGACAGAACCTATACAACCAGCCAGACGACAGCGGGTAAACCCCGATATTTCTTCAGAAATTACATCTGAAATAGAATTGCTTGAAGAAATCCTTGTAACAGAAAACCTTGAAATTGAGGTTCCTGAGGAACCACTACCAGGTATCACAGATCAGAAACACTTTAGTACTGTTGAGGTGGAAGATCTTACTTCTGCGGAGTATAGCACTCCTTTCAATCCTCCCTTAACCAATACTAGAATTCCGCTTCTGTCACCTGTTGGTTTCCAGCAGCCCCTTTTCAGTGCAGATCCTTCCTTTCCCGATCATCTGATGTCTAACTCAGGAGGTGAACAGGGGGTTCCCCAAAATCCCACTTTAGGTATGAATACCAGCACAGTTAACCCTTCTTTTACTGCTACACCTAGTCAGGCACAAACCACATCTGTGCCTACTCCATCTTTCAGTTTCAACACTAGTACATTAGGTATGCCTAGTTTTACAACGATGGCATCTATTCCTACACCTACTGTTGGACCTAACAGTACGGCCAACTGTGCAACACCTTCTATGTCCCAACCTTTATATCAGATTCCTAGTACTTGGGTTTCCACACCTGTGGTAGGACCAAGTGCTTCTGCAAACATGCTAGTCATGGGTACCATGACTGCACCGTCCACATCAACTTATACTGGTTTTAACACCTTTGTAGGCCCTAACTTGAATCAAGGTAACATGCCTGCAGGTAACACCCCTTTTTCCTTATTCTCAGGGGGAGGGGGTAATATCTTTAACTAGCAATATGGCGGGGCTAACACCCAGCCACAGTGGACGAACCCGCAAAGCACTAATCCACTCTCGTATGGGTGGGGAAATTTTAATAACTCTTTCGTACAACAACAACAGCTGGCAGGGGGAAACCCCTACCAACAAATAGCTGGGGGCAACCCCTATCAACAGTTGGTAGGTGGCAACTCCTATCAGCACATGGCCGGGGGAAACCCTTATCACCAGATGGGTGGGGGAAACCCCTACCAACAATTCATGGGACAAATGATGGGTGGTTCCCCTTATCAAGCATCATCTTACCGGCCTCGTCTACCTTTTCTGGCAACTTTGAATTCGCCAGACCTTTCTAAACTGACAAATGATCCTGTGTGTCATAATTCCACGTGGCCATCAGTTCCCACCAAATTAACTTCGGATATTCCAAAATTCGAAGGCAAAACAAGTGAAAATCCTGGTGACCATGTCACTACCTTCCACCTTTGGTGTTCTTCCAATTCCTTAAACGAGGATTCCATCAGATTGAGATTGTTTCAAAGGACCTTAACTGGTCCTGCAGCCAAATGGTACATTGAACTACCTGCGGCTACTTTCTCTAGTTTTGGGGACCTAGCAACCATCTTTTTGAACCATTTCCAACTTCCTGTTCGGTATGATGCCGAAACAGAACTTTTGTCTACTTTTAGACAAAACAAAGCCACTCACTTATCTGACCACATTCAGGAGTGGCAAAGACGGAAGAGGCTCATAAAGGCCAACATTCCGTCAGAGTTCCTGCTTGAGTGGTACTTGAAATCACTCCTTCCTTATATTTCTAAGGAAGTAGCGACATCTGGAGTATCCAATGAAGAAGAAGACATCTTAAGGACTCAACAGTTAGACCTTGTATATGCATAATCTGGTTTACTGTATGAGATTATACCTGACGCACCGAGATCAAACACTGATCTGAGTAGACCCAAACCTGGACCACATGCTGATGGCATAGTGGATTCAGTTAACTCTGCAGCCTTCGAAGCACTAACCAAACAGGTCCAAGCCTTAACTGTCAAACATTCGACTGCAGAAATTGCTTCCGTCACAACCTCTCCTTCTATGTCTAAGCCTGTCAATCAGGTTCAGAACAATCAAAAGGGCCCTCGGCAGCCCAACAACAAAAAGAAAGGCAATAAAGGAGAGGGGAACCAACAAAAGCCCAAAAAAGACAATGCCGAAGAGGGTAGTAAGGAAGAAAAGAAGGTTAAGTTCCCTTGTAAACTTTGCAAGCAGAACCACCTTACCCACCAATGCCCTCTACTAGAAGAAGCCCAGAAGCTCTTAAGAGAGAAGAAGCCTGCCGTCTTGAAAGATCCATTTCCTAAAGGGCAAGGCTCAACTTCTAGCACCTCCAAAGTTGGGGGCACTTCGCATGCTTCGGTTGATCAAACATTTATAAACATGGTTAATTCAGATGCACTTTTGCAAACAAGAGCCAGGAACTATACCCCGGAAGCGCAGAAAAAGGATAAGGAGATTGCTGAATCCTCCACTCCACTCCACATACCTGTGGACCCAATGCCCAAGATTCCGAAAGGTGTCTTGAAGAGGGCATCGCACAATCCCAACACACGGGCTGCTTCCAACTACAATGTGGTTGAATATCTAGCCCAAACCCCTTGTGCCATGTCTACTCTAGAAGTCTTGCAGAGTTGTCCATTGCAACGAAATGCACTTCTGGCAGCTATTGGGAGTATGGAGTCCTCCAACATGTCTGCGTGATTTGACATGACTGATGTCAAATACCAGTTGCCATATCACGTTTCCCTCCAGATTGAGGTCGTTCATGGACCAATGACCATTAGACGAGTTGTAGTAGATGAGGGAGCATCGACTTGCGTAATGTCGATTTCCTGTTGGAAAGCTCTAGGTTCTCCTGAGTTAGTCCCTTCCAACACAATGCTTACTGCATTTGATGGCAGAACTTTCCATCCACATGGATTTTTGCCATCATTTAATGTCACTTTGGCCGGTAAGACAGTTGCTGTTGAGATAGAAGTTCTGGACGCTCCGCTCGATTACAATATGTTATTGGGTAGGAGTTGGACTTATGCCATGCAAGCTATAGCATCGGCAGTGTTTCGAGTGGTCATGTTCCCATTTGAAGGTAAGATCATTACAGTCGATCAACTTTCATTCACTCAAGGAAAACACCAGGCTTCTTCGGAAACCATGATTCCTTTGTTTGATCAAACCGCCCTGGTTAAGGAGAGTTTAGGAGCAGGGTTGTATGGTTCGTTAATACGCACTTTCGACATCCCCTCCCCTGTTCTTTTTATGCGTTCTGATGTGGGTACCGCTACTGAAACATTTACTGTCAGTTTAAGCACTGACCCTTGGATCCTTCCTACCACGTCAGACCCTTTTGTGCCTCCCTCCATTGCAGAAGTGGCCTATATGGAAACTCAACACGCTACAATGGAACATATCATGACTCCACCAGTCTCTGTCGAGTCAGATATAGACTATGCTCCGACATGGTCACTGAATTCTACTCACTCGTTCGATTGTTTAGATACGGTTTTGCCATCTGATGAAGCCATCTTAGAAGTTATGATGTGCCTGGACCAACCTTGGGAACATATGCATCATAGGCCCTACATACTTCTAGATCTAGACAGAATTGAGAGAGGAGAATTCCCTATGAGACCCGGTGGATTGGTTGATTTGTCATCTTCTCCTTCTACTTCAAAAGTTGTTTATGCTGAAGGGAATATGGCTAATATTTCAAGAACAATTCCAATCAACATTTCCACCAAACCCGGGGTCGTGGAAAATATTTTTATTGGTGCAGACTATTCTCCAGAAGAGATAGCTCTGTATACAAAACTGTTTAAAGAATTCCGCGACGTTTTTGCTTGGTCATATGAGGAGATGCCAGGTATTGACCCAACCATTGTGGAGCATGTCATCACAACATACCCTAACGCGAAACCTGTGAGACAAAAGCTCCATCCCGTAAACCCTAGAAAAGCAGCCGCCATCAAGGTGGAGGTTGAAAAGTTGCTCAAAGCCGGTTTCATTTATCCGATCGATATGACGGAATGGGTTTCAAACCCCGTTCCGGTTGATAAAAAGCAAGGCACTATTAGAGTTTGTACTGACTTTCAGGATTTTAACAAAGCTTGTCCGAAAGACAACTATCCCACACCATTTATCGATCAAATCATAGATGCGTGTGCAAGACATGAGATGTTCTCTTTTATGGATGGTTTTTCGGGATACAATCAAATAGAGATCAAACCTGAAGATCAGCATAAAACAGCTTTCATTTGCCCGTGGGGCACCTTTGCTTATTGGAAAATGCCATTTGGTTTGAAGAATGCTGGAGCAACTTTCCAGCGAGCAATGGATTTTGCTTTTCATGTTATCAAACACATTGTAGAACCTTACTTGGATGATCTCCTGGCGCGATCTTGAAAGAGACGGGACCATCCGGATCACCTTAGACAAGTGTTTGAAAGATGCAGAAAATATAAGATTCGTTTGAATCCGAATAAATGTGTATTCTATGTCGAATCAGGACGTTTACTAGGTTTCATTGTCTCTAATCGTGGTATAATGGTTGACCCACTTAAAGTTGAGGTGATTGTCAATCTGCCTCCTCCTCGCACCTTGCAACAACTTCAAATTCTGCAAGGCATGTCTAATTGCTTACGGCGATTTATCATAAACTATGCCAAAATTACCAAAGGTTTTATGAGGCTACTCAAACAAGATTCCTACTTTGTGTGGGACGAAGCTGCACAAGCATCCTTTGAAGCTTTAAAAAAGGCACTCCTTTCAGCACCCTTGTTGAGCCCGCCAGATTACTCAAAAGATTTTCTTTTATACCTGGCAGCATCTCTTACTACAATTGGTATAGTTTTGGTTCAGGAAGATGATATGTTACAAGAACATGTTGTCTACTATCTTTCTCGCGCATTGATAGCCCCTGAGGTTAAATACTCGCACGTTGAGAAGTTAGCACTTGTTGTGGTCTATGCGGTACAGAGACTTCGTCACTATATACTTTTACGAACTACTACAGTGATAGCCGAAGTCAATCCTTTCCAGTACGTTCTCACCCGACGAATCATCAGTGGGAAATAAAATAAATGGATTGTGATTCTACAGGAATTCGATTTGGTATTCCAATTAGCCAAATCGAAAAAATCACTAGTGTTCACTGAATTAATCTCAGAATTTTCAAGTGTCCTAGAATGTGTTGAGGAAGAAACATCATTCCCTGATGAACATATCTTTCTCATCGCCTCCTCTGACCCATGGTATGGAGATATTTTAATATATCTCCAGACTTTGAGGTGTCCTACCACTTTTTCCCGAGAAGAGCGATGCAAGCTTAAAAGCCATGTGAAAAACTACCTTATTATCTCAGATACTTTATATCGACGTGGGGTAGATTCCATTTTACGACGTTGCTTAACTCGGGAAGAAGCTGAAGCAGTATTAAATGATGCCCACAGTGGATCTTGTGGGGGATATCTTTCCGAGTTGGCAACAGCTCAGAAGATACTTCGTGCCGGATATTTTTGGCCCACGATCTTTAAAGATTGTGTGGAAGCAGTGAAACAATGTCGACCGTGTCAGTTTTTCACTAAGAAAATGAGGGCACACCCAGCTCCTCTTCATCCTGTAATTACAGCAGGTCCCTTCACAAAATGGGGGGTTGATTTCATGACATGCAATCCAGTTTCAGCTGGAGGACATCATTACATCATCGTTGCCATTGACTACTTTACTAAGTGGGCAGAGGCAATGCCTACTTTTAAGGCAGATGGAGAAACTGCCGCTTATTTCATATTTAATCAGATCATAGCACGGTTTGGCATACCTAAAGAGATAGTGACTGATCATGGCAGTCATTTCCAAAATAGCATGATGACTGAGTTATATAAAATGCTTGGTTTTCGACAAGAACATTCGTCTTCATACTATCCTCAGGCGAATGGACAAGGTTAAGCAGTGAACAAAACTTTAAAAGTCATATTGCAAACAACTGTTAATGCCAGTTGGAATAACTGGCACATCATGCTATACCCGGCTCTTTGGGCTTACCGAGCCAACGTTAAGACTGCTACTGGTTTCTCTCCCTTCCAACTGGTGCATGGGATAGAAGCAGTTGTGCCGATCAAATGCGAGATTCCTTCGCTAAAACTAGCAGTTCAGTTACTACCTGATACTTCAATACTCGAAGAACGTTTGTTACATTTAGAACATCTAGATGAACAGCGCCGGGATGCGCTTATAACAAACGAGGTTCACAAAAAATGAGTCAAAGGACAATACGACAAAACCGTCAAACCTAGAGTTTTCATCGAGGGAGATTTGGTCCTACTTTGGGATCAAGACAAAGAACCTTTAGGACCCGGTAAATTCAAATCCAGGTGGCTCGGACCTTATATAATTTCTCAGGTATTGAAGAAAGGTTCCTACGAACTGGTAGATTACGAAGGTAATAAGTTGGCTGAGCCTAGAAATGGGCTCTACCTGAAGAAGTACTACGCCTAGGCTGAGATACTTTTTCTTGTAACATAGCTGTATATTTTTGTAAAGCTAGTTTGTTATGTTCGTTAGGTGATCTTATGTGTGTTTCTCGTTTCGTGTACCAGATTTCAACCACACATTTCTTAGGATTCGCTGATGGCGCCAGTCACCACACCTGTCAGTTGGCTGCAGCAGCTTGGGTCATTAACTCACCCGCTGACCAACTTGTATCTTCGGGGGGGGTTTGTTTGGGACCTACCACGAATAATGTAGCTGAATACAATGCAGTTATAGAACTTCTCTGAGATGCTCTCAGTCATGTCATTTCGTGCCTGGAGGTAAGGATTGACTCACAATTAATTGTATTTCAGTTAACAGGTGTCTATCAGATCAGGGATCTAGGATTGCTACGTTAGTTTCTATGAGTTAGACTATTGGAAAGACAATTTCATTCTATTAGATATGAACACATTCTGAGAAGTTTAAACACTTTAGCTGATTCATTAGCAAACTATGTGTTAGACTGGCATTTGCATCATACATTATAAACAACATTACACACATAAAATTTAGACGCATACACATGTAAATAACCGATACTGTATATAACTGGTACTGTATCAAAAAATATGAGTTTTGAGTCATGAGTCGATCAAGTCAAATCATAAAAGTACAAAAGTTGGGCATGGTAGCCTCAAAAATATATACATATAATGTTTTTCTTCTCCTACGGAGAAGGAGGAACCTCCTCATCATCTACCGCATTGCAATAGCACATCACTAGTCTAGCAACTCGCCGCAGCACCCTAAGCCATGCTGGGGGCACCCCAACAACATCTTCCTGCATGTCAATAGGTATCTGGTCCATGCGGCATGCAGGAATCTCATGAGTCAACCGACTCATTTTTCTCTCCAAGGTTCCCAACATAGCATCTGCTGCAGAAATATCAGCTGGCCTCACATAGATGGCAGGATGGCCCTCAGGATGAACAGGCCCAGCATCTGCATTTGACACTTGATTAGAACTCCAAAACTCATTCATAAAAATCAAATACTTGAAAAGTTTGAAAAAATTAAATAAATTCTCAAAATTAAACATACCAATATCTCCCCAGGCTCCACCTGGCGGAAGCACCAGCTCTGGATCGTGACGGAAATCCAATCCAGCATAGGGAAACTGCTCAAACGCGGGTACTTGCCTCTCCCACCACCCCCAGAAGTCATCAGTGTGGTAACAATACTGACTTTCCCCACCACCCTGGCGGAGAAAAATGTCACCCCAATGGCCTAGTCTAGGCTCACGGGGGTTAATCTTTGGTAGAGGCATCCCCAAACTAATAGCAGGCATCCTCTCGAAGAAGAAAGTACACAAAATACTTCCGTACCCAAAATTCTTCATTGTGCCAGTTTTGCAACCCGTCAATTGATACTTCATGTTTGCCAGCAAGCTAGTACTCCAATCATAAACATGGCCATGCAAGCACTGTACACCAATATGCATCAAATTCCTGGAAGCTAAGTGTTGTGATGCATTACTGGCTACCCAGTTGATCATGCTCACTATCACTTTCAGCGGGAGACCATCAATAGTTGAAATCAGGACTTGGCTTCCCGATTTTTCTGCTCCGGCAACACAGTATGTATTTAGATATTCTTGCACTGATCGTGCACCCAAATGAGAAGTCCCTTTCAGATTGATTACGTCTCCTCTCCTTGAGAGACCAGTAATAAAGTATATGTCCTCAATGGTAAGCTCAAGAGTTTGCCCCCGGATGACGAAGGTATTAGTATCGACATCCCAATACTGAATCAGTCTCCGAAACAACTTGTTTAGTGCCCGCATGTTTATGGTTCGATAAAATTTCAACAAACCGCATCTACGGAGTGCATGGAGGGTAGCCGGGTCTTGCATGGCTAACCTATCCATGTCTTCATGCTCCCTTTCCCTCCATTGTTAGACCATCCTGCACAAAAACCCCAAAATTTTTGAGTCTCGGCGCTTGAAAGGAGCTTTGCAAGTATGTATGCTACTGTGTATACTACACAGTAGCATGTAGGCGCTACTTTGTTTGAGTAAAGTAGCACCCATTGCGTTTGTACGCTACTCTTGTGTATACACAGTAGCGCACTTGCATAAAACCTTATGAGCATCGCGTTGCAAGCCATCTTTGCTCAAAAATTTAAAAATAAACCATTGAAATGCAAGATAGGTGAATTTCTACTTACTTGATGGAGGATGTTTGGTGGTTGGATGCCCGGTTCGATCGCAATGGAGATTGGAAATTTGCAACAGTTGCCCCAATTTTTGCCCTACAACACAAATTGAAAATTGATTTTTTAACAATGAAATTATATATAAAATTGGATTTTGATTTTTACCCATAATTTTTAATTTTCCATAGTTTCAAAAACTTTCAAAAACCCTAATTAATCAATTGAAACACAAAATAAGGTATAACACTGATCCAAGTTCAATTTTCACTCAATTGTTGTTGGATTCGTCTCCTAAGCTCAAATTTCTTGATGATAGACCTTGTCAGTTGACTAAACATTCCAAATTCATATATCATTTAAGATTTTTTGCCGCATCGACTAATATTTTGTTGAAGACCTAGTCTTGGGCAGGGCATGAAGCTACGATCCTAGAAGCCGACCTTTAAGTCATTTTAATCTCTTGTTTGGACTATTTAAACCTAAACAAGATATCCGAGCAAACTTTTCTTCTTCGAGCTCATTAAAGTATCCGAAGGCTCATCCACTCAGGTATAGAATTATCCCTTTTTCGGGCCTCACTGGATTAACTACGGAAAAGGTATACTCTAGGTATACTCCTGTATGCGCTAGAAGAGTTCTCCTTTCATTGTTTTATACTTTTTCGGGGGAGGAGACGAACTGTACGAAAAAGTACCTTTTGGAGTCTCTCTTTAGGGTTTTTCAGATTCTCTAAACATGAAAATACCAAGCGAGCATTCACCTACTCGGGCTCGATGTGAAATCCACGAGAGGGTAAGTAGAGGACTGTTTAAGTTTTTCAAATCTATAAACAAGAAAACACCGCCGAGCACAGACCAATCTGGGCTCGATTAAAAATCCACGGATAGGTGAAAAGAGGATTGTTTAAGTTTTTCAGACTCTATAAACAGGAAAACACCGGCGAGCAGTAATCTGCTTGGGCTCGATATTAAAATCCACGAGCAGATATATGGAGTTATTGTTTAAGTTTTTCAGACTCTTTAAAATTGAAAACACCGGCAAGAAAGAACAGATTTTGGCTCGATATTAAAATCCAGAGATCAGTACATATAGAGTAATCTTCTATCTCTTCTTCGAACTCTCTAAATTATCAAGAAGGTACTGAGTCTTCCTCCCATGGGCTCGTTAAATTTTTTTACATTGTTGGACCTATTGAGTTTTCATTCTTTCTTAGACTCAATAAATCCACAAGAAGGGTATTCTTTTATCTAAAAAGAATAAGGAACGGGAAAAACATATCATATCTTCATTGTCAAAGGCAGTTTCAGTCAAGTTCTATCCTTGAACACAGCACCTACTTGAGTCTATCTTGTCGGTTGGGTTTAGTTTTGGCCTCAGGGTGAACCTTTCCTCCGAGTTATTTACTCCCTCGGTTGGTTATTCTTCCAACCATATGGAGGGTCTGTTAATGTCTCTTACATTTCAGACTTATTTACCGCATTATGTCAGAAACTGCCTAAGTCACTTTGTGTCGTGCTCACTGTTCAAGGATATACCCTGTGTCGGCCATTCTGCAATTTACCTTGACCTCATGTGTCAGCCTTCCTAGTGTCAGTCCTGTTACATATTATTCCATATCAACTCTTACCAGTTGAGTGTTCCTCGAGTTGGATGATGGAGGATGCCTTAAGGCCTCCCTTCCAACGGACTTCTTCCCATCGACACCAAATCATTATTCTGGGATTGAAGTTTAGAGTTTCGGTTAGTACCTTGGAGATTGCAGTCACCAGTGGCAATTTTCCTTGCTGTTGAATGATGAGAATACATCAATGTCTCTTCTTCGACAGGATTCCTAAGTGTTCGACTCCAAGTCCATCTGTTCACATTTGGCGAATCGTACTTGGTATCTTGGACTCCATCATCATTATCGGTGGAAGTCCTCGCATTTGTTAACGGTATACATCAATGACTGGTAATCAAACGATGCCCTCCATGTTCGACTATCAACTCATCTATTCCCATGGTTCGGGTTTGTACCTAGGGTTATTGTGGGATGAATACCTTGGGATTTTGATGACATTACCTCATTTTGTTATCACCCAAGTTGCGCAATACTGAGCCTCACTCATATTCGACTCTCCATGAGACATAAATCCAGTTTGTTGTTATGGCTATGATCTTTCAGTTTGACATGGATCCACGCTTGTATTTCAAGTGGCCATGATTTATATACATCTCCTTGTTATGTATCAGAGATCATGTTGTATCACACTACACATCTATAATATGTCAAAAATGTAATTGCTCGCTGACCTTGATCTTTAATGCAGGTTTCTTGTGACTTGTTTTCTGCGGTTCTGTGCTCCTCCTCTGGCTTTGGATTGTAATGTATTTCGACCATCATTTCCCTCTGACCTCACACATTAGGGGGCATCTGTTATAGGTCAAACTTGCACCTCTCCATCCATGATCACCTTGAGCTGCTGATCACACAAAAGGACAACTTGGATGGAGGAGCATGTTGACCTTGGATGATATGACAACTCATCCCATTTCCTGAAAATACTGGAAAATATACAAAAATATCATTTTGAGATATGAGCGCTACTCTACTCAAAGAGACTAGCGCCCATACGCTACTCCACTGTATAATAGTAGCGCCCATATCTAAGTATACGCTACTCCAGTGTATCAAAGTCGCGTCCGACATTTAAAATCGAATGAGCGCTAGTTGTTAAACACTAGGGTAGCATCGTATACGCTACTCCACTGAAGAAGAGTCACGTACATCTTAAAAGATGATTAAAAAATATATTAATTCATCGAGGAGGATTAGTTGATGGCAGTTTCCTAACTCCCCCAACTTCCTCCATAACTACATCTCGACCTGAACTGCTTCTTTGAACCTATAAATACCAAGAAGGTTAAAGAAGCAAGGTTAGAAATTATGGCTAGAAAAGCTAGAGGATGAGTTAATGGAGAAACTTTAATACATTAGAGAAGTTGTTGCAGAAGACATCCAAGCCAGAGCAGAGCCATAGCCCAGAATCTAGTTGCAGGAGCCTGCTTTATTGTCAGGTATACTTGTACTTCATTCTACTTTTTGACAAATAAAGGTTGAAGTGTTTTTCTTGTTCCAATTTGAATGTGTTAGGAAATGGCATTTTAGATTGGATTTATTTTGGTCAATGCTGAATGTTAAACCTTGTTTTTGTTTATGTCAAGCTTTATATATTGCCCAAAATGTTTTGAGAAAGGTATTGTTGTTGCAGGTTTGCTGAAGGAAAGGTAGATTTGGAAGCTGGACACAAGACCGAGTCAAGGCTAGGATCAGACTTCGGTTAAAAGGTGTGTTCCCTAAATCTACAATCTATTTATTTTTGTAAATACCTCTGTGATAGCATCAATACACTTACCTGTCACCCCAACCAAGTTGATAGCAGTAGTTTCCTTTCTATAGGGTAGAAATGCCCGCCAACAACGGTTGTCGGGAAAAGATGTTGCAGCCGCTAGGAAAGGTGTTGTAACTGCCAGGAAATGGTTCACAGCTGCCAGGAAAAAGGTTTTACGGCTACGAGGAAATGATATTGCAGCCGCTGGGAAATGGTTCACGGCTGCCAGGGAAAGATGTTGTAGCCGCTGGGAAAGGTGTTGTAGCTGCCAAGAAATGGTTCACAGCTGCCAGGAAAAAGGTTTTACGGCTGCCGAGAAACGATATTGCAGCCACTGGGAAATGATGTTGCAGCCGCTGGGAAAGTTGTTGCAGCTGCCAGGAAATGCTTCACAGCTGCCGGGAAAAAGGTTTTATGGCTGTCGGGAAAGGATATTGCAGCCGCTAGGAAAGTTGTTTACAGCTGCTGGAAAAAGGGATTTTATGTCTGCCGGGATATATGTCGCAGCTGCTGGAGAATATGTCGCAGCTGCCGGAAAATGTGGCGCAGTTGCCGAAAAATATGTTGCAGCTGCTGAAAAAATTTATTTTTAAGGAAAAGGAAAATACAACACAGGAAGGCATAGGAAGATGACTCACATTTGACAGGCCCAATCTGGTCATTCCCCTGGCGCTTCCCTGGAAGTTTTTGAAAAACAACAACAAACGAAAAGATCAAATGCAAAGAGAAAAAAAACAATTATACACTACAGCAGAAAAGAAAGAAAATTATTTATGTACAGTAATTCAAAATGCGATTTTCAGTTTAAGGATTGGAAAAGGCAAAGAGAAATTTCTGCTCTGGTGCCAGCTGATAATCTGGATCGGCGGCAATTTGTGAAATGAATGCATCTTTCAAAATAGGCTTACGATACAGTCGCATTCTTTGGCCATTAGAAAGTAATGGTATACGGTTTTCATCGATGGTCACCAGACGGACAGTGCCGTTGTCAAATACCCTATCGACCAAATATGGACCCAGCCACCTTGTACATAATTTACCTTTAAAATCCCTTTTGAACCTGGAGTCATATAGTAACGCCCAGTCTCCTTCACGGAAGATTTTCTTTTTAATAAATCGGTCATGCCAATTGGATCTCTGTTGCTGAAGCAACACAGTCTGGTCCACTGCAGCTAACCATTTCTCATACAATTCATTTAGTTAATTCAATCTTCTCTTCTGGGCTTCTGTTACATCTAGATTCATTTTGGTGGCTATCTTCAGGGTTTTGATCTCAAACTCAATTGGAAATATGGCACTCTTTCCATACACTAAATCATAGGGAGAGAACCCTGTGGTGTTGCGCCAATTTGTGCGATATGCCCATAATGCTTCTGGAAGCCTGTAAGCCCAATCCTTTGGATGGCTCTTAACTGTTTTAGTAAGGATTGCTTCAATAACTTTATTAGTACTTTCCACTTGACCAATGGCCTGGGGGTGGTAAGGTGAAGCCACCCTATGCTGCACATGATACTTCCAGAGCAAGGATTCAAATTGGTGTGACATGAATTGCGGCCCCCCGTCGATAACTACTTCCTTCGGTACCCCAAAGTGGGTAAAGATTTCACCATACAGAAAATCAATCACTGCCTGGTCATTATCCTTAGCCAAAGCTACAGCCTCTACCCACTTGGTCATATAATCAATACAAACCAGAATGTAAACTTTCTGTCTGGAAGGAGGGCTGATAGGGCCAACAAAATCCAGTGCCCATCTATCAAATGGTTCAATTACTACTTGAGGTTGTAGAGGCATCTAATCTATTTTATTAGGCTATCCCATCCTTTGACAGCTGTCACAGGACTGAACATACCTTTTAGCATCCCTAAACAGATTCGGCCAATAGTAGCCCATCCGCAGTGCTTTATGCCCTGTTCTTTTATCTTCAAAGTGTCCCCCACAAGGTCCATCATGACAGGATTTTAGTATGTGAAATATCTCATCTTCCCTTACACATCTCCTAATCTCAAGATCAGGCCCTGTGTAGAAGAGATGACCATTGAGCCAACAATACCTAGCACTTTGCTGGATGATTTTTCTCTTTTCTTGTTTAGACATGTGTGGCGGGAGATTTCCTGCAACCAAATAATTAGCAATGTCTGCATACTAGGGGGAATGAGCTGAAAGTGCGAATAGATGTTCATCTGGAAAAGAGTCCTCAACAGGCGAACTGTCATCACTGTTAGTAAAATGAGATAAAAAATCAGCAACAACATTTTCTTTTCCAGGTTTATCTATAATGGTAATATCAAATTCTTGCAATAATAAGAGCCACCTGGTCACTCTGGCATTGGTGACAGGTTTGTTCATTAAATATTTAATGGCAGAGTGGTCATTGTGCACAAATGTAAGATACCCAGTAATGTAATGCCGAAATTTATTAATAGAGTAAACAATAGCAAGGAATTCTTTTTCGGTAACAGTATAATTAAGTTCAGAAGGGGCTAAGTTTTTACTAACATAATAAATGGCATAAGGTACTTGACCATCCTGTTGTCCTAATATTGCTCCAATGGCAGTATCAAAAGCATCTGAGGAAATGTGGAAGGGTAGGGTCCAATTAGGTCCCCTTAGGACAAGAGCTATGGACAGCTTCTCCTTAAGATTATCAAACGCTGTCTGGCATGCTACACTCCACACAAACTGTACATCCTTCATTAACAGATAAAACAAAGGAGAAGCAAGTTTGGAGAAGTTTTCTATAAACCTCCGGTAATATCTAGCATGTCCCAGAAAACTTCGCACCTCTTTCTGAGTTGAAGGAGTCGGTATATTTTTTATCACCTTGATTTTTGAAGGATCCACCTGAATTCCATTGGTAGAGATGAAATTCCCTAATACCACCCCCTCACTCATCCTCATATGGCACTTTTGAGTGCTTAATGAGAGTCGATTTTGTTCGCAGCGAATTAAAACCTTCTTTAAATTTTCTAGTGCTTCCTCAAAATCCTTGCCATAGGGAGTAAAATCATCCATAAATACTTCCATACTATCATTAACTAATTCAGAGAATATGCCAATTACAGCTCTTTGAAATGTTGCCGGTGCGTTACATAAACCAAAAGGAAGCACCCTGTAGGCAAACGTTCCCCAGGGACAAGTGAAGGTTGTCTTATCCTGGTCCTCAGGAGAAATCTGAATTTGGTTGTACTCGCTGAACCCATCTAGGAAGGAGAAGAACTTCTTCCCTGATAGTGTATCAAGTACTTGGTCAATAAAGGGCAAAGAAAAATGATCCTTTTGCGTGGCTTTGTTCAGTTCCCTATAATCGACACAGACCCTCCATTTACTATTTTTCTTGGGCACAATTACGAGTGGAGAAACCCACTCACTATCTGAAATAGGATATATAAATCCTACTTCCAAAATTTTCTGGATTTCTTCCTTCACTATATCCCTCAGATTGGGGTTCATGCGTCGTTGGGGTTGATACACAGGCCGGGAGTCATTTTAAATATAAATATGGTGGGTGCATAGATTAGAGGGAATACCCCTCATGTATGTATACTCCTAGGAGAATGCCCCCTTGTGTTCCTTCAAGAGACTGATTAGGCGCCTCTGTTCCTATGAGGAGAGACTAGGGTTGATATTCAAAGTCCTTCCAGGCTCTACCTCAATAGGGATACTTTTTGAAATTTTCAAAACTTGGATTATATTTGTGTCACCAACTAATGCTTCTTCCGTAATATTTTCTTGTTCTTCCTTACCAAGGGTAATGTTCAGGATTTGATAGACCTCTTTATCCACTGAAGTAGGTTCACTAATAAAAGTACTAATAGCATCGTCTTCTGTTTCGTTTTTAAAAGTTAAGGCCTTCCCTATAGTTAATAGTGTCCGAACATCCTCCTCCTCCTCCTGCTCCATCCAAAGGGAAGTATCAGCCTCTAGACTTGGTCGAGCTAGAGGATACAGGGTGAGGTTTTTAGCCTCTGTACAGTCAGATATAGTCATGGACCCTGATCGACATCTGATGCAAGCATTAGCTGTGGCCAACCAAGGCCTCCCCAGGATCAATGGGTGTCCCCCCAGCTGTGATTTTGGTTGTAATACCAAAAAGTTAGTAGGGTACTCCCATGAATCTACTGAGATGACAAGGTCATCCAGAATCCCTTCAGGTCTAATGGTGGATCTGTCCGCCAATTCTAAAATGTTAGGTGTCGATCTAAAATTAGTGAGTCCAAGCTTCTTTACAGTCTCAATTTTTATGACATTGATCACTGCTCCTAATTCGACTAGCACGTTGGGTATCTGCGTTTGTCCTATATGTACAGTGACAGTAGGATTGCCAGGGTCATCATACTTGGTCACAGGGGTTTTTCCTATTATCAAACCAGATAAATTCCCTATGACGTGAACAGTGGGAGGATCTCTGGGTTTCTTCCCTAGTTTCTTAGTGCATAGGTCCTGAACGGTTCTAGCATAAATAGGCACGTCTTGAAGAGCTTGAAGAAGGGGGATTTTGACATAAAGATTCCTTAACTCTCCTAGGAGGTTAAACTAAGGTTGCCCCCATACTTTTGGTAGCATTAGTCTCTCAGGGTATGGTGGTTGCCTTATCAGCTGGGTAGGCTGCGTATTGTTTGATTTCTCATTTGATGTTTCAGCAGTCCCATCTAAGGGATGCTCAGCATCTTCAGTGATAGGAACTGTATGAGATAGATGCTGTGAATTCCCTCCTTCTTTATGCACATAAGGTGGAGCATCTTCTGTAATTACGGGTTCTACTATTTTCCCAGATCGTAGATGAATATCATTACAAGGTACAGGGGAAAGGGAGTAGGTCGGCATATTGACAGTTTCTAATTGATGGATTGTTTTATTATTTGGGTTAGGATTAGGTTGGGCAGGCAGCTGAGGCCGTATTGGTATATTAGGGACATAATTATTTTGCAGCTGCAGCTGCGACTGCTGACATGGGTTTTGAGGATATTGAGGAAATTGAGGGTATGGAGGAGAATATGGTGACTATTGAGGTGGAGGTGGTTGAGGAAACTGGTTCCTAAGATGGAAGTTCCTCCATCCAGGAGACCACGACGTAGGTTGATGTGGTGGCTGTGTCCAGGGACTCCATGAGTTATAATTTTGCATTGTAGGTTGGGAAGGATTCCACTGAGCATAATTTGAAGGGAATTGTGTATTCACAATTTGCATGTTATTATTCCAATTGCTCATATTGTTCAAAAATGGAAATGAGTCTAGAGGCATACTTTGATTTCGAGGCTGCCAAGGTTTCTTTTGTGTAATGAAATAGGTTGATTCCACTTCTGGAGTTGTTGTCTGCAGAACATCCTTCACTTGGGAAAGTGAGGGGCATTCTTTCATGTCATGGTTTAGCTCACACAGTTGACATACTTCTACTTTGTCAAGCGGGCATTCTTTCAGTGGATGATTCTTTCTACATCGGGGACATAACACACCTAGTGTGGGATCCTCCACTGCCTGTTTTTGTTTTTCCTTCCGGACATCGATCTCCGAAGAGATGGAGCTCATCATTTCTGTTTTAAAATTTTCAAGGAGATTGCCTATCTCTGCACGGGTAGCTCCTCAGTTGGACGACTTCTGAGTTCTTTCGAAGACATCACGTTCCATCTTATCCCGTTTGTCCCGCTTATTGTTCCTGGAAGACCCCCTGGAGTATCTCTTACATAATTCCACAATCTTCCCAAAAGGTTCTTTGGAGATATCTCCCTTTCCTAGCAGGTTTAACCTTTCTAAACAATCATCCCTGATCCCACGAAGCAAGATTATCTTGAGCACGTCCAGCCCCATGTTCGTCTGCCCGGCTCTTTGCACATTGTACAGCAACCTTTCTACAAAATCCTCCAGACTTTCGTCCTCCTTCTGCACCATTTTGAATAATTCCTCTCTTTTGTCGTTGGTGTTGCAATATTCCTAATATTTTTCCAGGAACACTTGTTTCATCTTATCCCAATTAGCAATGGTTCCTCCCCTAAGGCTCATGAACTAGCGTAATGCATTGTCCTTCAGGGTGGCAGGAAAAAGTTTTAGCTTTTGGGAATCGGTGACATAATCATAGCTGCGACAGAGGATATCGAATTCAAAAAGGAATTTGTCTGGATCTTCTGCCACCCTTCCATGGAAGCGAGGCAACACTGATGGTGAGATGTTTTTCATAGGGGCTGTCCCTTCTGGCTGCCGAATCGGAAATTGTAGTGTAGCCGTCGTTCCCTCAGGCAGGGAGTGATTTTCATGATGATAGTTTTCCACCATTGCTTCTTCCTCGTCGGACTCGTGTCTGTTACTCATCTCCTCTTCTGTTTTCTCCTCTTCGTTCATTCCTGCATTCTTTTCCTTGTTTTTTTCTTCATCCTTGTTTTGATCCTGATCAACAAAATTCTAGTGGAACTGCATCCACTCTTCTTCAGTTACATCCTTCCCGTAAATGTGGTAGATCGGACCTCTACCAGCAAGTCCAGTTGTAACAGCTGTGTCTTCCTCAGTTGTAGCAGCAGGTCCAGTTGTAACAGTTGTGTCTTCCTCAGTTGTAGCAGCAAGTCCAGTTGTAACAGTTATGTCTTCCTTAGCTGTAGAAGCAGGTCTAGTTGTAATAGCTATGTCTTTCTCAGTTGGGATATACGAGGGATTCATGGCTGCTCGTGTATTCTCCACCGTGGAGCCTGACGCTGGCACCCTAGGATTAGCAAGGTTTCTTCTGATAGGAGTTTCTTGATGACGAGCCCTGGTGGATGAATCAGTTCTGTCAACAAGATCGTCAATGAATGTTCTTCTACCCAATGGTGGTCCTCGACCGTGACCTGAGCCACCTGCACTATTAGTATTTTGTGAGGTTTTGGGAGTTGGGAGGTGATCGCGTTTTACCCTCCTCGTATTCATGTGAACCGAATCATTTCAGCAAAGAAAAGAATGACTAGAAACAATTACCAGATGGAACTAATGATTAGTGTTTAATTTTTATCCTTCCCTAACAATGACGCCAAAATGTCGAGCACCCAATATGTAGATAGATTATTACCAACATAGAGAGAATGCGAGATTTATTGTCAACCCGAGAAAGTCTTTTATTTCAAAGGATAAATGCACAATCTATGCTTGAACACCAGATCACTATAATTGAACACTTTTATCCTTTAACAACTATGTCCATCCCAAGGATCTGTGTAATCCCAATTGCCTTCTAAATGCTACAATTTCAATTCCTTTCTACCATGCATCAACAAGAAATGATGTAAGATTCAACAATCAATTGTAGATAAAAAGAAATCCTATTCACATCCTAGAACAATCACCTCTTCAATCTAATCACTCTTGAAAACCATAAGCATAAACTGAAATATTAATCTAGAAATTCAATTGCAAAGGATTGAGTTCAACTGCTCTAAGAGTTTGAATTACAGGAATGGAAATCAACAATCAGGAAAGATAATTTGCAAGGGTTCATGGGATAACAACTTAAACTGCAGGATGAACAAGCCTGTGTACAACTATCACACGAATTGCATAAAGAAAGTTTCCTACTCAGTCGACTGTCACTCTATACCACTTACCAATCTCAAGAAAATGTAATCCTAATTACACTTCAAATCCACACTTACTACTGCTGCGTACAAAGGAAATATCATTAACAAAACATCACACAACAATAAATTTGAGAAGTCCTACTTTAAATCAGCAATCTCTGTGGAAGACAGGCCCAGCCTTCACACAGAGATGCTGGCTGAACAACATAAAGTTCCTTTAACTCAAAGGTAACTCTTTATATTAACAGAAGGATGATTACACAGTTTGCTTCTACTGCTAATACAATGAATGAATTCTCCCTTGTTAAATCCCCTGGGTCGAGGAAGCTCCCCAAATTTATACATGCAGATCATAACATCCAATCCTAATAATGGGCAGCCATGAAGATCTCTGATCTTCAGGCACCCTAAATAATACTAGCTGTTACAAACGTGGCATAATAAAGACATAGAAAAATGCGAGAAAGTTGTTGATTAGCCCAGGAGTGGCAATCTTCCCAAATCAAAATTATACTCGAGCAACAATATACTAAAGATCTCCAATTATAACACATTCTGTTACAGCTACCCTGTCACAGCTCCATCTAGAATGTTACATTGGAACCACGTGCCTTAATTGATGATCGGAGCCCCGAGGATTCTTTTAAGCAGCGAACATCCCTCCTTTCAAGACTTGTTTAGCCCCACCTTCCTGCAGTCCACTTATCTCAAACTACTTTCATAAATCATAACATGTTAGCACAATTGAGAGATACATAGCCTTAATTATCACAATCATAAGCATTAATAAGATAAAGCAATGATTTGTCATACCTTAACAGCTTGGGGGAATAAAGTGAGGACAACAGGTCTGATTAGCATGCTAAATGGTGTAGGACAGGGGAATAAAAGGTGATTGAGGATGATTAAAAGGGGCCAATTCTGGGCTCAACAGGATATTGCAAACTTAATGCGAAGTATTTAATCGACTTGCCAATTTCCTTTTGGCATTAATCTAAGTGAGGTTGAGCCTCCATTGAAGGTGACCGAAAGTCCATAGGAAGACTAAGACACTTCATCAAAACTAGAGAGATTTTATTCATCTTCGATTATGAATAAAAACAAGGGGACCATTGTTTTAGCATAAGCAAAATCATCTACCACTTCCAATCATGGGCCAAAATATTCCTCAAAATCCTCTTGATATATGGAAAGAAACCCTACGTAACTTGTAATTTTTATAAATAAATTAGGAATGTACCCAAGCCTAAGAGCCCATATTTCCTATAACTACACCCTTAGAGACAACTCCCCCACCTTTTTACCATGAAATCTTCCAACAAGAGCATGGGAATCCATTCCCACCACCTCACGCATTTTGATATCCTTTCCTAGGACTAGCCTCATAAGAGAGATTTTATGTTTTACACACTTCTTCCTCTTCATTTTGATACTACCAACATCATTCACTTGCATCCCTTTGTTGGCTTCACCTTTATCATTATCAACATGCTTTAAAGAATGTTCTCCTCCATCTCTAACCTTCAACCAACTACCATCCTTTTCCAAAAAAACCTTCCATCCTCGATATCTATAGGATTCACCCTTGGACTTACTAGGTCCATAACCACTTCATAAACAACACCTGAAATAATTTGATTATCCTAAATTAATCCATTTGAAATAGGACCCTCGCCACATATATAATGACTAGTCTATCACAATCCACAACACTCATCTATGGATTAGCCCACCCAAAACCATCAAAATTCCTATAATCAAATTTCCCAAATGGAATATCAACACCATGCAAAGTAATTGAGTCAACACAAGGAAAATTACCTCTTTGCGCAACTAATTCCAAGCCCTAGTGGCCTATTTTCTCACCTAGCAACCTCAACTCATTACAGAAAAACCATGGGTTCTGGCCCTCTTCCCCTTTACTTTCAAAGGAATTGTCCTTCAAAAATCACCAACCAACACTAGGGAACACAAAAGAAAATGTATTCCATGGATAGGTTCCTACGAAAATCTCATTGTACCATCCTTATCTACAGACATTATGTCCTCCAAACAAAGATCATCAAACCCACACCAACTTGACACCTTCCATTAAATCATTTTCTCTATTCTTACACCTCAACCCCAATATCACTTGAACCCACTTTTCCAATAATACAATGAGTTTGAGAATTCTCAACCATATCCATGACCAATAACCTTTTTGTATCCACTGAAAGGATCCAAAGGAGAAATATATTTGTCCTTAGGGTATAACTTTGTAGCTTGGGTTTTGGAGCCTACATACCCCGTCCCACCACCCAATGCCCAAACCTCGCTATTTAGAGAATGGTTTTGATAAGAGAAATGAAAACTTATCTTCCATCCCATGGATCTTCCAAGTAATCTAATGTGTCCTCATACTGATCCATAGAAAACCAACCTAAGGTATACCTATATTAACATGCTATCAACATCATATAATCATTTCTATGTCCACTAATAAATGACATATTATGTTGAAATCATTACAAGTTTTATGCAAAGGTAGATATATCCCTTCATTAATATTCTATCGAAACATTATCAAACACCAAAGGAAAATCAACACAATAAATTGAATTCAAAATAACCCTCATAGCGAATGAAAACCTTGTTTGGCACTAAAGAATGCCACCAATTCAACTAAAGTATTACTTGACATATACATTGAATTTCATCAATGATTATTTATTCATTTCAAATCTAAGTATCAATGTTCTTGAAACTATAATGTCCATGTCCAACAACAGAATGACAAAGAAATCGATTACGGGTTCTAAATTAAGCATGAAGGCCACATACGATCCATAACAAGAAATAAATGCATGTGTAGATGCCAAAAATAAACATATCGGAATTAAACTTCATCCATACCCGTAAAACATGCATTTACTAGCATAAATCATCACATGCATAATCATATCAGCATTGCAAATTCAAATAACAGTGAATAACCGACCAAGCACATATCATATACAAGAGAATACTTATCTAGAACAAAGATCCACGCAATTACTTGTGTTAGTGTAATTTTCCACCCAACCATAGGTACTCTTATTGATGCAAGGAATTGCTTCTTTGCATAACAATTTCGAATTTTATCTAGCTAAGATAAAATAGTTGGGATTATCACCCTAGTTTATAGCCTATTTACAATATTCATAATTTAAAAAGAGAAAATAAAATCTGTGAAAGGAAATAATTAATAAATGTAAAAGAAATCATATATAACAAGTTTTTGCAATAAATTTAAATATGAAAATCAAGAAAGAGAATAAAAAACAAACATTTCAAGATTTGGATTTGAGAAATAAATAAGCTGATTTTATTGATAATAAGTCTGGGTTACAAATTGAAAGACCCTCTTTTCTCACTTATGCGAAAGTGAGGACCAAAAGAACTCTTAAAGTTCTTGAGTGACATCATTTTACCCCATGATCCATGGAAGATTTATTGGAGTTATATGAACCTTGTTGTCATCACCTCAACCATGGTCATGACTCCAAGATCCATCCTTAGTAGTCAAAACCTCATGTTGGCACCCATATCACCCCCAAAGATAAAAAATTCTTTTAAAGGGCATGGCTGGGGGTTGAGAGAATCTTGATGGATAATATCCTTAAAACATTTATATTCGATTTGAGGCCTCATATGTCCTCACCTTATCATTGTCAATACCTAAAGACCCATCCTTAGTGCACAAAACATCCAAATGAAATCCATATCCAAAACAAAGGCCATGTATCCCATCTAGAGAGCTTGTTTAGTGATTCAAAGACTTGTTCATGGATCATGAGCATGAAAATATTCATTTAGGTTCAATTTCCTTCTATAACTCTAGCCCTAACCGTCACCCAAACCCTAGCACTAAACCCTCTTCTTAATCCTCACCATCACCATCACCATCACCATCATCATCAACGTCTTCATCATCACCACCATCTTCATCATCATCATTAACTCTAACTCAAACCCTAATTAAATTTCCTTCTATAAATCTAGCCCTAACCCTCAACCAAACCTTAGCACTAAGCCATCTTCTTCACCATCACCATCACCATCACCATCACCATCACCATCACCATCATCATCATGTCTTCATCATCATTGTTAACTCTAACTCTAACCCTAATTCAATTTCCTTCTATAACTCTATCCCTAACCCTCACCCAAACTCTAGCACTAAACCATCTTCTTCGTCATCACCATCACCATCACCATCACCATCACCATCAACATCACCATCACCATCAACATCTTCATCATCACCACCATCTTCATCATCATCATTATCTCTAACTCTAACCCTAATTCAATTTCCTTCTATAACTCTAGCCCTAACACTCACCCAAACCAGCGAGCAGACTTGGATTTCGTCACCTCCCACAGGTCCACGTGACCATTATGCACCTGTCCACAGTGGCCAAGCATGCTCGAGGGCCTCCAGACGAGAAATGGCCCCCTTGAGCAAATTTGGAATGGCCCTCACTGAGCAAAACCCTAGCTCCGGAGATGGCTCATTGACACCGCTTTCGGGTCTTCGGGGGAGGCTGTGGGGGGTCCCCTAGCTTAAACCCAGCGTCTCATACCCACCAGAATCGATGGATTTGTGAACCAAGCCATGGTTCAGGTGCTACGAGCATTCTAGTTGGGCACCCCAACGCCATTCAGGGACACTTGGAGGATTTACCTCGGGGCTGTGAAACCCAAACCGACGAGAAGACTTGGATTCTGTTGCCTCCCACAGGTCCATGTGGTCATTGTGGACCTGTCCACAGTAGCCACACATGCCCAGGGGCCTTCGGATGAGAAATTTCCCCCTTGAGCGAATTTGGAATGGCCATCACTTAGAAAAACCCTAGCTCCAGAGATGGCCCATTGGCACCGTGTTGATGCCTCGGATATCGTAGCATCAATCAGAAAGGGATTCTCCCCGAGAGATGGTCCCAATTAGACTATCTCCCGTTTGGTGTAGGGAATCCGTCCGGTTAGTGGTTCCGGCAACTGTGGGTTTGGAGTTTAAATCCAATTCTACCGGTTATGGCCCGATCCACCTTTCTTTTGGGTTTTAAGTCTTTTAAATGAGATGCAAGTGACTAAATTATATTCGATCTAGATGCAACTAAAACAAATCTAAGTCTAGGAACCTGGGTAAATCTATCTATCCGTGCAGGGGACACGCTTAAGGGATGAGCAATCAGCTGTAACAGATATCGTAAGGAAAGAACAGATAGCTGTTAATTCTCACAAGTAAAGCTACAACAAGACAAAGATCTTTAGAAGATAGCTTCTAATTCAACATGGAACGCATCTGTTGCTCATAAAAGAGAGAAAGCAAAAAAAATTATTTAATCTACGTAGGAAGAATAAAGAAACAGATCTAAATGTAACAAACTGAAATTAAACTTAAAGATCCCTACAAGGAGCAATTTAAAGGCATGAACAATGAGCCACATGAGTTATCCTGAAGAAAGAACAGTTAGCCATTCGATCTAGAAGAGAAATCTACAGCAATGATAAAGGCATCAGCAGGTAGCTCCTGATTTAATATGAAATGCATTCATTGTTCACACAAATGGAGAAAAATCGTATGCACAGTGAGGAGCAAAATCATTAATACAAAGAAGTAGTTCGGATGGTAAGAATGATCTCACATTACAGAACAGCAGTCATTAGAATAGTCCAACATACAGCCGTCCAACATCCCATGCAAAACGTCCATCTCCCGTGGCTTCTATTAGAAAAATCAATTTACAGGCCCGATACAAGATAGCTTGTATTGGTTTCCAAATTTCCTTCCCTGCCAAAAAGTCCCTTCTAATCTTTCCTAGCTTCTATTTATATCTACACATCTTCCCTTTGGACTGACACCTAGCATCCTCCACCTGTCATTTACAGGAATTTCCTCTATAATCGACTACCAAAAATGATTACTTCTTTTACAAAATTGTTCTGACAGAAATAGGGACAGCTGTCCCATGGCTTACGCCTTACATATTCAAAATATACATAGCAGAAAATTGGCTAACACCAAAGATTTCCCTGCTGGGCACGTGTTTGGCTGAAGAGAGTTGCTCAACTGAATTCAGCCTCTTTTACTCCTGTGCATGAGCCTCAGCTGGGGAAGGGTCGCCCAAGTCAATTGAGGCTGCTGATTGTGCCTGGGAAGGAAGGATTGAGATAGCTGGAGTCTCTGGAATGACTGTCGGGAAAGAGGGACTCGAACCTACTGCTGTAGCTGGAGTGGCTGCTGGGAGAGAAGATCCTGGATCTGCTGATGCTCCTGCTGTTGCTGCAGCTTTCCTTTCCTCCTCTGCTATGTAGCTGTACCACACACCTATGTCCCTTATGACTATGTTTGTTGTAGCAGGGAACAAGATTTTCTGAGAAGTCACATTCTTCCTGAGCTCTGTTTTAATGCTTTGAACTTCTGCTACTGCAGCTTGATGCACTTCCTTCAGCAGATGGTTGTGAAGTGATGATGAACCGATATAATGCTGGAGGTCATCCACAGCCAGGACATCAATCCTTTTCACATACTCCATTTGGACGCCTAGCTCTTCCTTTAGCTGAGACAACCGCTGATCCTTTTCCGGGAAGTCTTCTAGGGTCTGAGGGAAACTCAATGTGCATTTGTCATGGACTCCTTTGAGCTTTTGGTATAGACTGTTAATTTTATCCGTTGTTCTCTGCACACTGGTTATCAGCTTATTGGCACAGTTCCTTCCAAACTCCAGCAAGGCTATATCTTCATTAAAATAGTCCACAGCCTTAAAAGGAAGATGCGGGGGGAAACCCCCTTTCTTTTCTCTCCATGCCATCTGACTTATGACATTTGCCTTGACACGGGTATTCTTAGCTTTGAGCCTATGGGCCTCCGCATTAATTTCTTTTAATCCGACTATCATGGCCTTGAGCTTGCAAACCTCGTCAGTGATTAGCTCCTGCGTGTCATTTATTTGCTTCTGGATGCTGCAGGACAGCTCATGGAAGGGAGACATGTCCATCTTTTTGCTCTCAGCCTGCTCTAACCGCTCAGCTAATGTCTGCTTGTCTGCTTCTAGCTGAGAAGCCTTTTCTTCCGCTCCATTCTTCTCCACTTCTACAATCATTATTTGGAGTGCCAGCTGGTCCTTCTCCTCCTCCAGCTGGTTGTACTTGTTTGACAGCTCCTTATGTTCAGCGTACAAGCAATTATACTTGTTCACTGCCATATCTCTTTGGGCTTGCTCATTAGCCACAGTTTGTTGTAGCGTACGAGCTTTCTTCCTTGTCAATTCATTGTCTCTTACCATCACGCCTACATTGGCCAAGGATGCTTTTGCTATTGCTACAGCTGCGGTCACCATAGCAAAGGGATCTTCATCTGTATTCTGCATTATAGTGACTTCCCAGTGGGTAACGATGTCTTCATGAAAGGGACTTTTGATCCTCTCTTCTGATTTGAGGACCATTGCTTTTCTTTTCTTGTCATAGACAAACTCATTCCACTTGGACACCGTACGCTTTCCCGATCGAGTGTACGGGACAATTGGTCGGTTTATGATGTCTATGTCTTCTTCTTCTGGTGGGGTCCAGACTTCCTGAGCAGGGTCTCCTCCTTTATTTTGGGCACCAGAGCCCCCTGCTTGAGAGGTGTCTATTTCCATGTCCTATATACTGGATCCACTTGCCTCGGCATCTTCCCTTGTCTTCAATTCTTCTTCCGCCCTCTTTTCTGCCTCAGCCTGCTCAGCTTTAGCCTCTTTCTGCTTTTGGGCTTCCTCAGCCTCTTTCCGCAGTCTTTCATTTTCAGCTTCTTGCTGCTTTCTTGCTTCCTCAGCTTCCCGCTGTAACCTTGCTTCCTCTCTTAATCTGAGCTCTTCCTGAGCTCGGGCATCCTCAGCTTCTTTCTCCTTTTGCTGGCTGGTCTTCTGGGCCTTGGTTGAGCTAGAGCTTGCTCCAGTGCCTTGGCGACAGATCCGTAGCTCGGCCATGTTGCTGATGCCTCTGAATGCCTCTTCCTCGGTATCAGGATAGTGGGAGTACTCGAAGTGGGCATAGATATCCTTGCAATGCTCGGCCACTTTACCCTTTCTGTCGTTCCTATGGAAGATTACCTCACCGAAGTGGAAGGATTTCAGCTCTTGAACAAATTCGTCGGCCGAGGCAACCCCCGAGAACTTGTAAGCGCCGATTCAGAAAGGTAGAGGGGGGAAGGAAGCCTTGTGTTGCTTGTGGAGCATTGCTCCAATCCCATCCAAGAAGAGTTGTCTTACTGCTTCTTTGAGCACCACATAGTTTGTGGCATACTGTGGAAATATGTATGGGGGCTTATTCCCTCCAAACATTCTCAGGTAGGTACCTTGCTCCGAAAAGTAAAAGTCCCCATAATCCTCAAGGACTTCCAAAGCATTTTCTGATAGGCAGCTGGGTTCCTCCTTGAATATCTTCTCATACAGGGGCATTATGAACCCCTCGCAGATGAGTTTGTAGTTGGGCTTGTAATTATGAGCCCACAACATCTTGTAAGCGATATAGACTAGCATGGTGGCCTTATCCCATGTACAGCCCAATTTGGGGAAGTCTATCTTGGCCAAGATACAATCTATCAGATATGAGGACATGAAGAATTCAGCCTTCTTCAAGGCTAGTCCTTCCCTTGCAGCTACTATCATTGAGGCCAGACTATCCCACAGGAGAGTGGCCCAGTCACACACAGTTCCCTTAAAAGCCACATAGTGGATGATAGGGACCCACTGAATCTTGTATACTGTGCCATCGGGCATGCCGAAGATTCTGCACAGCATCAGGGCAATCATTCTAAAAGGAGCTCTTAGATTCTGTACGTCGTACTCATCATTCCCTTTCTTCCTCAAATGTTTGCCTGCTATTAGTAGCTTCTTGGCCATCTCGACGTTGTTCATTTGGCTCAGCCATTCATCAGTCAGAGCTTGTTGGACCCGGGGAAACTTGTAGACTGCCGCAAGATACGCGAGTTGAAATGAGGCAATGGCCACTTTACTGCTGTCATTTATCACTCTCCCGTCAGCATCGGCATGCTGGAGTATCCATCCGATCACTTCAGCACAGGGGAACAGCTCAGGGCGGGTAGCGGCTCTGGTTATGCTTGAGGCTCTGATATTCAGATAAATTGGCCCTTCTTCTAACAACATGTCTGGGATCTCCTGGTCCGGGATCATTCTGTAGATGTCACCCCATCTGATTTCTGGAGGGACACCAGTGGTGCACCTAGTGTCTTGGAGTGAAGTTTTAGTTTTAAGAGGGGCAGGTTTCTTTTCTGTCATCTTCTCCTTCTTCTTACCGGTTTTCAACATCTTGACTTGTCCCTGATAACACCCATATACAGGTCATTTTGAGCAACATACTGTGAGGTTTTAATCAGAGAGCATCATTGTTTTAATATATCAATAAGATAAGTACAATGAAGCTGTATATTTAGGAAGCAAAACACTATTTCAACATGAAACATAAATTGAAACATTTGAATCTTTTAAAAGGATGGGTTTGGGATGCTCCTGAGGGGATAGGCTATGTCGCGGACACATTTTGTTCTCGGAACGATAGGCGAGTTGCGGAAGCAATGGGATTTCGGTTCAGCCCTCGGGAAGAAGGTGTCTTTCGTTATCACTGTGGCTGGAAAGGCAAATGGTGGGGAGACTCGGGTTGGAGAGACACTGCGACGGAACAGGAAGCCACTTTCGCAGTTACGACCTGCGAGGGCCCCAAACGCTCTTGTTTTTATGGCACTGGCCAAGGTATTCTATGGGAAGTTTTAATTCGAGCAAGGGTGATGGCGCCGGAGACATACTGACGAAAAGGTTCGGGCGGCTATAGTTTTGGGTCCTGGCTGGCGTAACTTAAGTGCTCACGGGGTTTGAACAGGGGCCATGGCGCCGGTCCTAAGATTTGAAATGGGTAGAGGTCACGTTAGAACCGAAGTTTACAAAAAGGCTCGGGGTTTCGCGTCTCAAGCTTTCGGCCGGGGGTATAAAAGGTCCACGGGGCTTCGACAGATTCTCCACACAACGAGGTACGCGGCCCGGGGACAAGTTTAACCGTCCACACCAAACATCTCTACTCAAAAAAGAATGTTTAACCAATGTCTACTTTATGACAAGACGAGAACTCCATTCAACTGCGTCTGACGGGAAAATCATAGCCCTTTACGGGTGTTTTTCCTGTCAAAATCCCACTAAAACCCATTATTTTTCAAACAAAGGACAACCCAATAGCGAAATTCAAGGTTAAAATCCTACCTGGCACCGTGGGGATCGCTTGAACGAGGTGGCCGTGAGCGCAGGTGAGTGAAGTGAGCTGGAGCGATTGGCACGGCGTTCCACGTCGTTTTCCAATCGAAAACAATGGTGCATTGGCTCGAGCCCCCACCGTCAATTTATAAAAGACAGGCACGTGCGAGCATTTAGTTTGGTGGGTGGCGCGGTTAAAGTGCTAGTACGTCGGTGGTCATGTCAGAGATTTCGATCTGCGTGCGACCGCCTTTCGCGGGACCAACTCGCGAATTACACCCACCGCTGCGGAAAGGTTCAGGGAAGATTTCCGCCGTTTCGGGAGCGCATCGCGGAAGGGAAACTCGAAGCCTTCCGCAAAGAATCCTGCGTCGCGGACGGACAACGCCAAGGCTTCTGCCGTTTTGGGCGTTATTCGTGAAGGGTTTCCGCAAATCGAAAATTTCTAAGTCTCGCGGGGTTTCGGGAAGGTATGGCGAATGCTCCCGGCGGTTTCGGGAGGGACTCACCAGTAGCTTCCGCGATCGCTTCATCTAAGTCTTTTCGGGCGCTTTAGACGAATAGCTCCCACCGTTTCGGGAGCAAATCTTATACTCTTCCGCACATTTTCCCGGGATCATTTCGAAGGCCTTTTCCGAGCGGTTTAAGCGATTTCCTTCTTCCGTTTCGGGAGGGTAGCCCGAAGGCTTCCGCGGTTTTGGGAGCAAAGGCTGAATCCTTCCGCGATAGTTCCTTGAAAAAATTCTAAGTTCTTTTCATAGTTTCGGAAGAAGTTCGCGAATTTCTCTGCGATATTTCGGGGAGCTTTTGTGAATGGCCTCTGCTGTTCTCGAGAGGAAAACCTGAAGGTTTCCGCAGATTTTCAATGAAAGCTTCTAAGTTCTCTTCCGAGTTTCGGAAGGGTTTCACAAACTGTTCCCGCCGTTTTGGACAGAAAAACCCCAATCTCTCCGCAAGCGGTCAAAAATGTTCTAAGTCTTTTTTCGGGAGAGTTATGTAAATGAGTCCCGCCATTTCGGGAGAAAAACTAGAATCTTTCCGCGGTTGCGGAAGGCTTGAGTGAAAGGGCTCTAACGTTTCGGGAGGCATTGCCCAGTGGTTTCCGCAGCCTCCCGATCGAAAAATTCTAAGTCTTCTTTCGGGATTCTTTCCCAAGTTCTCCCGCCGTTTTGGGAAGAAAAACCGAAGGTTTCCGTAACTTCTTTCTCACGGTCTATGATTTTGACAAAGAAAATCTAAGTCCTTCTTTCGGAAAGGTTGGACGTTTGGCCTCCGCAGTTTCGGGGAGATAGCCCGAGAGATTCCAAAACGTTGGGAAAAATTCTAAGTTCCCTTTTGGCTCTTTGGGGGAAAAACTGGAAGGATTGATGGCAAGATGTTCAGTTGGGAAACAAGATTTTAAGTTGAAAACACAGCTAACGGCTGGGATGGCTTCTTAGGCAAACTTTCTACAAAAATGAAAGGAGGGGCCCCAATATGTACAAAAATTTTGGGAGGGGGGTGTTGCTGCAACAACACACCGCTTTCGGGTCTTCAGGAGACGCTGTGGGGGGGGCCTAGCTGAAACTAGGCATCTTAGACCAACCGGAATCGACGGATCCACCAACGGTGTCACGGTTTTGGTGCTAGGGGCATTCTAGTTGCGCACCCCGGGGCCATTCAAGGACACTTGGAGGATTTTCCCTGGGGCCACGAAACCCAAACTGGCCAGCAGACTTGGATTTCGTTGCCTCCCATAGGTCCACATGGCCATTGTGGACCTATCCAAGGTGGCCACGTAGGCCGAGGGGCCTCCAGACAAGAAATGGCCTCCTTGAGAAAATTTGGAATGGCCTTCACATTGGGGTCAACTTTGCAAAATTGTCCGTTGGGCACTTACGACTAGCATTCCTAGCTGGAACCTCCCTAGACACAGTTGTAAGACTCCCTGGAACCAGGTTTTACTGCACGGTTGGACATCCATGCCCCGACATGTATTCAGCAGGTGTCCCTGAAGGCCTTTTGTATGCGAGACGGAATGAGCCATAGAATGATGAACATGGTTCTGATCGATGAACCGTCAACTCTGTTGGATTCAGGACACCGGGATAGTGCTAGGGGTGCCCCTCTCCTCTGGTCCCGTGGCCTGGGTGTCATCTTGGATGTCCATCTTAGAAACTAGGGTTTTTCTCAGTAAGGGAATGTGTAATTTTTGCACATGGGCATCAACTTTGGAAAATCATCTTCCAGGCACTTACGACTAGCATTCCCAGCCGGAACCTTCCTAGACACACATGCAAGATTCCCCAGAACCAGGTTTTACTGCACAGTTGGAATTCCATGTCCCCAGCAGGTATTCAGCAGGTGTCCCTAAAGGCCTTTTGGATGTGAGATGGAACGAGCCATAGAATGACGACCGTGGCTTTGATCGACGAACCATCAACTCCGTTGGATTCAGGATGCTAGGATAGTGCTAGGAGTGTGCCTCTCCTCCAATCTTGTTGCCCAAGTGCCATCTTGTACGTCCATCTTGGAAACTAGGGTTTTGCTTAGTAAGGGAGTGTGCAATCTTTGCACACGGGGGTCAACTTTGGAAAATCATCCATCGGGCACTTGTGGCTATCATTCCCAGTCGGAACCTACCTAGACACACTTGCAGGACTCCCGAAAACTAGGTTTTGTTGCACAGTTGGACTTCTATACCCCCGGTAGTTATTCAGCAGGTGTCCCTAAAGGCCTTTTGGATGCGAGACAGAACGAGCCATAGAATGACGACCGTGGCTCCGATCGACGAACTATTGACTCCGTTGGATTTAGGACGCAGGGATAGTGCTAGGGGTGCCCTTCTCCTCCAGTCCCGTGGCTTGGATGCCATCTTGTACGGCCATCTTGGAAACTAGGGTTTTGCTCAGTAAGGTAGTGTGCAATTTTTGCACACAGGGTCAACTTTCGAAAATCATCCACTGGGCACGTATGATGATGATGAAGATGTTGGTTATTATGGTGATGGTGATGGTGATGGTGATGGTGATGGTGATGAAGATGATGATGAAGAAGAAGATGATGATGATGATGGAGATGGTGATGAGGAACCTAGAGTTAGAGTTAGAGTTAGATTTAGAGTTAGAGTTAGGGTTAGAGTTAGAGTTAATGATGATGATGGAGATGGTGGTGATGATGGAGACGTTGATGAATATGGTGATGGTGATGGTGATGATGAAGAAGGTGGTTTAGTGCTAGGGTTTGGGTTAGGGTTAAGGCTAGAGTTATAGAAGGAAATTGAATTAGGTTTAGAGTTAGAGTTAATGATGTCGATGAAGATGGTGGTGATGATGAAGCCATTGACGGTGATGGTGATGGTGATGGTGATGATGAAGAAGATAGTTTAGTGCCAGGGTTTGGGTGAGGGTTAGGGATAGAGTTATAGAAGGAAATGGAATTAGGGTCAGAGTTAGAGTTAACAATGATGATGAAGATGGTTATGATGATGAAGACATGATGATGATGGTGATGGTGATGGTGATGATGAAGAAGATGGCTTAGTTCTTTGGTTTGGGTGAGAGTTAGGGCTAGAGTTATAAAAGGAAATTGAATTAGGGTAAGAGTTAGAGTTAATGATGATGATGAAGATGGTGGTGATGATGAAGACGTTGATGATGATGGTGATGTTGATGGTGAGTATGAAGAAGATGGTTTAGTGCTAGGGTTTGGGTGAGGGTTAGGGCTAGAGTTATATAAGGAAATTGAATTAGGGTTAGAGTTAGAGATAATGATGATGATGAAGATGGTGGTGATGATGAAGACGTTGATGGTGATGGTGATGTTGATGATGATGATGATGATGATGATGATGATGATGATGATGATGATGGACATGTGGGGTGGGAGGTTGACCTTAAAAAACTCAAGCACTGACATGGGTGAGGTAGGTCTAAAGCCTCCCTCAAGGACATTTCCAACCATTAGGTGACAATGATGAACATGTTAGTGCTACTCAATTAGATGATGAAGATGGTTATGATGATGAAGACGTTGATGATGATTGTGATGGTGATGAAGATGATGATGATGAAGAAGATTATGATGATGGAGATGTTGATGAGGAGCCTAGAGATGATGTTGATTATGATGATGACAAGTCCCTCTAAGTGGTTATCTATAGGAATAAAGCATCAATCCCTAACCATAAATGAGCATGTTTTAAAATAATTTGATGGGATACATATGTAAGAGTCTAGAAGATCTCTATGCATTTTTCCATCAAATTTGGTCAAGTAGATTCTAGTATCTAGTTAAAATATATTAGTGGAAATCCTAGTTTGATGACATGATGCTTGGATAAGGGAAAAAACCCAAAATCTAACTAGATTGGGGTGAGCATTGAGCATGGGGAACCAAATCTATGAATATGTGTATTGTTAAATATAATTTTTTTGGGTGAAGCCAATAACCAACATAATCATCATAATATAAGAGTTTTTTGGGTTGGGGATATACCTCAAGGTACCCCAAGCATGAAAAAGGTTTTGGTGTACACAAAACTAAAGAGATATTTGATCGATAAGGAATTTCACAGTTCCCCAATTCTTTTCTCAAGTATAGATCTCAAAAATACCACCCTTGAAACTTTATGATAACTCCCTACCCCAAGTGGAAGACCATTCCATCCATACATGGATTCCTAGAAGGTTTCATCTACCAAGTTAAATTTTCAAGACCATTGTAATAGATTATGTACTTCAAAAAAATTCCTAAAACCTAGGTAATTCTAATCTTGAGAACCTATCAAAACCACTATCTTCTAATGCTACAAGCATAAATAGATATATTTAAGAAAATAATAACTCAAATTACTCAAATTTAATCTAAATCACATCACCATTTTATTCAACATAAAAGAGAAGCATGGAATAGTTTAATGCATATAGGAGAAATAAAAAACATAGGCAAAGACATGTATGTATGTATGTATCAACAAAAAATGCATGTACCAATGAAATAATATAAAACTACACATACCTCGATGTAGAACATAACATTATTTGATGCAATTATTTCTCTTATTTAAAGTTGATTGGCCTCATTCAATAAATCCATATGGATCCTCTATGTTGTTAATTGTCTCCATCAATCTCTCGTGCTCTGAATGAGGCAGGTAGTAGCGTACCTTGGTTGAGCTCTTGCTTGACATTGTCTGAAGATGGATGTGTGTGCCAACAATCAAGTTTGTGAAGTGATACACCACTGAACCTAGTCTATAATCCATGAATACATGCCCACTAGCCTTCCTTCACTTCCCATCTAGTGTAAGATATCCCCCCTTAACCACCATCGAGCCAATAAGAAATTCAATGCCTTCATCGTCGATCAATGATGCGTATAGGATTTTCTTACCTTCAATGCACCATGCCAACCAATGATCCACGCCCCATTCATTGTCTTTCGGTGCAACAACTACATATATGTGTCCTGGTTGTAGAAGATTTGAGATATGGTCGTATTCTGTCAAAATCGGTGATAGAACCTCCTGTAACTGGGTTGTTTCAACACCTACACGTTAGTCTACTGCAAGTGACACATGATCCCATTCATCAAACCAGTCCATGCATTCGCATTCATCCCATTCGCCACTGCTACAAGGGCCGCAAAAGCATGCAAGCTTTCGCGTCCATATTTCAAATAAGGGGTTGTTTGAGCTTCGAACTGAATGAAATCCATGTGTTATGTGTACTGTGCCGCAACTATAGGAACGCGATCGATCTATGTCAACCACTAGCCAAAAATTTCTCACCACGCGTCCTGCCACTGATGATGTTTGTTGATCTCTTGCTCGGTCTGACATTGTTGCCAAGCACCATTGAACTATGGATTCTGCATCTCAGATATGAGGTTCCTTATCAAACCTCATGCTCTCCTTTGCTGTGCCCGGTCTCAAAATAGTTCCAGATATGCGGAATATTATAAGTCTTATGCAAAGTACTCATTCATTGGAATACTTAGGCATTTTTGAACTCGCCTGCACAACCATCCGACCATATCCAATGCTAATCCATCTATATATCTCTCTCCTTCAACTGATCATAGAAAATTCAAAAACAATGTTGCACATAATGTAGATTATGGGTTCTATCATCACTTATGTAAAAGTTTGTCTCCTTTAGTATTATCCTCTTGTCATTGCTACTCTCTAGCCCATGCCTATACATAATATGTACCATGATGCTGACTTGGTCTAAATGGTAGTATTGACTCTAGATTTCATTTTGTGGCTGGAGGGTTTAAGTTTTTGCAAAATCCACAATTGACACTATGGTACCAACGGGAAATGTGTCCCTTCATTTTATGTACTGCTCATCTTGCCATCGCTCTACATGCACATGTTGAACATACTGCTTTGTTTTCTCGTAGAACTCTGTCAAGAGGTCACACACCCATACCTGTTACCATGGAAACAAGGGAAATATTACATTGTGTCCTTTGTAAAAATGTATATGTCATAAATTGAATGTGTAATATGAAAAATATGCAATATTCATTTGTACCTGTGACTTCACCAATGCAATATTTTTTCTTTATCTGACACTGTCTAATTGATAGGTGACATACTTGAAGCTCTGCATCTCCACACCCATCATGCCAAATTCGTGATCCTTGCTTTCATGAATGCAACAGTTCAAAAGAGAAAACCCACTACACCTAGAACATGTCACATATAGACACGATTTTTCATAATACTTTTTTCCTTCGGGCCTTGGACACATGATGTTGTGGATAAAGTCTCTTAATGCATTCGGTGGTATTATGGATTCATTGTAGCCCTGCACAATGTTAGTATGCAAATCACAAAATATATGTTTATGTGTCATAATAATATTCATATTCTACGTGGTATCTACAACAACAAGTATTCCGATCAATGCATATACGAATGTACCATGGTTCGATTGTGTGTGCTTGTTCTTGAATCTCTCATAGAGTTCAGTCTATGTGGTGTCAAGGAAGTGTTTAACATGGGGTTCATGTTCAGTAGAACCTTTTCTCAGTTTTATCATGTCTCTTTGGTTTGATGAAGGTCTAGTATGATCATGCCAAAACTATTGTACTAACTCCTTAACAGCATCAATTAGCTTCCTATCCGCATGAGGTAACCTACAAACAAAATCCCAACAATTGTTTCCACCTGGAGTGTCAATATTTTCTCTTATAATAGAGTACTTTTTAAAAGTTTTTCTATTTAATTTGAGTATGTGATAAGTGTGTGATAGCAGGCGATGTTTCCTTGTGGACTTGCTTACAACTAATTCCACTAAAACACGACGATCCGCACAAAGATCTTTTGTACGAGACATCTTCCCAATCACATTAAATGCAAATTGGAGATTTCTAACAATATGACTATTGGCCTTTAAACTTTTAACCATCTTTATGCCCAAAATTATCCTAACAATAGCTAAAGAATGTGACTTTAACAAAATAGCAATAATTGACATTTACCTGCATCACCTTTAGATTCAAAATATTCTTTGACAATTTTGTTGCATTGTCATTCGATAGTGCATTTTGGAAACTTGCCTTCAAGCCCTGACATAACACTCTCATCCACATGAATACGTCTACGAGTTCTTCTTCTTGCAATGGACAGTCAAGGTAGGGAGGGTGGACATGAGACATGAATACCGGAGTGTGGTCTTCTTGGGGAGACTGCAAATTAAGCAAGGCTTGTATGTCCATCTCTACACATGCAGCATCTCCCAAAATTATTTTGTCGTGAGGAACTTCAGCATGACTCGTTGATGGATTGTTGGTTGGAGATTGTGTTGATGTTGGAATTTGAGTTGGGTCCATTGGACGTGACCACTTTAGCTGTGGTTATGAACAAGAGGTTGTCATGTCAACAACTATGTTAGGATCAGTGGCAGTATCCGGGGCAATGATAGGACCATGTCTCAATCTTTCCATTCCCAACCTAGCCTTTTCTCTTAAGTCATTGACCTTTTCAATGGACAGATTCCTTCTATTTTTTTTTGTTTGCATTTCGTGAGTTTCCCTTCTCCAAAAGTCTCTTTAACACAACTATTAGGACTACCCCTGCAAAAGAAACAACAAATAAGATATTAGTGCCATTATACAATGAATCTGACACATTCCAAAATAGCTTACCACTTTACAAATTAACATATACAACTACATACTATGTTGGTTTATTTGTGTTTGAATAAACATCATTATCACTTACAATTCCAATCAATATAGATGATGGTTGGTCAAGTGTAGAGAGGAGAAACTAGTGTCTTTCCTAGCGATGAATTCATAAAAATTATGGTAGTAACACCCTACAACAGAGATGGCTAGAGATGACTTGGGAATAGTTTGATAGTTTTTCTACATCAAATAAGGTAACCTTAATTCGTTGCATTTTTTGCTTTCTCCCTTAATGTTATCAATTCTAAATTTTGCACCTAGTTTGATTGCTTTGTCTTCATAGTGGAATGGTATATCCTTCTATTTGAGGCAATGTCCTTTACCATCATAAATTACTAGGTTATATAACAACTTAAGGAGTTGAAGAAACAACAAGAAACTATTTCCTGATCTATAAACCTTGAGATGATAGAATGTGATTTTGAGTTTAAAATACCCATGGTTGAATTCAACAATGCATCACAATAGAATAAATATATACTTTGTATTGTGAAAAACCTTAAGGAGGATGCAAAGGTTCCTAACAAGGTCATGGTCTTGGGAAAGGTGATTAGGGGGAATATAATTTGACCTTTCAATGTGCAATATATAGGGTGGGGAGGTGTTGGAGAGTGGGGAACTAGGGACTATACCAACAATGATCATGTTGAATAGAGCATGAAGTAGGAAAGTCTTTGTTTTTGGAAAAAAATCATTATTAAAGGTGAGTGGATATTGTAAGGATGGTAAATATGGATGAATATTATCATTGTTAATTTTCGAGCATTAATTCAATATACTCTAGGATATTTACTGAGAGAATAACATGTACAGTATATCAATGCATATCAATCACAGCAAGCATATCAAACATCACAAGATGCAAACATAAGAGACAATAGACACACATAGTTTCTGTGGGGAAAACCCTAAGGTGAAAAACCCCACAACTTCCTCAGAGATAGATAGAGAAATGATACAACCAAAGTACAACCCAAGTACACAGAGATAGTCTCCTCCTAGTAGCTAATCCTCCTCCTCACATGTGCGCCACTTTCCGAGTGATGGATGAGTGAGTAATGAAGTGGTCAAATAGAGAGATCCTGCTCTCTATTTATACTTGTTTTGAGAAGCCTAATAAACCTATGGGGCCGACTTGTCTAACTCAGCCTAATAACCCCAGGTTAACTTAATCAGGGCCGACCCCACACATGGTGGTCTAATAACCCATCGACAAGTTACGACACTTGCGACACTTGTCAATACAAATGACGACACTTCCGTATAGAGGAATAATACATCTCTATAGGAGTACAATAAAATACATAGACGAAATACATTCTGAAGTTACATATACATCAACAATCCCTCTTAACTAGGAAGGTATTTATCGACATAGATCTGCTAACAAAAGTCTTCTTCTCTGGATCATCATCAACGAATCATCATCCTTGAATCATCGTCATCATCACTACTGCTTCTATCTCAATCAATCTCCGATCTACTCGTCATAGAAAGCTATACAGAGCCAGTCCTTTTTCATACTAGATGTAGGCCCACCACCTGTAGGTCTTCATCATCACCGGACATACTTTGGAATACTCAAGACTGATTACATGCCTCAACAAAACCTCGAAAGAGCATCCTAGGACTGATTACGAGCACACTGCTCAACCTATCGGATCTCCCAGGATCTTTTACATGTTGACCTTCACAAAACCTACTCAGAGCATCCTAGGAGGTTACGAGCAAACTACTCTACCTGTCTGGATCTCGATAGAGCATCCCAGGCTGTTACGAGCACACCACTCTACCTATCTGTATTTTAAAGGATCTTTTCTATGTGAGCTTTTGCAAAACCTACTCAGAGCATCCCAAGATGTTATGAGCAAACTCCTCTACCTTTCTGGATCTTGATAGAGCATCCCAGGATGTTACGAGCACACTGCTCTACCTGTCCAGATTTTAAAGGATCTTTTCTATGCAAAACTGTAGCAAAACCTACTCAGAGCATCCTAGGATGTTACGAGCAAACCACTCTACCTGTCTAGATCTCGATAGAGCATCCCAGGCTGTTAAGAGCACACTGCTCTACCTATCCAAATTTTAAAGGATCTTTTCTATGCTACCTGCACAACCTGTCCACGACCACAGAGTATCAAGCCAATACTCACCATACATCATCCTGATGTACATCATCACCTGATCAATCCCGATCATCATCATAGCATCATTCTGATGCATATCATCTGGAGCAACATCCTGAAGCTCGTCATTTGTGATCATCTTGATCATCATCATAGCATCAACTTGATGCATATCATCTGGATCAACATCTTGAAGCTCGTCATCTGTGATCATCCTAATCATCGTCATAACATCAACCTGATGCATATTATCTGGAGCAACATCCTGAAGCTTGTCATCTGTGATCATCCTGATCAAACAGTATATCCATCTGATGCATACAAACTATCTACCTAATACATATCATCATACATGATCTACTTGATCATACAAATGAATCCATCCAATATACATAATGCATCCACCTGATACATAAATAAGTACATGATCTACCTGATCATACAAGTATCCACCTAATACATATACAAATGCATGATCTACCTGATCATAACCTGCATCCAACATGATGCATATACATATACATGATCCAACTGATCATAACAAGCATCCAACATGATGCATATACATATACATGATCCAACTGATCAGAGCATCCAACATGATGCATATACAAATACATGATCAAACTGATCATAGCATCCAACTGATGCATATACAAAGGAGTAACTGGAGCATCATCTTCATGCTCATCATCCAGCACTTACATCCATAGCCATGGGAGGGTCCTCCTACCACTATGCTTGGAATGGCTTCTGCAAATGTGTCCATCACTTCTTCATTGAAGTGTCATCAATCTAAAGAACACCAAGCCTCCCTCTGAAGTACTCAAACTTCACTTTGGCTAGTGGTTTCGTCAGTACATCTGCAATCTGCTCATCCGTTGCAACGTATAGGAGCTTCACTACTCCTCTCTACACCATATCCCTGATATAGTGATATTTGATCTCGATGTGCTTCGACTTGTCGTGAACACCGAGTTCTTAGACAGCTTCACACAACTCTGGTTGTCACAAAATATACGAGTAGCCTCCAACGAGAGATCAAATAACTCAGATAGTAGCTTTCGGAGCCATACTGCCTCACAACTAGCCGAACATGCTGCGACATACTCTGCCTCGGCTGTACTCAGTGCTACGCAGGATTGCTTCCTACTAAACCAAGAGATCACACTTGATCCCATACTTAAGCAGCACCCAAATGTGCTCTTCTTATATGTAGCACTGCCTACCCAATTTGAATCAACATAACCCTGCAGGTTAAACTTTTGATTCGCATCATACTTGAGCCCATAGTCAACTGTACCCTTCAGGTACCTCAGAATATGCTTTACAGCAACTAGGTGAACACCTCTGGGATACGTCAGGAACTGGCTCAATTTGTTCATGGCAAAGAAAATATATGGTCTCGTGTTTTTCAAGTACATCAAGGATGCAATCATCTGACAATACATTGTGAACTCAACCAGATCAGATGAAGCATCACACAGAAGCTTCAAGTTCAATTCCATAGGTGTGGCCATGGCCTTGCAGTCCATCATCCCGAACCTCTTCAGGATCTCTACTGCATACTTCCCTTGTCCAAGGAAGATTCCATCTACACTCTGCCACACCTCCATGCCTAGAAAATAGTGCATCATCCCCAAGTCCTTCATCTCGAACTCAGTAGCAATCTTCCTCTCGGTATCCGCAATCAAACTATCTTCTCCTGTAACAAACAGATTATCCACATACAAAAGTAGTATCACTGGATTGCCTTCCTTAACCTTTTAGTAAAGGTTGGAATCTGCTTTACTCTTGGTAAAGCCTAAGCTGGCTAGAAAGCCGTCCATTCTACCATACCAAGTCCTAGGAGATTGCTTCAAGCCATACAAGGCTTTCTTCAGTCTGCACATATATGACTTCCTGTCATGTGTCTCAATACCTAGTGGCTACTCCACATACACTTCTTCTTCGACTACACCATTCAAGAAAGTTGTCTTGACATCCATCTGGTATATCTTCCATTTCATCACTGCAGCCAAGGAAAGTATTGATCTGATGGAAGTGTACATGGCTACAGGAGAAAAATTCTCTTCATAGTCTATTCCCTCTTTCTGAGAGAAGCCACGAGCTACAAATCTCGTTTTGTATTTATCTATGCTTCCATCTGCAACATGCTTGATCTTGTAGATCCATTTGGAAGTCACAACAGAGTTCCCTTAAGGTCTTGGGACTACATCCCAAACATCATTCTTCATGATCGACTGATATTCCTCGACCATGGCATTCTTCCATTACTGTATCCCAAATCCTGGGAACTTCAGCTTCTTCAATATCTTCAATAGATAGTTTTCTTTGAACAAATGTTGTATTCCTTCTTTTGTAGGTGATGGTACATGGTCTTTCCTACAAGACAAATTCAATTGCATGATTAGAAACATCTTATAGTTTTCAAAACAAAATCTTATACATAAAAATATATATGTCATACAGTCATGCAATTATCTTAGCCAATGCTTCAATACAACATTCATCCATATCCGTAACTTTCTAGATGCCTTCCATCTCTACCAGAACATTGCTAAGAGTTTGCACTACTCCCAACATGTCAGCAAAGAGGTTTCATTCTAGATAAGCAGCAATGGAATGTTGTGCAATGCCATAGGCCACTTACCCATGCATATTAGTGGTATACTGCTCATTAATGCAATTATGCATAATACACAACTTAAGTCTAGGAACATAAGTATACACATCATTGAACAACATTATTTAAACAAACAGAAAATAATAGAAATGGCAATTCAAAAACTTATCTTTGTTTGTTTGTTGAGTGGACTCCCTCTGAATCTTTGCTTCCTTGTAGGAGTTGTTGGAGTCCAACTTTGAAGTATCTTCTTTTACTCCTTTCTATTGTGGATTGTAAGGAGTGGTCAACTCCCTCTTAATCCCTGAATCACTGCATAGTTCTTTTGAAATCACCTGAAGTGAATTCTCTGCCATTGTTGGATCTGAATGTCTTGATCTTCTTATCAGTTTGATTTTCCATCAAGGTCTTGAACTTGTTGAATACTTCATCTTTGTTCTTCAAGAAATAAGTCCAAGTATTCCTATATAAATCATCAATGAAAGAAGCATAGTGCACATACCCACTCAGATAACTGGATGACACCGGACTGCATACATCAGAGTGGATAATTTTCAAAATTCCTTATGCCTTCCTTTTACTGCTTGGAAATGATTTCTTAATGTTCTTTCCTTTTGCAAATCCTTTGCAAAGACCTTCATGCTTTAACTTGATTTCAGGAAGACCTTCTGTAGCTTTACTTACAATTGGTAGTGCTCTGTAGTACACATGTACAAGCCTTCGATGCCAAAGTTCACTTGGATCCATGGATTCATGTACCATGGCATGTTCAGGTTGTCCCTTCAATTTGTACAATCCTCCCTCTTGCTCTCCAATCACCACTGCATCATCAATAGTTTTATCGTTTGGCCACATTAGGACTTGGCCATCTACAAATGCAACCCTCATGCCTTTTGCATCCAATGCAGAGATGGAGAGTAGGTTCTTCTTAAGAACAGGTACAAATAACACATCTTTCATCTTCAAGGACATTCTAGATTCTAGGTTGTAGGAGTCTTCCCCATTTCCTTTGATAGGGTATTGATAATCATCTCCAAGTTTCACTTTATGGGGTGATTCATGTTCAAACAGATTTACAAAAGTTTCTTTAAACCCAGCCATGTGTTTAGAAGCCCCACTGTCAATTAACCAATCATTACAACCATGAGAAATAGTACCTGTGAGAGCAGAGATTAGAACATACTCTTCTTCGCTTGATGAGTCATCATCATCACTTTCTACTCTAGCTTTCTTCCTGGGAGGTTCATCATCCTCAGTAGCATGAGCATGATATCTTCTTTTGTTATTCTTCTTCTTCTTGTCGAAGTTGTTGTCTGTCTTCTTCTTGGGAAAATTTGAAGCAAAGTGTACCATTTCATTACATTCGTAACATCAAACATGAGATAGATCTTTCTTCTTGTGATGAGGGTGAGAATGTTTCTTGTTATGAGATTTCTCCCTCTTAAACTTGCTTCCCTTTGTGTGAGCTGTGAGAGCTTGATCTTCATTCCCCATATTTTCTTCTCATTCCACAATCCTTACTTCTTCTTGTGAGCATTCTTCCCGCAGTCTGCTAAAGGATACCAACTTCTTTCTTGCACAGATTCTTTGGATAAAGGAATCCCATGACCTGGGTAGGCCATTTAGAGTGGTCATGACAATTTCACCATTCTCCACCATTTTATCCTGTGATGCACCTGCAACAATTAATTAACAAAAATATGCGAATGAGCAGAAATGACAGAACTCAGAATCACTTTTATATTGATCACAGGCCACTTCGAGGGGGAAACCTCCTTTGAGCAAGCTCAATACAATTAACTTCACAGTGCCTTCATAGGTCTCAACACACACTTATATACTAATTCTAGGTGCCAATACTATGGGTCAAAACCATGGGCCGTTACAAACTATGGATCAACAATACTACGGGCGACTTACAAAGCATATGCGCCAACAACAATAACATAAACTATTCATCAACAAATACTACGGGATGACTTACAAAGCATATGCGTCCGACAACAACATACTAACAAAGTAAAGACATGGTTTCCTAACATCCCCCTCCCCCTTAAAAAAAGCTTTGTCCTCAAAGCTTTAGATGTGGAAATTGTTGTTGAATCTGAAGGAGTGGTTCCCATGTAGCATCCTCTAGTTGCATGCCGTGCCACTGAATTAAGACCTCTGTGATAGAGCGAGAGCGAAGCTGACGTGTGCGCCGATTGAGGATGGCCTCTGGCTCCAAAAGGATGGAGCCTTCATTATCCAATTCGGGTAAAATCGTTTGTCCACTGATGTTGGTGCCAAGAACTTTCTTCAGACAAGAGACATGAAAGACTGGATGAATGCGGGAAGAAGGAGGAAGTTCCAATTTATAAGCAATGGACCCAATCTTCTGAAGAATCCGATATGGCCCATAGAACTTTGGAGCGAGCTTATGACGCTCTTTGAGTTTCAAGGATGATTGTTTGTATGGCTGGAGACGAAGAAAAACCATATCACTGACTTGAAAAGTGCGCTCAAAAACGGTGCTGATCAGCTTGTTGCTTCATGCGATTTCTTGCCATTTGAAGATTGTCCCGCAAAATGCAAAGAATCTGATCGCAGTTTCGAAGGACCGTGTTAACTTCCTGAACTGGTGAACGGGTGGGGGTGTATGGAAGAAGAGATGGAGGTGCCTGACCATAGACTGCTTCATATGGGGTCATTTTAGAGGCAGTGTAGTAAGAGGTATTGTACCACCATTCAATGTGAGGGAGCCATTTTTCCCACTGATGTTGTTGTTCCGAGATGAAGCAACAAAGATAAGTTTCCAAGCATTTATTGAAAATTTCAGTCTGACCATCTGTTTGTGGGTGATACCCTGAACTCATCTTAAGTTTGGTGCCAGTGTGGCGAATAGTTCTGTCCAAAAATGACTGGTGAAAGTCGCATCACGATCCGAGACAATGGAAGAAGGGATGCCATGAAGACGAAAGATCTGGTCCAGAAAAATTTGAGCGATGGAGGAGGTTGTATAGGGATGGCTTAGAGCACAAAAATGACTATATTTGGAGAGGTGATCAACCACAACGAGAATCACTGTCTTCCCGCATATTTAGGGATCCCTTCAATGAAATCCATAGAAATATCTGTCCAAATCCATGTAGGTATGGGAAAGGGTTCAAGCAATCCTGGAAGGAGTGTTGTTTCACCCTTATTGCACTGGCAGGTATCACATTCGGCCACCATCTGTTGAATTTTCCTTTTCATGCCCTGCCAAAAGAAGTTACACCGTGCTCGTTCATGCATTTTGAGGAACCCAGAGTGCCCTGCCGATGGAGAAGCATGGAGTTCATAGAAGGCATCCTGTTGAAGATCTATGCTCTGGGGAAGCACCAAACGACCCTTGTATCGCAGAGAAGCACCATCCCAAGAGTAATGTGGTACAGCAGAAGGGTTGTTGGTCAAGCGTTGGATGATTTGAGATAAGGAGGAGTCATTGACATAACCCTGTTGAACAGATTACAACCAATTTGGAATAGGCATAGAAATAGCTGAAAGAGAACCTTGGGCCTCAAATGTGCGAGAAAGAGCATCTGCCACAATATTGTCTTTACCCTTCTTGTAAGTGATCTCATAGTCATAACCCATGAGTTTGCTAACCCATTTCTGTTGTGCCGGGGAGGAGACACATTGGTCCAAGAAATATTTCAGACTCTGGTGATCAGTCTTGATGCAGAAATGATTCCCTAATAGGTATGGGCGCCACTTCTGTACTGCATGCAAAATAGACATCATTTCCTTCTCATAGGTAGAGGCAGCTAGATTCTTACCTGAAAGGGCTTTGTTGGTGAATGCAATGCAGTGTTCATCTTGAAGGAGAACAGCACCAAGTCCATTGCCGCAAGCATCACTCTCAATAGTGAAGGGCTTGGAAAAATCGGACATAGCTAGCACAAGTGTAGTACACATAGCTTGTTTTAGTTTGTCAAATGCACACTGAGTAGCAGGTGTCTATGTGAAGGCATCCTTTTCAATAGAGAAGTTAATGGAGCTGCAATCTTCCCATAATCCTTGACAAACTTGCGGTAGTAGCTAGTCAACCCCAAAAAACCACGAAGGCTCTTGAGTGTCTGAGGATGCGGCCAATTGTTCATGGCATCGATTTTGGCAAGATCCACGTGAACCCCTTGTGCTGAGATAATGTGCTCGAGATACTCAACTTCCTTCTGTCCAAAAACACATTTAGATTGCTTAGCATGGAGATGATGGTCAGAGAAAAGTTGCATGACAAGATCCAAATGCTGGAGATGTTCATCTCATGTTTTACTATAGATGAGGATATCATCAAAGAATGCCAGAATGAATTTCCGCAAGTAGGGTCGAAATATTTTATTCATTAAGGCCTGGAATGTGGAAGGAGCATTAGTGAGGCCAAAGGGCATGACCAAAAACTCATAATGGCCATCATGTGTGCAGAAAGTTGTTTTAGGGATATCATCCTCATGAACCCGAATTTGATGATACCTAGAATGAAGATCCAACTTGGAGAAAAAGTGAGCCCCATGAAGCTCATCAAGAAGCTCATCAACAACATGAATTGGAAACGTATCCTTGATGGTGAGGTGATTAAGTGCTCGGAAGTCAATGCAGAGGCGCCATGACCCATCTTTTTTGCGGACAAGAATAACTGGAGAAGAAAAGGAACTAGTGCTTGGGCAAATAATACCTTGCTTCAATAAGTCCAGAACGAGAATTTCAATCTCCATTTTTGGTGAAATGGGTAGCGATAGAGCCTGATGTTGGGACGAACGCTGCCAGGAAGGAGCTAAATACGATGGTCTTCTAGCCTGGAAGGTGGAAATCCCACTGGTTCAGCAAAGACACCTGTATATCGATCCAGACTTTGTTGTAGATCCAAAGGAGTAGTGGAGACCGCTGATGGTTGCATCTGGATGGAATGGATCTGAGCGATGAAACCATGTGAATTCTTCTTGAGGAGTTTTTCCATTCGAAGTGAACTGATGATGCTGAGAGAACCTGGTTGTAATCCTGTCAATGTGTGTTTGTGTCCATTGAGGGAAAACTGCATCCAAAGTTCAGCAAAATCCCATAAGAGAGGGCCAAGTGTGCGTAGCCATTGAGCGCCCAAAACCACATCACATCCTCCTAAGGGCAAAGCAAACATGTCAGAGTGCAAGGTATAATATCCCATAGAGATACACACATTTCAACACTTCCCTTTGCAATATAAGGTGCCCCCATTGGCAACCATGACTTCAAAGTTGGAGCAAGGATGGATAAAACAATCAACTTGTTTGGCGATCCGAGGGTCAATGAAATTATGAGTGCTACCAAAATCAATGAGTATTGTAAGAGGAAGCTTCTTGAGGTAACCCCTGACCCGCATTGTTTTGGGGGTGGTGATTCCAGCTAAAGCATGGAGAGATATCTCTGGCTGGTCATCCTGAGACGGAGGGTCAATAGGCGGTTCCTGAATGTTGACCGGAGCATCCAATGTTTATGGATTTTTGTCACCAATTTCAGAGGCAAGCAGAGAATCCACATCCAAGAGATAGAGCTTTTGCTGAACACATCTATGTCCCCGAGTGAATTTCTCATCACAATTATAGCAAAGCCCCTTTTCTCTGCGTGATTGCATCTCTGTTTCAGACAAACGCTTGATAGGAGTCGGTCAAGGAGCCTGCGGTATAGGTGGTCGCTGAGAACCCATATTTCGGAAGGGAACAAAAGTGGGATTGGAGCGTTGTTGGGCTACAATCTTGTCTTCTGCCAACTTAGCCAACCCTAGTGCTTCCATCATTGTGTTGGGACAGAACATTTTGACCTCAGAGCGGATGGCATCCTTTAGACCACTGATAAAACAACTCCGGTAAAAGGCATCAGACAATCTTTCAGTGTGGTTGACTAGATTCTCAAATTCGGTTTGATACTCTCTCACAGTGCCAGTTTGGCGAAGTTTAGTGAGGGATCCTATGAAGTCATCAAAAGCACTAGGACCAAATCGTTGCAAAAGGAGCTGGTAAAAGTCTGGCCATTTGGGCTCTGGATGAGCCTTGATGTACCAACGGTACCATTGAAGAGCTTCCTGTTCCAAATGAAAGGATGCCAATGGAACTTTGTTGACATCAAAAGTATTATGCAGACTGAAACATTGTTTTGCACAATAGATCCATCCAGTCGGATTGGTACCATTGAAGCAAGGAAAATCAAGCTCTGGGCCACGAAAATTACTAGAAGAAGAGAACCCATTGTCTGCTGAAGACTTGGACTGTCGTTTGTTGTTCATAGCTGAATGTTCAAGATGGAAACCGAGAAATTTTTCATCCAGATCCTGAAGTTTGGCTTGGATGGCTGCAAGTGCATCCTCCATGGTTTTTTCTCCTGCACGGGTGACAACCATAACCAGGATTTTTTTATTTTTTATTTTTATTTTTTTTCGGTTGACTGGGTAGGAAAACAAAAACAGAAACTACTTCAATATCGAAAAATCTGGACTTGGGAAAAAATCAGAAGGGTAATTGGGGTTTGACTAGGTTTTGGACACTGTTGGATAGACAGGGAAGCAAAAATGAGGATTTCAGAAGCGGGGTGAAAGAATGGGAAAATTTGGCAGAGGGGAACAAAGAAGCAGAAGTCAGAAAGGAACTCTGTGGTAAAATTTGAAGGTGATTGGGTAAAATCTGAGGAAGTTATGGCAAACCCTAAAAATAGACAAATGTGGGATTTCGGGCATTAGGAAGGGGAATTCGGGATAGAGTCCTCAAGACTGAAATATGCAGAATGGGATGACAGGGGTTCCCCAAAAATTTCAAGGGAAACAGAGTGAAAAGAAGGGAGATATGGAGAAAAAACTAAATTTTATACTTTTTTTTTTTTCCAGACTTGAGCGGCTACGGCTCGAAAGGGATCTGGAACAGCGCCGAATGGATTGAAAACGGCTGAATATGGAACGACTTGCAAAATGGATCTGAAACGGCGCAGCAGTGATCGACAATAGTTCAGCTGAAAGTAGATATGGACCCCAGGTATGTGCGGCTTCCTAACAGTTCAGGGGTCTCACTCGGCCACCAATGCTCTCTGACGGCTTGCATATTGGGGCAGTACCCCTCACTCCATGGCTCAGGTAAAACTGATAACTGCTTTGCCACAAACGACAGCTCTTGGTTTACCTCATGGGTGGGAACTAGTCAATCAGGTAAGGGTCATTGCCCTTTTCGCTGGTAGGTCCTCTTAATGGGCCAGCTACTTCGGGGTTCCTATGGTACTCCTCACAATGAGTTTGAGGGATTATGCCCAATTACTTCCCACAGTTAAGCGGATAGGGATTATTCCCAAATCCGAGCCTGCAACAGATGCAAAAAAAAAATTGGCAGAAATTTCACCCAGCGAGCCCAAGAAAGTGCTCTGATACTAGATGTGATGCACCTGCAACAATTAATTAACAAGAATATGCGAAATAGCAGAAATGACAGAACTCAGAATCACTTTTATATTGATCACAGGCCACTTCGAGGGGGCAACCTCCTTTGAGCAAGCTCAATACAATTAACTTCACGGTGCCTTCATAGGTCTCAACACACACTTATATACTAATTCTAGGTGCCAATACTATGGGTCAAAACCATGGGCCATTACAAACTATGGATCAACAATACTACGGGCGACTTACAAAGCATATGCGCCAACAACAATAACATAAACTATTCATCAACAAATACTACGGGATGACTTACAAAGCATATGCGTCCGACAACAACATACTAACAAAGTAAAGACATGGGTTCCTAACATATCCACTGCTTCTAGTTGTTCCTTGATCTGAGAGACCCTAGAAAAATAAGATTGAATGGATTCTCCATTCTAAAGCTTTACCCCTTTCAATTGATTTCGCAGAGTCATCTTTCGATTTATGTTCTTCCCTTCAAATAGCTTGGATAGGGAATCAAACATCTCTTTGGTTGTATTCAAAAATGACACATCGGGGATGAGATGGTCCTTGATAGAATCAACAATGATTCTCTTTTCCTTGACCAATTTCTTCTTGTGGAGGGCTTTAGCCTCTTCTCCCTCTGGGACAGGTACCTCTTCCCTTATGTAAATATCCAATTCATTTTCTTCCAGGATTAAACCAATCCTATACTTCCATGCTCGGAAGTTATTAGCCCCTTCAAGCTTATCCTCAAGCTTAGTGTGCTGAGACATTTTTAAAGAGTACTTCAAATGGAAATATAAAAGATTTAGGTGTTACCACTTGATTTGCTGAAAACTGGATGTGGTCTGGGATAAGGGTTTGTTAGAGAAACCCTAAAATTGAAAATGTGAATTTCAACTTTCTGAAAGGATAGAAAGATGCACCTTGATGAGCTGATCAACCTGGTGTATTCAGAATTTAAGATCTGCAAAGGTTCACCCTTCATAAATGCCTTTTAGTCTTCTCGGGTTCACCATGGAGGACCCTGAATTAGGGTTTGAGTTTCCTAGAGATTTACCCAGCAAAAAATCTCGATCCAAAGCTCTAAACCTCTATTTTTCCAAGTTGCTTCCAGCTATGTCTTCAGATTTCAGAAATTCCTATTTTTGTGGAAACCTTAATTTTAAGGGCCAAAATTGAAAGTGCTCAGAATTGAATTCTAATTGAACAAATAGATTCTCCTTAATGAGTACAGTCAATCTACCTTACTACTTTTCCAAAATATGTGGAGAGAAACCCAATAAACAAGAAACCCTAGTTTCTGTCACTGCACAATGTCTTCTTCTCAGGTTAGCTCTGATACCATGTTAATTTTTGAGCATTAATTAAATATACTCTAGGATCTTTACTGAGAGAATAACATTACAATATATCAATGCATATCAATCATAGCAAGAATATCAAACATCACAAGATGCAAACATAAGAGACAATAAACACACAGAGTTTCTGTGGGGAAAACCCTAAGGTGAAAAACCCCACAACTTACTCAAAGATAGATAGAGCAATTATACAACCAAAGTACAACCCAAGTACACAGATATAGTCTCCTCCTAGTAGCTGATCCTCCTCCTCACATGTGCGCCACTTTCCGAGTGATGGATGAGTGAGTAATGAAGTGATCAAATAGAGAGATCCCGCTCTCTATTTATACTTGTTTTGAGCAGCCTAATAAACCTATGAGGTCGAATTGTCTAACTCAGCCTAATAACTCCAGTTTAACTTAATCAGGGCCGACCCCACACATGGTGGTCTAATAACCCATCGATAAGTTACAACACTTGTGACACTTGTCAATACAAATGATGACACTTCCGTATAGAGGAATAAAACATCTCTATAGGAGTACAATAAAATACATAGATGAAATACATTCCGAAGTTACATATACATCAACAATCATATTTGGATTCATAGAGAAAGGAAGGGTGCATATAATTACAGATATCCTCATTCCATACAATGGTATTGAATAAGAAATGAGAGAGTTGAGGTTTTGTCGATGAGTTGAAGTGATATTTTTAGTCATGTTTAGGGAGTGTGTAGTATTTTTTGCTAGCATAATATGAGGTGAAAAGAAGAAAATTAACTTGGGAACTAATTACACAATGAGGAGGTTGCATACTTCATCTTGTCCAGTGTTCATATGAGTTTTTTTAGATGTGAACTTGGGAAATCTTCTTGTCAAATTCATTGTTGTCTATGCATGGATATTGTTGTGGGCATATGATAAAAACAAAAAGGAATGGGCTCATCTCAAATCTTGTGAATGAAAAGACTTATTTACAATTCACCATACCTCTATAGAAATGATCTCCACTTGCAATGGAAACTGGTAGCTTGAATGAATCCACTAGATTTGAAGACCACTGAAGATGTTTGTAAGATTCCAAGGGTGATTTTGTGTCCAATAGATCAAAGAGTGTCCAAAATATCAATGAGTGTGAGGCAATAAGAAACCTGTAAGAGCCTGAAACCTGTGGAATAAATGAAACCCGTGTTTTTGGTTGAATTCCTAGGAAATAGAGAACTCTGGTTTTTTTTAACTAGTAACAGGGACGCGCACATGTGTTTAAACGCGCGCATGCATTTTTTTCACGTGTACATGTCAGAAGCGCACATGCACCAAAACATGCGCTTGCACCCCTATATAATGTGTACACCATTTATTCCCCAACGTTTACACCATCTAATGCCAAACCTTCCCCCACTTTGAAAATATTTGCATAAATTGGACTCAATGATGAAGTTTGAAGGGTGGGTCTTAATTTTTATTTGAAGGGATTACTCTTTTCGTCTTGACACGTTTGATAATTTATGGTTGTCTATGCACCTTGACCCAATTGATATTGTAAGGTGAGGATGTGCATGCATAATAATCCTTATTTATGACTATGCGATGAGGATTTAAATGGAAGATGATGTAAAGACATGTTATTTTTATACGTATTTTGATGGAGAGTGTTGAAGAGAAACATGGTGATAAACCACATATGTTTGGAAAGATGGAGGGAGGTTACATGATCATGATCATGCCACCCATCAAATTGAAGACAATTCCTGAGCCAAAAATTGTTTTTTAAAATTTTATTAATAACCATTGTGGTACTTTGGTCCAAATGTTTTTTCTAACTCATTGTTTCTCCATATTGTGTTCCTACTACCACCTCTCTATATCAATTCATAAAATCAACCTTTGCTTGGTTTTTGGTTATAGTTGCATGCCATTATTTGTAGTTGCATGTCATTGAGTGTTGTTTAGAGTTTTCGTGAGTCTCTGACATTCATATAATAAATGAAGTCTTGTAGAGGAGGACTCATCAATGAGGCAATTTGAATTTCATTTTGACAAAAAACATATTTTGTAAAGATCAAATGCCATGAATGCATCCTCGGCCTACCATGCAAGACCGTGGATATGTTGAAAATCATTGAACATCATCGAAGAATGAAAAAAGGTTAATCGGTATCTTATTGAAGCATATTGAGCTCAATTGAATTCCACCTGCGCTTTAATTGAAAATTCTAGACCTCACGTGTCATCAATAACACATAGAATCCATGACACTATCCCACTACAAGGATCCTCCTCCTCTTCCTCCTCCTCCTCATCATCATAATCATCTTTGTCATCGTCAGCATCATCATCATCATCCTCATCATCATCATCTTCATCATCGTCATCATTCTTGTCATCATCATCATCTCCATCATCATCTACATCATCATCATCATCGTTATCACCCACTTCATCATCATGATCCTCCTCCTCCTCCTCCTCATCATCTTGCTCATCATTTTCATCATCATCTTCATCATCAACATCATCATCGTCGGCATCATCATCATCCATCGTCTTCTGTCATGTCCCAAATTTGGAATTGGGTCACAATGGCCTAATCACATTAGCCATATTCATTAGAGTTTGCAAAGTTGATGTTAAGGGTCAAATAATTGCCAAGGAGGAAAATTACTAGTTTCCTAGGTTTGGGGTGGAAGCTTTGGGATTTGGAATAATGGGGATAATAAATGATGTTTGAACATTAGAATGGCATAAATATTTAATAAAGGAGCTAAATAAATATATACAAGTGAAAATCAAAGTGGCATTTCATCATGAAGACACATGGAGGAAGTGGGACCCACATATGGCTAGATTTCCCCACTACATTTGGCATCATTCTCTCACCAATTCGAATTCAAGGTGAATGGTAACATACTTGGGGAAGTCCAAAAGGTATTATTCATGGCATAACTCATCCAAGGTCGAAATATAGAGGAAGAGTAACTCCCATGGAAGAGGAAGAGACAATTTGGAGCTAGTGAGACACTTGGGCTAGATTCCCTAGCTCTATGACAACAATGATGAAGATGCTATGACACCTATGACACAAATCAGACCTGAAGGCTGACATATGACATATATGACATGTCAGGGCTAAAAATAGACTCCAAGAGGGCGCTCAAGGGTGTTAGGGCAGCTAAGATGCTTCCACATGTGATTTGGTGGAAGTGGGAGACTAGGAATTGTTGTACAAGTGGCGTTCTTTGGAATCTCTTCCCAACTTGAGTTGGCATGAGTCTCTTGGAAGGAATTCGACCCATGGAGACCATTAGAACTTTATAAATGTCAATAACAAAGAATTAAACCAGCTTTTGATCATTTGTAGAATTTGCAATTGCATTTGTGAAGAGGGAGAGCTAGTGGATGACTAGTTTCTTGCCTTAGCCAATTTCGAGGGTGAAAGATTCCCATCCAAGTTGGTAATTGGAAAGGCCATTCAGACCTTTCATTTGGAGCTTTAATGGAGTCTTTATTTGCAGGTGTAAGCTACAGGGCAGCTCATGGTTTCTTCTATTGCAGCTCACTCCTTCAACCATTTCCGATTTTGATGGCATATTCTTGATCCTTGAGGGAGGGCGTTTTTGGTGAGCTATTGTACTCTTTTGGGAAGCTTTTAATGCCCCATTTCTTTTGTAATATGAAGTAAATACTCTGTTCTTCATCTACAAAAAGTTTCAGGTCGAAATTCCAAGTAGAAATGTATAAATCTCATTTTTAATGGAAGAACAATGCCATTTCCCCACTACCTTGTTGTGAGCCAATGTATTGATGATGATTTCGAATGGATGGATGATTCTCTGATATATTTGTGGTCAATATAATTCCATGGATGTCTTCTACAAGTTTCATGTACTGTACTTGAGCATTTGAAGTATTTTTACTTAGTTTAATTGCACTGGGAGAAGAAATAGTGCCATTTCCCCAAGGGTCGAATTGGTGATTTTTGCAGTTGAATGGGAGAGGGTTGGAACAGATATAATAATCAATTAATGGTGCACATGAGACCTTAATAACATCCTTAATACATTACATACCTTTTTTCAGAAATTTGAGTGGCTTTGGAGGCATTTGGGAAGCCATTTTCAATACTTACCCCAGGGGGATTTGAACCCCAAATTACTAGTAAAATTGGATACTTGGTCCAGAATCTTAAGAGAGTTTGCAGAGGTATTTTGGTGGCCATATATCATCCCTGAACATCATATTCAAGTATTAATATCATTCATACACCTTCCTTGAAGATTTGAAGTCATTTGGAGTCAATTCGAGACATAGAGACCAATACTAGTCAAAGGCAAATTACTAGTAAAGTTCCCTACATTGGCCAGAATTGAAAGAGTATTTGCAGAAGTATTTTAAAGGTCCAAAGGCATCCTTAAAACACATATTTATGTTCTAATATCATTCATATGCCTTCTTAGAATATTTGAAATCATTTGGGGCAAATTTGGGACCTAGAGATCAAACTAGTCAAAGGTCGAACTAGGGAAAAAAAGTGGAAAATTACCATTTTAATAAAATTCCTAACAAGGGACACTACAGTGGTATCAGAGCATGATCTTGGCACCTGATGTGGTATAATATTCATGAGGACAATAATTCAGGTACCACCATTAGATATTGAAACCGAAAGTGCTTTTGTTAAAGAAAAAAAAAAGTAGGAGAAGAAGAGCAAATTTTTTGAGGAAACTATGACTAGGGATGAAAAGGGAGCCTCATATGATGGTGAGGAGCATATAAAAATTATGAAAAAAATATTTGAAGATATGACCAAGCAACTTAAGGAAGGATTCGAATTGTTTTCTATCGAACTTGTGGAAAAAATTATTGATTTTAAGGAAACCAAGGGGAAATCAGCTTGCTTGAAGGAGCAAAAGGAAGAGACATCACAAGATCATGAAGAAGAGTCTATTGAAAATATGGAAGATCATTTCGACACACCTTCTAGCTTAGACATGAACCAAAGAGAATCTACTAATGGATGCTTAAACTATGAAGGAGTACCTACTGATGGGTGCTCACACCTCTATGTTGGTGACATAGAGATCACTTTTGAAAGTGTTGCTGCAAGCCCAAGTTCCATTAAGCATGATAATGAAGACCTTGCAGCAGTTGAAGAAGAACCAAGATCAACTTCTCCATCACCACTTGAGCTTCATGAAGTTGGTCCAAGAAAAAATGAAGAAGATGAGGAGGTTCATTTGCAAGAGCCTCATTTTCTTGAAGGGTCCTTAAAGATGAATGAAAAGAAGATCCAAGAGTCCCTCAGCATTCTCCATGACACTCAAGCATTGGTGTCAAATTCTTCTTGGAGAGCTACTTCATTGGAGGAAACATCCTTCCTTGAAGACATGGAGAAGATTCAAAGAGCAATGTGCCACATCAAAGGTAATTTCATGTCTTTGCTTTTTGATAGAAACCATTTGTTTGAGCTTAATGAATTGTTACATGATGCATACTTGAAGAATAATGAGGATATTCATAAGCTCACAATTCAAAATGAGCAACTTCTTGAAAAGTTGCAAGATACTTGTTTTTCCTCCTATGTTTCAGATTGTCAAATGGTAGATTGTTTGGAGGATTCTCATGACATGGTGGATCATGAGAAATGTGAAAACTTGAATGTTCTTGATGTGTTTGAAGATGAACTTGAAGAGATCCAAACACTTGATGTGGTGGAAGATGAATTTGAATTGCCTCTTGATGAAGGTTATGCAATTTTTAAAGAAGAGCATGATTCCTTTACATTGGAACCAAACTATGACAAAGAGTTCACACTTTTGAAGGAGCTGCATGATACTACCCACATGGATCCTTCCCATGATAAAACTCCTGAACTTTTTGATCATTTGGGTGAGTTAGTACATTCTCCTACATCCTACAATTCCATGTTTTGCAGTATTAGTCTCAATGAAGTATGGGTGAAAGGGTTCTTTTTGATGGTGCCACATGAGGAGTATGGAACTCCTAGATTTACTTTTTATGATGATATGGTTGGAGCACATTCTTATTCACATTTGCAGAAGCATACTTTGTTACTTTATGACGATGCACATCTACATGGATGCACCTATGATATGCATTTGAGTCACTTGAAGACTCATGGTTTTTCTTGCTCAACACTTGATTCATTTGATGTTGGAGGAACTTCATCCAACACTTGGGTGAATAGATTTATGATTGGAGAACATTTTTGTTGGAAGCCACATACTTTGTTATATCTTTATGATGATGAAATTCAGGGATGTATGGGTGAGACTTCTTTGAGTCATTTGAAGTCTCCTTGTTTTTTCTGCTCATTATTTGGTTCAGATTTTAATGGAGATTCTTCATTCACTTCTCGGATGAAAGAATACATGGCTGAATATTTTGATGCATATCACATCCTTTTGGAGCAGCTTTATAAGACATGGGATCCTCACCTATGTCATTGGAGCAGATTTGATTGGTCACTTGAAGCTTGTATGCACTTGGAAAACGGTGGTCTACTTGCTTGGAGGTATAAGCACTTTCATGATTCTTTGATGAAGCACCTCCTTGATATTAATTTTCATTATGTAGTTATGTACTTTGATGATATATATTTGGTACTCATGATGTTTGGAAGAATGCATACAAGAAAATGGGATCCAGGAATCCTCTTATCTAATGGTGTAGGTTGGAGAGCACTCTTAATTTTTGGGGTGCAATACAAGCAATGGGACCCTGGAATAATTTGTATCTCATTGGTTTCAAATTTTTTGGGGAAACAAGCAGTATGGGAGATGTATTTCCCCACTTAATAAAGTGATTTTTATCAGAGTAGTGCAGCAGCAAGCATGTTGGTTCCTCTCTAAAATATTCATGGAAACTCAAAGACTCAAGGTTTGGCAATTCAATGGCAACTTCAAAGAATTATACAGAAAGCAGGTTCTTCAACACCCATGTTTGAAATTGCTTGAGGACAAGCAATATTGGGAAGGGAGGATTTGTCATGTCCCAAATTTGGAATTGGGTCACAATGGCCTAATCACATTAGCCATATTCATTAGAGTTTGCAAAGTTGATGTTAAGGGTCAAATAATTGCCAAGGAGGAAAATTACTAGTTTCCTAGGTTTGGGGTGGAAGCTTTGGGATTTGGAATAATGGGGATAATAAATGATGTTTGAACATTAGAATGGCATAAATATTTAATAAAGGAGCTAAATAAATATATACAAGTGAAAATCAAAGTGGCATTTCATCATGAAGACACATGGAGGAAGTGGGACCCACATATGGCTAGATTTCCCCACTACATTTGGCATCATTCTCTCACCAATTCGAATTCAAGGTGAATGGTAACATACTTGGGGAAGTCCAAAAGGTATTATTCATGGCATAACTCATCCAAGGTCGAAATATAGAGGAAGAGTAACTCCCATGGAAGAGGAAGAGACAATTTGGAGCTAGTGAGACACTTGGGCTAGATTCCCTAGCTCTATGACAACAATGATGAAGATGCTATGACACCTATGACACAAATCAGACCTGAAGGCTGACATATGACATATATGACATGTCAGGGCTAAAAATAGACTCCAAGAGGGCGCTCAAGGGTGTTAGGGCAGCTAAGATGCTTCCACATGTGATTTGGTGGAAGTGGGAGACTAGGAATTGTTGTACAAGTGGCGTTCTTTGGAATCTCTTCCCAACTTGAGTTGGCATGAGTCTCTTGGAAGGAATTCGACCCATGGAGACCATTAGAACTTTATAAATGTCAATAACAAAGAATTAAACCAGCTTTTGATCATTTGTAGAATTTGCAATTGCATTTGTGAAGAGGGAGAGCTAGTGGATGACTAGTTTCTTGCCTTAGCCAATTTCGAGGGTGAAAGATTCCCATCCAAGTTGGTAATTGGAAAGGCCATTCAGACCTTTCATTTGGAGCTTTAATGGAGTCTTTATTTGCAGGTGTAAGCTACAGGGCAGCTCATGGTTTCTTCTATTGCAGCTCACTCCTTCAACCATTTCCGATTTTGATGGCATATTCTTGATCCTTGAGGGAGGGCGTTTTTGGTGAGCTATTGTACTCTTTTGGGAAGCTTTTAATGCCCCATTTCTTTTGTAATATGAAGTAAATACTCTGTTCTTCATCTACAAAAAGTTTCAGGTCGAAATTCCAAGTAGAAATGTATAAATCTCATTTTTAATGGAAGAACAATGCCATTTCCCCACTACCTTGTTGTGAGCCAATGTATTGATGATGATTTCGAATGGATGGATGATTCTCTGATATATTTGTGGTCAATATAATTCCATGGATGTCTTCTACAAGTTTCATGTACTGTACTTGAGCATTTGAAGTATTTTTACTTAGTTTAATTGCACTGGGAGAAGAAATAGTGCCATTTCCCCAAGGGTCGAATTGGTGATTTTTGCAGTTGAATGGGAGAGGGTTGGAACAGATATAATAATCAATTAATGGTGCACATGAGACCTTAATAACATCCTTAATACATTACATACCTTTTTTCAGAAATTTGAGTGGCTTTGGAGGCATTTGGGAAGCCATTTTCAATACTTACCCCAGGGGGATTTGAACCCCAAATTACTAGTAAAATTGGATACTTGGTCCAGAATCTTAAGAGAGTTTGCAGAGGTATTTTGGTGGCCATATATCATCCCTGAACATCATATTCAAGTATTAATATCATTCATACACCTTCCTTGAAGATTTGAAGTCATTTGGAGTCAATTCGAGACATAGAGACCAATACTAGTCAAAGGCAAATTACTAGTAAAGTTCCCTACATTGGCCAGAATTGAAAGAGTATTTGCAGAAGTATTTTAAAGGTCCAAAGGCATCCTTAAAACACATATTTATGTTCTAATATCATTCATATGCCTTCTCAGAATATTTGAAATCATTTGGGGCAAATTTGGGACCTAGAGATCAAACTAGTCAAAGGTCGAACTAGGGAAAAAAAGTGGAAAATTACCATTTTAATAAAATTCCTAACAAGGGACACTACATCTTCATCATCATCTTCGTCATCATCATCATCATTGATAATGATGATGATGACGAAGATGATGATGATGATGATGATGATGAAGATGATGAATGATGATGAAGATGAGTATGAAGATGAAGATGATGATGTTGATGATGATGAATATGATAATCATCACCATCCTTCTCCTCCTCCTCCTCATCATCTTGGTCATCCTCTTCATCATTATCTTTGTCATAAACATCGTCATCATCGACATCACCATCATCCATCATATTCATATTCATCATCATCATCATCATCATCATCTTCGTCATCATCATCGTTGATGATGACGATGATGATGAAGATGAGTACGAAGATCAAAATGATGATGTTGATGATGACGAATATGATCCCATCCTCCTCCTGCTCCTCCTCATCATCATACTCATCTTCATCATCATCGGCATCATCATCATCATCCTCATCCTCATCATCCTCATCAACCTCGTCATCATCATCATCACCATCATTATCACCCACTTCCTCATCCTCATCCTCATCCTCATCATCATCATCATCATCATCTTGGTCATCATCTTGGTCATCATCTTCATCATCAACATCGTCACCATCATCATCAGCATCCTCATCATGATCTTCGTCATCATCATCTTCATCATCATCATCATTGATAATAGTGATGATGACCAAGATGATGATGATGAAGATGAGTACGAAGATGAAGATGATGATGCTGATGATGACGAATATAATAATCATCATCATCCTCAACATCCTCCTCCTCCTCATCATCATCATAATCATCTTCGTCATCATCAGCATCATCATCATCATCTTCACCATCATCATCCACATCATCCTCATCATCATAATCATATCCATCATCATCATCATCATCATCGTTATCACCCAATTCCTCATCATCATCCCCATCCTCATCATCATCATGTTGGCCATCATCTTCATCATCAACATCATCATCATCATCATCATCGTCATCATCAACTCCATCATCATCATCCATCATCTTCATCATTATCATCATTATCAATTATGACATCATCATCATCATCTTCGTCATAATCATCATTATCAATGATGATGATGATGAAGATGATGGATGATGATGAAGATGAGTATGAAGATGAAGATGTTGATGCTGATGATGACGAATATGATGATGATGATGATCATCATCATCATTATCACCCACTTACTCATCATCCTCCTCCTCCTCCTCCTCCTCCTCATCATCATCTTGGTCATCATCTTCATCACCAACATCATCATCATCATCATCATCATCATCATCATCATCATCATCATCATCATCATCATCGTCGTCATCACCCTATTCCTCCTCCTCATCATCATCAACATCATCATCATTGTCATCATCATCATCATCATCATCATCATCATCTTCTTCTTCTTCTTCTTCCTCATCATCATCATTTTCAATCCGCATCATCATCGTCAACATCATCATTTTCAATCCGCATCATCATCGTCAACATCATCTTCGTCATCACCATCTTCATCATCATCATCATTTATAATGATGATGATGATGAAGATGATGATGATGATGAAGATGAGTACGAAGATGATGATGATGATGCTAATGATGATGAATATGATCATCATCCTCATCCTAATCATCATCAGCATCATCATCATCATCTTCATCATCATCATCATCATCCACATCATCGTCATCATCCTCATCCTCCTCCTCATCATCATCGTTATCACCCACTTCCTCGACATCATCCCCATCCTCATCATCATCATCATCATCATCATCATCATCTTGGCCATCATCTTCATCATCAACATCGCCATCATCGTCATCGTCATCATCACTGTCATCATCATCATCTTCATCATCATCCATCATCTTCGTCATCATCATCATTATCAATGATGACATCATCATCATCATCTTTGTCATCATCATCATTATAGATAATTATGATGATGAAGATGATGGATGATGATGCAGATGAGTATGAAGATGAAGATGATGACGAATATGATAATCATCATCATTATCACCCACTTCCTCATCCTCATCCTCATCCTCATCCTCATCCCCATCATCATAATCATCATCATCATCTTGGTCAACATCATCATCATCAACATCATCATCATCGTCATCATCATCATCATCATCATCATCATCATCGTCATCATCTCCATCATCATCATTGTCGTCATGACCCTGTTCCTCATCATCATCATCAACATCGTCATCATCATCATCATCTTCTTCTTCATCATCATCATCATCTTCTTCGTCGTCATCATCATTTTCAATCATCATCATCATTTTGAATCATCATCATCATCATCATCATCTTCTCCATTGATAATGATGATGATGATGATGAAGATGATGATGATGATGATGATGATGATGATGAAGATGATGATGATGATGATGATGATGACGATGTTATTATATATTATTATACATTATTAATATTATTTATTTAATTAATCCGAAATAATCATATATTTTCTTTTTAAATATTTATAAATGAAATAAAACATTTGATTTAATTTCATATAGTAATATTTTTTACTTTGTCAATTATAATTAAATATATTAAATTTTTTAATGAAATCAAGTATAACCTAAATATGAATGAATAATTTTTTAATGAAATCAAATATAACCTAAATATGATTGAATAGATTAACAATTTTAATAAAATTAAGTATATCTTAAATTATATTATGAACAAAACTAGATGCATTCAATTATGAATAAATATGAATGAACCAAAACATAAATAATATTATTCTATTAATTTTTAATCAAAGAGAGTTAAACAACTCCACTTTCCTCAAAGATAATGTGTGTAAATTTACATGTAATAATAATTGAGGAATCCAAAACAATATATACTTCGTAAAAATCACCTTATTAACATTATTTTGATAAAGAAAGAAAATAACTTTATATTACAACTTCATTCCATTACAATTTGTGTTTTTAATGCCTCTACAAAGAGCATAATATATAAATGAACTATTCCTATGAAATAAAAGGTCACAATATTGATAATTTTCAAATGAAAAAACAAAAAATGATCTATAATAATTTTCAAATTAAATGATTACTAAACCATGAATAGTGTTTTTTTATTATTAAATTGATGAATAGTGTTTTTTTATTATTGCTTTTATTAATATTAGTTTTGATATTTTTAATAATTTATTGATGTTATTATTAATGTTGATATTAATATCAATGTTAATATTACAAGGGTAATAACATAATGTAATGATAATGTTATAATATGACATTAACATTAATATAATATCAACATTATTAAAGTTAAGTTTAAGTAACAACATTAATATTTAATTAATATTAAACGCTAATATTTTATAGGTATTCTTAGTAATATTAATATTTTACTAATATTAATAATAATATTAATATTATCATTAAATTGAAATGATATTAATTATATTAATATAATATAACGTTAGTTTTATAATATGAAATTAGTATTTATATATGTTTAACATTAGTGTTATAATATTATTGTTCTTAAATTTATTAATAATATTAGTATTAACGTGTTTAATGTTAATATTCTATTAATATTATTATATATTATTAATATTATTTATTTAATTAATCCGAAATAATCATATATTTTCTTTTTAAATATTTATAAATGAAATAAAACATTTGATTTAATTTCATATAGTAATATTTTTTACTTTGCCAATTATAATTAAATATATTAATTTTTTTAATGAAATCAAGTATAACCTAAATATGAATGAATTATTTTTTAATGAAATCAAATATAACCTAAATATGATTGAATAGATTAACAATTTTAATAAAATTAAGTATATCTTAAATTATATTATGAACAAAACTAGATGCATTCAATTATGAATAAATATGAATGAACCAAAACATAAATAATATTATTCTATTAATTTTTAATCAAAGAGAGTTAAACAACTCCACTTTCCTCACAAGATAATGTGTGTAAATTTACATGTAATAATAATTGAGGAATCCAAAACAATATATACTTCGTAAAAATCACCTTATTAACTTTATTTTGATAAAAAAAGAAAATAACTTTATAATACAATTTCATTCCATTACAATTTGTGTTTTTAATGCCTCTACAAAGAGCATATTATATAAATGAACTATTCCTATGAAATAAAAGGTCACAATATTGATAATTTTCAAATGAAAAAACAAAAATGATCTATAATAATTTTCAAATCAAATGATTACTAAGAAGATATAAATGATCAATGAATAAATATAGGTAAATGACATTATTATTTTTTAAATTGGAAATAAAATTTTAATAAAAACATTAAGTATCTTTTAATTGTAGATTGAACTTAAACATTATTATTGATAAATAGTGTTTTTATAACTTAATTGTTGAAGGGTTATATTTTCACTAAAAAAAATTATATAAAGATAAAAGTTCAAAACCTCAAGAAATATGAAATGAAATTCCAACACCTTGTTGCATTTATAGTTCTTTCTTTTGAGTCTGAGGGGAATTTCGTAGAGCCTATGAACCATAAATTTAATGCACCCCTATTGGTGAAACCCCGTGAGCCGCGACGTTTCTATTGTGACCAGCGAAGTAGGGCTGGATGGTATTACGTAAATGCGGATAAATAAGGACGACGAGCACTATCCATAAAAAAGACAGGCTATATGTCAACGTCTACGTCACAATATTTAAATCTCGAGAGGAACGTCAGCGTAAATATGTCGACGTCAACGTAAATAAGGAAAGGCTATATGTCAACGTCAACGTCACAATAAGACGACTTGAGCTTAAGAGGAACTGCTCCCTTAAAGAACGGCTTCGGCGTAAATCTGTCAATGTCACAATATTTAAATAAGCCGAGGATCGTAATAAAAGAGAAAGTCGAGGATCGTAATAAAAGAGAAAGTCGTAATTTTGTTTTCTTTGCAATGGCATGACGTCAGGAAAGACGTCACGCGATGTAACATCATCCGCCACGGCAGAGAGGTTATTCCACCCACGTCACCATCACCGCTCTGCAATAACATTTGGCATTTGAAGAGTTATTAGAGGTTAAACTATTTCATCTTAGGCAGCCATCACGTTCAACTATTTTATAAAATGTGTTTTCAATATGGAATTTTTTAAGAATTTTGGCCCGTTTGTTCCACTCGAATCAGGACAGGTGGCCGGAATGAAAGGGTTTGTTTGTTTCTTCGCAATGGCATGACGTCAGGGAAGACGTCACTCGATGTAACATCATCCGCCAGGTCAGAGAGGTTATCCCACCCACGTAACCATCACCGCGCGTTCTATAAAATGGAGGCGCCCCCAGCATGTTCAGAAGCATTCCAATAACATTTGGAGTTTATTAGAGGTGAAACTATTCTAATAATACTTGGCATTCGAAGAGTTTATTAGAGGCGAAACGATCTCATCTGAGGCAGCCATGGCCAGCACCTCATTTGGCTTTGCATTAGCGGTAGTGGTACTAGCCGTGGCGGTTGGCAGTGTTGCAGGTGATCCGAATCCACTAGACGTGCTTGAGTTGCTCTGTAACAGTCAGAAAATCCCAAGCGGAGACCCATTCTTTGGGACTCTGGGAAGCCTGCTCACAGATCTCGAGGAAAATCCTCAATACTCGCTGACGCAGGCAGGAAGCGGGGGCTCAGCCACTGCCTACGGACGAGCATACTGCCGTGGGCTAATCTCATCGTCTGATTGCACCACCTGCGTTAAGTACGCTGGAGACAACATTTGGGGCATGTGCAGCAACGCCATTGGTGCTCAACTTATGTTGGATAACTGTTACCTCCGCTACGAACAGTACAACTTTTTTTAGCATCAACTGCGGTACTGCAATGCAATAATCCTTCTAATATCTCTATTTAAATAAAACACGCGGATTCTTTGAGCTAGAGAATCTAAAGTGTTCGTTCTATAGGTATTTATATTTTATAATGCAGATGCATATCTTTTACAATTTGGAGTGGAGTGGACGAGGAACTGTCAAATTGTTGAAGATCTATATATTATAAGACTCTTTACCATTTATGCATTCTAATGCATTATTTAAAAGAAATTAGCACAGTGAAATGCAGTTATCTATTTATTGTTTGGATAAGACCATTGGAATGACTAAGCGTTTAGAGTTTTGTTCTATTTGCATATGTAAAGCCTTTAATTTCCTCTTTGTTTTGTTTTGGATATTTTCTTTCCATCTTTAAAAAGATTTCGGTTGAAAGTGTCAGTTTTCCCTATTATTGAAGGAGGAAGTTGCAAATCAATGTCGTTTATTTTTGGAAGGTTTATCTATTTTTATCAAATCTCAATCAAACAAAAAGTTTATCTTCATGAATTCTAGTTTCATGAAAGATGTACATACATGTGAGCTTGTTTGGCATATATGCCATGTGTGATCGGGCGCCATCCGGTTGGCAGGAGCACAGCTTCTCTACGCCAGCAAGCAGGAAAGGGGGCTCTGTAGTATTATGGTAAGCTGATGTATTCGTTGGCACATTAAGTGAATCTGTTTGAACTCCACAAGCAAGGTGATTTCTTTTGAATAAGCTCTCAAGCAAGGGTGTTATAGGAAAACTCATGCCATAGTTATAGTAATAGGTGTTTATGTTTTAGAATTTGGAGTGGAGTAATTGCAGGAGGATGAAATAAGGGTACTGTCTAAATTGATTTTATGGTAATCATTCCAAATTCAAAATAAACAATTATAAAAATATATATATATAAAATAACATGTAGCTATGCATGGATAACTAGTAACTAGCTGATGCATGAGTAACTCTAGGTAATGCATGGATAACAATACACCTAACTTGTAACTTAATAAGTAAGTAAATATCCAGTAGGTTTGAACTTGTGACTTTTTATTTACAATTTCTCATCTCAATTACTTATTACAAACACACATTCATAAAAATTGATTGCTAAAAATCCCTACATAGACAAAACAAAGACTAATAAACTAACTATTCCACAATCTTGTATTTTAGGTTTCTATGTACCACCAAATAATTTAATTTTCATGGCGTTATTGTTTTCTTATTAATAACATATCAAAATTCCTCTCGAGAAAGCTGCAATGACTAACAATGAATATGCATTTTATATTTACAATCATATAATATTACTTACCTAGCCTTCAATATCTTAATTCATACTATAATTACAGTGCCTAATATTGCTATTTATAGATTTTATTTTTCGTGACTCTTTTTCATGGAGATGTAACTGGTTTTCTTTTTTAGCAATACAATCTGAATGTCCTTAGACTCCCTACAATAACTTTCAGGTGGATGTATTCAATTGCTTTCTTCACATGTCATCTCTATTTAATGTTTACATCCATAGTTCGTCATTCATATTAATATGTATATGCTATTTTTATTTATTTAAAAATAGTAGATCCATTCCGATATATTTCAGTCGGTATTGTGGCATGGTGGGAAGTCATCCGCTCATCGTAGATACGTTTTATATAGTTGTACCCTTGTGACACATGTTCTGGATCCGACGCAAACTGATCTGGGCATCTGGTTCAACTTTAAGAACAGATCTATCCCATTCTTAGTAGAACTAAAGTCCTTTATTTTTAAATCTCTCGATTTCTCCATTTAAAGAAATATTCTATCGAAGAACAATGGAGGGTAAACTATTGAGCTATTGAAAAAATAAGAGTCTCGTTTGAAGTTGAAGATATAGGTTGCGGAATTGATCGCTGCAAATGGGAATCAGTTTTTGAAAGTTTTGTCCAGGAAGATCTGTCAACACTCGCACGTATGGTGGAACAGGTCTTGCCTTTGCATTGTCCATTCCTTGCTTCATAAAATGGGGGGATAGTTCAAGATCCAACAAAAGGAAGGTCCAGGAACATTGATGCACTTATAGTTAGTGTTTAGCATACCTTTCAAGAACTCGGAGATTTTCTCAGCACTTCCAGAAGAAACTGGGAAAAAAAGTTCAATGGTACTTCTGGCTCTAAAAGATGATATTGTCGATTGAAAATGACCCAATCCTATATGCAAATGGTATCCAATCATATGAAGCATAAAGCAAGAATGAAATACCAGAAATATTTTCTAGGGAAGTAGATTGTCATTATCATTCTGGTTTACAAACAAAGACCGTGTTCAATTGGAGTGTTCTAAATCACGAGGTTTCAGTGAATAAAGTGGTGCTCAATTAGAGATTGTTATAAATCACGAGGTTTCAGTCAAGAAAGTCGGGTTTGTAAATCTATAAGAAGGTTCAATGCCTATATATGAAACATGAGTTCTCCATCATTCTTTTGTGAACCAATTATCAAAATATAACAACTTCTTTGTAGTTATAGATACAAGGTTTTTGGACATGGACATCAATAGCTAGAAGGATCGGGTATCTCATCTTGATAAATACCAAGGGAGAGTAAAATTTGTATGGATGTTGAATCCTGATACCTCTACCACCATAAAGTTGCAATTGAGGAGAATGGGACATTATACCATGGTACATTTGTAAATATGGGCCACGGCTTTGTAAATATAAGAATGATATTTCACATAAAAAAGACAGATTGTTATTCCAGTCATGGGTTCTTTGTTTTTTTCGCAATCTATCTGCTATATAGATATGTGTTTATTGATCATTTTATGGAAAATATCCTAGGAGGAATCAATATTATATTAGGAATTTAAGCTTAATTCTGCTTCTGTGGAAGTGTAAAACTCTTTAACAATAATTTGATTTCTAAGCTTTCCATATTTAATGCACTTCATTCCACTACCTTGATTGAGATATTTAGGATCGAACATGGATTGGATACCATGGGAGGTTTTATACTAGTGCTGGTGTGCAAATATACCAATCAACACAATATTCCATAAATCATCTATCTAACATAATTGGAGATGACCCAATTATATAGTTTAACATGGAAAAGAGTTGTGTTCGTTTAGTCATATTCAAGTATATACTAATGATAATTATTTTACGAGTATGGGAGAGATGTTGTCACTTGAGGTGACATAAGGTAACACTAGAAACAACCACATTTTAAAAAGTGCTTGCTAGATCGACATATCTCAACCATGGCCACACATTTAAAAGTGGTTGATATATGTTGATCGGCTTATATCAACCCACATCAAGAAAATCCATCTTTTAGCACCACTTATGTTTTGTGGTGCTATTAGCACCATTTACATTTTCTGGCATTAAGATGGTAGTATTAGCATTGGTATTAGCACCACTTATATTTTGTGGTGTTAATATGGTGTTATATTTGTTAATATTATTAGTAATTGAGTTCTTCCTCATCCATGTTAAGAGAAATTCCACCTTGGAAAGTACCATAAAGTGGTGCTATGCTATTACTTGTCACATATACATGTACACCTAAGATTTAATTATGAGGATTTGCACCATAAGTATAAATAATTCTATTATAAATTAATTAATTCAATCATTTTTTGTTATATTAATTCGAATAAATAATCAAATATTAATTTATGAGTGTTTGCACCACAATCAAAAGTTCAATTATTTATTTCTCTAATACGCAAACAAATAAATTCACATGATTCATTTATGAGGCTTTGCCCCACAAGCACAAGTTCACAAATTTTTTTGTGTAAATATATCAATTCAATTATTCATTTTCAATACTATTTAAACAAATAAATACAATTGACAAACAAATAAAAGAAACCATTTTTAATTTATTACTATTATAAAGTAGTAATAAAAAATATTTGAATTGAAATTTGATTATTCAAATAAAAATATTTATTTTTATTAAATATCTGGAGGGAAATTAGTATCATTATTAGTTTTTTAGCAAAAGGCATGGATCTTAGTTCCATGGACATGGTCAATAAAGAATACCTCTACCTAGGGTCCTAAAAGAAGCTTTTAGAATTCGAGGACCAAGAGAGACACCTTAAAACTCATTAAAGCACATCTTCCTAAGAGTATTCTTAGCCTCTATGTATGGGCATTGACACTATTACAAGGATTTAATTCTTAGGGATAGGTCCACCTGTTGTCAACATTGTTCAAAGAAAAAACATAGGCCTTAGGCTAAAGGAATCCTAAGCGTAGAGAAATGCCATGTTGGCAAGTACCATATAGTGGTGCTAAGAGCATATTGTCACATGGACATGTACAAATTGGATTTAATTATGATGATTTGCACCATAAACAAAACAACTTCACAAATAATTTTGTAATTAACTTAATTCAATTTTTTTTCATTCAAATTTATGCTCATGATTTATTTATGAGGTTTACACCACAATCACACCAAATTCAATTATTATTTTTATACTATTTTTAAACAAATAAACCCACATGATTGATTTATGAGGTTTTGCACCACAAATATAACAAGTTCACAAAGAATTATTTTGTAAATAAGTCAATTCAATTATTCATTTTTAATATTATTCAAGCAAGTAAATAGATATAATTCTTCATATTCACAAATAATTAAAGACAATCATTTTTTATTTATTACTATTATAAAATATTAATAAAAGTTATTTGAATTGAAATTTGATTCTTCAATAGGGTACATTTTTATTGATCTTATCAAATTTATTAATGGATATTAGTATTATTATTAGTCTCCAAGTGTCTCAAATTCTTGGACGTGTTCAAGGGAGGAAGCCTCTACCTTGGGCCCTAAAAAAAGATTTTAGGAATCCAAGACCAAGAAAGATGATCAAACCTGGATGTCTTTCTAAGAGTATTCTTAACATTTATGTGTGGACGTTGATACCATTATAAGGTTTTGATTACTAGCGATAGGTCTACTGGCCCTTAACCTAATTAAGAGAACCAACTTGGACCTTAGTCTAAATGAATCTTCTAGGCATGTGGGGATAATAATGATTTGTTTAGCCAACACAAATGAATTTTTGAAAATATCTATGGCCTCATAATAGGGATAGTGTGGGGATTTGGAGGAAATGAAACTAGGTATAAGTCTTCAATGCATAAACATGATTAAGGGAGGAAACTTTGGCCTTGGACCTTGGAGGAAACCTCTGGACATAGAAGATTAACAAGTATATCTCGAACCACAACATAAGAACTCCTAATGGTATTGTTGACCAAATATTGGGGGTATTAATGTAACTAAGAGGTTTTAAGCACTATATATGGGAGTTTAGACCCTCAAAATTTTTGTGGGAGGAAACCTATTCCTTTGTCCCAAATTAAATATTTTATGCATCCAAGGCCAAATACAATAGCTCGAACCACTACACATGACCTGTTGGGGGTATTCTTACCTTTGATTGAGGAAATCAAAACCATTATGGGGTTTTTACTCGTATATATGTGGGTCTTATGTTTTTGTATATTATCTTAGGAGGAAGCTTGGTACTTAGACCCTAAGGGAAGCTTCAAAAAACGCCCATGAAATCCCAACACTATCCTTGGAATATTAGTGTTCATATAAGTAACACTAAGTATGAGAACCTTTTACATAGCCATGGGAGGAATCACATGAATTAAGCCCTAAATGGAGGTTTTAGGCATCTCAAGCTAAGAGAGATGTCTCAAATTATCACATATGAGATTATGAACTATATAGGATATCATTAATCTTAAAGTGGGATGTGGGAAGAAATATGTGGTTTTGAGCACTAGGGATGGGTATTAGAAAATGGTTGGGGAAAAAATTGAAATAAGTATACCCTAACATAATATTATTAAGGCAATGCACAATTACCAAGGCCATGAACCATAACCCTAACATAGTATTATTGAGGTAATGGTCAATTATCAAGGATATGAACCATAACATACACCCTTTAAAGTCGATATTTGGCATAAAAGTCAGATATGGGCACAATCAAGAGGTTTTTCATAGTGGGAAAGATCTCAAGGCCTTGACATGAGTCATGTAGGGGGGAATCCAGATCCTTTATTAGGTGTCCCAAGGCCTTGGTAATGATATTCTATGGAATAATACCATGAATTTATCCCTAAATAAACCAATAAGCCATCAAGATCCATTGAGGCAATATGTATATGGGTTTATGTCCTTAGAGGAGACCTAAATCTCAATCCATAAAGGAATACTTTATACATCAAGGGATAAGAAGGTTTCCTCCACCAACCACATGTGGCGTCTTAAGAGTATCATTAGCATATGATTGAGGATGTGGTTTTATTAGGTGATTTTGAGTATTGTGTATATATTGTGATGTTCTAGGGATGAATACCATACCTTTATCCCTAAAGAAATCATTGATGCATCCAAAGCCATGAATACTGTCTCAAAGCACCATGCATAAGCGGTATCCATTGTACTATGTTTCTATGACTTGTAGACTTGGGTCCTCCAACATAGTAAATGCAGGAGACTTGAACCTTCACCTATAAAGGAAGCTTCTATCCATATAGGGATAAGTATTTTGCCACCACCAACTACATAGAACCTCCTAATGGTATAATTAGCTTATTATTGAAGATGTTGTTACCATTAGGTTATTTTGAGTAGTATGTACATGTCTCAGGGCCTTGGGAATGATTTTTGAGGGAAGAATACCATGCCTTTGGCCATCAAGCAATCATTAAGGCATATAGAGCCATGAAGACAACTTAAAAGTACCATGCATGAATTTAGAGAGGTATATATGGAACTATGTATGTACGTATTATGGCCCTATGGCCTTAGACATGGTCAGTGGATGAGACTTGAATCTTGAGCTCTAAAGGAATCTTCTATCTACATAGGGATAAGAATATTTCCTCCACCAACCATGCATGGGTATCATTAGCTTATGATTGATTATGTCATTTTCATTAGGTGGATTTGAGTAGTATCTACATGTCTCAGTACCTTGTGAATGATGTTTAATGGAAAATGATGATGTATGTAGTCCTAAATGAGCCATTGAGGCATCTATATCAATGGACAATGCCTGAACTGCCATGCATAACCTTGCATGCATAATTGTGCCAATATGTATACATGTCTTGGGGGATTGGGGTATTGGGGACTTGGACATGATAAAGAGAGGATTTTTTAACCTATGGACCTAAAGGAATCTTCTACCCATCCAAGGTTAAGAAGATTACCTCCACCAAACATCATGCACTCTTGAGGGTATGATTGGAATATGATTGAGGATATTAATTTTATGCAGTTTTGAGAAGTATGTAGGTTTATTAAGGCTTTAGGAATGATTCTCTAGAGACGAGTACCATGCATTTGGCCCTAAAATAACCATTGAGGAATATAGATCCATCAACAATTTCTCAAAGAACAACGCATGATTTTGCAAGGGTGTCCATGGGGATTTGTATATAGGTATTGGGGCCTTGAGGAATTGGATATGGTTAGTGGCAGAGACTTGAACCTTGCGCGCTAAAGAAATATTTTAGCCATCCAAGGCTAAGAAGGTTTCCTTCACCAACCACACATGGCCTCCTGAGGGTAGCATTGGCTTATGATTAAGGATGACGATTCTATTAGGTGGGTTTGAGAAATATGTATGTGTATCGATGCATTGGGAATGACATTCTATGGGAAATTCCATGTATTTGGCCCTAAACAAACCACTAAGGAATCCAAAACCATCAACAATTCCTTAAGGTACCATGCGTGACTTAAATCATGGCACTATGTATCCAATTCGTGGGGACTTGGGGGCTTGGACATGGTCATGGGAGGAGGCATGAATGTCAAGACCTAAAGGAATATTCTAGCCATCTAGGGCTAATAAATTTGTCTCCACCACACACACATGGCCTTCTGAGGGTATCATTGGCCTATGATTGAGGATGCCAGTGCAATTAGGTGGTTTTGAGAAGTATGTGCATGTATCAAGGTGTTGGTAATGGATTTCAGGGAGAATGACCATGCCTTTGGTCATCAATAAATAATTGAGGCATATGGAGCCATGAACCTCAAATTACCATACATGAAGTTTTGGGGTTATCCATAGCATGATATATCTAGGTATTATGGCCTTAGTTATTTCAACAAGGTTAGTGGAAGAGACCTAAACATAGTACTCTAAAGGAAGCTTCTATCCATCCATGGCTAGGAATTTTTCCTCAACCAAGCACATATGGCCTCCTAATGGTCTCATTATACTACGATTGGGGATGTTGGTTCCATTAGGTGGTTTTGATAAATACACACATGTCTCGGGGCCTTGGGGATGAAATTTTATAGAAGAGGATCATTTCTTTGTCCATAAAGAAAATATTTAGGCATAATTCCACATCAAGAGAGGTGTTGCCTCGCTCCAAATACTTTAACCTATCTTCCCATATCCTCTTAAGATCAACAACATAAATCTCATGTTCTTCCTTGGTCTTTACTGACTCTTCTTCAAGCCTTTCTAATTCTTCCTTCTTCTGATCAATCTCTCTATTCAATACCTAGACTGAATCAAGGTTTGAACCAGCAAAATCCCCTAAGGTTGCAACTGTCTCAAATGCTCCTGTCTAGGGATCATTTGTTTGTTGAGCCCATATTATTTTATTTGGAACAGATACTTCTAATCCACCTCGATCCTTGCTTTTCTTCTTGCCCCTTTTTATCACTATTTTATTTTCTTTACTGTAGAAATAATGTCCAAGGGGGACCACAACATCATCTTCATATTCAGTTATTATTTCTGAAGAAATATAAATAAAATTCTCTGTTGAAATTAATGAAGTTGTTTCAGTGACCATGGGACTAGGTATAGACATGGTAACTTGAGGAGTAGTCAGACGAGTAGAGACAATCTGAGGAATTAATGGGACATGGGTTGGACAAGGGATTGAAGTGAAGGTATCAGAAAGTGGAACATGATCATCATTAGTAGGTGATGATGAAGAGGGAATTGAGTGTGGCTCATCCACAGTGGGTAATGATAAAGTAGATATGGGTAATTGCAAAGGGACAATTGAAGACTGGACTTATGCAATAATAGATGGGGGAATGGAAAATGGAACTGAGCTGTCTGGAAATGGAGTCACTCTGGAAGTCAAAGTATGAAACAATTATGATATGGAAAATGGTGGCATCATCCCTGGGTATAAAACAAAAAGCTATCGAATGGAGGACAATAAAATTGTTGAAGTTGTAATGTCAAGAAAACTGGGGAGTCGCTCTTGACTTTGCGGGTTTTCGGGTTTCGGATTTGCAGGAAGAAAATAATATTTACGAAAAACTGAAGGCTTTCCGCAAGTCAAGAAAACAATCAAAAACTTAGAAATTTTTCAAAGGAAAAATGATCATTACACAAACCAAAAGCAAAGGTACAGGATTATACAAATAAGGTTTAAGAATCTTGTTTTGATAAGAAACTTACGCAAAGACATTGGTATTTACAAAAATTGGGGCTTCCATGACCAAATGAAGCATGGGATCTGTCGTACCTACAATAGGTAGTAGCTGATATTCCACCTAAGTTTGGGATGTTGTTGTCCAAGTCATGGACTACAAAGTTGAATGGAACCATGCAAATGGACATGTCTTATGCCACCATCCCCGTATTTGGGGAAAGTAGAAGGCTGCATAGGGAGCATAGGTTTTCATACATGGTAAGCGACAAGGATGTGCCTGATAACCACCCCATATTTTCCATAGACATGGATGTAGGCTCCTCAATTATTTGCTATGATCTAAGTCCAAAGAAAGAAAGAATGGGGGCTTCCAGGTTACCTAAGCCAGATGGTGAAGTTAATGATGGGAATGGGGTACAACACCTTAATAGCTTAGATAGTACAGATAATGATGGGTAGAAGATGGAAGAGGGCAATAATGATAAATGAGAGTTGGAGGCAAAATCCATGGTCACCCTCCAAAAAGAAGATCACCGGGTCATGAGATTCGATGGAGCTGTAAATAAAGCATTAGAGAGATTTTGAGGTCAAAAAATGGCCTCCTAAGAGATGTACTACAAAAATATGAGATATATTAAAATATTATGAATTGAGGGTTTTATGGGGTAGGTATATATGACAAGTCACCTCCCACACTATTTTCTATGCACAATATAAATAACCATGGTTGAGTTGCTTTTCAAAATTCATTAGAAATAAAATTAATAAAATAACTCTACATGGATGTGACTAAGATTCATTGTAAATTCCCAAAAATTTATTGTCCTTTAGCATTTATTTGTCTTGAACTTGCAAATGAAATTAAATAATAAAAAATATTTTTAAGAGCTATTTTTTTAATTTTATGTTGACTTTTTATATTTAGTACTTTTCTCATGAATTTAATATAATGTAATTTAATTGAGAATTTATTTACATGTAAAATGTTAATAATATTATTATAATCCACAATGCATTATTATTATTTATTAAATCTATTATTATTCTTTATTAGTTTGACATTATGTTATTAAATAGAATGGAGTGAATATATAATTTAAAATTAAAAACATAAAAATGATAATATATTATTTTATAAAAAAATGTGAAAGGACTTTCTTTATGAATTAAGAGTACTTCACTTGAAAATGACAATAATATTATTTTATGAGAAAGTGTGAAAAGACATTTATTATGAATACTTTACTTGAAAATGACAATAATATTATTTTATGAAAAGACTATCATTATGAGTACTTTACTTTATGACTTAAAAATACTTACACCACTACCTTGGTTAACTATGTGTTTTCATCCACCATAGAAAATTTGACAAATAAGCATTCTTAACTCATGCAATGCCACCTCACCAAGGGGGATGATGTCATCTACTAGAATGTGATTGGTTGTTTTTTATAGTACATTTTCTTTGTTTTGAGGCCATTTTTTGACCTCAAAATTTCTCTAATGAAGGAGCTGGAGTAGAAGTATGGGTCATCCCTCCAGACGAAGGAAGTGCATACGCCAGATTCCATACTTTCAAGCTAATGTTTGAATTCTCAAATAACGTGGCTGAATATGAAGCTCTTCTATTAGGCTTAAATGTAGTCAAAGGCCTAAAATCGAAGAAGATCAAGGTCTATGTAGATGCAAAGCTGATAATCCAGCAGGTGAATGGACACTATGAGGAAAAACACCCCAGGTTAAGGGATTACAAAAATATTGAGTCAGATATGTTTGGCAATTTCTTCATAGAACATCATTTCTTTCATTCCTGGGGAGAAAAATGAAATAAGAGACATTATAGCCAGCTCCTCTAGCAAGTTTCAACTCCCTTCCTACCCTGCTAGGACTCACATGTTAATGTAAGGCATAGACCCTCTGTCCTGAATAATGCCAGGCATTGGAAAATATTTGAAGATGACCAACAGATAAAGAAATTTCTGCAGATGACTTGGGAATTTTCCAATGTCTAGATTGATCAAGAGAACTGTGAAGGGGGAGAGTGGTATCCAAATCCACCAGAGCTCAAAACTACTTTGGGAGGCAAAGAGATTTTGGAGCTAAAAAGAAACTACATATCCAAAAAGGATTGGTTCCACTGGAAAGAATGTTTGATGAAAATGATGTGGATAATGATCACAAGGTGGCTCCAGACCCAAAAGAAATAGAAGACTGTAACATTGGGAGTGATGAAGAGCCCAAAATTGTCAAACTATCAAAATATTTGGCCCAGGTACCAAAAAAGACTATATTGACTTAATGAGAGAGTTTTCTGATGTGTTTGCATGGTTCTACGAAGACCTGGAAGAATTTGACACAACCATCATCTAGCATACCATACCAGTTAAGACAAGGGAGAAACCATTCAGGAAGAAGCTGAGAAGGATGAACCCCAAGCTGCTCCCACTATTAGAAAAAGAGGTAAAAAGGCTATATGAGGCCAAAATCATAGTCTCTTTGAGGTTTTTGAAATGGGTGGCTAACATAGTCCTAGTGAGGAAAAATAATGGTGAGGTCAAACTATGTATTGACTTCAGAAATCTCAACAAGCTGCAACTACCCCCTGCCCAAAATGGATCACATTTTGCAGAGAGTTGTAGGGGCAGCGAGAATGTCCATGCTGGATGGATTTTCAAGGTACAATCATATTAAGGTGCAGCTAGAAGATGAGAGCAAGAAATCCCTTACCACACCTTAGGGAACCTTCATGTATGCTAAGATTCCCTTCGGTCTGTTGAATGCAAGAGCCACCTTCCAAAGAGATATGGACATAGCCATTGCGAGAGAGAAAGACAAATTTGTGGTTGTCTACATGGATGACACCAATGTATACTCTAAATCTAATGTAGAGCACCTAAAGAATTTGCACCAAGTGTTCACCAAGTGCAGAAAATTTGGAATATCCTTGAACCCTAAAAAGTCAAATTTTTTCATGCAGGAAGGAAAGTTGTTGGGCCACATAATATCTAAAGATGGGATCAAAATTGACCCATACAGAATGGATGCAATACAAAATATTGAACTCCCTAGGAGTAAAAAAGAAGTCCATTCCTTTCTAGGTACAGTGAATTTCATAAGGAGATTTATCCCCAATTTTGAAGAAATCATGAGGTCGATCATGTAACATCCCAAAATCCTTGTCTCTTTTAAGAGGAAATGGGGAGAATTTTTTTTTGTTTTTTTTAAAATCAACATACTGTCAATATCCATAAAATCATCAATGCACCTACCAAAGTGAATAACATTTAGACAATCAGATACATAGCTTTACTGCAATATGGAAAAGTCTTTCCAAGCATAGATGCCTGCAAACCAAGTTTCTCTTTATAACATTAAAAAGCAGACTCTAAGTAGAAATTCACTTTCAACTTCGTGTACAAACTTGGGTAAGAAATACCACACAATTTCAAACTTGGCGCAACATAGAAGAACACTCCTTCTATATAATAATTTATCCCCATAACTCGATGTTATCTTTAACACAACACTCTTGACTAGAGTCAATTAACATTAGAAGCATGCCTATGCACCATAAGTCTGACATAGATAAAAACCAAGATATACGCCTATCTTTCCATATAATGACATGCAATATATTATATAAAATAATAAAAGATATATCACGGTGCGAATACATGTGGAGTAATGAATCAATTCAACACTCAATCACTCTTTGTAATTCTATCATTAAATACAACGGTGCAGGACATGCATTCATGTGCTAGATTCCATCTGATACAAAGATACTCATTCAATAAACTACATACTTAATCGACCTTTAGAAATCTTGTCAACACATCATTAGTGCATAATGGGAACCTTTTCGAATACACGAGTATGTCAACCAAATAATATTCAACATCATGGTGTCGTAATTTCATTAATAAGGAATTCATCTAACCATGAGATGTAAATGAACCATAAATCTCATTATAGGTAAATGAATACAAATTTATACACCAATATAACAATATTAGAACATGTAAAGTTCTTCTCTTGCACCCAATGAATATTAAGTCAACCATAGATCATGTTGAAAGCTGAAATTCTAACCTTAAAAAGGTTAAGTTAGGTTGTGTTGACTAGAATCCTTTTACAACATTCACCAAATGCATACAAACATGTTATTTTCACACATATCCTTACATAGATCATTATCAAATGTAATCTGATCTAAGGTAATGTCTCATTCATAGTCCACATAATATTTTACACATTTATTCCAATTCACAAGAAGCTTGTTCATTCTTCTATGCATTCACAATCACATGCTTTCCCATTAAATATAATGTCTAATATATGTCCTCACATCAATGACATAGAATGGTAAAACTCTAAGCATGTGTACGATACTAAAATTCCCTAGGGTTAGCATCATATTGAAATCTCTTTTTCAAACAAATGCAGTATCTTCCTTTTGGTCATATACCAATCAAATTTACATGAATACATGAGTAAGTAAACATGATAGACAATACTATCAACTTACATTCATTGAATACAAATAAAGACACAATCAGACGAGCCAATATATATATCAATGCGTATGATAACTTTACAAACATACTTTTCTTACCACCCTGATAGAACTGGAGAAGGGTCATTCTTTCTGTCGTCTTATTCCTGTATTCATCATTCATACTTACAACATGCATTAGTACAATAATATATAATCCAACAACTCTAGATGTCATTTCATGAATCAGGATACATAAAATTATATCACAAAAAAGAATTATTTAATAAGGGAAAATATTGTGGACAATGAAACGCTCCACCCAACTGTAGGCTCTTCGATGACATATACCCAGTCCATATGAAGGCCACCCATGAGCTGGGCATGGTGATACACAACAAGGATAGAGAGTCTCAAGCCTCGTCGCCCTAGAACTAATCACACACAACTATAGAGGTTAATGCAGTACTCCTGCAAGTCAAAAGTAGTGCTCCTACCTATACACTTCTCGTGCCCTAACCTCATGCATAACTGTGGTGTTGTTCTTGGCGGGCCCAAATATGTACTCCATACTTGACCATCTATGCCCCACGGCATAAGCATGTGATAACCGACTTCCGTTCACAAAAGTTGTACCATAAGTAATATAACAAGTGCACTTGACAAGCCATCCAAGCATTTCGACATGTACTCAAATCATTCCACATGCAGCTAACGGATATCATATGATATAACATCATAAGTATATGTATGTACATAAACGATGTCGTCGACATGCAATAATGCATTCGACAAGCCATCAAAACATAATGTGATGATAATATCATGATTATGCATATAAAACATAGGAGGTGCATTCGACATGCAATAATGCAATCGACATGCGACCCCCGGGTATCATGCAATACAAACATAATAAAAAATGTATGTTTAACACATCAACACAGTCGACATGCATCCCATGCATTTGACATGTAACTGGTAGACATCAGGTAATACAAATAATATGAATCGGTATATAAATCATGTCCAATACATTCAGCATGCAACTTTTGGACCAAAGGTGATACAAACATTTGTCACCTCTATGTCAACAAAATCAATGCCTAAGAAAAATCGATGCATTAAAACATTTATGTAGCACGACCATGTATGGGATAAATACAAACATATCTCGACTATATGCGTACACCAAATTGTAACAAGATATACATAACCTAGCCATATTATCCAATATGTATACCATATATCCATTGTATAAAGGATAACCAATCTAATACATGTATACTCAACCATTTTATACAATGTACCAAAAGCATAACCATACTATTTAGGAAATATATATATATATAGCCACCCAGATTTTACTATATATATATAACATGTGACCTTTGTATAGCTCTACATATGTTCACCGTTAGATATATATATATATATATATATATATATATATATATATATATATATATAATCATCTTATACAATGTATATAAAACCTAAACAAAATATTTGTGCAATATATATAGGGCCTGTCCCTTTTATACCATAAGTATATACCAAAACTAACCATGGTATAAACGTAACAAATTCATACACTATCTATATATATAACCATATATATATGTATAATGTAACCACATTATGCCATATAATTGAAAATATGACCAAAGCATACAACCTTATATAAGACTATGAATTGCTTATGACCTTCATAATAAGTTTGAATGCATACCAAGGAATTCGACTTCAATACACCACAAATGAAGGAAGCATAAAAAAACCAAATCAAAGGTGTGTGCCCTGGTAGGCATGGTAAGACATGAAAATAACACACTGAGAAGTACCCTACCACTCCCATGACTATGGGGACCACACTGAAGCCTAACCTACAGCTCGCACATTGTCTCTATTGCTGCCCATGCAGAGATAAGGCAGCAAGTATGCCCAAAAGATAAACTGGAAACAAGAATATCACGCACTATCCCCTGCTTCCTTCCCCCCAGAGGTAGATTAGGAAAAATGTAGAGAAATAGGCAGTAACTAGTCCACCTGGTGTCACACTGAAGGCCTTCTTATGATATCGCAATTGTCTAGTGACAAGGTTAACGCAGAGAAGTGAAGGCTCTTCCAGCCTTTCGCGCAGGCAACCACAACCAGAAATGTATCCATGCAGAGGTGTGAAGGCTCTTCCAGCCATTCATGTAGGCAACCACATGGGTGTTTTCAAAACTCAAACAATCCATGTTGTCTCTAGGGTTCATACAAACAGTAACAAAGCAATATAAAAGAGCATTATAGTGCCTCCACGCTTATCCACTTCCACGCAGGCCAAACATGATAAGGGAGAGTGATGGGGATAGGCAATCATAGATCATGCTCGTTAACACGCCCCACAAAGGTAATGAGAAACAAACACAATTCATCACCACCGAGGCGTTATAGAGCATCATCCTCTCTCTCCAGTCTATATGCAGTAGATAGAGTCGCAAAAAAACAAAACATCACAGCTGGTTCAATTTAGAGCATCACGCTCTATGCAGGAAACCAAGTAACAACGGTATAAAAAATTGGAATGGGACTCAAAGCTGAACCTTAATGGTGTGTTTGGGAAAACAATTGTGTAAGGATTATATGAATTCCAAATGGGTCACATGGTTATGCCCTCTCCATTAATCACGCAAGCATAAACCACTAAATAACTAAAGAATGCTCTGCAATAAGTTATTTCAGGAATAAGAAAAATGCCAACTTCGGTAATCAAATAGAATTGAGCAAGCACATGCCTGTGGGGTGCAAGAAGCTGCACCTATCCACCATAAGCCACTTCATAGAAAATAAAAACAAGCTTTCACTACCAGCAAACCAAATGGAGATTCATTCCCGTTGATGCAACCACACGAAACGTTCTATGAGGGAAGCCTCCTGAAACAACGTTTTTCTTTTTTCCCCAAATGATGGCAGCACTCTCTCCTTCTCTACGTGAATACCAGTAGGTGAAGGAGCTGCCTCCAAAAAATAGGTCAACGAGAGAGAAAACAAAAATTATATATATCTCACATATACTATCCCTTTTCTCATAAAATAAATGAATAACATTAAATACGAAACCAGAAAGTAAAGTATTATTTTCCAATGTTTTTCGATCGTTGATAGAGAGGCCAACGCTAGGTTAGCATAACCTAGCTACTCCTCCAAAAGGTCTTCCTACCGAGTAAAATGCTTATTTTATTTTTCTTAAAAAAAACACCTTCAAATGAATAAATAATGGTATATAGTATTTAACATCAACAAGTAGTACTAATGTAATTATTTAATTACAAAACATTGGCATTAAAGTAATTCCCCAATATATATATATATTTAAAATATTTATTAGCCAACATATATATAAGTATATATATATGTATAACATAAGATCTATGTAATTATAAAAACATAATCATAAAATTACGATATATGCATCTTTACAATTTTAAAAGCATACTCCTCTAAAATATATGATCATAAAAATATAATATGGGCCATAAATACTAATGAAATTCACAATTATATAATACACATTTTAATTTAAAACAATGTGCACACAATAGTATTGTTTGTAATTAGGTTCATACTTATGGCTTTGTAATCATATAGATAAAATATAAGCTCTTCCACTTAGATATAGACGAGCATAAGCCTACCAACAACATATGCCAAACACAAATTAACTTAACTCAACTTCAAAAGTTAAACCAAGCCAAAGACCACGATTACGTTTACAACTTTAGGACTCTCCCCCTTGTGGTTCACCATGCCCTTTTTACACCCTAGGTTGCATTGCGGGGATTAGTTTAGGTTCTAGCTATGTCATCATGCAAGATACACAAAATTGAGTAATACAAACTTTTTACCCGAAATGGAGACATGAAAAATCACCTGCATGCTTAAGAAAGACAATCATGTCAGGTAGACTACTGAGGCTATGCAAGCGTTTGAAGATATAAAAAGAGAAATTGTTGAAGCCCCTGTAGTGATCATCCCACATCTTGACAAGGAATTCCTTATGTTCTCTTTTTCCTCGGAGCATTCCATAGCAAGTGTGCTCTTACAAAAAAACTAGGAAGGAGATGAGCAACCCATAGCTTTCTTTAGCAGGGATCTCAAAGATGTTGAGCTCAAGTACAACATTATGGAGAAGAAAGCCTATTCCATGATCAAAACTCTGAAGTATTTTAGGGTTTATGTCCTACATTCCAATGCTGTAGCTTATGTTCCTAATGTTGTTGTGAAAGATATATTAACAAAACCTAATCCAGAAGGTAGAAGGGAAAAGTGGATAGCTACGCTACTGGAATATGACCTAGAAATCAAACCTACGAAGCTTATTAAATGGAATGTCCTGGAAAAACTCGTGGTTGATTCAAATTGGGATTCAATGAGTATGAACCTACTGTCACACTTACAAGGAGAAACTTCCCAAGATCCACTACCCTAGGTATCAACAAATTCTTGTCCTCTCCTTGGTATTGTGATGTTGTATATGTTTTGCAGAACATGCAAGCACCCCGTGAGATGGGAAAATGCAAAGCTAGATCCACCAAGATGAAGGATGCAAAGTATTGCATACTGAGTGGTTGTCTTTATTGGAAATACCTTGGGGGTGTCCTCTTGAATTGCATACTAGAAGATGAGGCCAAAGAAACATTGAAAGAGTTTCAGAAAGGAGTCTATGGAGGGCATCATTACTGGAAAGCCACTCTTAACAAAATTCTCAATGTAGGGTTCTATAGGCCTACTGTGTTCAAGGATGCATATAAGAAAATAGATAGCTTCCATGAATGCCAAGTCTTTGAAGGAAAGGGGAAGCTCTTGTCATTTCCTTTGAAACAAATATTGGTGGAAGCCCCTTTCCAGTAGCGGGGGCTTGAATTCATTGGTGAAATCTTCCCCAACTCCTTTGGGTAGCACAGGTGGATACTGACTGCCACTGATTATTTCACCAAATGGATCAAAGCAGTACCTACCAGAGAAGCCATAAATACAGTCACCATCAATTTTCTGGAGGAGAATATTATGTCTAGGTTTGGGTGTCTTGTTAAGATAATCATTGATAATGCACCGGATTTCAAATCCAAAAAGATGGTCAAATTCTGTGACAAGTTCCACATCAAATTGGGACATTCTACTGCTTATTACCCCCATGGAAATGGATTGGAAGAATCTGTTAAGATCCTAGTGGGAGGCCTTCACTAACATCTCGAGGTTTTGGTGTAAAGGTTCGTATCATTTGGTATCAGAGCCTCCACCCAGGTTCAAGTCATAGAGCAGGTGGCAACGTCGGCATTGCAGTGTTCGCCCGAGGCTCATACGGCGCAAAGGGGACACCACCGTACGGGCGCACATCCAGCCTAGAGTCTGGACTGCGGAGCGTGGTGGGATGTTAAGATCCTAGTGGGCGGCCTTCACTAACATCTCGAGGTTTTGGTGTAATGGTTCGTATCAGAATCCTCCAACAAAAGTATGGTGAGGATAATCAAGAAGTTGCTGCAAGAAAATAAAAGGGCTTGGCACACCAAACTGACCCTCGCCCCGTGGGCTGATAGGATCACCTCTAAAAGGTCCATTGGAACTTCTCCCTTCAAATTAGTATATGGAATAGAGGTAATATTCCCTGATTCCCTCAGAGGGCCCGCAATGAGATTGCTACAGGAGAAAGAAGAAGTGCTAAACCTCGAGCTGAGGAGAGCTAATCAGTTGGTGGAAGTGCAAAAAATTATAGAAGGGGTACATGCTGAATCCATGAAAACTCAGAACCGGATCAAGAAGATGTTTGACAGAAATACCAAGGTAGATGATTTCCAAGTGGGAGATCTGGTATTAAAATGGGATGCTAGAAGAGAAGACTAGGCCTAAAAGTTTGATAACCTTTGGCAGGGACCCTATACAATCATCGCCTATCATGGGAATAATGATGTCTTCCTACATGACAAAGATGATGAACCACTTGGAAAGGGATCCATCAATGGGTTGTTCTTGAAGCATTATTTCAGGTGAAAAGCAAGTCCGCCGAACCACTGCCCATTGTGTATTGTTGTTTTTAATTTTCAGTAAGCCGTGTCCTAGTTTTGTGATATGAAGAAGGAAAAAAAAGAAGGGAATAAGGACCACTGGTATACATGTTCTTGCTACCTCATAGGAATGATAGCATTCCTGGTTGGAGATGATGTTAAGACTTCTTATGGTTTCCACCAGGGAAGGTGAAGGAAAGCCCCCACCCAAAGCCCTGGGGTCATCCATCGGCTAGTTGCACCAAATGAAGAATCAATAAACCCAAAAATGACTTAGTGTCAAGCAAATCCAAGGAATATCAGCTTCTTCCATAGCAAAAAGATATTCAATGGCCAGGATTGAGTGGCGGGATCAGATCTACTATTGAAAATGTGTTCCGCAAGCCAGTTTCCGAGTTTCGCATCCGTATTGCTGATTGCGGAAATAAATTTCCCAAACAACGCAAAGATAAGTTTTTGCACAACGACAGTTTTCCAAAGGGAGAAAAAGTAAAGTTCCCGCATCCCACATTCCGCATTGCGGATTGTGGATTGCGGAAAGATCATTTTCCAGGAACTCAAAAAGTAAGTCTGCATCCTGCATCCCGCATTACGGATTGCGAAGAGGTAATTTTGCAGCAAGCATAAAATCGAGTTTCTGAATCCTGCATCCCACATTGCAAATTGCGAGTTGCGTAAGGGTCATTTTGGGAAGAAAATTGTCGATCGAGGAAGATTTGTAGAGCAAATCACAGTCGCATGGAAGGAATATTTTCAAAGAGAAATGGTGTGCTTGAGAACATCGAAGGGGCCAGCTTCAGTTACCTTTCCTAATCTACCTAAAATGACCCAATTCGAAGGACTAGAAGGTGGCTTCCATGGCCCAATGGTGTGCTTCCAGCACAAGCGATTCCTCTCCTCCACGCATGACAGAATAGGAGGCTGTTGATTCAGGAAGTTCAACTCGAATGGCCTCATCATTACTAGTCTGAGTTACTCTAAATCAGTTAGGATATTTTGATATTTTGTAAGTCTATAAAGGCAGGTTCTGAAGAGAACCAAAGTGTTGGACGTTTTTTTTTTCAGAGAGATTATTGGCCTGCGCTTGTATTAAACTCGACCTCTTAATCAAATGAGCAGACCCGATTCTGGAGCTTGAGGTTCTTGTGATGTGTGTTCTGATGTCTGTTATTTCATGTGTATGTGTTCTTGATTTGTATTTCTATTAATTGTTTACTTATGTAGCACCTAAAGATCAAGATTACATGGTCTGGAATTCATGCCCAGATGCTCCAGATGCATATGACTAGGAATTCCTCCCTTTTCGTCTTGAAGTCAGAGGTTAGAATTCATTTGCAAATGCTCTGAACTTGTGATGGAACTACTCTCCTATTTCTGCCTTCACCTGCTAATCATTTAGACTTGAAAGAATCGCATCTACCTTGCCTCTTGCTTCTGCAGTCGTGGTCTGAGTCTGTCATTTGTGACAGGAAACGCACCGAAATTGACTCCATGCCAACTGTCCTCGTGTTCTTAACTTCAACCAACATAAAACACTCCTTTAATTCATTGCTCGAAGGTCTAGCCACCACTTTTATCAAAATCCCATCCCATCCATGCTATTATCCCATTGCTGGAAGCACTAAAAGGAGATCCCTCCCAGTGGTTGGAAAGCCTAGTTTCCATCTACTAAAGATTGGTTTGCAACAGTTACCCCATGGTCTTTCCTGCCACAACCCTAGAAAATCTTGGGTAATAACACACTACTTAATCCAATTCTTCAACGAATCCTCACCCACTATCTCTCTGTTACTCTTCCAAGTCGCGGTAATATAACACCAAACTATTATTGTAATCAAATACGTGTTACTCGAGTAGTCTCGGTCGACTGATGGTTGATAATGAACAATAATTTTAAAAAAACACACTTACGTATATATAAAGATATATACATTTGTTTTCCAACTATGAGTGGTGTATGGAGCATGGCATAGCTGTCAATTTAGAGAAAATGATGTCTATTTACATTTTGGATTTGATCAAGGGATAAAGGTCGCATTTCTTATGGGTGAAATGTATTCTGCGTTGGAAATGATGACACTCTTTTTTATATAATTGTGAAGATCAATACATATTTTATGCATGCCGAATATACATACATTCACATATTTTGTATGTTAGGGAAATTTTGAAGATACATGTATGGTGACTTATAAGTATCTTATATCCATGGAAAATTAATTACGAATTAGACATTTCTGAAATATTACAAATTATAAATTTATGGACTAAAGCATGAGCCATATTGGGAAGTTTAATTATGAGTATTTTAATTGTGTTGAAAAGTATTGCTCTCTATATTTATGAAGATGTAATGCAAAGATTGTGTTTTAAGATTTTGGAAGGTTGTATTTTTAATATTTTATAAGAAATGGGAACTATAATAAATTAAATATGGGCATGAATAGGAGAGAAATTTTTATATTTTGTATTTTGGTAAGCCATTTATGCTTATAAAAGTTGTGAAATGAAAAAAATTGGATAATTAAGTATTGAATAATTGACTTAGTTATGTGTACTTAGAAATACATTGTTGGCACCCATAAATTTTTTGCCCAAAATCCTAATCCTAAGACTATTCCCATGGGTAGGCTCTATGAAAGGATGGTTAAAACCCCTTCCCTATTGAGGTCCAGGTTGCTAAGGCTAAGAAAATGATGAAGGAGGTCAGAAAGAGAAATGATGAGAAAGATAAAGGGTTTGAGCACTTTGAGCCTAAGGAAGTAGCCCGAATAATGAAAATGGTTGACAATGTTGATAACCTATAGTCCGACGAGAAATAAAGTATAAGATAAAGAGCGGGCATTTTCCAACCGTTGATCTGAGGCGCGAAAGAGATCCACGGTCCATAGATCATCCTCGCATAGTGAAGTTGCACGAAAGGAACACAAGAGAATGGTCGCGAAAGGCATACCGCCTGGACAGATGGCAGTCAGAGGAGCTCTCGCAGGAGTGTTTCAGCGGTAAACAAAAACCGCCAAAAGGCTTGCGACACGACCACAATGGAGCAATAAGAAATAATATCAACGGTGCAGATTGCATAGCTAGGAATCTGTTGGTGTAGAAGGAATATGGTCACATCAGCACAAGGATCAAAGCAAATCAATGACTCACAACAAAAGAAGTCAGATCTACGGCTGGCAAATGTTAGTAGGCTCCACCTATGAAGGTACTGAAAATTAGACACCTCGGTGACTCCCCACCATAGATATGTCAGAGGCAATATCAACGATCCCCAGCGGTTCTCACGAGCTAAAAGAGCACTCCATATAAGAAAAGAGGGTGGTTGCGAGATTGTATACCATCTTCCATGTGCCGCCTTCTGAACACCTCGCGAGGAGGGCTAAGTGGTAATCCAAAACCAAAGGTCGGGTCGCGATACCATCGTTGGATATGATCGACGGCTGGGATTTAAAGCCAATAAAAGATCCTACGGCTGAGATGAAGAAAGGTTAAATAAAGGCTCGAATCAATGGATGGGAGACAACACCCGGCAGATCGACCGATAAGAGAAAGGGATAGCTAGCAAAAGTGGGTAGAAGTTATCCAAAAAGGGTTTTATATATATAGCATGGTATGAGAAGAATAAAAATTTCATTCTTGGACCTATCGGAGTTGGAAGCTTCTGGAAGCGCAGAAGCCGAAGAGGACGACAGGGAAAAAGGTTGCTCTCAAGATTTTCCTATGATAGGTAGGGTCCCAAACTTCTCTGTTTTCAACGTGCAGTGTGTTTTCTAGCTATAAAATGACAGAAGAACAAGCTTCTGCTAGTTCTAAAGTCCGAGTAACCCTAGAAGACAAAGATTGTGATTTTTTTGAACCAGGCCTTCGGCTCCCTATACAAGATATTAAAGGAAGGAAAAGAGCCCTCCTCAAGCAAGGGGTTGATGTCCATAGGGTCCATCAGTCCTTTTTCATTTTCTTTTGTCTATAACAGATTATGCCATTCCCTGAGTTCGTGTCGTGGTGTTCAATAAATTACTCAGAGCCCCAACGAGTAATAATGAATTCCACGAAGTCTAAAATAGTTTGTAATGTTGACCCTACCGTTATCTGAAGCACTCTTTCCATACCAGTGTCTCCAACCCTAGCCCCTGAAAGTTCCTATGAAGAGTCAGTCGTCACTTTGTACAGACAAATTTCTCCTGAAATCTGTAAGTCTTTCCTTGATACTTGCTTAAAACCTGACATAGAGATTACAGAATCCCCTTACCCGCTGGATGTCAACCTTTTTAATGACAATACCCACCTAGTCCTCTCTTTGATAGCTCATTTATTAGGTTTAGATTCAGATTTGTGGACAACTGAAGTACAGTTAAGCCTGTTGTTCAGGATTAGTGTTAGTTCCCTAGAGGCGGGAGATGAGTCAGTACCATCCCTCAAGTTTGAGGAGTTTTTGGCGGAGAAAATACATGCCGAGTTAAGTTGTATTGAGAATACTAGATTTTTTCGGTTCCAGGCCTATTTGGCTAAAATGATTCTGCATAGCAGTACATATGAGTTGAGTTTCTCTCAGTTACTCTTTACAGAAAACTTGGAAGATAATGTTTTCAACTACATGAATTACATTCTATCTGTTGTGTATAAAGTCATGTTTGAAGAAGAATTACCCAGAGTATTACTTGAGATGCAATCCCTGATGCTGTTGAAAGGTGAACTAGCCGTTGGTGACTGGTTCTTGTTAAAAGATGCCAAAGTAATAAGGGTATATGGTTTTGTACATGAACCATACATTTTACCAGCATTCTTTACGGTGAGGGTTTTTCTCCCTCGAGCTTATTCGGCAAAGGCTAACTGCAGAAGAAGAGCAGTTTGGACAATATAAGAAAAGTTCTGATATAAAGCTCCCTTGGAAGGTTGGCCCTTTCATTGTAAAGTTTAAAGAGGTTGTTGGTGAAACGGAAAAGTTATTGAGAAAAATGGGATTCAAAAAGGACATAGCTATCGCATATGATCCTCTGCATATCATAGCCGGAAGAAGAACGAAAAATGGTCTGAAATCCTTGGAACACCAAGAAGCTGAAGGGCTACTGAAGGGGCGAAATTTATTACAGTATGAGCCCGAAGAGGCTAAAGATATAGATTTACAACTACAAGCCTTAATCACAGCTGGTGACCCTATGGAGATAGACCAGCTGCTAAACGATCAGGAATCATGCGGGAAAAGAGATTCGCAGGAAGTCATTGAAGCAGAGGAAGAGGAAGAAAGTTGAAGGAAAAGACTCAAACTGGAAATACTAGATGAGTTAGTTATCCAGGAAAATGGTATGGGAGAGCAAGAAGAGGGGTCATCAGCCCCAGTTGTCCAAATCCATGAATACAACTTCCGAGATGCTACAGGGTGGAGTGAAGATAGGAGATTTAATTCCCAAGAAGACATGTGTAAATATCATGGGAAAAATAAGCAGGAATCTGCACAAAAGTTGTTTGATATAATGCCCACTATAATAAATTTTTCTAAAGAAGGAACCTCTTTGACCACGAGTAGAAATATCCTAAAATAGACCTTTAATCTGATAATATCTGATAAAGATAAAATAACTGAAGCAAAAATAGATTTGAAAAAGATACCCCTACCAGATAGGATTCAATTCAACAAACAAATTGGGGAAGGCATATATGACGACTTAGTGGAGGCGGCCTTGAAAATCTCTAATCTAGAGGTTAATGTAAATAAGATGGACGTCCAGCTGAAATATGAAAGGTCAGAAAAGAAAGCCCTCCAACAGCAGGTCAAAAAGATGTAGTATGATTTAATAGAACAAGATGGAGGAGACAAGATAAGTAAAAAATTGTTGAAAGATAAAGATGATTTGATCCAAAAATTGCAGAAGAAAATGAAGATTCCCAATACCCAACTAACGCAAACCCCAAAAGAAACAAAGATAATACAAGAAAAGGAAGATTTAAAAAGGGAGATCAATGATAACAAAGCTGAATTACTAAAGTTTGCAGAAAAAGAGGAACGTTGGGAGAAAGAAAGGACAAGTTTGAAGAATCAGATTGAAGAACTGAAGAAAAACTTGTCTAATATAGGTTCGCGTCAAGAAGGAGAAGCCTCGAATGGAGGGAAAGATGACACCAATAGCATTACACAGGCCATGTCCCAGATCAACCTAAAAGATGTTGAGATAGGAGAGCTAAAAGAAGAGAATCATAGGTTGAAAGAAGAAAATGATGAAAAGGAAAAAGGGACTAAAGCCCTGCAAGAAAAATATAAAGAGTTGGTAGAAATGAACAATAGGTTTTCTCATCAAATAACAGGGAAGACGACTATGCAGGGGTGCAAACATCTAGTCTAGGATCTAATTATCCAAGAAGCTGAAAGATTCAGACCTTATCTAGATCTCATGAGGACAAAAGAGAAGATAGTCAACGACGTCTTTAAGAGCTGCACTGCCATGAGAGAAAAGCTACAAAAAAGGCCTAAGGCAACGGCATATAATGCTATAAATTTCCTAAATAGTTTGATAGATCAAGATGTCATAGATTTGACCATCAAAGACAATATCAAAACCATTATAGCAGCAAAATGAATCCTAGGGAAGTATGCATTGGTCGAAGCTGTGGAAGCCAAAGCCAATGAAATGAATGAACAGTTAACATAATTCAAAGGACAATTTGAAGGATTAGTAGAAAAAGGATTCCCTGCATTTTGGGATGCAAAACAGAATTTGATTCCTCTAAGTGAAGATAAAAAGTTGATGGCCAGTAGAAGGATGGACCATTCCAATTTTAAACACATGAGCCAACCACTCTCAGGAAGGATCTTGTTGGACAAGCTAGATGAAGATTTCGAGATATTCTACAAGTTAACTTCTATTGGGGAAGGACTTCCACCTATGTCTTCTGCTGATCAACTTAACACAAGAGTCTTGGAGAAAGAGATGACAAACTATGACATCCCAGTGCCTGAGCTTTGGGTACCTGTGGAGAAGTATGGAACAACGAAATTGACTTATCATGCTCCGTCGACGGCTGCTACCTCTTAGATATCAAAGCTGTGCCTTTTCAAATAGTAGTTTGTTTTTGATATAGAAGTTTCTAATATAATTAGGATTTTGATTTTCCAGGATGTGGCGGTGGGTTTCCCGTTATGTAATGAAGTTTCACCATTGGACATATACTTTAATATTTTTTACATTGTTTAAACAACATATCGGCAAAGGGCAAGAAATCGGTTAAGCTTGTCTTGTTATATTTTCTGTTTTGTGATAGTGACATCTGAGCTGTGATGAGGTGTCCCTATATTGTAACTAATTTCTATTTCAAAATAGGCCGAGTATGAGACTCTGAGCCTCTATAAGTTCCATGTAATTTCAAATGGAAAGGGTGGAGAACTTTTGCAACTTTGCATGTTTTGTCTACAGTTGCTATTCTGAGATACTTCTTGAATAAAGTTGTCAAAAGCTTACGTATGTTTTACAGAGATTCATGTGTAATTGGTCTGGTAGTCTGTTTCTCCTTTTTTTATGTGATATGTGATTCTTTCCATTGTCAATCCATATTGTTTACTTTCCTTTGTACTTGGTTCAGTGTAGCATCTGAATGAGATTCATAGAGATTATGCCTTGTTCATTTCTTACCGAGTATTTCACAAAAATATTTCTACTAAAGTTGGTATAGGATTCATCTATGTATGCCTTATATCAATGGATTGTGCATCTTTCTTCTTTTTCGCCAATTAAATCTCTTTGACTACTAGCTGGTTGCTACTTTTCCTCTGTGTAAATGTATCTGCAAATCATTTGATGATGATGTTTATGTGATACTTAAATTGACTCCATTGCCCAATATAAACCCCTGATGTTCTCCAACCAATGGTTCATAGAAGTTAATTTTGCCCTACAAAAAAATGACCTTCTGCATATGTTTAAATAGAACATCTTGAGGAATGAAAGCTGGTGTCCTTTTTCATGATTGATGACCTTCATTATTTCCAATGTTTCATTGGTTCATTGAGAGAGCCCTCTCAGAATGTATTCGGTCAGTAATAACAATCCAAAGATTAGTTAGTGGTTACCCCGAAACCCCCTTCCTACAACCTGAGGGTCGACTTGGGTGTTAACAAATTGGTGCCGTTGTCGGTGAGCGCAAGTTTTCTTGTTTTGCTTGTAAGAATGACAAAGATTCGAAGAAAAGAGAGATCCCTGTGGGAAAACGAAGATTTCCATATCTTTAAGGGTTGTACAATTTTTGCCCTGGTGACTCCACTCATAAAGATTCATATTCAAGAAACCGCTCCACTGGGGAAGACCTCTGAAGCTGAATCCTAATTCTGAAGAAGATCTCGACAAGGTATCCTGGCCTCAAGAAAGATCCACACCAGAGGTAACCCTATTCCTGAAACTCTATTAATTGTTGATAATCCATAAATTCTTCTTAGGCAAAAAGCTGAAAAAATATAAAGTTAGCACTCCAAACAATGAAAGAGTTGTGTCCGAAGCAGAATTCCCTGTTTTTCAAGAATTAGATATAGAGATTGACATTGGGGAACCTTTACCAAGATCAAGATCTGAATCTTATCTAAGCTTAGGTTAAGGAATCCAAAACAATACTAAATCTTACTTGTTAGATCCTATTTGGCGTGATTTACTAGATACTATCAAAGCTAAGAAAGATAAACCCTGTTCCCAAAATATCCCACCCCTTTCACAAAATCTGCCTGTAATCATGGCTGCCAGATTTGCGCCTTTAGCCCTGCCAGCTGTTTTACATGACCTACCTCAAAACTGTGCACAAAGGATCGTCTCCTATGATGGAGAGGGAAATTTTTCCACTAGACAGCATGTAGACATATTTGAAGATTTTATAGATCTGGAGGAGGTGGATCATGATGATGCAAAGATTGGGTTATTTGCCCAAAGTTTGTTTGGAGAACCTAAGAAATGGTATAGGTTACTACCAAATGCCTCCATAAATGACTTTGCAGAGTTCAATACCCTGTTCTTAGAAAGATGGGAAATGATAGGAAGTCCTGCCCTAGTCTTGTCCCAGTACAATCACATTAAGAAAGGAGGTTTTGAGTCTGTGCACGAATTTTCTGCTAGGTTTATGAGGGCATATAATTCTATTCCAGATGACCTAAGGCCCTCAGTAGGCACTGTGAAACTCCATTTCACAGATGCCTTTGATGGATATTTCTCATGTACATTAAGAGAAAGAAATTCTGTCTCCCTGCCTATTTTGTTAAAGGATGCCCTAGAAGTGGAGGCGAACATGATGGCCTTGGGGAAAATAAAGGGTAAAATAGAGGCTGAGAGAAAGAAGCAGAAGATGCAAATCTCTACCTCATCCGCCTCTAATGATGCTAAATTTGATACCATGATGAAAACCATGGAAAAATTGATGGATAGGCTGACCGTAGATACCAAGCCTCCTCCTCGAGAAAACCCTGAAAACCAAATCTGAAATCCAAACTTTAGGAGACCACCGCCCCCTGCAAGAAATCAAAGACATGTTGAAGAACAGCCGATGCACCCTCCTTTTGCTGAAAATATGGTAGAAAATGAAATAGCTGAAGATCCTACCGAAGCCCAGATTCATTTTGTTGATTCCCTAGACCATGAAATATACCTGACTGAAAGGGAGCATGATTTTTTTAACAAAGGAAGTACTAGTAGCAAACCTGAGCCAGAATCCGAACAATACCTAATGGCTTATCAAAATGTTGTGGATGATCTTCAAAGAAAGCTAAAATTGAGAAGTAGAGAAGTTGTCATGAGTAAAGGAAAGCTTCCTTTGAACCAACCTCTAATCACCCAACAAGTTGCAGAAGAATCGAAAGAGAAACAGCAAAAGGCTATTGCAAACAAAAGACCTGAAAATAAAGAAGAAGAGGGTCAGCCTTCAAAGGAGGTTAAACCACCAGAAATCATAGAGGTAATCAAACCTGCCTCCACTTTTAGCCTCAAAGCTGAACTGTCAAAAGTAAAAATCTCCATCCCTCTTAATGAGTTACTGAAAAATAATGAATACAGGGAAGAGATAACGAAGATCATTAAAGGGAAAAATGAACACCAACATGATATTCTAGAATTGTCTGATGATGCCCCTACCATAATCTTTGGATCAAAGTTGGAAGAACCAGGCGATGAATAAGTCCCTCCTTTCTACGTAAGCCTAAATGTCCATGATAAAATCTTGCATAATGCCTTAATAGACTCTGGGTCATCTCATAACCTAATGCCAAAAATTGTGCTAAAAGAGATAGGATTAGAAGTGACAAGGCCATACCAAGATCTTTACTCCTTTGATTCTACCATGTTTGGGACTGATTAAGAATATGGTAGTAACTCTAACCCAACTCCCTGCTAAAAGTATCATGATGGATGTGGTGGTGGCTGATGTGCCTCCAAAGTTTGGGATGCTTTTGTTAAGATCCTGGGTTTCAAAGTTGAAGGGAACTATGCAGATGGTCTTATCTTATGCTATGATTCCTGTGTTTCGAGCAAATAGGAGATTGTATAGAGAAAGTAGGATGGAATATGTCGTCAGCAGCAAAAGCAAACATGAGAATCACCCTATCTACGCCGTTGATATAGACATGGGTTGCTCCATTTTTGTTGTTGATGGCCCTCATTGTGATCCTAACCCTCCCTCTTATAGGGAAGTTGATGAAGATAAGGAATTTGCAGCCAGGTATGAAGCTTCTGAAAGAGAAAAAAATGAAGAAGGCTGGTGGAAGATGTATTTTGATGGTTCTGTGAGCAAAAATGGTGCTGGAGCAGGGGTTTGGATCATGCCACCCAATAAGGAGTCTAGGGAACTCTCATAAGAGCTAAATTTTGAGTGCACTAATAATGTGGCCGAATACGAAGCATTGCTGTTGGGATTGCGGGCTCTAAAGGGCTTGGGAGCTAAGAAGATAGAAGTGTTTGGAGACTCTGAGTTGGTAGTAAACGAGATAAATGATAATTTCCAAGCTAAACACCCGAGAATGAGGGCATATAGAAATGAAGCTTGGGATTTCTTTGGGAATTTTTTCATAGAACACAAGATTAGAGTAGTACCTAGACATGAAAATGTTTTAGCAGATTCTTTGGAAACTACTGCTGGAGGATTTAAGACTCCAATCTTCTCTCAGGATAAGTATGAGGTCGAGATAATAAACAAACCTTCTATTCCTGATAATTCTAAGTATTGGAAGGTATTTGAAGACGACTTATAGGTCAGGATATTTTTGGAACTCTCTGATGAGTTTTCAAATGTGCATATTGATACTAAAAATGAGAACCTAGAAAAATTTGGGGAAGGAGAAAATGTTGAAGAAGAAGCCAAAGAAAAAAAGTGGAAAAACATGATAGGTGGTAACGATATTATTCAATTGAAGAATAATTACATCCCTAAAGGTCTGATACCCCTGGAAAAGCTCTTTGATCAAGATGATGTTTCCAAAAATCCAAAACTTGAGCCTGCCCGAGAATCAGTAGAAGATCAAAACTTGGGTACAGAAAAAGATCCTCGAATGGTAAAGCTGTCTAAAAGACTACAAGCTGACAAAAAGAAACGCTATGTAGAGTTGATGAAAAGTCACACTGATGCTTTCACCTGGACCTATGAAGACTTGAATGAATATGACACATCAATCATATAGCATACTATTCTGCTCAAGCTAGGTGAGAAACCTTTTAAGCAAAAATTAAGAAGAATCAATCCTAAGCTAATAGATATCATAGAGAAAGAAGTTAAAAAGATTTTCAATGCAAAGATAATTGTTACCTTAAGGTTCTCACAATGGATAGCAAATCTGGTCCCTTTCAGAAAGAAAAGTGGAGAGATCAGGATCTGTATTGATTTCAGGAACCTGAACAGAGCATCAATGAAAGACAATTACCCTTTACCTAAAATGGAGCACATTTTGTAGCAAGTGGTAGGAGCCGAAAGAATTTCCACCATGGATGGTTTCTTAGGGTATAATCAGATTAAAGTACGACCAGAAGACCAGGAAAAAACTAATTTCACAACTCCTTGGGGGACTTTAATGTACGCTAAGATGCCATTTGGTTTGATGAACGTTGGAGCCACTTTTCAAAGAGCTATGGATATTGCCTTTGCTGAAGAAAAGGAAAACATTGTGGTGGTATACATGGATGATATAACATTTTTTTCAAAATTAGATGAAGAACATCTCAAGCATTTGGAAAGAGTTTTCATAAAATGCAGGAAATATGGCATTTCCTTGAATCTCAAAAACTCCTTTTTCACTCTGGATGAAGCTAAGCTTTTAGGACATGTCACCAAAGAGGGGATAAAAATTGACCCTGAGAGGGTCAGTGATATTCAGAAAGTAGAAGAGCCTAGAAGTAGAAAAGAAATACACTCTTTCATTGGCCAAGTGGGTTTTTTAAGAAGATTCATACCAAGTTTTGCCGAAATAATGAGGAGTATTACAAATATGCTAAGGAAAGAGAACCAGATAAAATGGACTGAAGAAGCCAGAGATTCTTTCAAAGGGATCAAGACAGCTATCACCGAAGCTCCAGTGTTGGCTAGCCCAAACTTTACTAAGGATTTCCTAGTTTTCTCATATGCATCTGAACATACAATAGCTGGGGTGCTGTTGCAAAAAAATGATCAAAATGTTGAGCAACCTATTGTTTTTTTCAGCAGAGTCCTGAGAGACAGGGAACTGAAATACGATATCATGGAGAAAGAGGCTTATGCTCTCATAAAATGTCTGAAAGATTCCAGGGTTTATATCATACACTCACACATCATTTCCTATGTCCCAAATAGTGTTGTGAAAAGTATTTTGACCCAGTCTGATCCTGAAGGCAGAAGGGCCAAGTGGATTGTAGTGTTATTGGAATATGATTTGGAGATAAAACCCACTAAGCTGGTGAAAGGCCAGGGGTTAGCAAAATTAATGACCAAAAGAAATTGTGACTCCTTGCAGCTAAATGTTTTGGAGAATCAACCAAACCAGCTGGATGCACACATACAGGTGAAACCTGAATTCTATGAGTCTCCTTGGTATACTGACATTGTTTTTGTACTACAAAATTTACAGGAACTTACAAGGTTAAGTAAGAGCAGGGCCAAGTCTTTAAAACTAAAATATGCCAAGTACTGTATCATGAACCAATACCTGTATTGGAAAGACCCTGGAGGGATGCTGCTAAACTGCTTGATTGAAGAGGAGGCTAGACACATAAAAGAAGAATTCCACAAAGGGGACTGCGGGGGACATCACTCCTGGAAAGCGATAGTAAATAAAATCATGAGAGCAGGGTTCTACTGGCCGACAATGTTTAGTGATGTTTACAAAGAGACTGTAATTTGTCACCAATGTCAAATTTTTGATGGAAAAATAAAGGTTATTTCCCTCCCTCTACATCTTAATATAGTTGAGGCACGGTTCCAACTGTGGGGCTTAGATTTTATCAAAGAAATAAACCCAAATTCCTCTGGATAGCACAGGTGGATCCTGACTGCTACTGATTATTTTACAAAATGGATAGAAGCCATACCTACCAGAAAAGCGACTGAAGGAGTAATCATGGAGTTTCTGGAAGATAACATCCTGTCTAGATTCGGATGCCCCAAAATAATTATCACTAATAATCCTCCAGCTTTCTGTTCCAAAAAGATGATTAATTTCTGCCATAAATACCATATCAGCCTAAACCATTCCACGGCTTATTACCCCCAAGGGAATGGACTAGACGAGTCTTCAAACAAAAGCTTGGTAGGAATCATAAAAAAGTTGTTAGAATATAACAAGAGGTCTTGGCACACAAAGCTAAAGTATGGTCTGTGGGCCGACAGACTCAGCATAGAAAGGGCCATCAGGATGTTGCTGTTTCAGTTGGTGTATGGAGTTGAGGTAATTTTTCCAGCATCCCTAGGGTTTTCTGTCATGAGGTTATTACAGGGGATAGAAGAAGAACCAAATCCCATGCAAATATGAGTAAATCAGATAGTCGAGCTGAATGAGATAAGAAATAGGGCATATGACAAAGTAGAAAGCCATCAAGAGAAAATGAAGGAAGCTTTCGAGAAAAAGGCCAAGGAAGATTATTTTCAGGTTAATGACCTAGTTCTGAAGTGGAACGCCCCTAAAGAAGAAAAACACGGAAAGTTTGACCATATGTAGATGGGTCCGTATATTATTGCAGCGGTCAGAGGGATAAATTATTTTGTCTTGGAACATCAAGATGGGTCTGCCTAGTCAGGAGGTCCAATCAATGGGAGATTCTTAAAACACTACTTGTCCTAAGGGAAGCAGGTATTCTATGTACCATAGTCTCTGTATATATTTTTCATTTTTTTCTTGCAGTTGTTTTAGAAATCCCTAACGGCCAACCCGAAAGACTTGAAACCCTGAAGAAAAGAAGATAAGGTCTAGAAGACTAGCCATGGTTCCTTTTCTTTTTTATGTGTGAAGCATCCTAGATATGCGGCAGATATAGTTACAGTTCTAAGAATTCAGAGGAGTTCATTGACCCCGAAGTTTGAAACACCCAATGGATTAGGTACTTAATCTACGTTGTTCTTTGCTACCTCATAGGGAGGATAGCATCCCCAGTTGGAGCCAGTTGTTGGCACCCATAAAATTTTTGCCCAAAATCCTAATCCTAAGACTATTCCCACGGGTAGGCTCTGTGAAAGGATGGTTAAAACCCCTTCCCTATTCAGGTCCAGGTTGCTAAGGCCAAGAAAATATCTAATTCAGAAAGAGAAATGATGAGAAAGATGAAGGGTTTGAGCACTTTGAGCATAAGGAGGTAGCCCGAATAATGAAAATCGGTGAAAATGTTGATAACCTATAGTCCGATGAGAAATAATGTATAAGATAAAGAGCAGGCATTTTCCAACCATTGATCCAAGGCACGAAAGAGATCCACGGTCCATAGATCATCCTCGCATCGCGAAGTTGTGCAAAAGGAACACAAGAGAATGGTCGCGAGAGGCATACCGCCTGGATGGATGGCAATCAGAGGAGCTCTCACAAGAGTGTTTCGGCGGTAAACAAAAACCGCCAAAAGGCTTGTGACACCACCACAGTGGAGCAATAAGAAATAAGATCAACAATGCACATCGCATAGCCAGGAATCTGACGGCGCAGAAGGCATATGGTCACATCAGCACAAGGATCAAAGTAGATCAATGAATCGCAACAAAAGAAGTTAGATCTACATTTGGCGGATGTTAGTAGGCTACACCTACGAAGGTACTGAAAATTAGACACCTGGGTGACTCCCCACCATAGATATGTCAGAGGCAAGATCAACGATCCCCAACGATTCTCGCGAGGTAAAAGAGTGCTCCATATAAGCAGGGAGGGTGGTTGCAAGATTGTATACCATCTTCCATGTGTCACCTTCTGAACACCTCGCTAGGAGGGCTCAGTGGTAATCCAAAACCAAAGGTCGCGTCGCGATACCATCATTGGATATGATCGACGGCTGGGATTTAAAGCCAATAAAAGATCCTACAACTGAGATGAAGAAAGGTCAAATAAAAAAGGTTAAATAAAGGCTTGAATCAATGGATCAGAGACAACACCCAGCAGATCGACGGATAAGAGAAAGGGACATATTACAAAAGTGGGTAGAATTTATCCGAAAAGGGTTTTATATATATAGCACGGCATGAGAAGAATAAACATCTCATTCTTGGACCTGTCGGATTTGGAAGCTTCTGGAACCGCAGAAGCCGAAGAGGACGACAAGGAAAAAGGTCGCTCTCAAGCTTTTTTATGATAGGTAAGGTCCCAAACTTCTCTGTTTTCAACATGTAGTGTGTTTTCTAGCTATAAAATGACAGAAGAATAGGCTTCTGCTAGTTCTAAAGTCTGAGTAACTGTAGAAGACAAAGATTGTGACGTTTTTGACCTAAGCCTTCGGCTACCTCTACCAGAGATTAAAGGAAGGCTAAGAGCTCTGCTCGAGCAAGGAGTCAATGTCCATAGGGTCCATCAGTCCTTTTTCATTTTATTTTGTCCAGAATAGATTTTGTCATTTCCTGAGTTCGTGTCGTGGTGTTCAATAAATTACTCAGAGCCCCAACGAGTAATAATGAGTTCGAGGAAGTCTAAAATAGTTTGTAATGTTGACTTTGTCGTTATCCGAAACACCCTTTCCATACCAGAGTCTCCAACCCTAGCCCCTGAAAGTTCCTCTGAAGAGTCAGTCGTCACTTTGTATAGACAAATTTCTCCTGAAATCCATAAGGCTTTCCTTGACACCTGTTTAAAACCTGACATAGAGGTTAGAGATGCCCCTTACCCGCTGGACGTCAACCTTTTTAATGACAATAGCTAGTTGGTCCTCTCTTTGATAGCTCAGTTCTTAGGTTTAGATTCATATTTGTGGACAACTGAAGTATAGTTACGCCTGTTGTTCAGTATTAGCGTTAGTTCCCCAGAGGCGGGAGATGAGTCAGTACCATCCCTTAAGTTTGAGGAGTTTTTGGTGGAGAAAATACATGCCCAGTTAAGTTGTTTTGAGAATACTAGACTTTTTTGGTTCCAGGCCTATTTGGCTAAAATGATTCTGCATAGCAGTACAGATGAGTTGAGTTTCTCTCAGTTACTCTTTACAGGAAACTTGGAAGATAATGTCTTCAACTACATGAATTACATTCTATCTGCTGTGTATAAAGTCATGTTTGAAGAAGAATTACCCATAGTATTACCCGAGATGCAATCCCTGATGCAGTTGAAAGGTGAACTAACCGTTGGTGACTGGTTCTTGTTAAAAGATGCCATAGTAATAAGGGTATATGGTTTTGTACATGAACCATACGTTTTACCAGCATTCTTGACGGTGAGATTTTTCACCCTCGAGTAAATTCGGCAAAGGTTGACTGCAAAAGCAGAGCAATTTGGACAATATTAGAAAAGTTATGATATAAAGCTCCCTTGGCAGGATGGCCCTTTCATTGTAAAGTTTAAAGAGGCTGTCAGTGAAGTGGAAAAGTTATTGAGAAAAATGGGATTCAGAAAGAACATGCTATCACATATGATCCTCTGGATATCATAGCCGAAAGAAGAATGAAAAATGGTCTGAAAGCCTTGGAACACCAAGAAGTTGAAGGGCTACCGAAGGGGAGAAATTTATTACAGTATGAGCACAAAGAGGCTAAAGATATAGATTTACAACTACAAGCCTTAATCACGGTTGATGACCCTATGGAGACAGACGAGCTACTAAACACTCAGGAAGCATGCGGGAAAAGAGATTTGCAAGAAGTCGTTGAAGCAGAGGAAGAGGAAGAAAGTGGAAGGAAAAGACTCAAATTGGAAATACCAGATGAGTTAGTTATCCAGGAAAATGGTATGGGAGAGAAAGAAGAGGGGTCATCAGCTCCAGTTGTCCAGATCCATGAATACAACTTCCAAGATGCTACAGGGGGGAGTGAAGATAGCAGATTTAACTCCCAAGAAGACATGTTTAAATATCATGGGCAAAATAAGCAGGCATCTGCACAAAAGCTGTTTGATCTAATGCCCACTGTAAGAAATTTGTCTAAAGCAAGAACCTCTTTGACCACGAGTAGAGATATCCTAACACAGACCTTTAATCTGATAATATCTGATAAAGATAAAATAACTGAAGCAAAAATAGATTTGAAAAAGATACCCCTACCAGATAGGATTCAATTCAACAAACAAATTGGGGAAGGCCTATATGACGACTTAGTGGAGGAGGCCTTGAAAATATCTAATCTAGAGGTTAATGTAAATAAGATGGATGTCCAGTTGAAATATGAAAGGTCAGAAAATAAAGCCCTCCAGTAGCAGGTCAAAAAGTTGCAGTATGATTTAATAGAACAACACGGAGGAGGCAAGGTAAGTCAAAAATTGTTGAAAGATAAAGATGATTTGATCCAAAAAATGCAGAAGAAAATGAAGATTCCTAGTACCTAGCTAACACAAGCTCCCGAAGAAACAAATCTAATATAAGAAAAGGAATATTTAAAAAGAGAGATCAGTGATAACAAAGTTGAATTACTAAAGTTTGCGGAAAAAGAGGAACACTAGGAGAAAGAAACGACAAGTTTGAAGAACCAGATTGAAGAACTGAAGAAGAGCTTGTCTAATATAGGTTCGCGTCAAGAAGGAGAAGCCTCGAATCGAAGGAAAGATGACAGCGACAACATTACACAGGCCATGTCCCAGATCAACCTAAAAGATGTTGAGATACAAGAGCTAAAAGAAGAGAATCATAGGTTGAAAGAAGAAAATGATGAAAAGGAAAAAGGGACTAAAGCCCTGGAAAAAAAATATAAAGAGTTGGTAGAAATGAACAACAGGTTTTCGTAGAAAATAATATGGAAGACGGCTATGCAGGGGTGCAAACATCTAGTCTGGGATCTAATTATCCAAGAAGCTGAAATATTCAGACCTTATCTAGATCTCATGAGGACAAAAGAGAATATAGTCAACGACGTCTTTAAGAGCTGCACTGCCATGAGAGAAAAGCTACACAAAAGGCCTAAGGCAACGGCATATAATGCTATAAATTTACTAAATAGTTTGACAGATCAAGATGTCATAGATTTGACCATCAAAGACAAGATCACAACCATTATAGCAGCAAAACGAATCCTAGGGAAGTATGCATTGGTCGAAGCTGTCGAAGCTAAATCTAGTGAAATGAATGAACAGTTAACAGAATTCAAAGGACAATTTGAAGGATTACTAGAAAAAGGATTCCTCGCATTTTGGTATGCAAAACAGAAGTTGATTCCTCTAAGTGAACATAAAAAGTTGATGGCCAGCAGAAGGATAGACCATTCCAAGTCTAAACACATGAGCCAACCACTCTCAGGAAGGATCTTGTTCGACAAGCTAGATGAAGATTTCGAGATATTCTACAAGTTAACTTCTATTGGGGAAGTACTTCCACCTATGTCTTCTGCTGATCAGCTTAACATAAGAGTCTTGGAGAAAGAGATGACAAGCTATGACATCCCAGTGCCTGATCTTTGGGTACCTGTGGAGAAGTATGGAACAACGAAATTGACTTATCATGCTCCATCAACGGCTGCTACCTCTTAGATCTCAAAGCTATGCCTTTTCAAATAGTAGTTTGTTTTTTATATAGAAGTTTCTAATATAATTAGGATTTTGATTTTCCAGGACGTGGCAGTGGGTTGCCCGTTATGTAATGAAGTTTCACCATTGGACATATACTTTAATATTTTTGACATTGTTTAAACAACATATCGGCAAAGGGCAAGAAAGCGGTTAAGCTTGTCTTGTTATATTTTCTGTTTTGTGATAGTAACATCCGAGCTGTGATGAGGTGTCCCGATATTCTAACTAATTTCTGTTTCAAAATAGGCCGAGTATGAGACTCTGAGCCTCTATAAGTTCCATGTAATTTCAAATGGAAAGGTTGGAGAACTTTTGGAGCTTTGCATATTTTGTCTATTGTTGTTATTCTGAGATATTTCTTGAATAAAGTTGTCAAAAGCTTACGTATGTTTTACAGAGATTCCTGTGTAATTGGTCTGGTAGTCTGTTTCTCCTTTTTTTATGTGATATGTGTTTCTTTCCATTGTCAATCCATATTGTTTACTTTCCTTCATACTTGGTTTAGTGTAGCATATTAATGAGATTCATAGAGATTATGCCTTGTTCATTTCTTACCGAGTATTTCACAAAAATATTTCTAGTAAAGTTGGTATAGGATTCATCTGTGTATGCCTTATATCAATGGATTGTGCATCTTTCTTCTTTTTCGCCAATTAAATTACTTTGACTACTAGTTGGTTGCTACCTTGCATCTGTGTAAATGTATCTGCAAAGCATTTGATGGTGATGTTTGTGTTATACTTAAATTGACTCCATTGCCCAATATAAACCCCTGTTGTTCTCCAACCAATGGTTCATAGAAGTTAATTTTGCCCTACAGAAAACTGACCTTCTGCATATGTTTAAATAGAACATCTTGAGGAATGAAAGCTGGTGTCCTTTTTCATGATTCACGACCTTGATTATTTCCAGTGTTTCATTGGTTTATTGAGAGATCTCTCTCAGACTGTATTCAGTCAGTAATAACAGTCCAAAGATTGGTTAGTGGTTACCCTGAAACCCCCTTCCTACAACCCGAGGGTCAATTTGGTTGTTAACATACATATTAAAGTACCTTTTGGAAAATAAGCTCATTGTATAGTCTCTATTGATTGTGAAAAAATTGAAAGATTAGCTTTCGGTTGAAAATTTACAAAAAAAATTAAAATGTTATAAAAACTTTTTATTTTTACTATACAATATTTACCATGTTGGAGTGGTTACAATGAGACAACGCTTTATTTATTCCACTTATACAATTGGTAAGATGGAAGATAAACACAGATCAAATTGATGTAGTTAACAATTCTAGAGTAAAAGGGAAAGCTTATAAATGTATAAAATGCACATGTAAGTTAAAGTCTCTTAGAGTAAGTAGATTTCATTAAATAATTATGTAAATATTGATTTGGCAATAAAAATGTAGTATGCCTTGTATATATCTTAGTATGTATTGCAAAAATATAAATATTAAGTTTGTGTGTTGGATTTAATTATTATAAATAAAATCCTACTTGAATGGAATTATATTGATTAATAAATAGATATTATAGATTGATTATTATTAAGTACAATAATGGCAGAATGACATTTACGAACCATCATCATTCATATTTTTACTGCTTATAATGTTTGAGTAAGAAAACGCTATGTCTATATTATGTCAAAGAAAGATTAATTAGTAAAAACAACAAAGCAAATTGTATTTAAAATTATGACATGATAAAATAAACGTAGTAATCTCATTTGTAAGGAAGTTGATCCTGTTGAGGCTGTGACTTATAATATTCGAAGCTTGGTAGCTCTGACCTCCTTCCAAGATCTATAATTGATTCGTACTCCATTTTGTTAGTTGTGTGTGGCCGGGATAAAAATTATATATATACAGTAAAAGAATTTAGTGTAACTATTTCTTTCTTTTACGGTCCATAAGTTTGGTGTATGGTTTTGTGTTATCATTAAATCAAAGGAAATAATAGTTATGTAAAAAAATGCTATGTGATGGTCATGATATGGATCAAGAGTTAAATAAAGTAAAAATTAAATTACTCGGATCAAGAGGTTGGATCTTATTCCACTTGAATTCAGGTCTGATATGGATATTGCTAGATCGGTTGACTCATACTGAGTTTGGTGGTTATATTGAATCCAAAACTAGCATGTTGAAGTCTAAGTTATACTATCAACATTTATCTCTTACTTTTAAGTATAACCATTTACAAAGAGGGAGAGTTTATAAGAATCTATATTTTCCTTTGTCGATATATATTGTGTCTTATGAATGTCAACGCATCGATATAAGAATCTGACATTAGTTAGTACACCAATAATTGTGTAATATATATATATATATATTCACATCTTCAAAAAAACTAAACAAGCTTTAATTAATTCCTTCCTAATAAATACACAACTGATATTGAGATCTTATCTATTTTTCTACTTGATAATGTTTCAAAATAACAATTTATAATTATGACTACTTTAATTATAAAATGACTAATTTAATAAAACAATCCATGAGCTTGAACATATTTCATTTCCTTCATAGTAGAGAGTGGAATCTTAGCAAACTCTATGAAATCTTTAAGAAGTACTTACTGATTTTGAAGGCCCTTTTGCAACTGAAAATGTGATTGCATATTTTAGATCTTCACTTTCAATCATCTTTTGATTCTCTGTAATTACCACCTATTGTTATGGTTCTTCTCCCTTTTATACTTGCGCTTTTTACAACCTATGCAAGGTCTTGCAATATTGCAAGGATAACTTACACATAACATTTTTTTCAATAAGGATATAAGTAATAATTTCTTTTGTAACATATTATTGTTGCTTCTCTTGGAAACTTTTCAAGTATTTTTCATCGATACTTTTTCTTCTATCACCATAGGACAAGAAAAAAAATATACATACATGTACGATCAAGTATAATGAAAGGAATGCATAGATACAACTTTAATTGATTTATCTTATGTAGGACCACCCTTCATTTTCACTCTCAGATGACAATCCTCTAGGTTAGTCCGTAACTGGCTATAGACATCACCTTCATTCATTCGTTAATATAATTATATTAGATAATTTTGGTTGGCTATAATGTCCCTTTTTTAATTTTTATAAAAATGCCCAATTTTCCAAATTTTCCCCAATTTTGACCTTTGACTAGTTTTGTTGTTTTGGCCTCCAAATTAACCCAAATGCTCCAAAATATTATGTAAGCATATATCAATGATATTTAGACTTGACTATTAGGTTTAGGGATGATCTGTAACCCTCAAGAGACTTCTGCAAACTTGATTTATATTCTAGTTAATGTATGGGATTTTAACTAGTAATTTGTGCATCAAATCCCCCCTGGGTAACACTGAAAATGGCCTCCCAAATGCTTCCAAACTCCCTCGAATTTCAGAACAGAGGTATGGACTGTATTAAGGATTTTATTAAAGTATCATGTGCAAAATTAATTGATTATTATATATGTTCCAACCCTCTCTCATTCAGCTGCAAAACTCACCCACTCGACCCTTAGGGAAATGGCACTATTTCTTCTCCCAATGCAATTAAACCAAGTAAAACTACTTCAAATGCTCAAGTAAAGTACATGAAACTTGTAAAATACATCCATGGAAGTCTATTAATTATAAACTTATCATAGAACCATCCATTCATTTGAAATCATCAACATTATAACGATATACATCAATGTAGTGGGGAAATGGACATTGTTTGCTCATTAATCAACATTTTTGTATACATCCAGTGGGTATTTCGACCTGAGACTTTCTGAATATGAATAACAGGGGATATGAAGCTATTAAAATCATAAGTACATCATATGAATCTCTCCCAATGAGTACAAGAGCTTACCAAAAATTCCCTCCCTCAAGGAGCATGAATATGCCTTCAAAACTGCAAATGGTTGAGAGATGGTGTTGCACTAAATGAAACCACGAGCTGCCCTGTAGCTGATACTTGCAAATAAAAATCCATTAAATCTCCATGAAAGACCTGAGTGGTCTCTCCAAACAGCAACTTGGATGGGAATCTTTCACCCTCGAAATTGGCTAAGGCAAGAAACTAGTCATCCACTAGCTCTCTCTTCACAAATTCAATTTTCTCAAATGATCAAATGATATTCTCTTGGTTTATCCATGTATTCTAAAAAAATCCTTATCCTTATAAGGTTCCCAATCCATCCATAAACTCAATCCAATTTGAATTATGGTAAGGGATGAATATTTTCCATGTGTCTCACCTTTCCTAGCCTTGCACCTTCCACCAATTCGAGTGGGGGTCTCTTTGGATTCTCCAACTCCCATGAGTTCCCTCTTGGAGCCTATTTTTTGGGATGACATGTCATAATGGTCAGATGTCAGAGGTCAAATCTGCAATTTTTCATAGATGTCATATATGCTCCATCATTGTTGTCATAGAGGTCAAGGAATCTATCCCAAATGTCCACAAGCTTCCAATTTGACTCTTATTCTTCCATGGAGGTTACCAATCCATCTCAATTCTACCTAAGATGCTCAATTCCATGTGTATGACTTACCAACTCACCAAATAATGTTCACCTTCTCATGAATTCGAATTGGTAAGAGAGAGAGATGCCATGTGTTCTTGAAAAATCAAGCTAGTGTGGGTCCCACATCCTCCATATGTCTTCAAAATCTTTTGCCACCTAGAATTTCTCTTGAATTTATTTATTCAACTTATTTATTAAATACTTGAACCCTTCTAATGTCTAAACACCATTTATTAGCTTCCTTATTTCAATTCCAAATGTGCGCATCCAACCTAGGAAACTAGTAGGATTGATGGGATTGTCTTACTATGCAATTATTGGAATGGGGACATTACAGTCCTCCCTACCCAAGATTGCTTGCCCTCAAGAAATCCCAATTTAACATGCTAAAAACTTGTTCCTCATCCATTAGGTGGCCTTCTATGAGGAATGTCTCCCAAAAACTTCTATTCGGGTGCTTCATGCTGTGGAAAGAAACTACCTGATTCGGATAGGTGTGTTTCCCTCTCACAACCCTTAGTACTCGTTTTGAATCTTGGAATTTCATTTCAGGAATTTGATAATTTACTATATGCTCTCCTATTGAATACATCCATTGCACTCCCAAAACCACATAAGTATTAGCAACATCAACCACATAAAAACTATCAACAAAAGTATAGTTACCTACGGTGACTTGCAGCTGTGGAATCCATGTTTTGCACTCCATTGTGTTGTGACCGGGAATGACAACTGTGAAGCCATCGAATGGTTCAATAGGTATCTTCATCCTCTCCACCATATCTGCATCAATGAAGTTGTGTGTGGCTCCTCCATGTACCAAAACTGAATTTCTTTTTCCTAGTACACACCCTTGCATCGAATTGTGTGATATCGAGGTACTGCTGAAAGTACTCCCATTCTCACTTTGGTGGGTGAGGGATGCTTCAAGTACAATACATGAAACTTGCAAAATACATCTATGGCAGTATATTAATCACAAATGTATCATATAATCATCCATTCATTCGAAATCATCAACATTATAATCATATACATCAATGTAGTGGAGAAATGGACATTGTTTGCTCATTAATCAACATGTTTGCATACAATCAGTGGGTATTTTGACCTGAGAATTTCTGAATATGAATAAAAGGGGATATGAAGCTATTGAAATCAGAAATACATCATATGAATCTCTCCCAATGAGTACAAGAGCTCACCAAAAACGCCCTCCCTCAAGGAGCATGAACATGCCTTCAAAACTGGAAATGGTTGAGAGATGGTGCTGCACTAAACAAAACCATGAGATGCCATGTAGCTGATACTTGCAAATAAAAATCCATCAAAGCTCCATGAAATACCTGAGTGGCCTCTCCAAACACCAACTTGAATGGGAATCTTTCACCCTCGAAATTGGCTAAGGCGAGAAACTAGTCATCCAATAGCTCTCTCTTCACAAATGCAATTTTCTCAAATGATCAAAAGCTATTCTCTTGGTTTATCCCTGTATTTTATAAACATACTTAGCCTTATAAGGTTCCCAATCCATCCGTAAACTCAATCCAATTCAAATTAGGGTAAGGGATGAAGATTTTCCATGTGTCTCACCTTTCCTAGCCTTCCACCTTCCACCAATTCGAGTGGGGGTCTCTTTGTCTTCTCCAACTCCCATGAGCGCCCTTTTGGAGTCTATTTTTGGGGATGAATTGTCATAATGGTTAGATGTCAGAGGTCAGATCTGCAATTTTTCATAGATGTCATAGATGCTCCATCATTGTTGTAATAGAGGCTAGGGAATCTAGCCCAAGTGCCTACAAGCTTCCAATTTGACTCTTCTTCTTCCATGGAGGTTACCAATCCATCCCAATTCGACCTAATGTTCTCAATTCCATGTGTATGACTCATCAACTCAACCAAGAATGTTTTCCTTCTCATGAATTCGAATTGGTAAGAGAGAGATGCCATGTGTCCTTAAAAAATCAAGCTAGTGTGGGTCCCACATCCTCCATATGTCTTCAAAACCACTTACCACCTAGAATTTCTCTTGAATTTATTTATTCAACTTATTTATTAAATACGTGAACCCTTCTAATGTATAAACATCATTTATTAGCCTTCTTATTGCAATTCCAAATGTGCCTTCCAACCTAGGAAACTAGTAGGATTGATGGGATTGTCTTACTATGCAATTATTGGAATGGGGACATTACATCAACCAACCCAAACTTAACATTAACCCTCACCATTGGTTGTATTTTTCATCACCTATGGAAGTATTACTTTTGTTTTCACTCAAGTGCACTTTGCCTAAGTCGAGCGAAATTACATTATTTTCCACTCAAGCTCACTTGCTTGTATCCAGGAAAATTTCTTTTTTTCCACTCAAGCTCACTTTCTTGAGTCCAAGAAAATTTATTTCTTTTCCACTCAAGCTCACTTGCTTGAGTATAGGAAAATTACTTCTATATGTGTGGGGATGCATCATCAATGTTTCCACTTGGTGCTTTTCCTTTTCGATATTATAGTAATCATGACCTTATTATTTAGTAGTCACTATCAATCATAGCAATCAACTACTTGCGACACATTATAAGTTTAGTTCTTATCATGGCTTCATTATTTATTGCCACTACTAAGTTCTCTTTATAGAAATCTGTCATAAATTTACCTATATTTAGTCGCAAAATCATATTGTTATCATATCAAACAATAGTTCAATTAGTAACTAAATAAACTTTTGATCAATTTCAAATCAACTAGATACCAATAATTATTGCATTTCTCAGGATTTAGTATCTAACCATATCATTACTATATATATATATATATATATATATCCATTCTTGAACTAGTATCAAACACTTTTACCCACAATTGCATGTGAAGAAATCGAAGTGTTCCTTCTTAGCATTCAAAGTTAAGGAGACACTTCTTCCACAATCGATTATGTTAGTTGCAATAATCATTTGAAATAAACATTTACAATGATTATGCAATAAAGATAATGTTTTATGATCATAAACTTATCTTCATCAAGCATATACAAATAATATAAAGTTGTGTATATTCATACTTAATTTTTTCTAGCTTAAATGGTATACATCATGTGCTATAGTAATAGATCTTTACAAAAGTAACAAACCCTTCTAGTTATGCAATACATTCATTATAGGGTAGCTAAATATATCAAATAGTATAAATTTTATATACCCTTTCTAATAGTAATATCATATGTACAATTAGCTCCATACTTTCATGAAAATACATCAAGATATCATAACATGATATGTTAACATTAGATCACATAGGTGAATGTGGGTACAAACTTTTGATAGAGGAAACATAACTTTTTAGTACAACAAGAATCAACTCAACAATTTACATGTGATTTTACCATATCCAAGAGATTGTACTCTTGTTTTGTTCATCATTTAATATCCTTAATCCTTAATCATAAATTAGGCCTTTTGACATGAACAAATCCATAATACTAATTTTCATGAAAGGAAAATTTACTACTTTATAATATAAGATGTATCATCCTTGATCTAACATTAAACAATCGTTCCTTTGTTTTAAACATCCGAAGGTCTCTTATCGAAGAAACTCCTTAATTTATAGTCACTACACGTTTACCATAGGTATACTCCTTAAAGCATGACTAATTATTTTTATTTCATCATTTTCATCATTTTCATAGGTTCTAAATGTAAATAAAAATATATGATACATTTCAATTCATTTAATCAATTTCTTTTGATTAAATCTATTTTCCTATATTAAATATTTTCACTATAGTACAATGTATATATGAATGAAAATCCTTACTAACCCTTTTCAATATATATGTACAAAAGATGTAAACTATAATTTTAATCATAAACCACTAAAAATTTTAAACTTTTATGACACTTAATAAAAGTAGTGTTTTATGCAACCTCTTCTATACAAAGAGAATATTATCTTTCTCAAAGACTCCCATACTTCTTCTTCAACACATATTTATTCAAATAGGTAGTTTTATAAATCTTGAAATGTAATATATGAATAACTACTCGTATCATGATTTGCATAGTTTATAATTTACACTCAAAATATACGTTAATTCTCCCATACTTCTTCTTCAACACATATTTATTCAAATAGGTAGTTTATAAATCTTGAAATGTAATATATGAATAACTACTCTTATCATGATTTGCATAGTTTATAATTTACATTCAAAATATACTTTGTAATTAAATTGTTCCTAAAGGATTTTTCTTATAACCTTAAAAGTATAAAACATCCTTCCTTATAAATCTTAAACTCTTTTATCGATAGACCAATGAAATTATAAGATCCAATTTACAATAAATAAAAAAATTATATATAAAAATAAAGTTCCCCACATGGCTATAACCATAACCATATCCGTACTATTAAAGATTTATAATTCTTTTTCTTTATATGCATACTCTTTAATCCCATTCAAAACTAAAGAATGACATAAAGGCAGTTAGACATGTAACACGATTCAACATTTTTATAAAGACTTTTGTATCTATACCTTTTACAAGGTCCTTTCATCAATAAATGTATATGTAAAATTCCCAAAGCTTTAATCTTCCAAATATACCATTATTTATTTATTTATTATTATCTTTCAAAAATATATAATTATATATAATTAATCAACATAGAATTAATTTTTAATGGGAACACCCACTTTATTAAAATAAAAAGTAGGTTTCCAACTTACTTTTATAATCTAGGAGGATTCTGTTATTCCACACACTAAGCTTTAAACCCAAGCTTTTATCTCATCAATACAAATCATGTCAATTTACTCAACCATATATACATATAAAGAAAAAAATTTAAATAGTATACACGTTGAATGGTGTCACAAACTTAAAGGTTCGGGATTTTAGACAAGGATTAAGACATAGTCTCATATCAACTGGGGTAATCCTCTAATAAATCAAGACTTCAAAAATCTTGACAACAGATAGTTCTACTCGTTGAAGGAACGACTAAAAGGTGCCAGCAAGCAAACCGAAGTTTTAGGATTTATGCATCAAACACCGGTGGTTTTAAGAGTGACAACAAAAATAATAATTGAGGATCAAAATGACCATTTTAAAGTTAATTCCAAACGCCAAGTTCGATTGGCCGTGCCACAAGAGCATGCTATTTCTCATTTAGCGCAGAGGAGGACAACACACAGTTAATAATAATAATCATAAGTTCAATATATATATATTTTAAAAGGTTGTGTAATCTAGTGGATATTTCAAGCAAACCTTCCTACTCTTTGTCGATCCATATGAGATAACAAGGATTTACATCGGAGTCTGATATTAACAATTAGTGAAAGGAAAATTAATGATCGATTACTACTACTGAGAGTAGTCAACTTCTACTACCGAGAGTAGTCAACTTACTGAACGATAATTATGTAAAAATATCTAATCATTAAAATATTAACAAACAGATTGTAGAGTCCTTGAGTTTTATCATATTTGTAATGCTCATTTTAGCTTAAAATTCGCAGGCAGTTTTAAATCCAAACCTCTAACTCAGGCACAGTCGAAGCTAAATCTGGATTTCTTAACAGATCACGGTTTTAATCCGATCAACTTTGATTTCATAAGTATAAACACTCTTACCTTTATCACTTAAAATCTGAGATAATTTTGGTTCTATAGTTATCATTAAAATAGAACGAGATTCAAATCCTTCATTTAATCAATTCTAAAACTCAGTAACAAACCACATGAATCATACAAGCCTTCGTCACCTTTCAACTTTAATCAAATAAAACACAAAAAATTACCATATTCTAATGCATCCAATATCATAAACAAATCAGGAATGCGTACAGTTGCATTATCATTTTAGTTGGAATAACGATTCACCACTATTCATAAGTAATTACTGTCTATTAAAAATTTAAATCATTTACATAAAAACGAGTCGAATCATGATCTATTTACCAAACTGGGACCCAAGCTTATTGGTCATTCACTACAGTTATGTCTTGGAGCACTGACAGTCCATCCCACATTTGTTTACTGACTGGTAATTTACAGATTACAATCTTGTTAATGGGTCGATTGAAAACATGTTTCATCCCCTATGTAAATTTATTATGAGTTTAGGCGTAGCCTTGGCAGCTCCGCCAGAATTAAAGATCGCCTAAAATTTTATTTGTTTTAGCGTTAAACTCGGCAACTCAACACAGGAATAAAGTATAGATCACTCATATTTGGATTGGGACATAATAGAGGCGCTATGAAATAAATGTTGAAATAAAAAATATATATTTCGATGTTTACAGAATATAGGGAGGTTCATAGACCAGTGGGATTTTTTACTCAAGTTACCTACACCTTAATCACAGACAGAGATACTTAAAAATAGGGAAAGCGATCTCCTATGTCGATCCTACTAGAATAAATAGTACTGCGTGGAAACATTAATATCACAGAGTTCGAAAAGGTCTATCTATGTTGTAGACGATTTACTTAAAGTTACACTACTCTAGAGACAACCGAGTGTTCTACTAGAGAGGTTAAGAGTGAGTATCCACACTTAAACTGATATATTTATATAAAAATATGACAATAGCTTGGTACATAAAACATCGATTCAAAATTCCGATCTATTACCACGATCTCGACCCATGGCATAGACGTTGTCACAAAAATTACTCTATGGCATTTTATTGAGGAAACTAGTGATGTGCAGACAGTCATAGCTAAGATGTGAAGTTTTAGCACTTCATCCAATGCTTCTATGTATCCACTATGACTGCGATCTGGAAGTAACTAGTTACTAAGGGTGAATAAAAAATTAAAAGAGCAACGTAGCAGTACTGAAATTATTTGGCTATGATCTAGTGTGAGTCTATTAACAGATAAGACAAGCACATGATTGCTACTTACTGTGATTTACCACACAACTTGACACACAATCTATATTTGACCAAAAGTCGAGCACAAAAAAGGTTACCATGTTGAATCATCCATATAAATACAAATGACAATATTGATAAATGCAACTTAAACTGCCATAGCGTGCTTAAATTCGAGCTTAAATGAATCCATACCACAATCATTTTCTTTTACCATTCTAAGTTTTTTACCATTGTTTGCATTTTCTATATGAAAAAAAAACGCTATAGAACCGAACCAACATTCGTTACGAAATCATGAATTTTAAGCCACACACAATTGATCCCTCACTGAACATTTAAACCTCGAGTTGTAGCAGAAAATCAAACCATGAGCCCTAGATCCGAGAATTTGAACCTAGCTCTGATACCACATTGTCACATCTCTAAATTTCTATGGTCAAATCTATTAAAAACTATTCATAGACATTCCTTATCATGGGTTTAACAAGTAATAACTTAGATCCATTTACTCCAATCAGGTACAATGCCATTAACCTAAAATTCCAAATAATACTTACTTGAAAAGTCTGAAATAGGAAGGTGGAAAACATTGGATAAATGCCAACTCCTCCCAACCGTAGAAGATAAGGCAGCCAAAATGTGTGCACAACTTCACCCCCGAGCTGGATCACCACTTTCAATACTAGTGTACTAGCACCGACTACAACGCAACACTCCACCAAGGAGTCTGTAACAGTTTAATAAGATGGAATTATGAATTCTAGAGAATACTCAACATAATCTCAGCAGCATAATAATTCTCTCATGCACAACATGGCGTCCTATGCTATCTCAGTGCATCTCTTTATAGTTTTTGTCTAGGTCTTGTGCCATCATCAATCAAATCTCAAGCAATCTTGGGATCACTACATTAGTGGATCTTGTTGGAGTGTTGAGATTTCAGCTTGGATTTGATAGATATTCAGAATCAGTGTGCTATCCCTTGTCCATGGTTTTAAGTGGTGTCCCCTCTTTTCACTGATCATTCCCAGTGTTCCTTTCCTTTTATTGAAATAAAATAGTAATTTTTGGTGCACATTATTCTCTCCTTTCCTCTCCTTAGCCTTATGTAGTTTTTATCGATTAGTTTCTTCAACTGTGATTTTAGTTCATTAAGTTCCAAAATGTTCATTCTGTAAGGAGCCTTTGAGTTAGGCACCGCACCTAGTACTAACTCAATGGTGAATTCTAGTTCCCTTTTTGGAGGTAGTCTTGGAATTTCTTCTGAGAATACATCAGAAAAGTCCTTAAGAATCGGTATGTCTTCCAATTTTAACTTATCTTCTTTAGATGAATGTTTTTCATTAATCACATTTGCTGCAAACATTTTACACCCTTTCCTTACAGCCGTTTTCACTCGTAAATCATAAATTTGTGTAACAGAAGTTCTTATAGGAATTCTCTTTACTATTTCAGTTTCTCCATTATTATTTAAACAAGTAAAAGTCTTTTCAAAACAGTTCAGCACTATGCTTTTCAAGCCAGTTCATGCCTATTAATATGTCACAAGACCCAAAGGTAAAATATTCAATTTAACTTGTGCCTTTAACTGAGTCATAAGCAAATCACAACTTTTAACAAATTCTGTAACTTTTCTTTTGGTCCCTATTGCTAACTGAACCAACCATGATTTATCAAATTTCTCTACTATTAACTTGCAACTTTTCACTAAATCAGGTGATATGTAACTCAAAATTGCACCTGGATCAATTAGAATAGAGATAGGTTTGTTTTGTATCATACCTTCGATCTCGACCATGGAAGTCTGATGGTATGCTTGTTAGTTTTCCAACGCTGCATTGATTATGGGCATCTCCCTTGCTACATCACCAAGTGTTGGTTCTGTCTGCATTGTGTGAATGTTGATGACTTTTCTTCTTTCGAGTGGGAAGTTTGCTCTGGTATGCATTCCATTACAGTCATAACATTTTAAAGGTGGTCTTTATTCATTAATCCTGCCATTATTATTATTATTGTTATTGTTATTAGGCACATTTCTTGCAGGTGCGTAATTCTGTGGTGCATTACCTCTGTAATTATTACTTTGAAAATTTCAATTATTGAAATTTTTATTATTTCCAAAATTCTTGAAATTAAAAGTTTTCTTTTTATGCTCAAAGTTACTTGGTTTATTATTCCTCCAACTCAATACACCTTCTCTTTTCTTATTTTGTTCAAAAAAGAATTTGGCCTTTCTCATCTAGCTTCTTCAAGAGTTGTAGGATTATCGTATTTAATTCTATCTTTTATGTTAAAGGGTAAGCAACTCAAAAACCTTTGTAGCTTAGGTTTCTCTTCAGCTAAGTAAGGTACATACCTTAACAGACTAAGGAATTTGCTACTTAACTCCTTCATACTCATAGAACCCTTTTTTAAGTCATAAAATTATTTTTCCTTATCATCATAATATTGCTCAGACAAACACTTTTTCTTGAATAATTTCTTAAATGTGCTCCATTTTATATTTCTTTCTTTAATGCTTTTAACCCTCTTAATATCCTGCCACCAAATGTCTGTCTTTCCGGTCAATATGTATATGGACATTTTAGCTTTTAGCTGTGATGAGTAATCATAAACTTGAAAATACTTCTTCATACTGGACAACCATGCTTCAGCTGCCTCACCCTTTTAATTTTCGCCATTAAATGTTGGGGGTTTTATCTTCTTAAATTCCCCTGAAATTTGTTCATAATGTTTATGCTTTTTCTTAGGACGACAGTCACTATCACTGCTGTCTTGATCAGAATTATATTTTCTTCTATAATTTTTGTCATCAGATTCAAAAGAAGAGTCACTTTCACTTTTATAGTATTTTACCTTCTTATCTCTGTGTTTATATGACATAGTTCTAGACTTAGATTTTACTTCTGTTCTCTTATCTTTTTCATCATGATGATATTTTTCTAGTAAAATCTGGTCCAGTTCTTCCTGTGCTCTTAAAATCCTTTTGTTTTCTTCTTTAACATTTCTTATCTCAGCTTTTAAATCTTTAACCGTACATAATAGTTCAGATGATTGATCATTCAGTTCCACATAAATTTCTTCATTAATATTCTCATGTTTGTTATTATTACGTTAACTACGATGAGATCTATTCTCTGCAGATTCTTCTGGTATTTCCATACCTGCAAATTAAATGTCAAACTGTTATGTACAAAAACAAATTAAAACAAAAGTTAGTAACTAATTTTTTATGTTTTCATTTTCTGTTTGCGCGCATGATCCTTTTTCAGGCATAGAGTTTGAACTCGTGCTCTGATACCACATGTAACATCCCAAAATTTCGTAAAATTTAAAAAAAATTCTAAGCATTTGATTTAGCATTAAATGATTTGCAGAAGTAATAAATGTCTCTTAAATAAGTGTACTAGATAATAATTAATTACAACATGTAATTATATTTAAAGCTTTTTAATTGTCTTATCGACAATTAAGTGCATTAATGCTCCTACGTCAGTTTTACCATTGTAATTATTAATTCGAGTCGTCACTTGCTGCCTACACATACTATTTCATGAAACATAAGTATTGCGATACTATAATTATAATTATATAATTATCATCTTGAATATGATGCGTGAGATTTATGTTATACACCTACATATAGTTGTGATCATACTATGACTTAGTTGTACTTTGTGTTCAGGTCTGTTAGATGGTACTTATTTATTTATTAGCACTCTCATTTATAAATTACTTCTTGTTGGAAGTTGAATTCTGGTGAATGAGTTTGACACTTACTTATCTTTACGCTAATGTATCGTCTCTTTAACTGTCGAGGTTACAGGTTGCATACTTTTGGTTTTTGCTAAGATGGTGCGATGATTTCTATTAGCGTTATGTGAGAGTTAATATAGACCCTAACTTAATTAAAAGTGGTGACTTTGTAAAACACCAAGGTTGCAAATTACGTAGTGTGTTCATATTTAATGTGTGAGGTTTGAAGTATGAGAAGACTATGATGATCAATGATTACTCTTCATCATTATAGTTTATTACACTTACATTAAAGTGGGAGTCTCCTTACTATGCAAAGAATGGTGAAATCGACCTAACACTTCATAGCAAAGTTAACTATGGTGTTTCCATGCAATACTTCGGGGTATTAACATTGTTTATGGTTTAAACTATGGAATAGTGCAATATGATTTCTCATTCCAGCGCCATATTAATCTATGCAATGGGAACTACATTAAAAATATATCAAAGTGGTTCCTTGTATACCAACGACGTGGTTGTAGCTAGAACATTAATTGTGGCCATGTGAAGATCATAACTGCATCTCGATAGTGTCAAACCCTATCGCGAGGTTTGGGTTTTTTGGTCTTTGGTTTAATGTTTCTCTACATTATGGAGGAGGAAGCTGAGCCTTCTCGGTCGTCATAGCTGTTGGCATTCATACTCCACTCGTCGTGTTAGTTGGAAGTTGTAGAGTGTTGGCTCATGGGAATTTCTGGTTTTGCATCGCATTTCAGGGTTTCCAACCTTCGGTTCTTTCTTCGGCTTCGAGTTGTTATTAATTAGGTAAACTATAATGCAATATACAAACCCTCGTTTGAGTTTCAGTGCTGTGTTCAGATTTCTATTTGTTTTAAACCTATTTTATATATGCATATTTAACTTGACTTTCATTTTTATGGCAGGGCAAGTCACTTTTAAATCCATGGTGAAGTTGTTATGATAGAGGGACGAGCCACCATGGTGTGTATTCCCTAGTAAGCCTCAGTCAGACCAGGGTTCTTCTGTCAACAAGGATGTAGTATTTTTGTTTCTCTTCGTCCATACAAACTCTATTTGACAAAGGGTTTTCGAGACTACGTTACTGTAATAGTTGGTTTTGTTGGGTACTGACCTGAGTTGGGTTTCATCGGTAGTGTTGGTAGGATGTTGTCCTTACAGGATTGTCGTCGGTCCTACTGGTAGTTAGACTGCGATGTAATACTACATTATATGAATACGAAGTGTTGTGTTCTTTCTTTTTGGCAATGAAAATAAATCTCTATGTAAATGGTTTGAAGTTTCGTTTAAGATAAAAGGGATCAACCCTAACTTGTCTGTGCAGTTCATTTTATATTTTACAAGTTTCTAAATATAACTTATAAGTTTTTAAATTTTGTTTGTTTTAAAAATGTCGAATACTGGGGCGAGTTAAGAATTGATCCCGTATCCTTCGTTAGTAAATATTTATGAAAGATATTACTGTCGACTTTATGAACCTGTTTATAAGGCATTAGCACTATGATTCGGTTCTGCATATTATTAGTTGAAATGTTTGAAGTCGTGTGACTTACATCTTGGGTGAGCTCGTATTGAGACTCGAACCCTTAGCTTTCTTTACAAGTTGAATAACCTGTGTACTGAGCTCTATTTCGAAAATGTAGTAAGTTTGAAGTTTTGATTTAATGGTATACCTGATTTCTCCACAGGGTATAGGCTTGAGCCTAGTACTGCATAAATTTATGTTTTGATAACTTGGTTGAACCTTACGTTTCAACGTAAGGGTGAGTTCTCACAAAGGAGACTCGAACCCTTAACTATTATTCGGATTCTGTGTAATGGTTTAAATATAGGTTACTAAAAGTTATTTAAGTTCCGTTATTAATTTTAATACATGGGTTAAACCCTCGGATGAGCCTATACAGGTCTCGATCCTGAATGTTGCTTGTGTTAAATCGTTCTTGTGTTAAATTGGTTACCGGTATTAAGTTCCTACTGTACGTTTATATGTTTTTACCGTATTACTCGGTAATGATTCAATACATGTATAAATGGTTTGACCAATGATATAGTGTACATGATGTTTATATGAATGTTTACACTACTGTGTTTTTCCATACTTTGGTTTATAATACTACTGTATAATGTTTAGCTTATTACACATATATTATACTATGTTTGTTCGAGTGGTTTGTATGGAAAAGAGATTATAATTTTTGTGTATGAGATATTGTAAGAGTTAATGGAAATATTTAAATGATAATTTATAGCTTAGGGTTTTGCCAAATGTAAAGTTCAGATATATGATACGCGAGTAAGTAGACTCTGTTTTTAAAAATATATTTGTATCTTATGAAAAGAATAGTAATGTATAGCTAGATAATTCATTTTGTATTCTGAGATGACAACCCTATATAATTTCTACTATTTGTTTTATGGAAACTAGCATGAAAATATGAATACATTTATATTGATAACAAAGACTTGGAACTGCTATAGTATATAGCATTGATTTACTATGATGTCGGAGTATTATATCATAAAAATACTTGTTATATTTGAAGTATAAACTTACTACTATTTTCCAATCACATCTTGAAAGTTAATTATACATTTCTTGTACTAGAGTACATCGTCTATGACGAAAGGAAAAATACATGAAATATTTTATTCATTCACTTTTATCATGTCATTCATTAATTAAATATGTAGAAAACTAGTTTAACTTAATCAAAAGATAATTCAATAGTTCAGCTAACTGATAACTAGAAAATCACATTTCTAAACAATCTATACATCATAGTTTAACTAGTATAGAGACATATCCTTTTCTAATCTTCCTGATAACTATATATAAGTTACTCATAGACAACATTCAAATGGTTTTCAGAGATAGATAAACAATTACAGAAATGAAATGAAATAAACAAGTAGAACCTGATAATTTTGCTAGGGTAGGAAAACACCCAAAGAGGCATGTTCCTCCCAACCTTCTCCAGAAGAAGTAGCAAAATCACTTGATCCCTTGGACCCCCGAGCCTGTTTACTGAACCACTAGGAAGAAGACTCTATGTAGAATCAAGGAACTCAGGTTGTACTTCAGCACTCAATGGAGACTTGCATACACCTCACGTATGTACTTCAACAATCAATGGAGACTTGCATACATATAAAAAACCTTTGCACTCAACAGTAAAACTCTGCACTCAACAGAAATCAGATAGACTTACACTACAACTCAAAACATAACTTCCCCTAATCAAATCTCTTGTGTGCATACAACAGAACTAGAAGGTAAATTTTCTCATTAGAAAAAGTGTGAGGCTCTGCTCAAATTCGATGGCTTCTAAAAGATGCCTAGGTATTTTAATGGTCAGTTTCAATAAATGAGCCTCAAGCTCCAGTTCCACATTTCAGGGAACTTGACCACAATTTAAGGGAGTTGTCCCATAACAACAACTAGTTATTGAGTTCATGGTGTAGCCACTTGTCCATTTCCTTCTACCCCAGATTCCATTCCTCCTAGTGGGTCAGTAAACACTCTTTCAACAGACTCTTTGGGTGAGTTTCTCGTATTTTATTTTATAAAATAATAATATTATGCATTTACAGTCATCCTTGACCACTTGGTCAAATATAAAACTTTACAATAAAAGTTAAGATAATATTTTTCAACTAACATAAAATGTCTCAAGTATTGGGTATGTTACAGTGTTTCAAGCTAGCACCAATGTATTGTGGACCTTTCAAAGTGTTAGCTAAGATAGGGATGGTATCCTATCAGCTTGCACTTCCTCCTAATATAAAAGTGCACAATGTATTTCATGTTTCATTATTAAAATATATATATACATGATGCTACTCATGTACTTGACTGGAATGTGATTCAGGTAGAACCAAAGAGCGAGTTCCATACCAAACCTTTCTGCATCCTAGACACGAAGGAAAGTATGCTGCGGAATTGAGACATCGTTCAAATAAAAGTGCAATGGAAGCACTTCATCCATGAAGAGGCAACTTGGGAAATGGAGGATAAAATGCGAGAGGCATATTCCTCCATGTTCCAGAATGAGCAAGAGAGCTCAGAATAAAGAACACTGAGGACGATATTAAAAATAAGGAGGGGAGAAATGTGATACCCCCCAAAACATTATTATTTTGATTTAATATTTTGACAATTATTTTTATGTAAAATTTATTTAAAACTCAAAAACACAAACTGACACTTTTCACAACAAACTATTTTTTTATTATTAAATAAAATAAAATGGCACTTGGAGGCTTCAACTAAATGAGGGGACACCACCATGGCACAAGAGAACATGTGTAAGCAAGGTAGAGAGATCTTTACCAATCAAATCAAATCTAAAACTCAAAAACTAGACAATATCCTCAATCATAGGGATTTATGGGTTGATTAGATATTTGATTGGGATTGCACAAGACCTAGGAAAAACTATATATAATAGTGCAATGGGATAGAATGGAATGCCATGTGGTGCATGGAGGAACCTTGTGGAGTGTTATCACTTTTCATAAATCCATCTTTGCTTGCTAAGGACTCTAAGAGAGAGTGTCGCGTGGAAGAATTTTCTTAGTGTTCTAGTGCATGTTGGTGATCCAGCTCGGGGGTGGAGCTGGGAAAATAGATGAGTTGCTCTCTCCTATGGTTGGAAGAAGATGATTCTCCAAGGAACCAGTTTCATTGTTGCAAGTAAGTATATGTCTTTGGTTATGTGAATGAATGATTTACAATGATGTATAAGTGATTTTGGATTATGAAAGGTGGAAATATAAGCAGCTAAAATATGTTTTCCATACCCAAGATGCTGCAAAATATTAGTTTTACTTTAAATTTAAGTTTTTCTTTATTTTTGCATTTTATGAAAAATTGGGGCTATTACAACTTCAATCCATACGTGACTTTTACGGAAGGTTGGTTTCAATCCATAGTTAAATTTTAAGTGAGGATGACTTCTATCCAAGGTTAGTTTAAATCACACGTTGACTTCAATCCATGGTTTGCTTTAATCCATAGTTGAATTCAATCCATGGTTGATATTAGGGTAGCATGGTTTACTATTGTTGAATTTGCTTAACAATGGTTTACTATGTTTAATGATAATTGACCACGACTCATCGTTGAACATGGTTGACTTAAGCTAACTATGGTTAACTATGTGAAATTTGGTAAACCATGATTGTCTTTGTTTAATAGGGCTAACTTTGGTAATCCATGGTTAAATTCAATTCACATTCAACTTTTAAGCAAGGTTTGACTTCAACCCAATGTTCACTTTAATCCATATTTGATATATGCCTAACCTTATATATCGACCATATTATTAATAGTGTTGCTATTCTTATTAACTATAATGTTGTTTAGAATATTAATAATAATATTATTAGTATTATTAATAATTTATTAATGTTAATATTTAATGGTTTTAGTGTTAATAAATATTAACATTAATATTAATATTATTATGTTGAATTTTTATATTGTCAATATTTTATTAATGTTAATATTTATGTATTTGATTTTATTAATAATATTATAAACATGAGTAAATTTTTTTATTATTGTTATTATTAATATTAGTTTTGATATTTTTAATAATTTATTAATGTTGATATTAATGTCAATGTTAATATTGCATAGGCATGTGATAAAACTTGATGAATTCCATCTTATTTGGTGGGTACCACTATGACTACTATTGATACCTCCTTTCTACTTTTCCACTTTACTATTACCAACCACCATAATTGTTGGGCTCCTAAATTGTCTTTTATAATGATATTATTTACATTAATTTCTCATCTTATCTACCATGATTTAATACATTTATGTTTAATAAGGCTATCTTTGGCTTTGTTTTATTAATTAAATCTCGTAAATGCAAAGTAAGCCTAATATGTTATTTTTGATACATTAAACGCAATACTGAGTAAATAATAAACATTTCAGTACTTCATATGACCTTTCATTCAACCCTTCTTCTATTACAGACTTCCGCACTAGGTTGCTTGCATGTCTCTTATTGATTTTCCAGTTTGGATTACCTTTGTTCTCTAACTTCTCGTTGGTCATGTAAATCCTACACATGCAAATTAAAACCATGATTCAAGAATTATTTTAAATCTAAACAAAGAATTAAATAAAAAGATTAAGATTAATCTTTTTTTTATTTTGTTGTTCACATTTAAAATATAAATCTTAATTGCTTAAAATAATAATATGCAAATCCATTTATTTGTATGCATACAAAATCTATAATACCACATAAAACAAATGATATGGAAATTTAAATAATCATTGTTTGAGAATTATGGGAATTAAAATATGGAATATATTAAATATGGAATATATTAAATATGTCCATTTCAAAATCCATAATTTATATATATTGGTTCTACCACCATATAGTTATACCACTTCCCAACACTTAAATACTCCGTTGACTATATCATAATTTCCATTTAATAGTATAAACGTTGGTTTTTATTTTATTTTTTTGGAATTTATTGCCACTCCATGCATTATAACAAATCTATATGCATGTGTCACAGATCATACGAATGGGATGTTCAACGGTGGAAGTGTGGAGTATTCACGTGAAAGGAAGAGGTATCGAGATGTCGGGGGTTCAATGAATCCAGCTCAATCTAAAGCCAACACACCAACCAGCCAACAACTCAACAAAAAATCTGCTCAGAATCCGGATTCGTGAAACTAATTGCACTTATAGGTCATTGAGACCTTCATTCGGATTTTTGTTAAAAATGTGTTTTAACAGACAACAAAATTTGGGCTAGATCTACGGGAAAACTGAGGCGAAATTGGAAATTCTGAAACATGGGTTTTGTGCGCAATAGGGCCATTTAGGTGATTTTTGGAATTTCTCAAAAATTTAAAACCATTTGAGAGAAAAACATGGTTCTTTGAAGCCCACTTGCCCAGAAAAACAGAAAAACGTGGCCGGTCGTTTCTAAGTCGGTTCTTGTTTTAGTAGGTTTTTTCTCCAGCTGTAGAATCTTGCTATTCTTAGAGAGGTCAACCTTGACTTGCTCTCTCTTTGTAAAACATTATATAAAGGCCCCCAGGGTTGAGAGGTAGGGGGAGGAAAAGCTTGGGCAAAACTCTGATTCACTGTAACTCAGTCTTTCTCTTCAATGAAGAATTGGTTTTCCGGAAAGCAAGTTCTATGTACATAGTTTTAATGTGAATGCATTGTGAAGCCTTGGGACTTGCCATCCTGAGGAGCGTAATTCTTTTTCCTTCCTTTGCAATTTTTTTTCATATTTTCACACTTTAATTTAATTGTTTAGTGCAGGTTCTGTTCCATTTAAATTTTCCTTGAGTTCCATAGCATTACCTTCGTTCTCACTATAACTTCTTTGCAAGCGTCTGAAAGTATTCAGACCGGTTTTTGCAGGCATTTGATTACGTTAAGTTTGAATACATTAACATCTCACAGCTCTACATATGCATAATCATGTAGCTTCACACATCTTGTGTGAAATTTTATATGCACATAACCTGTCTTATGATGAAATATTTTACACTTGTGCCTAATCTTAAATGATATTATAAAAGACCATACAGGCCGTGGATGGAAGCATTAAACAAAAGCCTTGACGTTGACTTCAAATGCATGCATTGCATTTTTACATTCATCATGTATAAGAGTTTTACTCAACATATTCACGTGCACATATGGAATTTTGAGTGGAAGTTTTAAATTGAAGAAAAGAATTTTATACTTTATATTTTTTTTTTTAAATTGTTTAGTTTGTTATTCATATTAGTATTTCATCTAGTTTATTTTAGTTTGTAATTTATGTTAGTTTGTAGGAATTAAAAATGAAGCTTAAATTTTATTTGAATTAGAAGATAGATTGAAGTTTAGTAGTCTGCAATTTGTATTTAATTTTTAGTTCAATAACTTGTGGGAATTTCTTTAGTTTGTAATTAATATTAGTTTGTGATTTAGTTTAGTTAATAGTTTACTTTATCATTTATCTTAGTTAATTAGTTTAGTTTATTTAGCTTGCAAATTAACTTAGCTAACTTGTAATGTTTGGCTTGTAGCTTGTTTATGAACTGTATTTTTGTTGCTAACATACTTTATTCTGCAGAATTAGGAATGGTCGACCAAAGTTTAATATTTTGTAGTTTGCTTTCACCTTCTTTCATCATTATAGTTAGATATTGCTTCCAATTCCTCCATAGTTAGCATTAGCCTCTTTCTACTTCTTCTATGTCAGTCTTTCTTCCTATTGTTGTAGGTTAACTCTCTGTTTTCTTCCATCTCAACCTTCTTCCTACATCTTATAGAATAATTCCTCTACTTAGGTAATGATTAGAGTAAATAGCTTCTTATTAATTTAGCCTTTAAATAATCTCTCCATTGCTTTCCTTGCACTGTAGGATCATATGCATAAATCCAGCTAGTAATTAAATCATTCAAAACTCTTATTTTCCTTAACTTAACTCATTTTCCTCCATTCAGACTGTCATTTGGACCGCCATTCAGATTGGCATTTGGATCGTCATTTGGACCTTTACTCTTTCTGCACTGTTTTAGGCCTTCTTCAGAATCTAATTTCTTCTGCCTCTCAATCATAATTCTTATTGCTCCTGATTAACAATTTTATATGTAATTTAACTCCCATTTTATGTCACTTAGAGTTCTTAATTAAATTTCATCATTTCCTCCTTTTTCTTGCTTCTTCTTAAACTTTCTTCCAACCTTCTTCCAAAGTTAAGTTCTTTATATTTTATTTGCATCTTTAGTCAGCTTATTTTAGTCAAAGCCTTCAATCCTACACATATAGTGATTGCATCTCATAAGCTCCCTTCCTGGGTTGACAATTTAAATATTGGAATTATTTAACACATAATAAACACCAACATTTTGGAGCCGCTGCCGGGGAGGTGCTAAAAGGATTAGAGTCTAGGTATATAGGATGCTTTTACATTACAAAGCAAGGGGGAGCGGAAATGGTAAGACGCAAAGACGACCTCACTACGGTTTTCCATAGTGTAATAGCCTGACGCATCCACTTTAGTGGGTTACCCCAAGTCCTTGTTGTTCCTTTCCGTACAAGTGTGATTTCCTTTCTATTCGTTTGAATGTTTAATTTTCTGCAATTTATTTTGTAAAGTTTGCCTTCCTTCTTTTCAAGTGTGTTATTCTTTCAGCAAGTGTGGTGTGTTTAGTTCACAAATTTGTTTTATATAAAGTATTTTAGAAACACATAAAAATAAAAAATAAAAAATAAAAAAAAATAGTGTTGTAAGAACCCCAGGACTAACCCACGTGTAAGACAAAACCTACCATCCGATGACATGGATTCAAAGGTGCTTATTAGCATGAGAGAACTCTCTCAAATCCTAGCAGCAGCTGGGATCTTAATATATTCTTCTCAAGGAGAACACATCTTGACAGAAGTCAAGAATTTATCTACCTCTCCAGAAATAATAGAAGAAACACATTCCCATGAGCTACAAACCGAATCTCCTTGCCAAACTGCCAAGGAAACCGAAAACTTGGAGACTACATTTGATGGAGAGAGACCTGATGTTGAAGAGTTGTCCACATATCTATCAACAGATCTTTCATGTACTCAAGCAATTGAACATTCAAAAGAAGAGGATCTGCATGGCATGAGGAAGGAAGGTGAGTATCAGGATTACATCGAAAGATGGTTCCAAGAGGTAATGAAGCCATGATACCATTCCTTCATTCGACACCTTTTGTTGCAAAAGCAAGTAAGTTGGTTGATTCTCCACACCCAGGTAATCATTGTTTTAACTTTTTCATATGTGGATATAGGTATGTTTTTCATTTTGCTTTGCACATGGTTACATTAGAAAAGGTATTCCACTTGAATAATGAGTTTTTCTTTCTTTTAGATGGTATATAGGATAGTATGTATATAAATAAAAATTTGTATGTGGTTAGTTAGCATTAGATATTCATACAACTTCACTTTATATTTTCCGTTAAAATAAAAGAACTAAGAATAAGATCATGTTAATGACTAAACCAAAGCAATCCTACATCATACATGCATATTTCTTATTATACCAGTTACTCAAATACCTACTTTAATTTTTATGACCTCCACAAAACTCAATCTTACACCTATGGACTCCTAGTTCATCCTCGGCTCATTATCAAAACTTGTCTCTAGAGCACCTTTAAAAGGTAGCTTAAAAGTGGGTGATATTTTCTATTTTGTGGGGAACATTACTGACCTCTTATGAAAAAGATAGACTATGAAGTCAAAGAACATCTTTAGGTTATTATCTTTTTACATGATCTATAATTTTGTTTGTTATAAATATAGTTGCTCATAAAGTTCATGCTAAAATATTGAATTATGTTTTTAGCAGGCTTGGCACACTCTAGTGCCAACCGGCTTCCTTACAAAAAAAAAACAATATCATTATACGAAGCAAACCCACCGGGGTACTGAACAGGCTCGCTGGCAGTGGGTCCATGCTAAGTAAAATCTTAAACAAGGAAGCTCGGTAAGTGCAAGTAAACCTGTCGGGGTACTGAACAGGTTCGTTGGTAGTGGGGTTATGCTTGCATGGTACCAAGATAAAACCGTTGGGGTACTGAACAGGCCTGCTGGCAATGGGGCAATATCAGGTAAAAGAGGTTTGGTTAATGCTTTGCTATTCACATGGCTCATAAAAAAACCAGAGTATACAAATACATGTTTAGACCGATTATTTATACTGTCATTAGATAATGGCTGTAAGTTGGACTTGGACCCTGTCATCAAATTCAAACAAATACCTAGGATATGATTATCTTAGAAATGGGACCCATAATTATAGTATATCTCACAAACTTTACGGTGAACCTTATCTATATTCTTTGGATGACAAGATATTTTTACAATGAGTCATGGACGACTAGTTTTCCTATGGCATTTTTCGCATCTCTTACACTATTATTCTTTATGTGGTCTTTGTGAGCATAAACTAATAAACTTGCATGTATTAAAGTATCTGACTTAGTATAATATTAGCTGCTAAGTGTTGTTGATCCAAAGTGTTAACATAAGAAAACACATCCCAGTCTTAATTCATTCATGGCACGAGGACGTCCCACACCTTTGGTCTAGGGGAGAGGGTCTCAATTTATATGATCTTCATAATTATGAATTATTACTAGTTGGCGGAATTGTATGTATTAAGAAATCTTAATTAATAGTTGTTTTAGCCGTCTTGTAACATAACATTAATAAATTTTTCTAAGTTCTATTTTTTTTGTAGTAATAAAGTTGGCTTAGTTTTTGCAGAAAGATTGCCTATAAACTATTTGATGATCAAACAGAGTTTCTGAATAAATAAAAGACCACTTCCAATTCATTCATGACACGCGAACGTGCCATACCTTTGGTCTGGGGGAGTGTTGCGCTCCGAAATTGTCTTTTATAATGATATTATTTACATTAATTTCTCATCTTATCTACCATGATTTAATACATTTATGTTTAAGAAGGCTATATTTTGCTTTGTTTTATTAATTAAATCTTGTAAATGCAAAGTAATCCTAATATGTTATTTTTGATACATTAAACGCAATACTGAGTAAATAATGAACATTTCAGTACTTCATATGACCTTTCATTCAACCCTTCTTCCGGTCCAGACTTCCGCACTAGGTTGCTCGCATGTCTCTTGTTGATTTGCTAGTTTGGCTTACCTTTGTTCTCTGACTTCTCGCTGGTCATGTAAATCCTACACATGCAAATTAAAACCATGATTCAAGAATTATTTTAAATTTAAACAAATAATTAAATAAAAAGATTAAGATTAATCTTTGTTTTTATTTTGTTGTTTACATTTGAAATATAAATCTTAATTGCTTAAAATAATAATATGCAAATCCATTTATTTGTATGCCACTTACAAAATCTATAATACCACATAAAACAAATGATATGCAAATTTAAATAATCACTGTTTTGAGAATTATGGGAATTAAAGTATGAAATATATTAAATATATCCATTTCGGAATCCATAATATATATATATTGGTTATACCACCATATACTTATATCACTTCCCAACATTTAAATACTCTGTTGACTATATCATAATTTCCATTTAATAGTATAAACGTTGGTTTTTATTTTATTTTTTTGGAATTTATTGCCACTCCATGCGTTATAACAAATCTATATGCATGTGTCACAAATCATACGAATGGGATGTTCAACGGTGGAAGCGTGGAGTATTCACGTGAAAGGAAGAGGCATCAAGATGTTGGCAGTTCAAGGAATCCAGCTCAATCTAAAGCCAACAGACCAACCAGCCAACAACTCAATAGAAAATATGCTCAGAATCCAGATTTGTGAAACTAATTGCACTTACAAGTCGTTCAGACCTTCATTCGGATTTATGTTAAAAATGTGTTTTAACAGACAACAAATTTCGTGCTAGATATGCAGGAAAACGGAGGCGAAATTGGAAATTCTGAAACATGGGTTTTGTGCGCAACAGGCCCATTTAGGTCATCGCATGGAATTTCTCAAAAATTCCAAACCATTTGAGAGAAAAATGTGGTTCTTTGAAGCCCACTTGCCCAAAAAAGAGGAAAAATGTGGCCGGCCATTTCTAAGTCGGTTCCTGTTTTAGTGGGTTGTTTCTCCAACTGTAGAATCTTGCTATTTTTAGAGAGGTCGACCCTGAACTGCTCTCTCCTTGTAAAACATTATATAAAGGCCCCCAGGGTTGAGATGTAGGGGGAGGAAAAGCTTGGGAAAAACTTTGATTCACTCTGTAACTCAGTCTTTCTCTTCAATGAAGAATTGGTTTTCCGGAAAGCAAGTTCTCTGTACATAGTTTCAATGTGAATGCATTGTGAAGCCTTGGTACTGGCCATCGTGAGGAGCGTAATTCTTTTTCCTTCCTTTGCAATTTTGTTTTCATATTTTCACACACTTTAATTTAATTGTTTAGTGCAGGTTCTGTTGCATTTAAATTTTCCTTGAGTTCCATAGCATTACCTTTGTTCTCACTATAACCTCTTTGCAGGCACCTGAAAGTATTTGGACCGGTTTTTGCACGTTTGATTACGTCAAGTTCGAATACATTAACATCTCGCAGCTTTACATATGCATAATCCTATAGCTTCACATATCTTGTGTGAAATTTTACATGCACATAACCTGTCTTATGATGAAATATTTTACAGCTATGCGTAATCTTAAATGATATTATCAAAGAGCATATAGGTCGTGGATGGGAGCATTAAACAAAAGCCTTAACGTTGACTTCAAATGCATGCATTGCATTTTTACATTAATCATGTATAAAAGTTTTACTCAATGCACATATGGAAATTTTGAGTGGAAGTTTTAAATTGAAAAAAATAATTTTATACTTTAGTTTTATTTTTTAAAATTTTGTTTAGTTTGTTATTCATATTAGTATTTCATCTAGTTTATTTTAGTTTGTAATCTATGTTAGTTTGTAGGAATTAAAAATAAAGCTTAAATTTTATTTGAATTAGAAGATAAATTGAAGTTTAGTAGTTGCAATTTGTATTTAATTTTTAGTTCAATAACTTATGGGAATTTTTTTAGTTTGTAATTTACATTAGTTTGTAATTTAGTTTAGTTAATAGTTTAGTTTATCATTTATCTTAGTTAATTATTTTAGTTTATTTAGCTTGCAAATTAACTTAGCTAACTTGTAATGTTTGGTTTGTAGCTTGTTTATGAACTGTATTTTTGTTGCTAACATACTTTATTCTGCAGAATTAGGAATAGTCGACCAAAGTTTAATATTTTGTAGTTTGCTTTCACCATCTTTCATCATTATAGTTAGATATTGCTTCCAATTCCTCCATATTTAGCATTAGCCTCTTTCTCCCTCTTCTTTGTGAGTCTTTCTTCCTGTTGATGCAGGTAAACTCTCTCTTTTCTTCCATCTCAACCTTCTTCCTACATCTTATAGAATAATTCCTCTACTTGGGTAATGATTATAGTATTCTTATTAATTTAGCCTCTAAATAATCTCTCCATTGTTTTCCTTGCACTGTAGGATCATATGCATAAATCCAATTGGTAATTAAATCATTCAAAACTCTTTTTTTCCTTAACTTAACTCATTTTCCTCCATTCACACTGTCATTCGTACCGCCATTTAGATTGCCATTCAGATCGTCATTTGGACCTTTACTCTTTATGCACTATTTTAGGCCTTCTTCAGAATATAATTTCTTTGGCCTCTCAATCATAATTCTTCTTGCTCCTGATTAACGCTTTTATATGTAATTTAACTCCTGTTTTATGTCACTTAGAGTTCTTAATTAAATTTCCTCATTTCCTCCTTTCTCTTACTTCTTCTTAAACTTTCTTCCAACCTTCTTCCAAAGTTAAGTTCTTTATATCTGATTTGCATCTTTAGTCAGTTTAAATTAGTTAAAGCCTTCAATCCTGCACATATAGTGATTGCATCTCATAAGCTCCCTTCCTGGTTTGACAATTTAAATATTGAAATTATTTAACACATAATAAAGACCAACAATAATTACTAACCAAACTTATTTATTTATCACTTAGTTTATATTTATCGCTTGAAACTAATATTACAACGGTAATAACATAATATAATGATAATTTTATAATATGGCATTAGCATTAATATAATATTCAACATTATTAAAGTTAAGTTTAAGTAACAATATTAATGTTGTTAATATTTAATTAATGCTAATATTTTATAGGTATTCTTAGTAACATTAATATTAATATTTTTAATATTTTACTAATGTTAATAATAATATTAATATTAACATTTAATTACAATAATATTAATTATATTAATATAATGTAACATTAATTTTATAATATGAGATTAGTATTTATATATGTTTAACATTAATATAATGTAACATTAATTTTATAATATGAGATTAGGATTTATATATGTTTAATATTATTGTTCTTAAATTTATTAATAATAGGTTTAATGTTGTTAATATTTGATTAACATTATTATATATTATTAATATTATATATTTAATTAATCTCAAATAATCATATTTTTTTATTTGAATATTTATAAAAAAATAAAACAGGTTAGTTAATTTCATATATATATATATATAAGGAATAAAACATTTTGTTTAATTTTATATAGTAATTTTTTTACTTTGTTAATTATGATTGAATATACTAATATTTTTAATGAAATCAAATATAACCTAAATATGATTGAATATATTGACAATTTTAATAAAATTGAGTATATCTTAAATTATATTATGAAGAAATTCGTTTAAATTTAATATTATATTTTTTATTTAAAATACTATTTCATTGCATATATTAAAAATGAACGACTTTCTTATATTATATTAAAAAACTTAAATTTAATATTTCTCTACATATAAAATTTAGTTAAAACAAAAACAACCATATTATAATTCACAAATGGAATAAATTTTTTATTACATTATTTTAAAATGAGGTCACTTTTGTAAGCAAATAACATTTCCATAGAAGTTAACATATTTTTATATTATTTTTACAAGTTAACATAGTTTTATATTATTTTATTTTAAAGTGATATCACTTTTGTAAGCAAAGAGCATTTCTACCTAAGTTAATATTCTATAATGTAATGTAACGACACTATTTTAATTATCAACAACATTGCAACATTGTTTTGTGCAGCAGGTTTACATATTTGTATTGAGAACTAGTTTAGATCTAAATTCTAGGCTCTAGTTTAGACATCTCTGTGGTGTTGCTATTTTTTAATGTATTGAAAAACAAATTTATTAATTTACCAATTTATTGAGGTACCATATTGTAGGTGGTGCATGCACTCAATATTTTGATAGTTCCTTGAGCAAAATTTTGCTCCGAATCTTCCTAACTTAGATGAGGATGTAGTAGATTTACTTGAAAAATGCTTGTATTCGAGCCAAGCAAGTGTATCATAGGTATTATATGAGTCAACTTCTATAATTGGTTAGTTTTTAATATTTTTGGGTTTTTGAGGATGGTTTTAAGTCTTGGAGAAGGGAAATACTTGAACATTGAATCTATGCTATATGCTTTTAGCTTTTATTGTCTTTTCAACTAATGCATTTTTATTATATTGTGTTTTTTGTCAATTGAAGAAGCCTTGAGTCACCATTATTTGACAAGTATTCCTGGCATCAATGAAAAACCTAGATGCCTTACTACTTTCAACTTTGATTTTGAGTAGGGATCGTTTACTTAGAAACACATAAAACAACTTATATGGAGGAAATCTCTTAGCCTCAATGAAAACATGAAGCAATAGCCAAAGCAAACGAACTTGATACTTATCTATTTGTAATCCTTCTTTGTTGGTTATGTTAATATGGTTCTACAATGCAATCCATCTCTTGGTTTGTTGTTGTTGCAATAAAGTTTGCAGTTGTTGGCATTCGGTTGGATCTTATTCTTTAAAGGGTCGACAAAGGTAAATAAATGGATGGATATGTTTACTTGCATGTCTAGATAGATTGGGATAGTTGTGTATTCCAAATCTAGGCTAGTTATTGGCCTCTATGTGATTATTATTATTAGACATCAAAATGTAATAACAAAACTTAATAATATAAAGTAAATGTTTTTGTAAGAAGTTGTGTGGAAAGCATGTTCTCATATATATTTGGGATTACAAGTGTTGCAAAATATGGTGCCATTTTTCGTATGAATAAAAATGTTTGGTTGTTTTACACCTCACTTTTGAATACATAATAATCACTGAAAATTTGCAATATATAATCTTAGTATATAATCTGGAAGTTGGTTATTTGGCTTAAAACCCCACATTTTTTCAAAATAGACATCAATTTATTATTGTTTAGTGTTGTTTTGTATATATTTATAATATTATTATTGGTTGTATTTCTACAAGGCAATGACCAAGCTATGTGCAACTCTTGTTCTTTCTACTTTCTACTCCCTTCTTTGAGCTTCCACGTGGATTTTTCTTAATTTTATCACCCTTCTTTAGCTTAATGACTAGGGTTCAAGGGTTTAGATGCATATGAATTGGTCAAAGGGTTTGAGACTTCAGAGTACTTTATTGATGTTATTTTATGTGATTGCAACAACAACTTGTAGGTTGATATTTTGGTTACTTAGGAGAATGGAAAAACATGGATTTTAGCCGAACCTAGTTTGATGTAATTGTATCATAATGGAATTGATTGAATAAATCCTATGTGAATAGGCAAGAAATCAAATAAAAATTATCGTAATTCAACAAGTACTGGATAATGGCTCTTTCTATAGGATATTATAGTTTAATGAATATGTTGTTTTATTATTATATGTGGTTCATGCATTATTGAAAAATTTGCCAAGTCTTCATAATGTTTTATAATTTAATAAAAGATTTGTCAAGACCTTACAAGGTTTTATAATTTAGTCAAATATTCTCCAAGTTTTTACAAGATTTTATAATTCAATAAAAGATTCCCCGAGATTTTACAAGATTATATAATTTGGTGTGACATTTGCCAAAAAATTATATATATGCGTATTATTTAATTGATAAAATAGCCTTCATATTTTCCTATGTATCATGGGGATTAGCCCAATTATTATACATAGAAATTTAGGGGGGGTTCTTAAAATTTTTCCTAGAGGAAATAAAAGATTTGAATATTACAAAGGCCTAATTATACAGTATGTTCACCGATCCAAGAACACAACAACCACCGGAGGTTAGAAAGCCACGTGTCTGCATGGATTTGTGTCATTTCCAACCATAGAGGGACAATTGGATGCATAGGTGGTTCATGGTTTATGATCAACCTCCCTGCAATAATAGGGCGGTTCCACAGTACATCCTTCGACAACTGTGGGCTGAGTTTGCGCTCGGTTTACTTGTCAACTATATATATATATGAATGAGGGTAGTTAAGGTCGTGAGATCAATTATGATATATTTTAAGAGGAATATTTGGATTCCTATAAAAATTTATTTATGTGTTCAAAAATCTTAAAAGAAGTGTTTCGAGTATACGATAGTTTTTACAAGTTTGAAGGTTAGGGAGGTTAGCATTGTAGCAAATATTATGGAATTACAATCTAATATAGATGGAAAATGTTTATGTTTCAAGAATCATGAGTGTTCATACTTATCTTGGCTATACTATTTTTATTCTTTCAACTAGCTAAATAGAGAGATATTTTTTATCTTCGAAATCAAGGTTAATGGCCTCATAATATTTCAATTTGTTTCCTTTAATTCTTTCTCACCCCACATTTTCTATTTAAACTTAGAAGTGGTTATATTTTTAATGTTATTGATATCTTTCAAAGTGGCATTTTGGTCAATCTCCTATAGTTTAACCAAACGATGAATTATATAAAATATAAACATCCAACATAATTAAATTTTAATATTCAATATAATTATCATAGAAGCTATTTAAAAAAACTGACAAATTATTATTATGATTGCATCGAGAGTAGTGAGGTGATTCCAATAAAAAATGGGGGAAATGTTCTGATGTGATGTGATGTAACATGGCATATTTTAATAATAATAAAAAAAACAAATTGTTGGCTAGAAAATTTTTACAAATGTTTTAATGAAATTAAATATATATTTACAAATATTTTAATGAAATTAAATATATATTATGTTAATAAAAAAAAATTATCTTAAATTTTTTACATATCAAGAAAAATATTACACCTTAAGAAATTGGATCCCTCAACATGTTTAATGGGCTTGGCTTTAGGACGGATCTATGGTGATAAATAACAAATTTAAAACATTATACAAACAATTTTCGAGACGGAATAGTAAATGATGTGGCTCATTTCATTTGAACACGGAGGAAACACGAACGAACAGCTGAGCCTTAAAAATGTTCCACTTGCTTAAGTGCGGGCTCTTCTTCACCACATAAAAATTTCCCACTACAAAATAGACTAGCATATCCCCAAAGCGGGGGAAATGAAACACCGAAGAGAACTTTAATTGGTATATGTGCTTTGATTGATATTGGTCCCATGCAGGTCCAATATAATTATCAAATGCCACGACAAGATAGGCTAGTAACTCAGGAGGGCTAGATAGAAGTGTGTATACAATTTGCATGACCACTCCAAGTGCACCATTTACTAATCTTATTTGGACCCATAAATTGCATGATAGCATTAGTTACTTCCCTACACATAGCAATGTTTGTTTTTCTAGTTGATGGCCATCATTTTGTTATGCATTTGAACCATTGGTGAAACTTGATAGATTGTGCAATAGGCATGGCCAATGCTTGGAGCATGTTTTTTTATGATTGTGTGCAATATCGTTTGTAGCAAATCTTATTCAAATGATGGCAAACAAGAAAATGTCAAAATCAAATTCATCAACCGAGAACTGCAATTTTAGTAAAAAAATTCATGATCGGATTCCAATGATGAAAAAGAAGAAAATGCCGATATTGTATAACATTTAGCCTTATTCTATAAATATTTCATTAAAAATATCAATTTTTTATTTTATTGTGATATGTATATTTGAGTATTGTTGGAAATGTTCTCATTTACAATGTCACAAAGTTCTCCTTGTACATTCCCAACATATGTGTCTTGGAATTGTTTTATGACATAAAATTATCTCTATACAAAAGTAATATATTATATTCGTTGATAGAAGTAGGACCCACAAAAACATATAAGACCTAGTATACCATGATTCTTATGAAAATGAGGGAAATAACAAGAAAGTGATGCTCCCTACAACAACATTGTGTATTGGTTGCAATGTGTGTATGTTTTCAAAAAATGGCCATTACTAACTTTCCACATATTTTCCTAGAAAATGCTCATAGAATGTTTAGAATTGTTTTTGTGATGTAAATATTGAATTGAGTTCGAGAGAGGTACATATATTTATGTCATAGAAAAAAAATACCTTTATCTTTTTACATAACCATAAGTTTCTAATATACCATGATCCTCATGTCAATATTTGATGAGTGAATTTAATGTATAAATGTAAAAATCATACTCTATTCCATGTGATAACACATGATTATTTAATAAACTCTATACTAATAATAATTATAATAATAACTACCTATATTCTCTCTCACACACACATATATATAAAATTTAAATACATATTTTTTTCTTAATAAATAATTTTTTATTTATTGAATGAAATATAAGGTGCTTCTTCCTTCTAGTAACCATATCTCTTTTACTTATAATGTAAAGTGTGCATCCAATAAAATGGACCTTCTTTATTTTACCAATTTACTAACTTTATTTACATAACATGTTATCTGGCAATTTATTAACCTTAATTACATTATATTTGCATATCCCTTAATTACATTTTGCATATCCTTTAATTACATTGTATGAACCGAACAAGTCCTTTATTATATAAAGTGCACTTTATACAAGTATATTATCCTTACACATGTTACCTTTTTTGTATGTCATCCTTTGCATTATTATTTATCATGAAAAATGTTAGGGGCTATTCTTAGCCCATCAGCTAAATTTAGGGGTTTTAAATTTTTAATGGGCTAATTTTTTATTATAAACACATCATGTATGATTAGCCCACATTTTATTTACTTATTTTTAATGAATAAGAGGTTATCCCCATCGAATTTCAAAAGGGGAGCCAAGATAAAACAATTTAGCCCTTCTAAAAATGGATTTAAACCTCTATTAGCCCAAAAACATCACTAGGCAGCTCCCATTCGTCGTTGATTTACAGGAAATGGTAGTTGCTAGGAGTTCTTTCACCTTCTATCGATCATGGAAATCGAATTCAAAGTTACATTCGTCTAGATTTTATGGGTTCGATATCGTTTTTCAAGTTTCTCAATGTCCACACAAGAAGGGAAAATGATATTTATTATAAGGTATTATAGAAACCCATTTTCATCTAAGAGAGTTCTAAATCCCATCACCCAAGATCCAAAGTTTCCCTAAGAAACATAAGGATTTTAAAGCTTGTGATCGATGATGGGGCAATAACGTTTTGTGGGTGTTTGGAGGATGGGACTTCATTTATAGCCATGCAATTGGGAATGCAGGGGGCCACGACTTACCAAGGAGAAACTTGTCGATAGATTCACCAAGACTTCACAAGGTTTTATAATTTAGTGAAAACTTCGCCAAGATTTTACAAGGTTTTATTATTTAGTGAAATATTCGCCATGAATTTACACAATTATAATTCAATGAGAGATTCGTCAAAAAAATTATATATACATATTATAAAATTGATAAAATAGCCTTCATATTTTCCTATATATCTTGGGGATTCACACATTTATTATACATAGAAATTTAGGGGGGTTCTTAAAATTTTCCCTGTTATTTATACTCCAAGCTGTACTCAATGCATCAAGTAATACCATCTTCCAAGCTGTACTCAATGCATCAAGTAATACCATCTTGTAGATTATGCATTTAGTATAAAGTTAAGGTATATCACTTTCATTTTATTACATGAGATCGGATTATAAAAAGAGAATATGTTTCATGTGGGATATAAAAACTCTTCGAAGCCAACAATTAGCTTTATCTCTTTTCAACAAAATATTCTAGGTGGACTAGGGTTGTTAAGCTGAATGTTAGGCGTCCTCTAAGCATTACTTCAATTGTGAAAACTTCTAAGCATTACTTCAATTGTGAAAACTCCTTCTTGTTGACAGATGCGTTCTATGAAAACAAGAAAGTTGTTTGCATATTAGTATTGTTTCTCCTTTTCACATTGCGGCATAATTAATAGGACCTTGATTTAACCTCCTCTGGAAAGAAATCTCTTATCCATGCGATCGTCCATAGATTTGCGTGCTCCTTCATCATCGTCGAGTAAATGGAAATACATATTTATTCAAAATCACATAGAATTATGTTCAATAATGTCGCAGAATCAACTAGAAAAAACAATATGTTGGTCCAACTTAAAAGGATGGAAATCCAAGGACCCAAGGATGGTGCACCATTGAAGTGAATAATACATTAACACTTAAATAAGATGCAATCCAATATTTGTACATTTTGCATTCCAATAATACACATTCCAACAATGGTGGATCACGATGGCGTGTTTATGTTGGGAACGATTTTGCACAGGCTCATGCAATTAATTAATATATTGATATCACACATAATTTTGCGATTTTGCATAGGCTCGTGATATATTGATTTCACAAATAATTTTGGCAGAAATTATGCGAGTGACTTCATTTTATTATTTAGCTAGATTTTTTAAATTGAAAATCTATAAGATGAGGATATCAATCATATGTAGTTGTAAATTATTTAACAATCATGGTAAGAGATTATTAGAAGTCAATACAATGCTTGAAATGTAATGTCTAACCAGAAAATAGAGCATGGAATAAGCTACTCTTACGAGTGTGGTGTTTATTTTATTCTAATAATTTTGTCGACATGGGTGCTCTGTAATATTTGATTTTATTGTTATTTGTTCGTGCAACATTAAGTCACTCCATTTCTGCTTCTGTAACTTGCTTCAATAATGTAGTTAGTTGGTTAGGGTTGATTCAAGCATTTGCTCTTTATGTTCAGCAGCTTTGGATTGTGGTTGTATTCAAGGTTGGAATTTGACCGGAAAAATGCTTCTTCCGTCAAATACAGTTTTAAAATTTGACAAACCATCCAAAAGAATAGGCAAATGATTCTTTCGAACGTATTTTTGACGTTGCATTATTTTTTCAAGCCGTTATTAATTTTTATTTATTTATTAGGGTCAGTGCAAGCTAATGAGGGTCACTTTTGGCACGTTAGATGCAATAGAAAACTGAAAAAGCAGGCATCCCTCAACTTACTTGGATTTTTTGATTTACTTACGGAAAATATCTTGCATTGAGTAAAAAAGATGAAATGTAGGAAATTGAATCACGTTTCTGAATATATAACTTTTATGTATTGAAAATTTGCATAGCTATGTCAAGTTTCAGTTTTCCTAACAAACACTTTTTATTTTTCAGGCAAATGATAAGGTATATGTTTTTGTGGGTAGAGCCTTTGAGGGCCTAAATGATGGAATCAAGCTACAAAAATCGGCATGCATGTAGAGAACACATAGCACTTGTGCGCCATTATTTTTCGAAAATTAAATTAGTAATTTTATAATTTTTTTATAATTGTCTAAGTGATCAAACCTCAAAAATAGTACATCTTTTGTGGGTAGAGCCTTTGAAGGTCTTAATGCAAAATTCTTGAAATGGGTTTTTCATAGAACGTGGAGGTTAGTGTCCTCTTGTGCACCATACAATTTTTTTTTGAAATGATTGAGAATTGAAAAAGTTATGGAAGAAACACTAACAATGTGTTTCACGAGTTAAGGAGGTAGGACAGAAAAGAAATTGAAAGAAAATAGGAAAAATTAATATTTCAAAATAAAAGTTACATATTTGGAATCTGCAGAAAAAATGCTATTTGTGTCTAAGATTTCGTCAAAAATGACTCTGTGTAGCATATTGTAACGAGTGGTTAAGCACAGGCTTCTCCAGAAACTGGAAGAAATACCCAATTAGCTTTGGTTTTTCATTAACATAGCACAGGTTTGGAATTACCGAAGCAAACTCCAAAGCATACACATAGGATTATTGTTGACATGTGAGCATGTGACTCGGCCTGTTTAAATTCAAAAATATTGCCGCGCTTTTAGATTTAAATAACGCGTACGCGTTATATAACTAAATAACGCGTGCGCGTTATATCTATAATTAACGCGTACGCGTTATATAACTACATAACACGTACGCGTTATATAGTTACAAAACGCGCTCGCGTTATTTAAATCATAAAATACATGTTTAATACTTGAGAAAGAGGGGGTGTAGAAGTCAAGGGAAATTTTGTTTAATATTTGAGAAGGGGTGGGGAAGGCTCAAGGGAATCTATGGTTAATATTTAATAGGGGTGGGAAAGGGTCAAGGGCTTAGAAGGATGTTGGAAGCTTGAGTGGGGAGAGATGAAGGGAATGAGAACATGATGGGCTACAGGGGGTGAAGGGAAGTGGAGCTTGAGAGCACTATTAGGAGTAGAATAGGTTCTGAAGAGGTATAGGGTTAGAAGTTGAATGTGAGACTTGAGTGACAAGGGGGAATGGATGGAGGCAAGGGGGATGTGAGAGAGAAATAAAGAATACAAGGGGGGGAGAGACATAGAGCGAGGGAGGGAGAGGGACAATGGGGAGGAATGGATTTGGAGGGAGTGAGATAGATGGGGATAGAACGAAATAAGAGATAGGAAGGGAGGGACAGAAAGTGTTGGTGGGAGACATGCAGAGAGTGGTGGCGATGGAGAGAGAGGGAGTGATGGAGAGATTGGGATAGGTTGAGGGAAAGATGAGGGAGGGATAGAAGGTGAGAGACAGGCGATGAGAGAGGGAGGGAGAGAAGGTAGGGTGAGGGATGGAGGGAGAAAGTTGGAGATAGGTATGGATGGAGGGGGTATGGGTTTGAGAATGGAAAGTGACATAATGTGTGTGTATGTGTGTGTGTTTGAGAGAGAGAGAGAGACAGAGAGAGAGAGAGATCTAGAGAGATTGATGGTTGGGGAGAGAGAGACTAGAGGGAGTTGTGAGCATCATATTCTCCATCAGCATCATATTCTTCATCATCATCATCTTCATGACCATCATCGTCATCATCAACATCTTCATCATCATCACCATCATCATCATCATCATCATATTCCTCATCAAATCAAAATATCCATCATCATTATCATCATCATGATCATCATCTAAACATCACCATCACCATCATCATCAACATCTTCATCATCATCACCATCACCATCATCATCAAAATCTTCATCGTCATCACCATCACCATCACCATCACCATATTCATCATCATTGTCATCTCTAGGTTCCCCATCAACATCAACATCTCCATCATCATCATCTTCTTCATCATCATCATCTTCATCACCATCATCATCATCATCAACATTTTCATCATCATCACCATCATCATCATCATCATTATCTTCCTTGAATCAGATCAACATATCCATCATGTCACCATCATCTTCTGAACATCATCATCTAAACATCACCATCACCATCACCATCATCATCATCATCTTCATCATCATTACCATCACCATCATCATCAACATCTTCATTGTCATCACCATCATCATTGGCATTTGTAGGTTCCTCATCAACATCTCCATCATTATCATCTTCTCCATCATCATCATCTTCATCACCATCATCATCAGCATCAACATCTTCATCATCATCACCATAATCATCATCTTCATCGTCATCAGGTCAACATCTCCATCATCATCATCTTCTTCATCATCTTCACCATCATCATCATCATCATCATCTTCATCGCCATCTCCATCATCTCCATCATCTCCATCATCATCACCATCACCATCATCATCATCTTCATGACCATAAACATCTTCATCATCATTGTCATCTCCCCCTTCCTCGTCAACATCTCCATCATCATCATCATCATCATCATCATCACCATCTGAACATCACCATCACCATCATCGTCAACATCTTCATCATCATCATCATCATCAGCAGCATCATCATCAGCATCAGCATCATCATCAAAATCTTCATCGTCATCACCATCACCATCTTCATCATCATTGTCATCTCTAGGTTCCCCATCAACACATCTCCATCATCGTCATCTTCTTCATCATCATCATCTTCATCACCATCATCATCGTCATCTTCTTCATCATCATCATCTTCATCACCATCATCATCGTCATCAACATCTTCATCATCATCACCATCATCATCATCATCATCTTCCTCATCAGATCAACATCTCCATCATGTCACCATCATCTTCATCTTCATCATCATCATCATCATCATCATCATCATTACCAACACCATCATCATCAACATCTTCATCGTCATCACCATCATCATTGGCATCTGTAGGTTCCTCATCAACATCTCCATCATCGTCATCATTGGCATCTGCAGGTTCCTCATCAACATATCCATCATCGTCATTTTCTCCATCATCATCACCATCATCACCATCATGATCTTCTGAACATCATCATGATCATCATCTAAACATCACCATCACCATCATCGTCAACATCTTCATCATCATCGCCATCAGCATCATCATCAAAATCTTCATCGTCATCACCGTCACCATCTTCATCATCATTGTCATCTCTAGGTTCCCCATCAACACATCTCCATCATCATCATCTTCTTCATCATCATCATCTTCATCACCATCATCATCGTCATCATCTTCTTCATCATCAACATCTTCATCATCATTGTCATCTCTAGGTTCCCCATCAACACATCTCCATCATCATCATCTTCTTCATCATCATCATCTTCATCACCATCATCATCGTCATCAACATCTTCATCATCATCACCATCATCATCATCATCATCTTCCTCATCAGATCAACATCTCCATCATGTCACCATCATCTTCGTCATCATCATCATCATCATCATTACCAGCACCATCATCATCAACATCTTCATCGTCATCACCATCATCATTGGCATCTGTAGGTTCCTCATCAACATCTCCATCATCATCATCATTGGCATCTGCAGGTTCCTCATCAACATATCCATCATTGTCATTTTCTCCATCATCATCACCATCATCACCATCATGATCTTCTGAACATCATCATGATCATCATCTCAACATCACCATCACCATCATCGTCAACATCTTCATCATCATCGCCATCAGCATCATCATCAAAATCTTCATCGTCATCACCATCACCATCACCATCACCATCACCATCTTCATCATCATTGTCATCTCTAGGTTCCCCATCAACACAACATCTCCATCATCATCATCTTCTTCATCATCATCATCTTCATCTCCATCATCGTCCTCATCAACATCTTCATCATCATCACCATCATCACCATCATCATCATCATCTTCCTCATCAGATCAACATCTCCATCATGTCACCATCATCTTCATCACCATCATCATCACCATCATCATCAACATCTTCATCACCATCATCATCAACATCTTCATCATCATCACCATCATCTTCATCAACATTATCATCTTTATCATCTTCATCTGCATCATGATCATCTTCATTGTCATCACCCTCCTCCTCCTCATCATCTTTATCATCTTCATTTACATCATGATCATCTTCATTGTCATCACCCTCCTCCTCCTCATCATCTTGTGCACTTATGCACTTAGGGATTAATATTTAGAAGAGGGTCTAAAGGCCTTTATGGGGGAGGGGCTCTAGGAACAAGGTAAGACAGAGAGGGCAGGGGGGAGGGATAAAGGCGTAGAGGGTTAGTGATTAAGGGAGAAGAAGGGAGAGAGTGCTATAGGGAGGGATAATGACGAAGATAAAGAGAAGGTGGAGAGATGGAGAGTGGGGTGGTAGAGACATGGCTGAAGGGAGAGAAAGAAACATGAAATAAACATGTAGGGAGAATGAGGGACAGATATTTAGAAAGAGATAGGGGGTATCTAGGGATTATTGGGAGAGAGCTAGGGGGTATTAAACCATACAAAACATTTGTTTTGTATGCAATCATATAAATTATTACTTTTCTTTGATTTTGTTCGTTGCCCTAGCCGTGCACCTAACCTATTTATTGTGCTTGACTATATCGCGTTCGCGTTTTGTCACTACATATCGCGCACGCGTTTTATATTTATATAACGCGTACGCGTTTTGTAACTCCAGAAATAATGGACTGTTGCTGTCCGAGAGCAACTTCACTCTGTCCGAACGAAAGCAACAATCCCGCGATTTTTCGAACAGCACGAGCCCGCGTCTGAAAATTTTCACATTCTACACCAACTCCATCATTTTTTTTTATGCAGGTGCAGCATTGAGGACATCTTTCATGGTTGCTCACTTTGGTGTTGGGTTATATGGCCATATTTGAAGAAAATAATTAGCAAGCTTGAAGAATCTCCAATTGAAGAACACCAAAGATAAGGCCTTTGAAAGATTCATTTTTCCTATATTTGAGGAGCACACAAGGTAAGATATCAAGCTTCAAGACCAACAAGGAAGAACTTCCATTTGCTTATTATTGAAGAGCTTGTAATTGAGGAGCAACAAAAACAAACTATATTGAATTGATCATTGTGGTGATGGGGAATGCACGTAACCGAGTAAACAAATCAACAAGGAAGAAGAGACCTCAAGAAGTCATTGAAGAAGAGAAAGAAAAGAAAAGAATATACATGATGAATCGGAGGCTTTCTTTGGAAACTAATCCAAATCCAATTGTAGAGGATACCATGGTTCATCCTATTAATCCACGACAAGAGGGACCTTCAATTTCCACAATAGTTGTTGAACAAGCACCCCGTGGAAGTAATCAAGAAGCAAAACGTAGGTGCTCATTAGGGGATGTTTCAATTCCCACTTCAAGTCAAAGTGATAAGTTACCATCTCAAGATGAAGCTCACGAAGAAACACCCAATTTGCTATCCGGATGTGGTTATACAAGCGATGAAGTCAGAGAGGCGTTGGACATTTTGCCTACTGTTGAAGAAGAGAATGTTATCCACACCATCGATGAGGATGTTGGACTTCCACAAGGGGATGTTGGACTTCCACAGACCATGGATGAGGATGTTGGACTTCCACCATCCAACTACCAGGAAGAGAATGAAGGACACCAAGCTACTACTGAAACGCCAGAGCGTCTTGGTGATGCGCTACATGGTACAATTCCAACCCCCTTACCTCCATTAGCAAGCACACGTCGAAGAACTCCGAAGCGTATACAAGTTGATGAAAGACTTATGAATTCCATTGAAGGTACGCTATCTAAACGTAGTATTGCTTATCAAACTCAACAGATACTTGATAAATATTTTGTTTCTAAATGTGATGGAGATAAATGTAGATTATTTTTATCATTGTTAAAATCTAGGAGCATGAATGTTGTTAGGAAAAAGTTAGGGATAAAGATGATAAAGAATTCTGAACCAAGTTCTCATATAGTTAAAAGCCTAGTAGATGCATTTGGTAAAATTGGTAAGAACACACGTTCAAAGGACCGCAATGCTGCTCGTCGTGTGTTGTCACAATCAATTGCAGATAAGAACACCAGGGCCCTTCGTATTCTCAGGCCTACATCGAAACTAGTTAATTTGAATGTAAAAACCCTCCGTAGGTATTCTATTAGAAGAGAACATCTTGACACAACCGATCAGACAGATTTTTGGGCCTTTGTTGGTCGGTTGCCACGTCGTGACATGAAGCTAGTTGATGCAGTAAAGGGACTAGTGCATAGTTTTTGGCATGATCACACAAGGCCTTCTTCAAACCGAAAGGATGTACTAAAACTAAGAAGGGGTTCAAAGGATCGTGAGCCACATACTAAGCATTTTCTTGATATAACACAGACAGAGCTTTACGAAAAATTTAAGATTGAGCATAGACAATTGAACTTGGGGCAAAGATCTTTTGAGAAATGTAAGCCATGGTATGTTAGAATAAATACTCTTCGTAACACTTGTTGTTGTAGATACCATGTAGAATATGAATATTACTATGAAACATTTTTGTACATTCGTCGTGTGTTGCATACTAACATTGTGCAGGATTGCTCCATGACAATACCACCGACTTCATCAAGAGAATTCATTCATAGCATCATGTGCAATAGGCCCGAGGGGCAAACATACTATGCAAAATCTTGTTTGGATGGAACATGCTCCAACTGTGCTGGAATGGCATTATTGAGCCAATGTATGCACGAGAATGGAGACAGTGAATTTGGGAAAATGGTTACAGACATGAAAAGTTTCAAATATATCAACTATGAAATAGTCCCAGGGAAAGAAAGCAAAAAAATACAATTGGTGACATCTCAGGTATGCATTTATATCTATAAAATTATGTTGTAACGGTTACATTTCAATCCTTACTTACAACAAAAAACTGACATTGAGATCATTTTGTGTCACCAGGTACAAGTTAGTGACTTCATCAAGGAATTTATTGAAAAGACACATCAATATGTTCAGCATGTCCACGTGGCACGATGGCAGGATGAGAAGTTTAGAATATGCAGAGATACATTTCCCCTTGGTACTATACTTTCAGTTGTTGATTTTGCCGAGAACTACACTCTGCAACCTCAAAATGAGATCCAAAGTCAGTATTATCACTCTGAGCAGGTTTCCTTGATGGTCCATATCACATACAGGCATGGCCCAAATAGCACTGAAGAGCAAAGAGAAATTCTGAAGGAATATCACTTCTACATAAGTGATGATAGGTGCCACGACTTCCACTATGTACGTCATTGCTTCATCATGTTCTATGATCACTTGAAGGGAAGGAACATACAGATGGACCGACACTGGATTTGGTCTGATGGGTGTGCTGGTCAGTTCAAAAATGCACGCATATTTCAGTGGTTGTGTTCATTGCATAAAAACTACAAAGTGCCACATATGTGGAACTATTTTGAGACTGGGCATGGTAAAGGAGAGCATGATGGAGCCGGAGCATGTGTCAAAACAGCCCTACGAAGAGAGGAATTGAAAGTATCTACAGAATCTACTATTCTAAATGCTCAATCTATAGTCAGGTGGTGCACGTCAGTAATGGGAGAGGAATCAACTATGCGAGTAGAATCCACAAGAAAGAGACATGTGGAGAGATTTTTTTGGGAGGTGGTAGACATAGATCGTTCACATGCATGGGAATGCAAGACTGTGCCTGGGACTCGTGGCTTTCATTCGGTTCGAAGCTCTGATAACCCAGTATTTGAAATTTGGACCAGAAAACTTGCTTGTTTTTGCTCGCCTTGTTGTGATGGTGACTGGGATGGGTGTGAATCATTGGATTGGGTTGATGGATGGGATCGCATATCACTTCCACTTGATCAGCGTGCAATTGTTGAGTTAACTCCGTTGGAAGAAGACCAATCATCTATTTCTGCAGATTTTGATCATGTCTCAGACCTTGTACAACCCGGTATGATGCATTTCCTTAACATTTTTTGTTTGTTTACGTAGTCTTCAAATGCACATTAATGGCCTTGTATCGCACGAAAAATATTTTGATCATATACCTACAATCATATAATGCAGGGCACATATACGCAGTGGTTGCCTCAAAAGATACTGAATGGGGTGATGAATACTGGTTGGCACGCTGTATAGATGGAAAGCAAACCCTCATTGTGTCCATGACTGACGATGAAAACAACCACTTTCCAACTGGGTCTATGGTTGTTAAAGGTGAATACTTGACACGGGACAGCAATGGAAGAAAGAAGGGTGGATATGTTTACAGGGATTACAAACCAGGTGCAAGTGTATATCACTTTACCAACTTAATCATTGGCACAAACCTTCAGGTATGAACAATGCCTAGTCGAAATACATCGAAGGTACGCTACTTCTTACCAGATACAGAGCACGAGAGACTAATGGAGACCATCAGTATAAGAGATGATCCGGAGGGCTTGGTTGTATGATAATAGGTGGGATCTAGCATGATGAGGTACGTTACATACTTTTAATACTATACTATTTTCACTATTTGTAATTGAATATTGATATATGCTCAATTTTCACATGTATGTTTCATATGAATATGTCAATTTTGCGTTCTTGATATGCCAAATTTACAAGAGATGGATTAAAATTATATTATGTTCATATGATCAGTAAACCATATATTAATCATGTTTGAGAGGTTGCTTAGCTAACTTTAAGGGCATTTAAGCTCTATGTTAAGCCCAACTAAATCCTTATGAATCACTAGACAATCGAATTGGTTCCTTGAGTAATTCAAATTTCTTTATGTAAAACCATTTTTCATTCATTTTAGTATGAAATCAAGTTTTTAGTATTTTTTCTCTTTACTGGCTCTATTCTAGTTTCCTTTGAAAAATTGCTCAAAGTATTGTTGTTCTTAGTTTTATGAACCTATTTGTGATCTCTTTCATGTGATCATAAGATTTTACACATCACTGCCATAACCACTAGACAATTGTACACTATACAACTATGAAAGTCTCTCTTAATCTAGCGACAACCACCTTTTACCCATTTCTATAGAATTTATTTTCTTTAATAATTTTCTAATCCAAATTTTAATAGCTATTACATTTTCACTATACAACTATGAAAGTCTCTAGTGACAACCACCTTTTACCCATTTTTATTATACATCTCTAAGTTATCCACACAAAAACACACACATATATATATATAATAATTATTGTGTATTCATAGTCAAAACTAAAAAATATATGGATTAAAGTGGATAAACATTAAACTAAAATTATAATAATTGTGTTTTTTAATCCATTTTTTACATATGATCAGTAAACCCTAAAATTATATTATGTTCATCATGTTGGTTATTGGCTTCACCCAACAAAATTAATTCAATTCATGCTCACTATATTAAACAATACACTTATATTAAATTTAATTCATGTCTTGTTAAATATTTCATAATGAATTAGCTAGTTGAGAGCACCACCTTAGACCAAGCCATCATCATCAACATCTTCATCATCATCATGGACCTGCAAAACCCTAGTTTCCAAAGTGTCTAGGCAGGTTCGGGCTAGGAACACTAGCCATACCCGCCCGGTGGATGATTTTCCAAAGTTGACCCCCGTGTGCAAAAATTGCACACTCCCACACTGAGCAAAACCCTAGTTTCAAAGATGGACCTGCAAGGTGACACATGGGACACCGGGTAGGAGGGGAGGGGCACCCCTGGCACTATCCCGGTGTGCTGAATCCAACGGAGTCGACGGTTCGTCGATCCGAGCCACGGTCTTCATTCTATGGCTCGTCCCGTCTCACTACCAGAAGGCCTTCAGGGACACCTGCTGGATACCTACCGGGGGCATAGAACTCCAACCATGCAACAAAACCGGGTTCCGGGGAGACCTGCAGGTGTGTCTAGACAGGTTCGGGCTAGGAACACTAGCCATACTTGCCCGGTGGATGATTTTCCAAAGTTGACCCCCGTGTGCAAAAATTGCACACTCCCACACTGAGCAAAACCCTAGTTTCAAAGATGGACCTGCAAGGTGACACATGGGCCACCGGGTAGGAGGGGAGGGGCACCCCTGGCACTATCCCGGTGTGCTGAATCCAACGGAGTCGACGGTTCGTCGATCCGAGCCACGGTCTTCATTCTATGGCTCGTCCCGTCTCACTACCAGAAGGCCTTCAGGGACACCTGCTGGATACCTACCGGGGGCATAGAACTCCAACCATGCAACAAAACCGGGTTCCGGGGAGTCCTGCAGGTGTGTCTAGATAGGTTCGGGCTAGGAACACTAGCCATACTTGCCCGGTGGATGATTTTCCAAAGTTGACCCCTGTGTGCAAAAATTGCACACTCCCACACTGAGCAAAACCCTAGTTTACGAAATGAATGCACAATGAAGCCACTGGGCCATGGGGAGACGAGGGAGAGGGCCCCCTAGAGGTAATCGCACGCCAGGAGACCAATGGAGTCGACGGTTCGTCGGTCCGACGTCCGGTTTCCGAGTTATGTCGAGTTGCAAGTCGCATGAAAATGCCGTTCAGGGACACTTGGTGAATTTCCGTCCGGGAGCCAAAAAGCAAACGGAGTAGGAAAATTGCGTGCCGTTGGCTCCCGCAAGTGTGTGTGGGCAATGCCGACGTGGGAACACTGCCAACAGCCATAAATCCATGATAGTAAATTAATTCATGACAAAAAAAACTGAATTATTCCTTTCAATGGATGTGGTTTTCAATTTCCTATGTTGTTAGGTCAATTTGGCACATTCATTGAAAGAAATTGTAGACTTTAATGATGATCACAACAAGTGTGTTTGTTAAAACCTTGTGAAATAGAGCATCAAAAGACCTACATTGTAGGCCATATAATTGTGTTTGTTTACCTTTTGTTTGATGGACCATGCACAATAAGCCATAAAATAATTTTTGAAGTAGGTCATTTTATTTTTCTGATTTTTTCTTTGGTGGTGTTGAAAAAGACCATTGTTCTTATTGATGGGATTTCATGTGCTTATGATTCTTTGGATAAATGAATTGAAAAATTAACAAAATTAACAAACAACCCATATACCTTGGAATATAACACAAGAGTGACCATGTTAGGCAATCTTACTTATCTACTTACCTATGGTCATCTAAGTAGACCATTTGGATCATGTCTATTACTAATGATCTCCATTAACTTTTCATGTTCACAATGAGGCTTGAAGTATCATACCTTTGATGGGTGCTTCCTTGGCATTGTTTGTAGTTTGTGGTTTGTATCGAAAACTAAGTTTGTAAAGTGGTATATAGATTCACCTAGTCTAATCTTGAAATACATAACCAACCTTCTTCCATGTTTGGTCATCCAGTGTTAGATATTATCCTTTATTAACCATCAAACTGATTACAAGTTGATCACCATTGTCATCTATTAGTGAGACATGAGGGTTTGGTTCGCCTTTAAGGAACATGCCAACAAATAGTGAGTGCCCCATTAATTATCTTTCAGGGAAACCATTGCATATATGTTCATTTTAAAAAACATCAGTTCCAACGTGTGAGTCCACTAAATAGACAAAATGTAATGTATTCATGCTAGTTGATAAGATTTAATCTCATATTCACAAAACTTGGTTGTACAAGATTTGAGACATGATCATAATGTGGTGAAATGGTTGATTAGTCCTCATCCAACTAGGATAATTCAATATTTATACCTAGAATAATGGCGAGTGATAGAATTTTCTTGTTCATATTTCTACTATAACATTGTTTGAGTTTCAAACTAAATGAAATCCACAAATTCCATGCATTATTCTATGTGATTGATCTACATCAACCACCTCCCAAAAATATCTCGTCTTCTTGTTCCATCTACAATTATTGAAGAACACCATTCAACAATAGATTTTGTGTAACTAATGAGAGAATTTCTCGTAAACTTCCATTTTTACCTGCAGAATATAATGTTTACCTACACAACATCTCGATCATGATCCCCTTTCCCACACTCAGTTTCAAAAGTCCTGTAAAGGCAACCTTTACATTTACATTTGCATTAACATGACAACCAAGTCTCAAAAATGAGATTGATGGTGTTTATTCTCATGCAATGTATACAGTTAGGATTAAGACAACTGTATAAATCTATGGAATTATAAATGGAGATATTAATCCAAAAGGAAGCCAATGTTGGCCTTGCCAATCTTTTCTTCCGTGTGCAAACGAAATATTAGATTCCATTTTGCTATGTTTCCATGTAAAATATATTTGAAAAAAAACATATATTTGGATTATATGGAAATCCTTCTTACCTTTGACATTGTTTGGGATCTGCAGGATGGGAATGAAGTATTTTTTAGGGATTAAGAGGAGTATTCAATTACGCAAACTTATGAATGCCTATTGTGACAAGCAATCCATTGATTTCAACTCCATCAAATTTCTGTTTGATGGATGATGTTTGCAAGGTGAGCAAGTTTAACCCACCAATGCGAGATTGCATGCAATTACACTGAGCAAAACCCTAGTTTACGAAATGAATGCACAATGAAGCCACTGGGCCATGGGGAGACGAGGGAGAGGGCCCTCTAGAGGTAATCGCATGCCAGGAGACCAACGGAGTCGACGGTTCGTCGGTCCGACGTCCGGTTTCCGAGTTATGTCGAGTTGCAAGTCGCATGAAAATGCCGTTCAGGGACACTTGGTGAATTTCCGTCCGGGAGCCAAAAAGCAAACGGAGCAGGAAGATTGCGTGCCGTTGGCTCCCGCAAGTGTGTGTGGGCAATGCCGACGTGGGAACACTGCCAACACTGGCTCGGGGGAGGTTTTTGCAGAGTTGACCTACCAATGCGAGATTGCATGCAATTACACTGAGAAAAACCCTAGTTTACGAAATGAATGCACAATGAAGCCACTGGGCCATGGGGAGATGAGGGAGAGGGCCCCCTAGAGGTAATCGCACGCCAGGAGACCAACGGAGTCGACGGTTCGTCGGTCCGACGTCCGGTTTCCGAGTTATGTCGAGTTGCAAGTCGCATGAAAATGCCGTTCAGGGACACTTGGTGAATTTCCGTCCGGGAGCCAAAAAGCAAACGGAGCAAGAAGATTACGTGCCGTTGGCTCCCGCAAGTGTGTGTGGGCAATGCCGACGTGGGAACACTGCCAACACTGGCTCGGGGGAGGTTTTTGCAGAGTTGACCCACCAATGCGAGATTGCAAGCAATTAAACTGAGCAAAACCCTAGTTTACGAAATGAATGCACAATGAAGCCACTGGGCCATGGGGAGACGAGGGAGAGGGCCCCCTAGAGGTAATCGCACGCCAGGAGACCAACGGAGTCGACGGTTCGTCGGTCTGACGTCCGGTTTCCGAGTTATGTCGAGTTGCAAGTCGCATGAAAATGTCGTTCAGGGACACTTGGTGAATTTCCGTCCGGGAGCCAAAAAGCAAACGGAGCAAGAAGATTGCGTGCCGTTGGCTCCCGCAAGTGTGTGTGGGCAATGCCGACGTGGGAACACTGCCAACACTGGCTCGGGGGAGGTTTTTGCAGAGTTGACCTACCAATGCGAGATTGCATGCAATTACACTGAGCAAAACCCTAGTTTACGAAATGAATGCACAATGAAGCCACTGGGCCATGGGGAGACGAGGGAGAGGGCCCCCTAGAGGTAATCGCACGCCAGGAGACCAATGGAGTCGACGGTTCGTCGGTCCGACGTCCGGTTTCCGAGTTATGTCGAGTTGCAAGTCGCATGAAAATGCCGTTCAGGGACACTTGGTGAATTTCCGTCCGGGAGCCAAAAAGCAAACGGAGCAAGAAGATTACGTGCCGTTGGCTCCCGCAAGTGTGTGTGGGCAATGCCGACGTGGGAACACTGCCAACACTGGCTCGGGGGAGGTTTTTGCAGAGTTGACCCACCAATGCGAGATTGCATGCAATTAAACTGAGCAAAACCCTAGTTTACGAAATGAATGCACAATGAAGCCACTGGGCCATGGGGAGACGAGGGAGAGGCCCCCCTAGAGGTAATCGCACACCAGGAGACCAACGGAGTCGACGGTCGTCGGTCTGACGTCCGGTTTCCGAGTTATGTCGAGTTGCAAGTCGCATGAAAATGCCGTTCAGGGACACTTGGTGAATTTCCGTCCGGGAGCCAAAAAGCAAACGGAGCAAGAAGATTGCGTGCCGTTGGCTCCCGCAAGTGTGTGTGGGCAATGCCGACGTGGGAAAACTGCCAACACTGGCTCGGGGGAGGTTTTTGCAGAGTTGACCTACCAATGCGAGATTGCATGCAATTACACTGAGCAAAACCCTAGTTTACGAAATGAATGCACAATGAAGCCACTGGGCCATGGGGAGACGAGGGAGAGGGCCCCCTAGAGGTAATCGCACGCCAGGAGACCAACGGAGTCGACGGTTCATCGGTCCGACGTCCAGTTTCCGAGTTATGTCGAGTTGCAAGTCGCATGAAAATGCCGTTCAGGGACACTTGGTGAATTTCCGCCCATTTTATAATTTGAGCCACTTTTAAATATTTGAACTTCCATATTATTTTTGAAAGAGTATAATATTTCAAAACTCCTAAAGAGACAAAAATACATGATCAAAACTCCTAAGGCTGTAATTTAGAGTAGTAATAATGGGGGTGATGGAGTTGAATTTGATCCTATGGAAGATAATGATACTAATATTATTGAGAATAAAGGGATGATAGGTTGATCCATGACACCTTTGTTTGCATGGATGAGGATGCACCTATGTATGAGACCTATGATAATATTCATGATGTACATCTTATTGATAAGGCACACAAAGGCCTATACAAGAGATCAAAGATGGGTCACTTTGTCTACTAATTTGATGTTGATAAAATTGAAGGTATTGAATGACATTTCAAACAATGGTATGACAAAGATCCTAATGTATACACAAGGTTAATATATAAGGTGCCCCATAAGGTTCTTTGTCATATCCCTATAATTCTAGGTTTTTGATGATTGTTTAGGTTAAAAAACATAGCACATTATATGGATTATCATGTACAAAGATAAGTGAAGATGGTATTATATGAGTGGCTACAAATGGTTCTCAATTTACGATCATCAAGGAAATATTACCCATTTTTTAAGAAGAACCTCATAATGTTAGACTTTCATTGGTAGTTGATGGCAATGGGTGTGCATGAGTGAGTTCGTTGAAACCTTGAAAACATTGTATTGCATTTAGTTTGATTAAATTACACGAGCAAGAACTTTGACATAACTTGTAATGATCATCCAAAATCACAAATTTTAATTAGATACCAATTAGTGCATGCATGTAGTGAATTCGTTGAAACCTTTGAATATAATAGTTTGTTCTTTTGACATAGTGCATTCATGAGTAATAGATAATCCACACAAATCAACACATTAGAATGACACAAGTACATGTATCCAAACGTACATATATATCCAAAAGTGCATGTCTCCAAAAGTACATGTATATCCAAAAGTCTCCAAAAGTGCATGTCTCCAAAAGTACATGTATATCCAAAAGTATCGAAAAGTACATGTATCCAATGAAGTCAATGTACATGTCTCCAAAAGTACATGTATATCCAAAAGTATCGAAAAGTACATGTATCCAATGAAGTCAATGTACATGTCTCCAAAAGTACATGCACAATAAATTCAATGTACATGTCTCCAAAACTGAATGTATCGAAAAGTACATATATATACAAAAGTATCCAAAAGCACATGTGTCCAAAACTATCCAAAACTATCAAAACTCAAGCTTTCTCTTGTTCTTTCCCGACGTTGATCCTCTAGGCACATCCCTAGGATCAATGTGCATCCCTGGATCCTGCAAATTAAATATCAATTGTTAAATTCAACTAACTATGTACACTAATACATTATCTCAACAATTATCAACTGGTGCATGGAAAGTGCATGAAACACTTGGTCACTGAAGGACATCTCACCTCAACTGACAAAGGAGATTGTGTTGCTTGTGTAGCAGATGGAGCCGTCGGTTGAACATCCAGGATGGTTGAACCAGGGGGGCCAGGCACTGCTCCTGCTGGTGGTGGCTACAATGAAAAAATGTTGAAATAGTTAGAAATGCATGAATAAACAATAGGTCCAACAATAATAAACTATGTAAAGATAATGTTGAAATAGTTACATACCTGTGTGTGATCAGTCGCCACTGCAGATGCGGCACTAACTGCTGCATCAACCATCGATGCAAGGTTCTCAGCAGACAACTCGGGTTCCTGTTGCAGTAAACATGCAATTCAAACATTAACAAAAACGATTTATGCACTGGATTTCAAGTTAAACAACAAATATCATCGAAGGATATACATTACCGTGGTGTGAGTAAGCCCATGGTCGTGGGCAGCTGGAGTCTTTCTCGGAGTAGAACGCCTCACATACACACGACCCTTGTTCACGAATGGCCTGGAGGGAGATGCAAATCCAGGCAATGGGCCAGATGTGTCGGATGGTGCCTACAGTCAGCAAGTGTTCATGTAGTTAGACATGCATGATTCAACAAACAAACATGTATTTAAAAAATGTCATTTTTAATTGTTTACCTGGAGCCCAGACGTTTCAGGGGACGGTATGACCATGGGCACTACCTCCACATTACCTTGCCCCTGTGAAGGATCTGCCATCTGCAAGTTTAATAATTGTAAATATTAGACCGTATATAGCATTAATGAACTAAAATGTAAAGTATGTGGAAATTAACAAATTAACAAGTATTAAAAAACTGAAATTTTAAAATGTTTACCTCGGTGTGAGATACGGCAATAGGTGGTATATAAGATGGGCCTACCGAGTCTGGAACATCCGGCTCTGGGGCGTCACTGCCGGTAATCATCATCAACTGCAAGTTCACAAAATTAATATATTAGCTCAAACTATATATATGTGTACAAAGACGAAAATAAATGAAGAATTTATTACAATTAACCATCAAGATACCTCTCTCAAAAAGCCACTGAAGGCAACATCTGATGCAATACCATAGCAGGGACGACCACATGACGTGCACTCGTGAGGATCAGTACTAGGATGGGGAATAGCTGATGGTCCTCCACTAGTGGATGGTCCTGATGGTCCTGCAGTAGTGGATGGTCCTGATGGTCCTGCACTAGCTGATGGTCCTGCATGGTGACGAGCTGGTGTATGTACCACACCAGGGACAGATGTCCCTTCCTCACCCATATGTTGAACCATCCTGCCATGGCGAACAACCGTCCGTGCCAAACTCAAAAATGCATCCCGTGTCTGCGGAATAATGCGATGTGCTGGTGGGACATCTGGCCCAGGCAACTGCCTGCGAGGTGCAGGGATAGGGCGATCCTGGTCTCGAAGCCTGGCATTGCGTCCCCCCACCGATCCCCTGGAACTGTAAGATGTCAAAATAGTTAACGTGTTTATGCAACACGAACTCTGCATACATCTTTCGAAGGAAATATAAGGGAATTTCCCTGTTGTTGTGTGGTGGCATATCAAAAACCATGTACCATCTGTCCATCCAGTTATCAACAAATGGTTGAAACGTGCACCACTCAATGGAGATATGCGGCTTGCTTGCATTAGGGATTTCCCCCGTCCGAGGGTCCCTAAACAATGCAAATATAACCTCTTTGGATATTTTTAGCTTTTTTACTGCATTGTAATCTAGTCCATCAGCATATTGTTGTCTTTTTCTTTCTCTGTAAGATGCAATATCATACAGGACATTCGTAGATTGTGAAATTGTGTCCACAATTGCATCCAAGGTTGATGCAAGTGAACGGCGAATCCTGTCGCCACCACTAAAAGCTTCACTTATGCCCCTCAATTGGGCAAGCTCAATCAATATTTCGGCATTGGCATCCATAGCCGCAACTGCAATAAAGACATTAATACGAAAATCATTAGAAACATATACATGGTATATAATGACGTCTCTTCAAAATTGAACATGTATTAAATCAAACTCACATAAGCAATTTAATGGCATTTACTTACATACATTTAAAACTTAAAATTAAACATTTGACAATTAAAAAGTAAGTTAGTCAGATTGGTAGAGAGGAGGAGGAGGAGGATCAAGGCAGTGATGAGTTTGTTGATTCAGGCATGGAGGAGGAGGATCAAGGCAGTGATGAGTTTGCATCTATGTGTCTCAATGTCTCATTGTGTTTTGTGATTGTGAATGACAAATGTGTTGTGATTTGTGAATGATCTAATTTCTATTGAATATTTCATATTTGTAATTGTAAATGTAATTTCTATTGAATATTTGTAATTGTAAATGTTAAATTTTATTGGATGATCTATATGTCTATATTTTTAAATTTTAATATATTTTAAAAATATATTAATTCCGGGGGTCACCGTGTCCTACGTGTCATAATTCCGGGGGTCACCGTGTCTAGTGGGGACCAGGGATCAAATTTGAAGGGTGGGGTCCCATTTCACTATGAAGGGCTATGAGATATTGAACACTATTGAAGGGCTATGAGAAATTTATTAATATTTATTCTATGTGTATATATGGATGTGTTCATGTTGTATGGATTGGATTCTAGGTTAACCGAGGCCTTTTTAGAGCAAAGAATGGGGTAATTACTATTTGGGAACAAGTTTTTTATCAAATGTAAATTGCGGTGATGGAAGATATTGAGGGTGCCACATGTTGTGGAGAAAGTAGTATTGATTCCTATGACGTAATAGGGAGTTCAAAAAGTCTGGTTTCAAGTATTGTCATGCGTAGCTCGATTGATTTTTCTCGCGCTAGGGTTGTAGCAACTGTTATGGCCATTACTGTTAAAAGGATTGATGGGGTGGAATCCCGTGAAACGATGAGTTCTTTTGTTAAGACGTAGATTCAGTGAAATTTGGTGGGAGTCTTATGTTCATTTTATGCACAAAATTCGATTACTTGATTTTGTTGCATTCTTAACTCTCCTCCTAGTCATAGCTACAATCTCTTATATAATTGTGAAGGTTATCAATCCACTCAATATATTAAAGTTGTAGTAGGCCAAAATCATCCACATATTTATTGTACTCACAAATGTTGACATTCCAATTTCTATGTAGAGCGCCCATTAACATTAGATTGTATGGGACATGTTTTTGAGGCATGATGTCATTATCTCATAACAACAAGCTTTTTATCCATAAATATGTCATCTACAAGCCAATGGAATTGTTCCTAATCCTTTATAAAACTTTGTCATAATTATATCAATACCAACATTCCTACCTATTGACTTAGCTTAGAAGATATTACACCTTCGGATAACCAAACCTGATTCCAAGGTTGGTAATCATAAACGTAAAAGCATCATCATAAGGAAATAGCATGTTGTGTTGAGGAAATTCCTTTTTTTCCATTTCCTTCTCAGTATAATATTTGGATGTGGATCATTTAAAATGTATAATTTATTTTAATATAATTGGGAAGCTAAATTCAAATTCATTAATATATTAATATGATTTGATTTTTTTATTAATAATAAGTTATTCTTTTCATTTGAAAATGTAATAGTACATCAAAATTTCAATGTTTACTAACGTAGTAAAGTTGAGAGGCTTTATTTTTCAGTGGATATAGCAGACCTGTAAATTCATAGGATGTCAAAAATCTAGTCAGCCTTGAAGTTGAGCTCCTCAAAGAAAACGAATTTCTTTAAATATGTTTATGGCAGGCTGGCATTGCCAGCTTCGCTCCGCAAACTATCCTGGAGGACTGGAGGAGATAGGGTAGGTGGAACTTGGAAGTAGCTCATCCACAGTGGAATAGGGGTATAAGAAAAAGCTTGTTTCTATTCATGCAATATGGTCGGAGCCATGGAAGCATGGAATTCCAGCATTGACTTGATACAACAAAGAAAACAAAAGGTGGAACTTGGGAGCTGCAGGATTAACTTGATACAACAAAGAAAACACAGGGTGTGAGGCTGGGAGCCGTAGATGGTAGGATTAACTTGATACAACAAAGAAAACACAGGTCTATAGGTAGGGGCCACGGGCAGGAGCAACAACCTGCAACATTACAAGAAGTTTATGGATTGTGGATTTTGTCTGAAATGCCAAATTCGCGGGGGCATATTAACATAATATATTATACATTGAATACTCAATTAACTCACGGAGTCAGCATTCACGAATTGGTATGTGATAACTTGTAACTTGGTAAGCCCGCTAGCAACAACACGTATGAGCCACCTTCCAGGTTTAATAATTTTGTTGATGCCATTAAATGTGTTAAACACGTAAGCGCTCGCTACAAACACGAGAACTTCGAAGCGTTCAAGCCATGGGCTACTCAGTGTAAGCCCGTCCACGTAAGTTGCTCAATGATATTATTAGAGGCCCAATGGTCCATGATCCATGGATGATCGAACACATGGATATTGGAGAGTAAGGGAGTCCCACTCCCAAGTCACCTAGCTAGTAGCCGCATTCCCAATTTCCCACTAAAAATTGTTGATGGGTGAAATTTGAAGCTACCCTTCTGTTGCAATTTTAAACAGTAGTGGTTAATTTAATTATTGAAGGGCTTACCATGAAATTAAATTTTTTTTGCATGGTAAAATTTGAAGTGGCCTTCTATGACGTGTGGGTAAAATTTGAAGTGGCCTGAAGGCTTCAAATTTGAAGCCTGGTGGGGACACTCGTGTCCCGTGTCCTCGTGTCGGGTGACTTAGATGAATACATTGTAGAAAGGGGGGAGTTTTAATTTTTTCAATTTTTGGTTTGATTATGAAGTTTTGAGTTTTTTTAAAAGGGTTTCATTTTGAGGTGTGAATTTAATTACAAATTGGGTTATTCCCAATTTAATCAATATTACAAAACTAGGTTAAACAATAAAAAAATTGTAATTTGGATTAAAAAATCACAAAAAAATGATTTGGGTGAATAAATTACCTGACTAGATGAGAATGCACCGGTGAATTTGTCTCCCCTCCAGCGAAATCGAGCAACACGGATAGTTGAGTGGGCCACAAAGCGTCCTCGTCCAGGGTCAATTTCGCCTCTATTCGCGTTTCTGATGCGTGAGTGTCACGGGTGGTCGGCAATCGACCGACTGTGTTTTTAAATTGATTTTTAGTTTTACATATCGCGTACGCGATTTGTAAATACATAACGCGTACGCGTTTTTTAACTACATAACGCGTACGCGTTATTGCTACCTAGCCTACATGTCCAATGACATGTTAGGCTCGGGTCTTACCATGGCAGATGGTAAATATCAGAAACGCGTTATGTTTTAGGTATCAGGAACGAGATTTGAAAAAAGTAGCATTGCATCTAAAGTGACCCTCATCTTCTTGCACACACCCATTAGCCAATTAAGATATGTTTACACCTACATAAGTAGCGTGGGCGATTAAGCAAAGTCTTTGCTCGAGTCCAAGCTACGTAGTCTAGTAAGCAAGGAAGATACGGGAACCGGGAACCGGATTTGGATTTCTTTGCCCGACTCACTACGAAACCAAAAATCTTTCGCAAATTTCAATCCCATATACAGGCCCTTCCTTACAACCTGTAATATACCGTAACAAAGATGAAAGAAAGGAAATAAGGAGGGTTTAGTCACCTAATGTGATGGTCTTGCATCGAGCCAGACAAATATTATTACCTTGGAGGTAGGTAAAGGTGGTGTTAATGAATCTTTTGCCTATTATTATGTAAGATGTTTTTTCCAATATCTTTTTATAAATTTGATAATAATTTAAAATAAATTTTAATAAAACTATTTTGTATTTTTTCAAATATGGAATTTTTTTGTTATTTTAATATTGCATGGGTTAATATTTGCTATGGGATAAAGGTTATAATTTATATAGATCTCATCTTTATTTTGGTCATCTCCACAAAACCACATTGAGAATAAAATTGAATCCCATGGTTGTCAATTTCAATGGAATTTTTTTGTTACATATCCCCTTACCTAAACTTCACTAGCTCTATATTTACTACCAAAATATCAAAAGTAATAAGCACATGTTCATTATGATAATCTAGTAATACCAAAAAAATTGTGCCAAAAAATAGTTTTTACAATAAAGAGATGAGCTATTAGAAATGTTTATATATTCAAATTACTATGTCATTTTATATAACTTTGCACCATTTCATTTGTATAAAAATAAAATAGAATGAATTAACTATATTAGAAAACTAGATGCATTCAATTATGAATAAATAAAAACACAAATAATATTATTCTATCAACTTATAATCAAAGTGTATCATAGATGATACTATCAAATGCACATGTAATAATAATTAAGGAATCCAAAACAATACATACTTAGTAAAAATTATCTTATTAACTTTATTTTGATAAAGAAAGAAGATAACCTTGTAATATAACTTCATTCCATTACAATTTGTGTTTTTAGAGCCTCAAGAACATATTATATAAATGAACTATTCCTATGAAATAAAAGGTCACAATATTGATCATTTTCAAATGAAAAAACAAAAAAAAGTTCAATGAATATCTTCAAATTAAATGATTACTACGAAGACATAAATGATCAATGAATAAACATAGGTAAATGACTATATTAATTTTTAAATTGGAAACAAAATTTTAATAAAAACATCAAATATCTTTTAATTGTAAATTAAACTTAAACATTGTTATTGATGGGTAGTTTTTTTATAACTTAATTGTCCAAGGGTTATATTTTCACCAAAAAGTTGTATGATGGGAAGATAAATGTTCAAAACGTCAAAAAAAAAAAAAAAATTAGCAACGAAAAAAATGAAATGAAATTCCAAACACTGGTTGCATTTATAGTTCTTTCTTTTGAATTTGAAGAGGATTTCGTACAGTCTATGAACCATAAATTTCATGCACCCCTATTTGTAAAACCCCGTGGGCCGCGACGTTTCTGTTGTGGCCAGCAAAGTAGGGCTGGATGTTTTACGTAAATGCGGATAAATAAGGACAGGCTATATGTCAGTATAAATATGTCAACGTCAACGTCACAATATTTAAATCTTGAGAAAAACGTCAACGTAAATATGTCAACGTCAACTTAACTAAGGACAGGCTATATATCAAGGTAAATATGTCAACATAAATAAGGATAGGCTATATATCAACGTAAATATGTTAACGTCAACGTCACAATATCTCAACGTCAACGTGACAATAAGGACGACGCCTGAGCTTGAGAGGAACTGCCTTCGGCCTAAATATGTGAACGTCACAATATTTAAATATGTGAACGTCACTTGTTACGTTGAGTGAGTCGAGTATCATAATAAAAAGAGAAAGTCGTAATTTTGTTTTCTTGCAATGGCATGACGTCAGGAAATACGTCACGCGATGTAGCATCATCCGGCACGTCAGAGAGGTTATCCACATAACCATCACCGCGCGGCAATAACATTTTGGCATTTGAAGAGTTTATAAGTTATTAGAGGTTAAACTATTCCATCGCGTTCAACTATTCTATAAAATGTGTTTTAAAAATGGAATTTTTTAAGATCGTGGCACGTTTGTTCTTCATCTCATCCACTCCAGTCAGTATAGGTAGCGGAAATGAAAGGAGCTGTATAAGGTTACCAAAATGCCCACCGAAATTATGTAAAGCAATTTTTGTCACAATTGTAAATTGAAGTATTTAGATCATAATTTGAGTAAAATACAAAAATTACAAAAATAGCAATTTACAGCTTAAAGTTTAAGCAATTTTTTTCCAAAAATAGCCGGAAAGGCGAGGAGTTTTGGTTGTATTTTATCCTACGCGGGAATGAAAGTGTTTGTTTGTTTCTTTGCAATGGCATGACGTCAGGAAAGACATCACGTCACGCAATGTAACATCATCAGCGAGGTCAGAGAGGTTATCGCACCCACGTAACCATCACGGCGCGTTCTATAAAATGGAGGCGCCCCTCGAATGTTGAGAAGCATTCCAGTGACATTTGGCATTTGAAGAGTTTATAGAGGTGAAACTATTTCAATAATATTTGGCATTTGAAGACTTTATTAGAGCTGAAACCATTCCAATAATATTTGGCATTCGAAGAGTTTATTAGAGCTGAAACGATCTCATCTGAGGCAGCCATGGCCAGCACCTCATTTGGCTTTGCATTAGCGGTAGTGGTACTAGCTGTGGCGGTGGGCAGTGTTGCAGGTGTTCCGAATACAACAATCAAATCGCAAGCGGAGACCCATTCTTTGGGACTCTGGGAAGCCTGCTCACAGATCTCGGGCAAAATCCTCAATACTCACTATAAGATATAATTACCTATAGATAGAACACTCTAGATTCTCTAGCTCAAAAAGTCCGCTTGTTTTATTTAAATAGAGATATTAGAAGGATTATTGCATTGCAGTACCGCAGTTGATGCTAAAAGAAGTTGTACTGTTCGTAGCGGTGGTAACAGTTATCCAACATAAGTTGAGCCCCAATGGCCTTGCAGCAACGCCATTGGGGCTCAACTTATGTTGGATAACTGTTACCACCGCTACGAACAGTACAACTTCTTTTAGCATCAACTGCGGTACTGCAATGCAATAATCCTCCTAATATCTCTATTTAAATAAAACACGCGGATTCTTTGAGCTAGAGAATCTAGAGTGTTCTATCTATAGGTATTTATATTTTATAATGCAGATGTATATGTTTTACAATTTGGAGTAGAGTGGATTAGGAACTGTCAAATTGTTGAAGATCTATATATTATAAGACTCTTTACCATTTATGCATTCTAATGCATTATTTATTGTTTGGATAAGACCGTTGGAATGACTAAGCGTAGCGTTTAAGGTTTTGTTCTATTTGCATCTGTAAAGTCTTTAATTTCCTCTTTGTTTTGTTTTGGATATTTTCTTTGCATCTTTAAAAGATTTGGGTTGAAAGTGTCAGTTTTCCCTATTATTGAAGGGGGAAGTTGCAAATAAATATCGTTTATTTTCGGAAGGATTGAAGGAGGAAGTTGCAAATCAATATCGTTTATTTTTGGAAGGATTATCTATTTTGATCAAATCTCAATGAAACAAAAAGTTTATACCTATTTTCATGAATTCTAGTGTCATGAAAGATGTACATACATGCGAGCTTGTTTGACATATATGCCATGTGTGATCGGGCGCCATCCGGTTGGCAGTAGCGCAACTTCTCTAGGCCAGCAAGCAGGAAAGGGGTCTTTGTAGTATTATGCTAAGCTGATGTATATTAACTCCACAAACTAGCTCTATATTAACTGGATAATGGGAGGGACACTAGGCAAGGTGATAGCTTTTGAATAAGCTCTCAAGGGAGGGTCAAGGGAGGGTGTTATAGGAAAACTCATGCCATAGTTATAGTAATAGGTGTTTATATTTTAGAATTTGGAGTGGAGTAATTGTATGAGGATGAAATAAGGATACTGTATAAATTGATTTTATGGTACTCATTCCAAATTCAGAATAAACAATTATAAAAATATATTTATATAAAATAACATGTAGCTATGCATGGATAACTAATAACTAGCTAATGCACCAGTAACTCTAGGTAATGCATGGATAACGAGCAATGCACTTAACTTGTAACTTAGTTAGTAAGTGTCGAGTGGGTTTGAACTTGTGACTTTCTATTTACAATTTCTCATCTCAATTACTTATTACAAACACACATTCATAAAAATTGATTGCTAAGAGCCCCTACATAGGTAGGGCAAGGACTAATAAACTAACTATTACACAATCTTGTATTTTCTGTTTGTATGTACCACCAAATAATTTAATTTTCATGGCGTTATTACTTTCTTTTTAATAACATATCAAAATTCCTCTCGAGAAAGCTGCAATGACTCTAACAATGAATTCATTTTATTTTACAAGCATATAATATTACTTACCTAGCCTTCAACATCTTAATTCATGCTATAATTACAGTGTCTAATATTGCTATTTATAGATTTTATTTTTCGTGACTCTTTTTCGTGGAGATGTAACTGGTTTTATTTTTTAGCAATAAGATCTGAATGTCCTTAAACTGACTACGATAACTTTCAGGTTGATGTATTCATTTGCTTTCTTTGCATGTCATCTCCATTTAATGTTTACATTCATAGTTCGTCATTCATATTAGATCCATTCCGATATATTTCAGTGGGTATTGTGGTGTGCTAGGAAGTCATCGGCTCATCGTAGATACGTTTTTCTATAGTTGTACGCTTGTGACATGTAATGTCCCCATTTTGACCCCATTATATTGAAACGTAAATGATGTAATATTGTTATAAAATCGTGGCGAGGAGCTCAAGGCCAAGGCCCCGCCATCGATTTATTGATGCATATGGTTTATGTGCTAGCCAAGCACATTGGAATTTGCAAGTATCATGTAAATATGCATTTTAATAAAATACCCACAACTAGCTATGCAATGCAACAAGAGATTGGGGCATGATTTTACAAGGAATTGGGAGGGAAACATTCAAACCATTGAACCAATCAAGTCAAGCCAAGTGTCAATGAGAGAACCCATAAAACCCTCAACTACCCATGTTGAATTTTGTACCCAATCATTAATTTCTCCCAAGTGTTGGGTGAAGTAGTTAATGCCTTAGGGAATGGGAGGTATGGCTATCCAAATTCGAATATGGGCAAGCCACCCTTCATGGAAAATCGTGTTTGGCTTCCTTGGCAAAAAAAGAGCCATGAATTGCTCTCCAAGCCATTACCCATCGACCAATTTTGCCTCTCTCACATTTTTGGAGTTGTCTGGGTGTTTTTCCTCCGCGTTTTTCCTGTGTTTTCTTGCTTTTAGCTCGGAAGATTGTATTTTTGGTGTTCCATAACTGTTGGGAAGAAGGGAGCTCCAATTTGGGATTCATGGGGGACGTTTTGGGTATTTGAAATGCTCATAACCTATGGAAGAAATCGGTTTTGCTTTCTCTAGTCAAATTCCCCTTTCCACAGTCCGTTTTGGTGTGCCCACGATTTGGGGAAAACCCGTGGTCATCATGTTTGTAAATCCCATTGATTGAAATGTGTATCCATGCCCAATTTTGAGTTTGTTGTGTGTAAGAGAATGTTGGGGTTGAGATGGGTATTTGTTTCTTTGGCTTGAGCTTGAAGTGCAAGCATCCATAAATGCAGAGGGTTCATATTTAGCCTGATAAACCCAACGGTGGACTGGCTTGGCTTAGATGAAATGATTATTTGGCTGTGTATGAGTATGAATGTCCCATTTTCCTTGTAGAAATCATGCCCAACTCGGTGGTGGTCTCTGAGTGCTGAAAGAATATAGGCTGGGAAGAGACCTATGGTTGGGTGGAACGTTGTAGCGACATAGCTAGTTGCTTAGGACCATTTCATCATAAAGATAAGTGTTTCTCTATCTATGTGTTTTGCTTCTGCAATGTTATAATTTGATGGTTGTTTTTAATATGTTGAATGCATATGAAAGGTGTGTGGATGATGTTTTTATTATGTTGTGTATGTTTGCTTGATTGCATCTGCACACATTTGTTTTATTGTTGTCAATCTAATAAATCGGGCTGAGTTATGTAAAAGCCCCAGAGATTGGCATCATGTTCCCTTCCTCGAATTGGGTCCACGGGAGGGGACGTGACATGACACATGTTCTAGATCCGATGCAGACTGATGTGGACATTTGGTTCAACTTTAAGAACAGATCTATTCCATTCTTAGTAGAACTAAAGTCCTTTGTTTTTAAATCTCTCGATTTCTCCATTTAAAGAAATATTCTATCGAAGAACAATGGAGGGCAAACTATTGAGCTATTGAAAAAATAAGAGTCTCATTTGATGTTGAAGAGATAGGTTGCAGAATTGATCATTGCAAATGGGAATCCATTTTTGAATGCTTTGTCCAAGAAGATCTATCAAAACTCGCACGTATGGTGGAACAGGTCTTGCCTTTGCATTGTCCATTCCTTGGTTCAAATAATGGGGAGATAGATCAATATCCAACAAAAGGAAGGTACAGGAACATTGATGAAGTTATAGTTAGTGTTTAGCACACCTTTCAAGAACTCAGGGAGATTTTCTCAGCACTTTCAGAAGAAACTGGGAAAAAAAGTTCAATGGTACTTCTAGCTCTAAAAGATGGCATTGGTCGATTGAAAATGACCGAATCTTATATGCAAACGGTATCCAATCATATGAAGCATAAAGCTAGAATGAAATACGAGAAATACTTTATAGGGAAAGAGATTGTCATTATCATCCTGGTTTACAAACAAATACTATGTTCAATTGGAGTGTTCTAAATCACGAGGTTTCAGTGAATAAAGTTGGGTGCTCAATTGGAGATTATTCTAAATCACGAGGTTTCAGTCGATAAAGTTGGGTTTGTAAATCTTAAAGAACATTCAATGCCTACTGATGAAACATCAGTTCTCCATCATTCTTTTGTGAACCAATTATCAAAATAACAACGTCTTTGTAGTTATAGATACAAGGTTTTTCGACATGGACATGAATGGATGGAAGGCTCAGGTATCTCATCTTCATAAATACAAAAGGAGAGTAAAATTTGTTGAAATATTGTAACTTCAAAGAATATTATATTTGTATTTTATTATTCCGGAGATGGTACATTCCTCTGTGGTAACCCTATTGTATATATAGAGATGTTTATTCCTCTGAGAGAGTGTGGTAACTAGGGTTATTATATCTCCCATGTGAGGTCGGCCCTGAGTTTATTATTTGGGGGTTATTAGAATCTCTTGGGAGAGGTCGGCCCCATTAGGGTAAAAACTCAGTTGGGAAACAAGTATAAGTAGAGGAGGTTGTTCCTCACTTATCTCATTCATTCATCCACTTGGGAGTAGCACACAAGTGAGAGAGAGGTATGCATAGGAGGAGAAGGAGCTCTACTATTGGACTACAACTTGTATTTGGTTGATTATCTATATTGAGGAAAGCTTTGTTGGGTTTTCTACCCCGTGAGGGTTTTCCAGGGTAAATCTTTATCTATCTTGTGATTGTGTTTCTTTCAATGATCTTGCTAGTCAAATTAGGCTAAAATTAACATGGTATCAGAGCTAGCCTAAATAGGACATCTTTCACAAGGTGAAAATACCTCTCTCTCCTCCTCCGGTGAAAATTAGGGTTCTTGCAAAAGTTGGAATTTTTGGATTTTGATTGCATGGCTAGATAGACCTCCTCAAAATTGAAGTTTTGAGCCCTCGATCGAGAGTTTTGGTTGGGTAGAACTCCAGGAAAGACAAACCCTAGTATGACCAAAAGTGTAGAAAACCAGAAAACCAGAGAACTAGAAAAGATGCACACCTGTGCACCAGTGAACCAGAAAAGCTGCGCACCTGTGCACCAGAAAACTAGAAAAGAGAAGACCAGAAAACCAGAAATTCTGTTGCGGATCCAGAAGGTGAAAAGTTGAAGTTTCTAGAAGCAGAACACACCAGATCTCTCAACTCAATCAAGCATATCTCCTGGTAAGTGTTATTCTATATCTTGAGAAACTTCAATCCCTGTAGCCCCCTGAATAAGATGGCTCCAAGCACTAAGCTTGAAGACAAGCTAGAGGGTATAGAAAATTTCTGAGCATGGAAATACAGAATTGGTCTCATTCTTGAAGAGAATGATCTTGTCCAATATATTAAATATGAGGTTGAAGAATTTAAAGAATATGAAGCCAAAGAGAAGTATAGGAAGGACCTGATTAGGGAAAAGAGAATCATTGTTGATTCTATTAAGGACCACTTGATTCCCCAAGTGGATTCCAAGAAGACCCCAAAGGAAATGTATGATGCTCTTTCCAAAATGTATGAGGGAAAGAACATCAATAGGAAGATGAACCTGAGAACTCAATTGAAGAGCACCAAGATGAATAAAGGAGAATCTATTCAAGACTATTTCTCAAGGGTTTCCTATATCAAAGAACAACTAGATGCCATTGGAGATACCCTTGATGAAGATGAACTTGTCATGACTGTTCTAAATGGTCTTACTAGACCTTGGGAGTCATTCATTCAAACTATGTGTGCCAGAAAAGAAAGTATGAAGTTTGATGTGGTTTGGGAGGATTGTGTTCAAGAAGAGGCTAGGGTAGCCAATAGAGAAGCTCTTCTCAAAGAGGATGACCAAGCTTTGGCTACACACACCAGAAAAATAAGGAGTCACTTCAACTTCAAGAAAAACGATCACAAGGAGTCTCAACCTCCTAGTAATTTTAGAAGGAGAGGAAGACCAAACTCAGAAAGAGATCTCTCCACAGTTCAATGTTTCAATTGTCTCAAACTATGACACTTTGCTTGAAATTGTACTTCACAAAAGAAGAAGAAGAAGTGTATTCACAAAATACATCATGCACATATTGCAGAAAATGATAGTGAAGAAGAAGAGGAAGAAAACCCTAGAAAGAAAAGAGCTAAAGTAGAAGAAGAAGATGTAGAAGTGTATGTTCTATTCTCTGCTCTCTCTAGGGCAGTATCACCTGAAGAAGATACATGGCTCATTGATAGTGGTGCTTCAAAGCATACGATAGGTCAAAAGAAGACTCTCTCAAGACTTGAAGAAAAGACCTCCCCACAGAAGGTATCTCTAGGAGATGGCTATCAATATCCCATCAAGGGAATTGGTGAAGCAAGCTACAAGCTTGATTATGGAACCCCATTGAAGATGAAAGAAATTTTATATGTACCAGGTTTGAAGAAGAATTTAGTTTCCATCTCAGCATTAGATAAGAAAGGCTATAGGGTTGCATTCGTAGATGGACAAGTACTCATGTTTTCCAAAGGAAAATCAATTGAGAATGCAATTGTTATTGGCAAAGAGGAAGGAGTTATATACAAACTCAAGGGCAATCCAGAAGCTTCCCTTGTTCATGAAGCCACTAGCCCAAGTGAGCTATGGCATAGAAGGCTTTCTCACATTAACTATAAAGCACTACCTCATGTGAACAAGGTAGTCATAGGACTACCAGACTTAAATATTGACCATGATGGCACTTGCAAAGGATGTGCAAAAGGGAAGAATGTCAAGAACCCATTTCCAAAGAGTGATACAAAGACTAAGAGTACTTTGGAGTTGATTCACTCAAATGTATGTGGACCAATGCCATCCACATCCATGAGTGGATATGAATACTACCTCACATTCATTGATGACTACTCAAGGAAGACTTGGATCTATTTTATGAAGGGAAAAGATGAAGTTTTTGGAAAGTTCAAGGAATTCAAAGCCTTGATAGAAAACCATTCAAGAGACACAGAGTTTCACCAGGGAAAACCAAGAAGGTGAAAAACCCGCAACTTCCTCAGAGGTAGATAGAGCAATGATACAACCCAAGCATAAGATATAATCTTCTCCTAGCAAAAAATCCTCCTTCCTCACATGTGCACCACTCTCCAATGAGTGTGTGAGAGAATAGAATGATGAAATAGAATGCCTCCCACATTCTATTTACACACTAACTTGAATTGCCTAACAACCTTACTAGGTCGGCCTTAACTTAACCACATAACATAATGCTGACAGGGCCGACCCCCAATAGGGTGGTATAATAACCCTTTGACCCACATGACTTATACCGGGACGACCCCATCAAGGTGGTCTAATAACCCATCAAGTATAAGTTACGACACTTCCGTATAGAGGAATAATAACATCTCTATAGGAATACAAACACTTCCGTATAGAGGAATAATAACATCTCTATAGGAATACAATATACATATATGTGAAATACATTCCGAAGTTACATATACATCAACACTCCCTCTTAACTAGGAAGGTATTTCTCGACATAGGTTTACTAGCACAAGTCTTATTCTCTGGGTCACCATCAACGAATCACTGTCGTCGTCACTGCTACTGCTATCTCAACCAATCTCTGAATCTACTCGTCATAGGAAGTTCTGCAGAGCCAATCCTTTTTCATACTGGATGTAAGCCCACCACCTGCAGGTGTTCATCATCACTGACCATACTGTGGAATCCTCAGGACTTATTACGTGAGTCAACAAAACCTCAAAAGAGTATCCCAGGACTGATTACGAGCACACAGCTCAACCTATCAGATCTCCCATGACCTTTTACATGCTACTGCACAACTTGTCCATAGCCGTAGTGTATCATCCTGATACTCATGATCATCGTTCACGAAGCACAACCCAGATGCACATCACACAACACTTACATCAACGCCATGGGAGAACACATCTACAACCATGCGAGAATTGCACAACACTTATATTGCAACCATGGGAGAACACATCTACAACCATGCTCAAATGGCCCAACACTTATATCGTAGCCATGGGAGAACACATCTATGACCATGCTTGAATGGCCCCAGCACTTATATTGCAGCCATGGGAGAACACATCTTCAACCATGCTCGAATGGCCCCAGCACTTATATCGCAACCATGGGAGAACACATCTACAACCATGCTTGAATGGCCCCAGAAATTACATCATGACCATGGGAGAACACATCTGCCACCATGTCGGAAAATACCAGCAATTACATTGCGACCATGGGAGAAAACATCTACAACCATGTCCAAAAAGCTGATGTACATATGTGTCTTCGAAACTCATCACACATAATCCAATTGATTATGTAATGTATCCACTTGATACATGTCATCACATATGATCATCCTGATCATCATCATAGCATCATCCTGATGCATATCATCTAGAGCATCATCCTGATACTCATCACACATGATCATCCTGATCATTGTCACTGCATCGTTCTGATGCATGTTATCTGGAGAAACATCCTAAAGCTCGTCATCTATGATCATCCTCATCATACAATGCATCCACCTGATGCATACCAAGTATCTACCTGATACATATAATCATACATGATGCACCTGATCATACAATGTATCCACCTGATACATACACATATACATGATCCACCTGATATATATCAACATACATGATCTACCTGATCATACAATCATATCCACCTGAGACATATATAGATACATGGTCCAAGCATCCAACATGATGCATATACATATACATGATCCAACTGATCATAACAAGCATCCAACATGATGCATATGCATATACATGATCCAACTGATCATAACAAGCAAACAACATGATGCATATACATAACAAGCATCCAACATAATGCGTATACAGAGCAGTAACTGGAGCATCGTCCTGATTCTCATCATCCAATGCTTACGTCCACAGCAATGGGAAGGATCCTCCTCTCACCATGCTTGGAATGGCTTCCAGCAAATATGTCCATCACTTCTTCCTCGAAGTGTCGTCAATCTGAAGAACACCAAGCCTCTTTCTGAAGTACTCGAACTTCACTCTGGCTAGTGGTTTCGTCAGCACATCCACAACCTACTCATCTATCGCAATATAGAGGAGCTTCACTACTCCCCTCTGCACCATATCCCTGATATAGTGATATTTGATCTCAATGTGCTTCGACTTGTCATGGAACACCGAGTTCTCAAACAACTTCACACAACTCTGGTTGTCACAAAAGATACCAGTAGCATCCAATGGGAGATCAAATAACTTAGACAGTAGCTTCCAGAGCCATACTGCCTCACAACTGGCCGAACAAGCTGCAACATACTCTGCTTCGGCTGTACTCAGTGCTACGCAGGTCTGCTTCCTGCTAAACCAAAAGATCACACCTGATCCCATACTGAAGCAGCACCCAGAAGTTCTCTTCCTATCTGTATCATTGCCTACCCAGTCCGAATCAACATAACCCTCCAGGTTAAACTTTTGATTCGCATCATACTTGATCCCATAATCAATTGCACCCTTCATGTACTTCAGAACATGCTTTACAGCAATTAGGTGAACTCCTCTGGGATCCATCAGGAACTGGCTCAATGTGTTCACCACAAAGAAAATATCTCGTCTCGTGTTCGTTAGGTACATCAAGGACCCAATCATCTGACGATACACAATGACATCAACCAAATCAGATGAAGCATCACATAGAAGCTTCAGGTTCGATGCCATAGGTGTGGCCATGGCCTTGCAGTCCATCATCTCGAACCTCTTCAGGATATCTACTACATACTTCTTCTGTCCAAGGAAGATTCCATCTGCACTTTGCCACACCTCCATGCCTAGAAAATAGTGCATCATCCCCAAGTCCTTCATCTCAAACTCGATAGCAAGCTTCCTCTTGGTATCGACAATCAACCCATCCTCACCTGTTACAAACAGATCATCCACATACAAAAGTAGTATCACGGGATTGCGTTCCTCAACCTTGTAGTAAAGGTTGGAATCTGCTTTACTCTTGGTAAAGCTTAAATTGGATAGAAAGCTGACTATCCTACCATACCAAGTCCTAGGAGCTTGCTTCAAGCCATACAAGGCTTTCTTCAATCTGCACACATATGACTCTCTGTCATGTGTCTCAAAACCAAGTGGCTTCTCCACATACACTTCCTCCTCGACTGCACCATTCAAGAAAGTTGTCTTGACATCCATCTGGTGTATCTTCCACTTCATCACTGCAGGAAGAGCAAGTACTAATCTGATGGAAGTGTAGCTGGCTACAGGTGCAAAAGTCTCTTTATAATCAGCCACGAGATACAAACTTCATCTAGTATTTCTCTATGCTACCATCTATAGCATTCTTGATATTATAGATCCACATGGAAGTCATGACGAACTTCCCTTCTGGTCTGGGATCTCATCCCAAACATCATTCTTCATGATCAACGGATCATGGCATTATTCTCAGATCCTTGGAACTTCAATATCTTCAATAGATAACTTTGTTGTTGGAACAAATGTTGTAGTCCTTCTTTTGTAGGTGATGGTATACAATCCTACAAAACAAGTTAAGTTGCATGATTAGAAAACATCTCATAGTTTTCAGAACAAGTTCTTACACATAAAGAAATATGTCACACAGTCATGCAATTATTTTAGCCAATGCTTCAATACAACATTTATCCATATCCCGTAGCTTTCTAGATGCCTTCCAATCTCTACCAGAACATTGTTAAGAGTTTTCACTACTCACAACATGTCAGCAAGGAGGTTTCATTCTAGATAAGTAGCAATGGAATGTTGTACAGTGCCATAGGCCACTTACCCATGTATATTAGTAGTATACTGTTCATCAATGCAACTATTCTAATATGCATAATACACAACCTAATTCTAGGAATATCAGTATATACATCATTGAACAGTATTATTTAAACAATCAAATATGCATGAAATGATAATTCAAATACTTATCTTTGTTTGTTTGTTGGGGTGACTCCCTCTCAATCTTTGCTTCCTTTCTGCAACTCCATTCTGATGTGGATTGTGAGAAGTGGTCAACTCCCTCTGAATATCTTCATCCTTGTAGAAACTACTGGAGTGTGCTCCCTCTTGATATTTTCTTCCTGGATTACCTGTCCTTGAACTTATGTCCATCCTCGATTACTATGCATATTTACTAGTATCGTCATTGTGTTATCCTCGAAGTCTCATACATACATTCATTAGCATAATCTCAATACTACTAAAACACAATAATCTTAAACATGTATAGTCATGATCATTTCAAACACAGATAATAAGCATTAGTATTTCAGGGAAGACTTCTCTTACTCATACATATTCATATATGACCATAGAATTCTTCTAGTTAGTCATATCATCAATAAAAGTAAGAAGCATAATATGCCTAAACCCTTGATTACTTACATTTCTAACTGTATTAATAAACATAATCAATCATGCCAAGTATACTTATATAAGAGATCCTAACACAAGGTAGGATTCTAACTTGATATAGGAAAAACATACATTGTTTAGCATGTTATCTAGCTATGTCTAACATACCCATATGATGTATTCTTGTTCTCTTCAATGACTTGTGCTAGTAACCTACATATCTTATAAGCTAACCATTATAGAACCAAGTTATACATATCTTGCAAGTAGATATTCTATGTGATCCATGACAATGGATGAATCTTTGTCTTCATGTCACCATGATCATATGTTCTTGAACTAGAACATGATTTGTCTTTCTTGGTGTACCTTTCATGTTAGCAGACAACATAAACCTCATACAGCACCATAATGCATTAGTACAATCATAAGTGTCAAAACCATAATCAATGAATATATTCTATCATGCATTCATCATTTTATTAAGGTGATACGACAAGTCTAAATTTAATCAAGATTGTACTAACCGTAATAATATGAAGACAAACATACCATAAACTTAATCATGAACAAATCTTGAAACATACCTGTATAAATCATACCTGTCGAGATTGTTTGTAATCTTCTAATGTAAGGCCTTAGCCTCATCTCCCTCTGAAACAAGAACTTATTCACTTATGTAGGTGACAAATCCATTCTCTTCTAGGATTAACCCAATCCACTTGAATTGCAGAAACTGGATCTAGAGCTAGATTAGGGTTTATAAGAGAAACCATAAAAATTCAAACTTTGAATTTCAAACTTTTGAAAGGATAGAAAGATGCGTCTTTCTAAGCTGGTCAAGCTGGTATACTCAGAATTTGAAAACTGCAAAGTTTCACTCCTCAAATTTGATTTTCAATCTTTCGAGTTCACTACGGAGGACCCTGAATTAGGGTTTGAGTTTCCCGGAGCTGCAACCAACCAAATAGTTTGATCCAAAGCTCTATACTTTGATTTTTCCAAGGAGCTTCCAGTTATGGTCACAGATTTCAAAAATTTCCATTTTTGTAGAAGCCTTAATTTTCCACCTTTCTCATCAAAGTCTCGAATTAGGGTTTGATCAAGCCCGGTCTTCTGCCCAACTAAAAATTTCAATCTTGGTCTCTAAATTTCGATTTTGATGAGTAGCATCCATCCGTGATCTCCAATTACAAAAATTCCAACTTTCTCCGAAACCCTAAATTCCCGAAGCCAAAAATGAAGGTGCTAAAAAACAATTTTGTTTTGACAGAAATATGCACCTGATTGTTTCTGGTTTAACTCCAAAATTTCAGATCTACAGGGTCTGAAAATTTTTCTTGTGATAGAATAACCTGTTATCTATCCAACCCCATAGGTCTGACCTCAATTGGATTCTCTGAGAGAGAGTTATGCCAAGTGTCACAACGTGACCTGTTTATGGGATAAAACAGGAGAGCAAACTTGTACAGAGTGCCAGATGTCACTAGTTCACTTTCAGCCTCTATACCTTCGGCCTGTGAAAGTACAGTCTGTGCCCTACCTAAAATTTTTTATGAAATTTCATTTGGAGCTTCCTAGCCCAAGTTGTGACCTTTTTTCCTCGGTCACCTGTTTATGAATCAGATCTGGAAGAGGCAGAAACTCTAGATTGTACAGATCATAAACACAAAGTACAATGAATTAGAAGTTGTCCTTTGGACACAAGATACACGGGGATCAGATCTTCGACTTGTAAAAGTTTTAGATCCGAAAACTTCGCCAAAATGGATTTATAGCAAAAGTGCTACAATGACTAGTTTTTGCTATATCAAGCCCTAGCATTGCAAGTGCAACAAGTGTCATAAATGCCATACCATGCCTTCTTTCAAGCTAGCTCTGATAAAATATTAGTTTTTCAGAATTTCAATCTGATCTAGGATCTTTAACTAAGAGAATAACATGTACAACATATCTACAGCATATCAATCATGTACACAACGATGCAAGCACACAAGAGACACAGAGTTTCACCGGGGAAAACCAAGAAGGTGAAAAACCCCGCAACTTCCTCAGAGATAGATAGAGAAATGATACAACCCAAGCATAAGGGATAATCTTCTCCTAGTAGCAAATCCTCCTTCCTCACATGTGCGCCACTCTCCAATGAGTGTGTGAGAGAATAGAATGATAAAATAGAATGCCTCCCGCATTCTATTTATACACTAACTTGACTTGCCTAATAACCTTACTAGGTCAGCCTTAACTTAACCACATAACATAATGTTAACAGGGACGTCCCCCAATAGGGTGGTCTAATAACCCTTTGACCCACATGAATTATACCGGGCCGACCCCATCAAGGTGGTCTAATAACCGATCAAGTATAAGTTATGACACTTCCGTATAGAGGAATAATAACATCTCTATAGGAATACAAACACTTCCGTATAGAGAAATAATAACATCTCTATAGGAATACAATATAGATATATGTGAAATACATTTCGAAGTTACATATACATCAACAGTTAGTAGATGACAAATTAGAGTTATTGGATATAACTCTGTACAAACAGATTATTGGGTCATTGATGTATTTAACAAATACTAGACTAGACATATGCTTTGTCGTGAATACCTTGAGTTAGTATCTAGTGGAACCTAGACGAGTTGACCTCATAGATGCAAAGCATGTGATGAGGTACCTAAAGGGTACGATAGACTTTGGACTATGTTATCTTGGATATCATGGTTTCAGATTGTATGGCTACACAGATGTTGATTGGGCAGGAAGTGTATCAGACATGAAAATCACATCGGGAGGATGTTATTGCTTGGGATGTGCCATGATCTCATGGTTTAGCAGGAAACAGTCCAATGTCGCTCTCATTACAGCTGAAGCAGAATATATTGTTGCTTTCTGCTAGTTGTGAAGCAATATGGCTTCAGAAGTTATTATCTGGTTTATTTGACTTAGAGATGGAACCCACTGAGATCCTATGTGACAACCAGAGTTGTATCAAGATGACAGAAAATCCAATGTTCCATGATAAGTCAAAGCACATAGAGATCCGATATTTCTATATACAGGATATGGTGTAGAAAGGAGCTATTAAGCTCGAGTATGTAAGCACTAATGAACAAGTTGTTGATATATTGACCAAACCTCTATCTTGAGTAAAGTTTGAGTAATTCCGAGACAAGCTTGGTGTAATTCAGAAGGACCCTCCTCGAAAGGAGGAGTGATGTGGTCACTTATGATGAGATTTCCTGCATCGACAGTGAGGTCGATGATGTGGACACCTGTATTGGTGATGCCGACATTGAGGTTGGTGAATGGTCCTTAGATAGGGTCTAAACTTGACGAGTGGATTGCATCATCCTTGAACACATGTTCTAAAAGGATGCATAGACATATGTCTTCGAGAAAGAAGAGGGATTGCATCATCCCCGGACTTCGGTCCTAGAATTGATCCATATATAGATGTCTCCGAGAATGTGGGGATTGTATCATCCCCAGACGACAGTCCTAGAATTGATCCGTAGACAGATGTCTCCAAGAATGTGGGGATTGTATCATGCCTCGACTTCGGTCCCAGAATTGATCTGTAGACAGATGTCTCTGAGAATGTGGGGATTGTATCGTCCCCGGACTTTGGTCCCAGCATTGATCTGTAGACAAATGTCTCCAAGAATGTGGGGATTGTATCTTCCCCGGACTTTGGTCCCAAAATTTATGCATAGATAGATGTCTCCAAGAATGTGGGGATTGTATCATCCTCAGATGATGATCCCAAAATTGATCCGAAGACAGATGTCTCCGAGAATGTGGGGATTGTATCATCCCCAGACGATGGTCCTAGAATTGATCCGTAGACAGATGTCTCCGAGAATGTGGGGATTGTATCATCCCCGGACTTCAGTCCCAAAATTGATCTGTAGACGTCTATCTCCGAGAATTGATGATAGGACTGCATCGTCCCTAGACATTTGGTTCAAAATGTACATGATAGGATTGCATCGTCCTTGGACTCATGTCCTAAAGTGATAAGGATTGATCATCCTAGAAGTAGATCTGGATTGCATCGTCCATAGACATGAGACTTGTCTAAAATTGATAAGGATTGATCATCCTGAAATTGGATCATGTGTATTGTAGATTATGCTGCTATGACAATGTTGGTGATCGTGTGATGACGATGCTAATGATCGTGTGATGAAGATTTCGTAGATCGAGATTATCAAGATGTTGTAGATCGAGATGATCCAGATGTTTTTGATGTTCGGGTATAGCAGAAGATGAAGACTCAGTACTAAAGATGTTGATGTTCCAATATTGAAGATCTTGAAGATGTTCCAGTAACTATTTGAGTTGCTGATGATGTATAAAGAAAGCTTCCAATGATTTATAGATGTATCATGTACCATGTATTTGATGACTCCTTGCTCCTGCAGATGTTGCTATAATATCCTTCTTGTTAAGGGGGAGTGTTGAAATATTGTACATTCAAATAATATTATATTCGTATTTTATTATTACGGAGATGGTACATTCCTTCGTGGTAACCCTATTGTATATCCGGAGATGTTTATTCCTCCGAGAGAGTTTGGTAACTAGGGTTATTAGATCTTCCATGTGAGGTCGGCCCTGAGTTTATTATTTGGGGGTTATTAGACTCTCTTGGGAGAGGTCAGCCCCATTAGGGTAAAAAGTCAGTCGAGAAACAAGTATAAGTAGAGGAGGTTGTTCCTCACTTATCTCATTCATTCATCCACTTGGGAGTAGCGCACAAATGAGAGAGAGATCTGCGTAGGAGGAGAAGGAGCTCTAGTCTTGGACTACATCTTGTATTTGGTTGATTATATATATTGAGGAAAGCTTTGATGGGTTTTCTACCCCATGAGGGTTTCCGAGGGTAAATCTTTGTCTATCTTGTGATTGTGTTTCTTTCAGTGATCTTGCTAGTCAAATAAGGCTAAACTTAACAAAATTTGCATGGATGTTGAATCATGATACCTCTACCACCATAAAGTTGCAATTGAGGAGAATGGGACATTATACCATGGTACATTTGTAAATGTGGGCCATGGCTTTGTAAATATAAGAAGGATATCTCACATGAAAAAAAGATATATTGTTATTCCACTCATGGGTTCTTTGTTTTTTTTGCAATCTATCTGCTACATAGATATGTGTTTATTAATCATTTTATGAAAAAAATCCTAGGAGGAATCAATATTATAGTATATTAGGAATTTAAGCATTATTGATTGAGCTTAATTGTGCTTGTGTGGAATAGTAAAATTCTTTAACAATAATTTGATTTCTAAGCTTTGCATATTTAATGCACTTCATTCCACTACCTTGACTGAGATATTTAGGCCCGGACATGGGTTGGATAACATGGGAGGTTTTATACTAGTGCTTGTCTGCAAATATACTAATCAACACAATATTCCATAAGTGATATCTAACATAATTGGAGATGACCCAATTATATAGTTTAATATGGGAAAGAGTTGTGTCCTTTTAGTCATATTCAAGTATATAATAATGATCATTATTTTACGAGTATGGGAGAGATGTTGTCACTTAAGGTGACATAAGGTAACACTAGCAACAACCACATTTTTAAAAGTGCTTGATATACGTCGATCGACATATCTCAACCATGGCCACACATTTAAAAGTGGTTCATATATGTCAATCGGCTTATATCAACCCCCAACAAGAAAATCCATCTTTTAGCACCACAAGTTAGCACCACTTATGTTTTGTGGTGTTAAGGTGGTGGTATTAGCACCACTTATATTTTTATGGTGTTAAGCTGGTGCTATTAGCACCATTTACATTTTCTGGCGTTAAGGTGGTGGTATTAGCACCACTTATATTTTGTGTTGTTAATATGGTGTTATATTTGTTAATATTATTGGTAATTGAGTTCTTCCTCATCCATGTTAAGAGAAATGCCACCTTGGAAAGTACCATAAAGTGGTGCTATGATATTACTTGTTACATATACATGTACACGTAGGATTTAATTATGAGGATTTGCACCATATACATAAATAATTCTATTATAAATTAATTAATTCAATACTTTTTTGATATATTAATTGGAATAAATAATCAAATATTAATTTATGATTTCTTTCACCGCAATCACAAGTTCAATTATTTATTTCTCTAATACTTAAACAAATAAATTCACATGATTCATTTATGAGGCTTTGCACCACAAGCACAACAAGTTCACAATTTTTTTTTGTAAATATATCAATTCAATTATTCATTTTCAATACTATTTAAACAAATATAAATACAATTGACAAACAAATAAAAGCAACCATTTTTAATTTATTACTATTATAAAGTAGTAATAAAAAATATTTGAATTGAAATTTGATCATTATTAGTTTTTTAGCAAAAGGCATGGATATTAGTTCCATGGACATGGTCAATAAAGAAAACCTCTACCTAGGGTCCTAAAAGAAGCTTTTAAAATTCTAGGACCAAGAGAGACACCTTAAAGCTCATTAACGCACATCTTCCTAAGAGTATTCTTAGCCTCTATGTATGGGCATTGACACTATTACAAGGATTTAATTACTAGGGATAGGTCCACTGGTCGTCAACATTGTTGAGAGAAAAATCCTAGGCCTTAGGCTAAAGGAATCCTAAGCGTAGAGAAATGTCATGTTGGCAAGTACCATATGGTGGTGCTAAGAGCATATTGTAACATGGACATGTACAAATTGGATTTAATTATGATGATTTGCACCATAAACACAATAACTTCACAAATAATTTTGTAATTAACTTAATTCAATTTTTTCATTCAAATTTATGCTCATGATTAATTTATGAGTTTTTACACCACAATCACAACAAATTCAATTATTATTTTTATACTATTTTTAACAAATAAACCCACATGATTCATTTATGAGGTTTTGCACCACAAACATAACAAGTTCACAAAGAATTATTTTGTACATAACTCAATTCAATTATTCATTTTTAATATTATTCAAGCAAATAAATAGCTATAATTCTTCATATTGACAAATTATTAAAGATAATCATTTTTTATTTATTACTATTATAAAATATTAATAAAAGTGATTTGAATTGAAATTTGATTCTTCAACTGGGTACATTTTTTATTGGTATTATTAAGTTTATGCATGGATATTAGTATTATTATTAGTCTCCAAGTGTCTCAAATCCTTGCATGCATTCAAGGGAGGAAGCCTCTACCTTGGGCGATAAATTTTTTTTTTAGGAATCCAAGACCAAGAAAGATGATCAAACTTGGATGTCTTTCTAAGAGCATTCATAACATTTATGTGTGGACATTGATACCATTATAAGGTTTTGATTACTAGCGATAGGTCTACTGGCCCTTAACCTAATTAAGAGAAGAAACTTGGACCTTAGTCTAAATGAATATTCTAGGCATGTAGGGATAATAATGATTTGTTTAGCCAATACAAATGAATTTTTGAAAATATATATGGCCTTATAATAGGGATAGTGTGGGGAACTGGAGGAAATAAAACTAGGTATAAGTGTTCAAGGCATAAACATGATAAGGGAGGAAACTTTGGCCTTGGACCTCGGAGGAAACCTTTGGACATAGAAGATTAACAAGTATATCTCAAACCACAAAATAAGAACTCCTAACGGTATCGTTGACCAAATATTAGGGGTATTAATGTAACTAAGAGGTTTTAAGCACTATATATGGGAGTTTAGGCCCTCAAAATTTTTGTGGGAGGAAACCTAAGCCTTAGTCCCAAATAAAATATTTTATGCATCCAAGGCCAAATACAATACTTCGAACCACTACACATGACCTGTTGGGGGTATTCTTACCTCTGATTGAGGAAATCAATGCCATTATGAGTTTTTTACTAGTATATGTGGGTCTTAGGTTTTTGTATATTATCATAGGAGGAAGCTTGGTACTTCCCTAAGGGAAGCTTCAAAAAACACCCATGAAATCCCAACACTATCATTGGAATCTTAGTGTTCATATAAGTAACACTAAGTATGAGAACCTTTTACATAGCCATGGAAGGAATCACATGAATTAGGCCGTAAAGGAAGGTTTAAGGCATCTCAGGCTAAGAGCGATGACTCAAACTATCACATATGAGAACATGAACTATATATGATATCATTAATCTTAAAGTGCGATATGGGAAGAAATATGTGGTTTTGAGCACTAGGGATGGGTATTAGAAAATGGTTGCAGAAAAAATTGAAAGAAGTATACCCTAACATAATATTATTAAGGTAATGCACAATTACCAATGCCATGAACCATAACCCTAACATAGTATTATTGAGGTAATGGTCAATTATCAAGGATATGAACCATAACATACACCCTTTAAAGTCGATATTTGGCATAACAGTCAGATATGGGAAAAATCAAGAGGTTTTGCACAGTGGGAAAGATCTCAAGGCCTTGACATGAGTCATGTAGGGGGAAATCAAGATCCTTTTGGAGGTGTCCCAAGGCCTTGGTTATGATATTCTATGGAATAAGACCATGAATTTATCCCTAAAGAAACCAATAAGCCATCCAGATCCATTGAGACAATATGTATCTAGGTTTATGTCCTTAGACGAGACCTAAATCTCAATCCATAAAGGAATACTCTATACATCAAGGGACAAGAATATTGCCTCCACCAACCACATGTGGCCTCTTAAGAGTGTCATTAGCATATTATTGAGGATGTGGTTTTATTAGGTGATTTTGAGTATTGTATATATATTGTGATGTTCTAGGGATGAATAACATACCTTTATCCGTAAAGAAATCATTGGTGCATCCAAAGCCATGAATACTGTCTCAAAGCACAATGCACAACTTCATAGCAGCATTTATTGTACTATGTTTCTATGACTTGTAGATTTGGGTCCTCCAACATAGACAATGCAGGAGACTTGAACCTTCGCCCCTAAAGGAAGCTTCTATCCATCTAGGGATAAGAATTTTGCCACCACCAACTACATAGAACCTCCTAATGGTATAATTAGCTTATTATTGAAGATGTTGTTACCATTAGGCTCTTTTGAGTAGTATGTACATGTCTTAGGGCCTTGTGAATGATTTTTGAGGGAAGAATACCATGCCTTTGGCCATCAAGCAATCATTAAGGCATATAGAGCCATGAAGACTACTTAAAAGTACCATGCATGAATTTAGAGAGGTATTTATGGAACTATGTATCTACGTCTTATGGATGAGACTTGAATCTTGAGCTCTAAAGGAATACTCTATCTATCTAGGGATAAGAATATTGCTTCCACCAACCATGCATGCCCTCTTGAGGGTATCATTAGCTTATGATTGATTATGTCTTTTTCCATTAGGTGGATTCGAGTAGTATCTACATGTCTCAATACCTTGTGAATGATGTTTAAGGGAAAATGACGATGTCTGTGGTCCTAAATAAGCCATTGAGGAATCTATATCGATGGTCAATGCCTGAAGCACCATGCATAATTGTGCCACTATGTATACATGTCTTGGGGGATTGGGGTATTGGGGCCTTGGACATGATCTAGAGAGTATTTTTGAACCTATGGACCTAAAGGAATCTTCTAACCATCCAAGGTTAAGAAGATTACCTCAACCAAACATGCATGCACTCTTGAGGGTATGATTTGAATATGATTGAGGATATTAATTCCATTATGTATTTTTCATAAGTATGTAGGTTTACTAAGGCCTTAGGAATGATTCTCTAGAGACGAATACCATGCATTTTGTTAGTTTTTCATCATTTAATTCAATATGATCTAGGATCTTAACTGAGATAACAACATGTACATCATATCAAACATAAGAGACACAAAGCATTTCACTAGGGAAAACCAAGAAGGTGAAAAACCCAACAACTTCCTCAGAGATAGAATAAGCACCAATACAAAGATCACCAAGATGAATCCCCAAAGATAAATGTCTATAGCAGCTACTCCTCCTCCACTTGTGTGCACTCCTCCTCTCTCTCACTAATGTGAAGTGAGTGAGTGAGTGAATGTGTAAAATGAGAGACACACTCTCTATTTATACAATGACTTGAACTTCCTTTTAACTCTAACTAGGTCGGCCCTAACTTAACCACTTAACATAATGCTGACTAGGCTAACCCCACTAGGGTGGTCTAATAACCCTTTAACCCACATAACTCATATAGGACCGACCCCACCAAGGTGGTCTAATAACCCATCAGATATAAGTTATGACACTTACAAGATAACTTGTGACACTTGCAAATACAAATGATGACACTTCCAATTGGAGGAATAATACATCTTCGTTGGGGATACAATAAAGTACAAATGTAATACATACAATATACAAGTGAATATATTTCGAAGTTACAAATACATCAACACTCCCTCTTAATATTAAGATTCAATATGCTAAGACAGAAAATATCAGCATTACATTCCATTTCACAATAATAGCATATACAGGATCACTGAAAGAACAACAAGTACAACATAACACAAGAGACACAGATTTATCTTGGGAAACCCTCATGGGGTAGAAAACCCAGAAAAGATTCCTCAATATAGATGATCAACAATATAGCTATGTATATCGAAAACATGAGCTCCTTCTCCTCCATAGCAGATCTCTCTCTCACCTATGCGCCACTCACAAGTGAGTGAATGTGTGTTAAATGAGGAACACACCTCCTCTATTTATACACAACTCCAACTTGACCTTTACACTAACTAGGCCGGCCTCAAGTTAACCATTTAACATAATGTGACAAGGCCTACCCCACTAGGGTGGTCTAATAACCCTTTAACCCACATGGCTCATATAGGGATGACCCCCACTAGGGAAGTCTAATAACCCAATTTACGATAATCTCCATGGAGGAATAAAACATCTCTAGATATACAATAAGGTCTTCATAGAGGAATGAAACATCTCCGGAATAATAAAGTACAAATATAATATTCTTAGAAGGTGCAATATTTCAACACTTAACTAGGAAGGTATTCTCTTGACACGGATCATCAATACATATCGACACAAGTCTTCAATTTTGGAGCTCAATCATCGTCACTCAATCACAGAGCATCATCATCACTGCTGTTGTACTCATCATCTCGATCACTGGTGCTATCTCTCAATTCTTCTTGTCATAAGAAGTTCTACCAAGCTAGCCCTTTTTCATGGTAGATGTAGGCCTAGCCTCCTATAGGTCTTCATCATCTCTTCGAGTTGGCCATCCTATGGAATCCTCATGACTGATTACGTGCATCAACAAAACCTTGAAAGAGCTTCCCATGAATTTTGCGAGCACACAGCTCAACCTATCGGATCTCCCAGGATCTTTTACATGTGACCACCACAAAACCTCGAAAGAGCATCCCAGGACTTTTATGAGCACACAGCTCAACCTATCGAATCTCCTAGGATCTTTTACATGTGGTTAGGAAAAAGCTTAAAATAGTGTCTTGCAACCTGCAAGATCTCTAAAGAGCATCCAAGGACTTTCACGAGCACACAACTCAACCTATCAGATTTCCAAGACTGATTGCATGCCTTCTATAACAAAACCTCGAAAGAGCATCCCAAGACTTTTACGAGCACACAGCTCAACGTATCGGATCTCCTAGGATCTTTTCTATGCTACATGTATCAAAACCTCGAAAGAGCATCCCAAGAATTTTATGAGCACACAGCTCAACTTGTCGGATCTCCCAGGATATTTTCTATGCTACTTGCACAACCTGTCCATGACCATGGAGTATCGACCTAATACTCATGATCTACTTGATCATCCTCACACGGAGCATCCTCCTGATGATCATGATCGTACTAATCATAATCATACAAAGCATCACCCTGATGCAAATGATCCAACTGACCATCATCACAACATCTTCCTGATGCATATCATCTGGAGCATCATCCTGATGCTCATCACACATGATCAAACTGATCATACAAATCATCCACCTAATGCATATCATCACACATGATCATCCTAATCATCTTCATATAGAACATCATCCAAAGCATCATCTTGATGTTCATCAGACAGTGCTTACAGTCACAGCCATGGGAAGGATCCTCCTACCACCATGCTTGGAATGGCTCTTGCAAATGTGTCCCATCACTTCCTCCTCGAAGTATCTTCTATCTGAAGAACACCAAGCCTCTCTATTAAGTACTCGAACTTCACTCTGGCTAGTGGTTTGGTCAACACATCTTCAATCTGCTCATCTGTTGAAACATACTAGAGCTTCATTACTCCTCTCTGCACCATATCCCTAATATAGTGATATTTGATCTCGATATGCTTCGACCTATCATGGAACACAGGGTTCTTAGACAACTTCACACAACTCTGGTTGTCACAGAAGATACAGGTAGAATCCAACTAGAGATCAAATAAATCAAACACTAGCTTCCTTAGCCATACTGCCTCACAACTAGCCGAACAAGTTGCGACATACTCTGCTTCGGCTGTAATCAGTGCTACATAGGATTACTTCCTTCTAAACCAATAGATCACACCTGATCCCATACTGAAGCAGCACCCCGAAGTGCTCTTTTTATCTGCAGCATTGCCTTCCCAATCTGAATCAACATAATCCTCTAGGTTAAACTTTTGATTCACATCATACTTGAGCCAATAATCAATTGTACCCTTCAAGTACCTCATAATATGCTTTACAGCAATCAGGTGAACATGTCTAGGGTCTATCAGAAACTGGCTCAAGGTGTTCACCACAAAGCAAATATCTGGTCTCGTGTGCGTTAGGTACATTAAGGACCCAATCATCTGATGATACATCATGGCATCAACCAACTATGATGAAGCATCACTCAATAGCTTCAAAGTTTGATGCCATAGGTGTGGCCATGGCCTTGCAGCCCATCATCCCGAACCGCTTCAAGATCTCTATTGCATACTTCCCTTGTCCAAAGAAAATTCCATCTTCACTCTGCCACACTTCCATACCTAGAAAGTAATGCATCATACAGAAGTCCTTCATCTCAAACTTGGAAGCAAGCTTCCTCTTCGTATTGGTAATCAACCTCTCCTCTCCTGTAAAAAATAGGTCATCAACATATAATAGGAGTATCACTGGATTGCATTCCTCAACCTTGTAGTAAAGGTTGGAATCCACCTTACTCTTGGTAAAACCCAAACTAGACATGAAGCTGTCTATCCTTTCGTACCATGTCCTAGGTGCTTGCTTCAAGCCATACAAGGATTTCTTCAATCTGCACACATATGACTCCTCGTCATGTGTCTCAAAACTGAGTGGCTGCTCCACATACACTTCCTCTTCGACTACACCATTCAAGAAAGCTGTCTTGACATCCATCTAGTGTATCTTCCACTTCATCACTGCAGCTAGATCAAGTACTGTTCTGATGGAAGTGTATCTAGCTACAAGTGCAAAAGTTTCTTCATAATCTATCCCTTCTTTCTGGGAGAAGCCATGAGCCACAAACCTTTCCTTGTATTTCTCTATGTTTCCATCTACAACATGCTTGATCTTGTAGATTCACTTGGAAGTCACAACACACTTCCCTTCTGGTCTTGAAACCACATCCCAAACATCATTCTTCATGATCAACTGGTACTCCTTGATCATGGCATCCTTTCAATACTGCATCCTTGATCCTGGGAACTTCAAATTCTTCAATATCTTCATTTTTCTTGAACTTCATTGTTGGAATAAATGTTGTTGTCCTTCTTTTGTAGGTGATTGTACACGATCTTTCCTACAAGTCAAATTCAATTGCATGATTAGAAACAAATTCTTATGCATAAAGACATATGTCATACAGTCATGCAATTATCTTAGCCAATGCTTCAATACAACATTTATCCATATCCTGTAACTTTCTAGATGCCTTCCATCTCACCAGAACATTGTTAAGAGTGTGCAAAACTCCGAACATGTCAGCAAAGAGGTTTCATTCTAGATAAGTAGCAATGAAATGTTGTACAGTACCATATTCCACTTACCCATTACTTGCATATTAGTAGTATCTTGTTCATTTAATGCAACTTTTATAATATGCATAATATACATCCTAAATCTAGGAACATAAGTATGTACATGACCCGACAACATCATTTATGTAATCATATATAATAAATGACAATTCAAATACTTATCTTTGTTTGGTTGTTGGGTGGACTCCCTCTCAATCTTTGCTTCCTTGCAAGAACTACTGGAGTGTGCTCCCTCTTGATATTTGCTTCGAGGAGTGTGTTCCCTCTTGATCTTTGTGTTAGAAAAAATAGGATCACAAAGAAATAAAAATAAATAGAAATGCAAATATAATCACACACACATTGCAAGAGAGACACAGATATATCGTGGTTCACCCCAACTTGGGCTACATCCACACTGAAGTTTCCAGTCCTTATTATTATTTCGTCTAGTAAATTGAAGGGACACAACCTACAGCAGAACCGTTGCACTTCCTCTTCATTGTCTCACAGTCTCTCTCTTTTATCTTAGAGATATTTACAATGCATAATACCTAATACATCAACCCTAACCGTATTACAATGTCTTTATTTTATAAGGGAAATACAATGGGAAAATACCATGGGATACCCAAAAACCATGGGCCCGAAAACTTGTGGTGAAAAAAGCCCCAAAAATTTTCCTCGAGGGCTATGTTGGTTCCAATTCACTGGTGTAAATTAGACCTTAAGTTTATGTCAATCCGGAGTTTGTAAGACTTAGAGGCATATCCCAAATATAGAGACTCAAAGTTGGACTTAACTGGAAATTCAGTTTGCTTGTGAAATAAATCTATTGAATGCTAGAATGCCGTAACTTTGAAATGCAAAACCTCCCTTATAGAAGCAACTTCATTCTATCTCTTAGTGTAACCAGCAATTCATATATGAAATATTCTGAGATTAAAATGTTTAACCTAAATCTTAAAAATGAATCACAATACAATGACTAATATCTCACTGTTGAAAACAGACTACCATTGATTTCCTTTACAAGAAGACAATTCGCAATGTGTAACTATCTTTAGTAGTGCAACATCAAATAAGTAATGCAATTGAAATAATTTCTATAGCGTTTAACCATTCAGATAAAAGAGCTCATGATCGTATTCCTATAATCTAACGTGTTCTGCAATATATGATCTACTTGTTCTGCAATGTATGAGAAATCAAGTAAAACAAATCGAATCTACAGGTTTCAACTAAAACATACCACACGCAATGATGCAGAGATAGGTGTGCAGGCTTGGCAAAGGGGGCCCTCCAATGCTTTGCTTACACACACAAACAAAATCACAGAACTCTAAAGCTCAATCACATTCACCATATGGAAATAGGCATACACAGCAATTTATCGAATACTCCAGTCTTTATTTCAAAATCATGCGTATATTATCCAAGAAGAATTTTTCCTCTTACAAAACAAATAGTTATATATCCCTCGTTTCTGAACTGAAATGCTATATCTACGAAAAATTAATAATGACATTGGCAATAACAATCTCCCTAAATTCGAAATCGCCCATCATCTCCAAGAAAATAGGCTAGATCGCTACAAAATTGAACTGCCCTATTTTTATGCTAGATGAATGCACAGGTGGTCATCATTGACCAGCATTGACTCGCCACCTATGAGAAACATGCCACAAGTTTGTTAGAAGTTTAACCATCCTTAGACATCGAGGATCTTCTTCCACTCTTCAGTTTGTGCCCAACCGGCCTGCAAGTATCCAACCTAGGAGAGATTACAGGAAGTTAGCACATTCTGTAATTTTGAATAAAATCTTAATTTAAATGCCTTAAAAATATCATAATTCAACTTATTAAGAAGCAACGACATTTATACCTTTGACCAAGGTTTTGTGGATAAAATTAAGGTTTTATGAATCAAGTATGAAGGTTCATGGAGAAAATTGGAAGGTATTTGGATGGCAAAATAGGTGAAAAATGGTGCCCAACAGGATACACCCCCAAACCCCCTTTCTCGAGGGCGCTGGCCCCCAGACCCCCCTAGGGTTGTGCCGGGATCATAACCAAACCTGGGGTATGGAAACAACTGAATAATAATATCTCTGAATCTAGAGATCAGGCTCCACAACCAACACTTTGCTTCCTGGGTTATCTATCCTTGAACTTATATCCATCCTGGATCACTATGCATGCTTAAGTGTGCACTAGCGTCATCATTGTGTCATCCTCAAGATCTCATACATAATCATACATTCATTAGTATAATCTCAATACTATCAAAACGTTATGATTCTAAATAATCTTAAACATGTATGATCATGATCACTTCATACACAGGTAATTTATCACAAGCATTAGTATTCAAGATTTCAGTGAGGACTTCTTTTACTCATGCATATTATTATTTGACCATAGGACCCTTCTAGTTTTTCATATCATTAATCAAACTAAGAAGCAGAATATGCATAAATCCATGATTTTCCAAAATTATAATTTCATGAATAATCATTATCAATCATACTAAGTATACTTATATAAGATCCTAACACAAGGTAGGATTCTAACTTGATATAGGAAAGACATACCTGAATTACCATGCTTGCTAGTTAAGTCTAACATACCCACATAATGTCTTCTTGTTTTCTTCAATGACATGTGCTAGTAACCTACATATCTCATCAGTTAACCATTGTAGAACCAAAATTATACATACCTCGTAAGTAGAGCTTCTATGTGATCCATGACTATGGATGAGTCTTTGTCTTCATGTCACCATGGTCATATGTTCTTGATCTAGTACTTGATTTGTCTTTCTTGATGTACCTTTCATGTTGTTGGAAACTTGGCTTGAAGGATTGGCATTGATGTCAATCAAGGATATGCAGATGACATGGTCTATGATGGTACCAAGGAACCTAGTGCATATAGCAGCCCTGCAAATATGTTAAAGCACATGAGGTAATGTGAAATGATATTCCTGCAGAGAAGTGATAGTGCATCCATTGGTGTTACTGAGCATCGTGGATCACAACAACAAAGTTGCAAGGGAAACCTAGAAACGAGTTGCATTGGTGTATTGCAAGGAACCAGCCACAGCGAAATCATAGATGTAACTAACAGCTACATAGTGCCTTTTGAAGAAGATGACAAGGATCCAAGCATATGATTTTTGGATCACAACTATCATGAGTCTATGTTTGAAATGTTTAAGCAGATTAATGCAAAGGAACATGTGGTAGGATGGTATAGCACTGGTACAAAGCTTCAGGAAAATGACTTGGATGTGCAAGCACCACATGCACCAGAAAGAAAGGAGTATGGCCTTACAAATTCATACTGTAATCGAGAATCTCCAATTGACATGCCACAAAATCTTTCTGGTGAGAATCATGGTATTCACGAGAGCCCTGAGACAAGAAGAAAAGAATATCATAGACGCAGCAGTATTGACCATTCCCAGAGGAGGAGAAATATTCAAACTTATACATCAGAACAAATTGAATATGGACCTAAGAGATTGGATCATGGCTTCCTTTCACCGAATGATATTCCAACCAACCGTTCTGGTGTAAATCATCTCATTATGGAGCCATGGTCTCATATTGAATATGTTGATGGGGAACTTACAAGGGATGTTGATGTTGATGGTATACTCTCTAGGTTTGGTGCTAGTCGCAAGCCAATCCAAAAGTCGGAGTCAGTGAACGTGGTGGTTGGTTTGATTTTGATGCAACACAAAGTGATGGTAGTAATTAAGTGAAGAGGAGCCGAGGTGGCAGTGACTACGTGGATCATCCACCAGAGATACGAGAACCTTTACTGCTAATAATTCATCATCTTCCAATTGTTGTGACATTTGCTTTCTTTGGCAAAGGAGACATGGTGGTTTTAGATCCCAATTACAAGGAAGAAGCAATGATGGGTGGAAGAATAACCATCTCTATGAATACACATGGAGATGTCTGTACGGTTCAAAGAGGAGGTGGTGTGGGTGTAAGTCAGAGCGAAATTTATTGCTACTATGAAAGTCGTCGACACAACAACTAAATTAAAAGAAGTTTTTTAAGCTCATGATATTGAAGTCTTATTTAAAAAATGTTGGCGGAGTTTAAAATGACATACCTAATGCTTATAAGGACATAATATAAGGTTATAAAAGCCATAAAAATTATATAAAGCGCTAAAGTAAAAAATGCATATATATATAAAGTGGCTTTTTGTGTTATTATAAAAAGTAATACAAAAAGGTTAACAAATGGAGAAGAAGAGCTAATGGTGTTTATCAAGTTAAAAATAGTTATGACTAAAAAGAAAAGAAAAACTTTTGTTTAACTTTATTTACTTATTACATGTACAGACACATCATTACGTGAAAAGGTGTGACTACATGAGAAGACATATTTGTTCATGAAGAGGTGTTAAGAAAGTGTATAAGTATGAAGACATCATTTGAAGGGGTGTATCGGTGAATTATAAATATATCTTGGTGGATATTCTACTATTGATATGGACCTTGTGTTCATTCAAACAGATTGGTGTCTGTAATCTGGTTGGAGCCTGAATGAGGATTGGATTCCTCTCTACATGCTGGGTCATGTATACAAGCTGGGTCTTGTAAGAGAACTGGGTTTCTCAATCTAGCTGGGTCTAGATCATTAATGCTATGTAATGTAAAATCTTATTTAATAAAGAGATATTTGACATATTCATATATGTGTTGTTCTTCATATGTGTTTATATATTTTATATATATGTATAATTGGTAAATGTCATGACTGTTTCATAATACATATGACTGATTGAATTAGTGCTTTGGAAAGATATTTTTAAGTTTTAAGAGACACTGATTCACCCCCCCCTTTCAGTGTCTGAGCCATGTTCTACACATGTTAGCGCACAACATCATCCTCATACAACACCACAGTGCATTAGTACAACTGTAAGTGTCATAACCCTAATCAATGAATGTCTTCTATCATTCACATGAATTCATACTTTTACTAGGGTGACAAGACAAGTCTAAAATTAATCAATATTGTTAATAACCTCAATAATATGAAGACAGACATATCTTAAACTTACTTATGAACAGATTTCAAAACATACCTGTATCTCCTCAAGTCATGCCTGTCAAGATTGCTTGCAGTCTTCTTATGTAAGGCCTTAGCCTCATCTCCCTTTGAAATTGGAACTTCTTCACTTACGAGCATAGATCCAAATCCTAGGCTTTATCAAGTGCCGAGAGGGATCAAATCTCCCAAGGTGCAAACCTCTTCTTCATTAGCTCCTTGAGTGCAATACCTGAGCCACCTAATCCTAAGCTCTAAAGTCTCTAGTTTAAGTCTCATATTTACTTTTTACTTTGCATTATTCTTTTTTGGTTATGGCCGACATAATATTTATTACTTTTACTTTATATTATTCTTTTTTGTTTACTTTGTATTATTTTGTTATTGGACAAACACTCTAAAATTTCATATTTACTTTTTACTTTGTGTTAAAAGTAAAAAGTAAAGTCTCTAGTTTAAGTCTCATATTTAATTTTTACTTTGTATTATTTTTTTTTTGTTTATGTCTGACATAATATCTATCACCTAATCCTAAGCTCTAAAGTCTCTAGTTTAAGTCTCATATTTCCTCTTTACTTTGTATTATTTTTTTTTGTTTATGGCTGACATAATATTTATTACTTTTTACTTTGTATTATTCTTTTTTGTTTATTTTGTATTATTTTGTTACTCTACAAACTCAACAAACACTTGACACATGTTAGAAGATCTCCCTCATACTGGGATGTAGAGCACCTCTCAGTGCAATGAAGGTGTCCAATTCATTCTCTTCTAGGATTAACCCAATCCACTTTGATTTGCTGAAACTCAATCTTGGAGTTGGATTAAGGTTTGTTAGAGAAACACTAAAATTCAAACTTTGAATTTCAAAATTATGAATGGATGGAAAGATGTGCCTTGCTGAGCTGATCAAGCTGGTATACTTCAATTTTGAAAACTGAAAAATTTGACCCCTCAAAATTGTCTTAGAAACTTTCGAATCTACAATTTTTGGTTTTCTCATTTTTTGGTTTTTTTGTCAAAATCCCGAACTAGGGTTTGATAATGCCTTGGGTTCTGCCCAGCCAAAAAGTTTTAACTTAGTCTCTAAACTTTGATTTTTCTGAGGAGCATCCAGCCATGGTCTCAGATTTAAAAAATTCCAACTTTTACAGAAACCCTAATTTTCCACCTTTCCGATCAAAATCCTGAATTAGGTTTTGATGGAGCCCGCGGTTCTTCCCAATCAAAAGGTTTGATCTTGGTCTCTAAATTTCAATTTACTTGAGGAGCATTCATCCGTGGTCTCAGATTCCAGAAATTCCAACTGTCTCAGAAACCCTAATTTCGTGCAGCAGTGACAAGCCAAGAATGAAATTACTCAAAATCCAATTATGTTTTGACAAAAATATATGCCATATTGTTTCTAATGCAACTCTGAAATTTTGGATCCTCAGGTTTTGAAACCTTGTCCTGTGGTAGAATGGCTTGTCATCTTTCCAACCCCATAGATCTGACCTCAAATGGATTCTCCATTAGAGATATATGCCAAGTGTCGCAACATGACATGTTTATGGGAAGAAACAACATAGCGAACTTGTACGGAGTTCCATGTGTCACTGTTTCAACTCCAGCCACTGAAAAGAGGAACTATGAAACTACAGTCCATGCCCCAACTGACACATATTAGGGAATTCCATTTGGCGCTTCCTAGCCCGATATATGACCTTTGTGGCTACGTCACCTGTTTAGGGCTTCAATATGGAAGAGGCAGAAACCCTAACTTGTACAGATCATATCTCACAAAGTACAACATATCTAAGGCTGAGCTTCTGATCAAAGGTACATGAATATTTCATCTTTGTCCTGTAAAATTTTTAGATCCTAAACCTTCGCCAAAACGGATTTATAGCGAAAGTGCCACGATGACTAATTTTTACTATATCAAGCCCTAGCTTCCAATTTGTCGCAAGTGCAACAAATGTCATAAATGCCATACAATGCCTTCCTTTAGGCTAGCTCTGATCCCATGTTAGTTTTTCATCATTTAATTCAATATGATCTAGGATCTTAACTAAGAGAACAACATGTACAACATACCAAACATAAGAGACAAGAGACAAGAGACACAAAGCATTTCACCAGGGAAAACCAAGAAGGTGAAAAACCCCGCAACTTCCTCAGAGATAGAATAAGCACCAATACAAAGATAACCAAGATGAATCCCCAAAAGATAAATGTCCGTAGCATCTACTCCTCATCCACTTGGGCACACTCCTCCTCTCTCTCACTAATGTGAAGTGAGTGAGTGAGTGAATGTGTAAAATGAGAGAGACACACTCTCTATTTATACAATGACTTGACCTGCCTTTTAACTCTAACTAGGTCGGCCCCAACTTAACCACTTAACACAATGCTGACTGGGATGACCCCACTAGGGTGGTCTAATCATTAGAGAGATTTTGAGGTCAAAAAATGGCCTCCTAAGAGATGTACTACAAAAATATGAGATATATTAAAATATTATGAATTGGGGGTTTTATGGGGTAGGTATATATGACAAGTCACCTCCCAAACTATTTTCTATGCACAATATAAATAACCATGGTTGAGTTTATTTTCAAAATTCACTAAAAATAAAATTAATAAAGTAAGTCTACATTAATGTGACTAAGATTCATTGTAAATTCTCAAAAATTTATTGTCCTTTAGCATTTATTTGTCTTGAACTTGCAAATGAAATTAAATAATAATAAATATTTTTAAGAGCTATTTTTTTAATTTTATGTTGACTTTTTATATTTAGTAATTTTCTCATGAATTTAATATAATGTAATTTAATTGAGAATTTATTTACATGTAAAATGTTAATAATATTATTATAATCCACATTGCATTATTATTATTATTATTATTATTTATTAAATCTATTATTATTCTTTATTAGTTTAACATTATGTTATTAAATAGAATGGTGTGAATATATAATTTAAAATTAAAAACATAAAAATGATAATATATTATTTTATAAAAAAATGTGAAAGGACTTTCTTTATGAATTAAGAGTACTTCACTTGAAAATGACAATAATATTATTTTATGAGAAAGTGTGAAAAGACATTCATTATGAGTACTTTACTTGAAAATGACAATAATATTATTTTATGAAAATACTATCATTATGAGTACTTTACTTTATGACTTAAAAGTACTTACACCATTACCTTGGTTAACTATGTGTTTTCATCCACCATAGAAAATTTGACAAATAAGCATTCTTAACTCATGCAATGCCACCTCACCAAGGGGGATGATGTCATCTACTAGAATGTGATTGGTTGTTTTTTATAGTACATTTTCTTTGTTTTGAGGCCATTTTTTGACCTCAAAATTTCTCTAATGAACCATTTAACCCACATAACTCATACAGGGCCGACCCCACCAAGGTGGTCTAATAACCCATCAGATATAAGTTACAACACTTACAATATAACTTGTGACACTTGCAAATACAATGATGACACTTCCAATCGGAGGAATAATACATCTTCATTGGGGATACAATAAAGTATAAATGTAATACATACAATATACAAGTGAATATCTTCTAAAGTTACAAATACATCAACACATTTGAGCCTAAAATAACCACTGAGGAATCTAGATCCATCAACAATTTCTCAAAGAACAACACATGATTTTTCAAGGGTGTCCATGGGGATTTGTATATAGGTATTGGGGCCTTGAGGAATTGGACATGGTTAGTGGTAGAGACTTGAACATTGCGCGCTAAAAAAATATTTTAGCCATCCAAGGCTAAGAAGGTTTCCTTCACCAACCACGCATGGCCTCCTGAGGGTAGCATTGACTTATGATTAATGATGGAGATTATATTAGGTGGGTTTGAGAAATATGTATGTGTATCGATGCATTGGGAATGACATTCTATGTGAAATTCCATGTGTTTGGCCCTAAACAAACCACTAAGGCATCCAAAACCATCAACAATTCCTTAAGGTACAACGCGTGACTTAACTCATGGCAGTATGTATCCAAGTCTTGGGGACTTGGGGGCTTGGACATGGTCATGGGAGGAGGCATGAAGGTCAATACCTAAAGGAATATTCTAGACATATAGAGCTAAGAAATTTGTCTCCACCAAACACACATGGCCTTCTGAGGGTATCATTAGCCTATGATTGAGGATGCCAGTGCAACTAGGTGGTTTTGGGAAGTATGTGCATCTATCAAGGTGTTGGGAATGGATTTCAGGGAGAACGACCATGCCTTTGGTCCTAAATAAATAATTGATGCATATGGAGCCATGAACAATGCCTCAAATTACCATACATGAAGTTTTGGGGTTATCCATGGCATGATATATCTAGGTATTATGGCCTTAGTTATTTCTACAAGGTCAGTGGAAGAGACCTAAACGTAGTACCCTAAAGGAAGCTTCTATCCATCCATGGCTAAGAATTTTTCCTCAACCGACCACATATGACCTTGTAATGGTCTCATTCGCCTACGATTGGGGATGTTGGTTCCATTAGGTGGTTTTGAGCAATACACACATGTCTCGGGGCCTTGGGGATGAAATTCTATAGAAGAGGATCATTTCTTTGTCCATAAAGAAAATGTTTAGGCATCCAAATCCATTAGTAACTCCATAAATAACCATAGATGGATTCATAGCATATCAATGTGACTATGCATCCAAGTCACGGGGACTTGGGGCATTGGACATGGTCAAGGGAGGATACCTGGACATTAGGTACTAAATGGAACTTGTATCCATAAAGGGATAAGAGGGATACCTAAACCAACAACAAATGGACTTCTTAGGGTATTATTGTCTTATGATTGAGGATGTTAGTGCAATTATATGGTTTTTAGTAATATCTACGTGTGTCAATGCCTTGGGAATGATATTCTAGGAAAGGAAACTATGTGTTTGTCCCTAAATTAATTCTTGGGTCATTTAGTGTAATGAAGAATGCATACAGGAATCATTCATGATTTCATAGGTGTATCCATGGCATGATATATCTAGGTTATTGGCCCTAGGTCCTTAGAAATGATCATTAAAGGACACATAATACTCAAGCACTAAAGGAATATTCTATCCATCTAAGGATAAAGAGGTGGTATTCACCAACTACACATTTCCTCTTAACTATATCATTAGCCTATTATTAAGAATGTCAATGTCTTTAGGTTGTTTTGAGCAGTATAGTCTCATGTCATTGGAAATGATGTTCTAGTGAAGAAAACCATTCCATTTTCCCTAAATAATTCATTGAATCATTCAAATACCTAAAAACTACCTAAATTACCATGCATGGCTTCAAAGTGGTATTCATTGCACTATGTATCTAGGTCTTCTGGCATTGGGGCCTTGGACATGTTTACTAGACGAGATCTAAAAGTTAGGCTCTAAAGGAATCTTTAGCTCTCTAGAACTAAGTAGGATTCCTCCACCAACCACAAATGGCCTATGAGGATATCAGTAACCTATGGTTTAAGATGTTGGTGCCATTAGGTGGTTTTAATAATTATGAAGGTGTCCTAGGGCCTTGGGAATGTCATTCTAGGGATAAATATCATGCATGTGGCTATAGAAAACCCATTGAGTCATCTAGAGCCATGCGCAATGCCCCAAAGAACCACGCATGACTTTGCGAGGGTATGATCCATGGTACTATATATCTAGGTCATGTGGTCGTAGGGCCTTATAAGAAATGGTAATGGAGGAGACATACAAAACAATCCATGAAGGAATCTTCTAGCCATCTAGGGATAAGGAGGTAAAATTAGGCTAGGGATTGAGGGTAATGGAGGAGACATATAAATCAATCCCTAAAGGAATCTTCTAACCATCGTCATAAATGAGGGTATCATTGGCCTATGATTGATGATTTTTGTGCCACTGTATTTTTGAGAAATATGCACATGTCGTAGGGTATTGGTAATGTATTTTCAAGGAGGAAGACCATTCCTTTGGCCCTAAAGAAACCATTGAGGCATATAGAGCCATGAAAAATGCATTGAAGTGCAATTTTCCTTTAATTGTGGATATTCATGCCATGATGGGTTTTTAAACACTAACTTAATGGGACTCAAGTCCTAGGACAAGGTTTCCTCTAACAACCACACATGGTCTTTTGAGGATATCATTGCATTATGGTTGAGTAGGGTAGTTCCTTTAGGTGCTTTCGAGTAGTACCTAAATGTCTCAATACCTTGGAAATGGTATTCTAAGGAAGAAGACCATCTGTTTGGACCTAAATAAATTTTTGAGGTATGGAAATATATTAACAATGCCTAAAGGAAACATGTATGACTCCATAGTGGTGTCCATGGAACTATGTATCTAGGTTTATGGCCTAGGTGCCTTTGATATTGTCAATGGAGGAAACTTGAGACTTGGTCCCTAAAGGAATCTTCTAGTCATCCAAGACTAATAAGGTTTCCTCCACCAACCTCACATGGCATCCTGAGTGTATTATTCTCCTATGATTAAGGTTGTATGTTCCATTAGTGGTTTGTAGTAGTCTATAGGTGTCTCAAGGCATTGGGAATGATGTTCTAGGGAAGAATTCCATGCCTTTTGGCTTAAATAAATCATTAAGGAATCCAAATCCATGAACAATTCCTTAAATTACCATGCATGACTTCACATTGGTATTTATGGCACTATGCATCTAGTTCTTTTGGACCTATAGCCTTAGACATGATTATTGGAGGAGACCTAAAACTCGAGATCAAAAATAATATTATGGTTTTGAGTAGTTTGTACCTGTGTCTCAGGGCATATGCTTTGTAAGTCGTCCCATAGTATTTGTTGATCCATAGTTTGTGTTATTGTTGTTTGGCGCATATGCTTTGTAAGTCGCCCGTAGTATTGTTGATCCATAGTTTGTATTAGCCCATGTTTTTGACCCATAGTATTGACACCTAGACTTAGTATATAAGTGTGTGTTGAGGCCTATGAAGGCACCGTGAAGTTATTTGTATTGAGCTTGCTCAAAGGAGGTTGCCCCCTCGAAGTGGCTTGTGATCAATATAAAAGTGATTCTGAGTTTTGTTATTTCTGTTGTCCCATGTATTCTCAATAATTATTATTGCAGGTTCATCACATCTGGTATCAAAGCACTTTCTTAGGCTCGTTGGGTCGAATTTCTGCCATTTTTTTTTCGCATTTGTTGCAAGTTCGGATCTGGGAATAATCCCTATCTACTTAACTGTGGGAAGTACTTAGGCATAATCCCTAAGACTCATTGTGAGGAGTACCATAGGAACCCGAAAGTAGCTGGCCCATTGAGAGGACCTGCCAGCAAAAAGGGAAACTACCCCTACCTGATTGACTAGTTCCCACACGTGAGGTAAACCAAGAGCTGTCGTTTGTGGCAAAGTGGTTATCAATTTTACCTGAGCCATGGAGTGAGGGGTACTAGTGCGCCAATACGCAAGCCGTCAGACAACATTGGTGGCCAAGTGAAACCCCTAAACTGTTAGGAAGCCGAACATACCTGGGGTCCATATCTATTTTCAGAGGAACTGTTGCCGATCACTTCTGCGCCGTTTCAGATCCATTCTGAAAGTCGTTTCAAATCCAGTCGTTTTCGATCCAGTCAGTGCCGCTTCAGATCCTCTGCTTCCGATCACTTTCCACGCCATTGCAGATCTATCTATTTTAGATCCCTTCTGCGTGGTTACAGATCCATTTCTGAAAAAAAAAAAATTAAATAAATAAATTATGTTTTTTGGCCATATCTCCCTTGTTTTCACTCCGTTTACCTTGAAACTTCGCTGACACCCCTGTAATCCCATTCTGCATATTTCATTCCTGAGGACCCTATCCCAAGTTCCACTTCCTAAAGCACGAAATCTTACATTTATCTATTTTTAGGGTTTCCCATAACTTTTTTGGATTTCACCCAATCGCCTTCAAATTTTTCCACCGAGTTCCTTTCCTAATTCTGCTTCTTTGTCCCTCTCTGCCAAATTTTCTCATTCTTTCACCCCGCTTCTGAAATCCCCATTTTTTGCTTCCCTGTCCATTAGAAAGTGTCCACAACCTACTCAAACCCCAATTACCCCTCCGAGTTTTTCCCAAATCCAAATTTTCCTTTAATAAAGCAGCTTTTGTTTTTTTTTTCTATGCATTCCCCCCTCCCCCCCCGAAAAAAAAAAAAATCCTAGTTATGGTTGTCCTCCGCGCAGGAGCAAAAACCATGGAGGTAGCAATCGCAGCCATCCAAGCCAAACTCCAAGATCTGGATGAAAATTTCTCAGCCTCCATCTTCAACATTCAACCATGAACAATAATCGACAGCAAGAATCTTCTGCAACCAATGGGTTCTCTTCTTCCAGCAATTTCCATGGTCCGAAGCTTGAATTTCCTCGCTTCAATGGTACTGATCTGACTAAATGGATCTATCGTGTAGATCAGTGTCTCAATCTGCATAATAGTTTTGATGTCCAAAAAGTTTCACTTGCATCCTTTCATTTGGAATAGGAATCCCTTCAACGCTACCGTTGGTACATCAAGGTTCATGATGAGCCAAAATGGACAGATTTTTGCCAACTCATTTTGCAACGATTTTGTCCTAGTGCTTTTGATGACTTCACCAGAGCACTCACTAAACGTCGTCAAAGTGGCACTATGAGAGAGTATCATACAGAATTTGAGAAACTAGCCAATCACACAGAAGGATTGTCTAATGAATTCTACAGGAGTTGTTTTATCAGTGGTCTTAAGGATGAAATCCGGTCAGAGGTTAAAATGTTCTGTCCCAACACAATGATGGAAGTCCTAGGGTTAGCTAAGTTGGCAGAATACAAGCTTGCATCCCAACAACGCTCCAGACACTCTTTTGTTCCCTTCCAAAATATGGGTTCTCAACGACCTCCCATTCTTCCATCTCCTCGACCAACTCCTATCAAGCATTTGTATGAAACACTAATGCAGGCATGCAGAGAAAAAGCACTCTGTTATAATTGTGATGAGAAATTCACTCAGGGACATAATTGTGTTCAGCAAAAGCTCTATCTCTTGGATATGGATTCTCCGCCTGCCTATAAAATTGGTGAAGAAGCTCCAGATACAATGGATGATCAGGTCGTCGTTCAAGAGTTTCCTATTGACCCCCCATCTCAGGATGACCAACCAGAGATATCTCTCAAGACTTTATCCGGCGTCACCGCCCCCCAAACAATGCGGGTCAGGGGTTACTTCAAGAAGCTTCCTCTTACAATACTCATTGATTCTAGTAGCACAGATAACTTCATTGACTCTCGGATCGCCAAATAGGCTAATTGTTTTATCCATCCTTGCTCCAACTTTGAAGTCATGGTTTCCAATGGGGGCACCTTACCTTGCAAGGGAAAGTGTCACAATGTGCATATCTCTCTGGAAAATTATAACCTGCGCTCTGACATGTTTACCTTGTCTTTAGGCGGATGTAATGTGGTTTTGGGTGTTCAATGGTTATGCACACTTGACCCCATCTTATGGGATTTCGCTGAACTTTGGATGCAGTTTTCCGTCAATGGGACACACCACAAATTTATGGGCTTACAACCAGGGTCTCTCCACATCATCAGTTCACATCGCCCAGAAAAGATCCTTAAGAGGAATTCACATGGTGTCATCACTCAACTCCATTCCATTCAAATGCACCCACCAATGGCCTCCACTACTTCCTTAGATAGATATGCGGGTGTCTTTAATGCACCAGTGGGCTTGCCGCCTTCACGAGACCTTTCCAGTAAGCATTTAGCTGCATCTACATATCAGCAGGACATGATGGCTATTTTGCATGCAGTACAAAAGTAGTAGCCATCCCTATTGGGGAATTATTTCTGCATCAAGACTGATCTCCCGAGTTTGGAAAATTTCCTGGAACGACAGGTCTCCTCCCGAGCCCACCTGAAATGGGTTATCCAACTCATGGGTTATGACTATGCGCTCACTTACCAGAATGGTAAGGACAATATGGTGACAGATGTTCCTTCTCACACATTTGATGACCCAGTTTCTCTTACAGCTATTTCTCTGCTTGTTCCAAATTGGTTGCAATCTGTTCAACGGGGCTATCTCTTCTATGAACTCCGTGCTTCTTCATCAACAGGGCACTCTGGGTTCCTCCAAACGTATGACCGGGGACAATGTAACTTCTTTTGGTAGGGACTTAAAATGACAATTCAACGGATGGTGGTTAACTGTGTTACTTTCCAGGTCAACAAGGGTGAAACAACACTCCTTTCATGACTGGTCGAACCCTTGCCCATCCCTACATAGATTTGGACAACTATTTATATGGATTTCCTAGAAGCGCTCTAGTGGTACAGTACCACATATAAAAGGACACCATATGAAGCAGTCTCTGGATAGGCACCACTAGTTCTTCTTCCATACACCTTCAGTAGCTCCCCAGTTCAGGAAATTGACTCAATTCTTCGAAACCGTGATCAGATTCTTCTCATTCTATAGGACAATCTTCACATGGCAAGAATTCGACTGAAACAACAAGCTGATCAGCACCATTCTGAGTGCACTTTTCACGCAATTGATATGGTTCTTCTTCATCTACAACCTTCCACGCAATCCTCCTTGAAACTCAAAATGCGTCAATGGCCCGGCATGCAACCCAAGGATGCTATAGGGGAACCGCTTCTTCAAATTCTGCATCAATTTCCACATCTCAAGCCTTGAGGACAAACCTTTTTGCAAGGGGGAGGGGATGTAAGGAACCCATGTCTTTACTTTATTAGTGTATTGTTGTTGGACGCATATGCTTTGTAAGTCATCCCATAGTATTTGTTGATCCATAGTTTGTGTTATTGTTGTTTGGCGCATATGCTTTGTAAGTCGCCCGTAGTATTGTTGATCCATAGTTTGTATTAGCTCATGGTTTTGACCCAAAGTATTGGTGCCTAGACTTAGTATATAAGTGTGTGTTGAGGCCTATGAAGGCACCGTGAAGTTATTTGTATTGAGCTTGCTCAAAGGAGGTTTCCCCCTCGAAGTGGCCTGCGATCAATATAAAAGTGATTCTGAGTTTTGTTATTTCTGTTGTCCCATGTATTCTCATTAATTATTATTGCAGGTTCATCACATCTAGGTCTTGTGGCCCTAGAGCCTTAGACATGATTATTGGAGGAGACCTAATCCTCTGGCTCAAAAAGAATATTCTATCCATATAGGTCTATGCAGATTTCCTCCACCAATTACACATGGCCTATTGAAGGTATCATTGGAATATGATTGAGGATGTCAATTCCATTAGGAGGTATTTAACATTATGTAGGTCTGCTAAGGCCTTGGGAATGGAATTATAGGGAAGAATAACATGTCATTGCCTCTAAATAAACCATTTATCCATCCATAGCAATGAATAATGCCTCATAGCACCACACATGACTTTGCATGGGTATCAATTGTGATATCTATCTATGTCTCAAGGTCTTGCATCCTTGGGCATGGTCAATGGAAGAGACCTATAGCTTGATCCCTAAACGAATCTTCTATCCTTTTAGGGCTAAGAAGGTTTCCTCCACCAACAACATGTGGCCTTCTAAGGGTGTCATCAACCTATGATTGTTGATGTATGTGCCATTCTCTTGTTTTTAGCAATATGTAGATATACCAAGGCCATGAAAATGACATTCCATAGAATAATATTGTTCCTTTGGACCTAAGAAAACCATGAAACTATGTATCCAAGTCCATATGTATCTATGTCCAAACCCCTTCAATGCCTTAAACCCTAAATATATATATTGGGAATCTAAGTCCGAACATGACACCTAAAATCACCACGCATGATTTCCTGAGGTTATTATTCATCTACAAGTAGGGATATTTGTGCCCTTATGAAGCTTTATAATTATTTATGGGTCTGAGGGATTTAGAGATGGTTGGGGTAGTAAAATCGATCATTCACTACAACAAAACCCTGTTATTAGCGTCTTTTTTAGCTCCCTTTTTTGCATCCACTAACAATTTTAGTGTATTTTTCTTCATTTTCTATGCAAAGTTGGCGTTATTTCACGAGATGGCACTTTTCCTAGCATTTTTTGCGTCCTTTTTTCAAATTAGGTGCTAAACTGGACGATAATTGCATCCACTTTAATGTCCACTTTAACGCTAGTAATAACGTCGGGCATAGCACCCTCAATAGAGCCTAGTTTTGCTTCCTTTAGTGCCAAAAATAACGTCGTCCATAGTGCCAAGCTTAGTGCCAAGTTTAGCTTCCTCTTTTGCGCCAATATTTAAACCAAGAATTGTGCCTAGTTTGGCTCCCTAACTTGCACCAAGATTCAAGCTAGGATTAGCACCATTTTTAGTGCCTAATTTAGCTTCCTAATTTTCAGTAGGTTTAGCAACAAGTTTTTCATCTACAATAACGTCTAACATAACATCTAGTTTTGCTCCCAAAGTACCACCATGTTTTTGCTCCTAGTATTGTGCCTAAATTTGCTCCCAAAATAGCACCTAGTTTCCCTCCTAGAATTGAGCATAGTTCAACATATGAGTTACTTAATTGATGGGATAGAGGTTATTGGTTATTGGAGTTTAGGGTTAGATTTTGGACGGTTGTGTTAGACATTGATTTTGATGTCTATGATGATAATGAAGATGATAAGGACGATGATGATGATGATGACGATGCCGATGATAATGATGATGATGAGGATGATGCATGTTATTTGCATTATTTGACCCTGAGTGACCCTAATGGAACCTAAGTGGCCCTTTTGGAAACTAAGAGACCATAATTAATCATAAATGACCTTGATGGCATTTGAGTGTCCCGATTACATTTGAGTGACTTTAAAGACATGTTGATGATGATGTTGTTGCATCCTGAAAATGATAAATATATCATTGATGATATGTACTATGTTGACTTGGATGTTGATGATGATGATGATGTCAATGCCAATAACGATGATGTAGGAAATTATAGAACTATTTGATCTTGACTAATCCTATTGGAACCTAAATGACCCTAATTGCATCTAAGTGACCCTAATAGCACCTAAATGACCCTAATAGCATCTGATTGTCCCTAAAAACATTTGAGTGACCCTAATGCAACTTCAGTGATTGTAATATCCCTCTTAGGTACCCCTATTAATTTGTAAAAATAAATAATTATTGAACTTAGTTTCTGGTGAGCAACTCAAGGCCAAGGCCCCACCAGTAAACCTTGTTAGCTATGTCGCTGAAATATAGACTTAAGATACTACGGACGTGACACGACTTTATGATAGGGGCATGCGTCCACTAAGGGAAGAGAGGTGCAAGGGATAATGAAACCATGGGAATTACTTGGTTAATGAGGACTCAATGTCATCATGACTACTAAAGATAATTTATTTACAAATAACTAAGCATTAAGAATGTAGGATTAAGTGGAAGTAGGCTTGCATCTACTCAAGCCGATGCTAAAACACATGAAGTTAACATACATAGGTATGTATTAATTATATATATATATATATATATATAATACTTTATGATGAACATAAAAAATAATTATTTTATATGTATCATATATAAGATATTAAGAGAAGACTAAATGTATATCCTAAGAAGATCTAGAGAACTCCCTATTCGTAAACTTGATGCGAATCAAATAAAAGGTGAGATCAAGGGAGTTAGGCGCTCCAAAACTGCCACTTGCTGAGTGGTAAAGAAGGTAATCCTCTAGTCACCATCTCTCACACGAATCCCTTAACCCACGCCGAGCAATGGAACCTTTAAAGAAGACTATTTTCGATTGGGAAAAGGGAGGACAGTCTCTCTTATTTGTCGGTACTTCTATGTTGGGAGGGAAGGGATGGCTAAATAAAAGAAGCTTAATGCCAATTATCCAAGAGTTTATGTTTTCTTATATTTTTAAACTTGTTCTGCATTTATAAACTTAGTATAGTGTAAGTGATTTTGAAGTTGTAAACTTGGTATAAGTTTATGCGTTCTCTACATATTCAATGGTAGAATTGTAAACCCCATATCGGAACGTTAGAGATGGATATTTGCATCCTTGTGAACTTTGGATAATGCGTGATGTATATCTCTGCATTCTTGTGAACTTTGTATAATGTGTGAGGTAGATATTTGCATTTTGTGCCAGTGTTGATGAATCTTTTTGGAAACAGGGGTCAGGGGTATCATTGCTGTATATTTTTATATTTTTCATATTTCGATTTAATATGCTAAATGTATGGCTGACTAGTGGTCATTTGCTTTGGATTTGCGTTAGCAGTTGAAGAGGTCCTATTTTATTCCACTTTCTGTTGTAAAAACCTTGATCCCTGCGATGTTCCCTTGTATACATATATTTTATATATTGAAATAACTCTGCTTTGTTTCTGCAGGACGTAGTCTTGTTCCCTATGATGTTGCCTTGTATACGTATATTTTATATATTCAAATAACTCTGCTTTGTTTCTGCAAGACACAGGATTGATATCTGCGATGTTCTCTTATTTATATATATTTTAATATTTGCTTGTTTCTGTAGGATGCAGGCATGATCCCTGCAATGTTTTCCTTTGTTACATATCATTTATATTTTGAAATAACTCTGCTTTGTTTCTGTAGGAAGCAGGCTCGATCCCTACAATGTTTTCCTTTGTTACATGTTTGTTATATTTTGAAAAAACTCTGCTTTGTTTCTATAGGACACAGGATTGATACTTGCGATGTTCCCTTATCTCTCTCTCTCTCTCTCTCTCTCTCTCTCTCTCTATATATATATATATATATATATATATATATATATATAGAGAGAGAGAGAGAGAGAGAGAGAGAGAGATAACTCGCTACTTGTTTCTGTAGGATGCATGCTCGATCCCTACAATGTTTTCCTTTGTTAGGTATATGTTATATTTTGAAATAACTATGCGTGTTTCTGTAGGTCATAGGCTAGACCCCTTCAATGTTTTCCTTTGTATATATATATTTTATTTATTGAAATATCCCTGTATAAGTTGAGTTGGGATATATTTCGTATAGATCAGGGATCTATGTAAAATAATTATCTCATGGTATACTCCAGGAGGGAAATATCTAAAACTCTTATAACTTATCTTAGATACTACAGTAAATGTATGTGGTGAGTCAATAAGGGAATAACCTTATATAGGGGTTAGAGGTAGTTAACATACGCTGATAATTAAATATGTACACAATGAATGAGTCGCAAATGCTGCCACCTTTAGTTATTGTCCAAGTTGTAGTTTGAATGTTAGGCTTTGGGAGGAACCCAAGAAGAAGGTAACCTCTGGTTTGACAGACCTTGAGAAGGTGGAAAGCAAACCACAACAATTGTGCTGCAAAGTGTAACCCTTTATTTCATAATTAATGCGACATTCTTTCTGGATGTATCCCATAGAATTGGGTGAACCACGTATATGTTGGGTCTCTCTCATTTTTCTGTGTGTTTTTTTTACTTGGTATATGTGGACTAAAATGGTGAGTAATTATCGTGAAATTTTTAAAAGTAAAGTTAGGAAATACAAATATGTGTATTTAAAGTAATGTTTTTCAATTACGTATAAAGTACGCTATGCGAAATAATAGAAATTGTTTAGACATTGTTAAAACATGTTTTTATGTGATGTGGGATTATAGACTAAGATCTTTGTGCAAGAAAGCAAGTGTTACAAAAGCATTAATGATCTTCACTATAAGTTGTGAAAATCTTAATTGCATAGAATGTTCATATAATAACCTGCTCTTGTTCATGCATGGATTTGTGAAAAGATTATTGTTTTTCAAAATACACTAAAATACTGATTGTTCCTAAAGTGGGTATGTTACATATGGTATCAGACCACAGGTTACAAACACTCGGACTTATTTTGGCTCATCTTGAGGAAGTAGACATAATTTGGTTGAACTAGCAAATAGAGTCCACCTATAAGACACAATGAAAAATTTTCATTTCCAAGGTTCGACAGGAGGTAACCAACAAACCATCTTTAAGTTGCACATAAGTAAGTTCCATTTTCTTAAGCATTATGTTTTAAAAATAGCAAATGGAATATAGGTGCAAAGGATATTCCACAAAGAAGTGCAACCTTATTAATCTAAGGTGTCTAGATTCTATTATCATATAAACTAAGATAGGTTAAATATGATGAGTAGAATATCTATAATGAGTGGACAATATTTTGTAGAATATAATTATTGCAAGATGCTCATTTATAAACATTAGGAATCTAACATGTTCAATTGATTAGATAACAAAGGAAGTAAAAGAAGTAGTTACATTTTTGTAAAGTAACAAAGTTGAGTTTAGGACTAGACTCGTAATATGTAAGAGGGAAGAAAGTCCTTGATAAGAAAAGTGATTGTAATACTAATGTGTGACATTGGAGTACGCTTGTACCCTTGCTTGTAAAGTTTAACAAAAGGATAATGGTTATGATTACCTTAATATATATATATATATATATATATATATATATATATATATATATATATATATTCTAAACTCGTTGATAGGATGCATAGGATGAAAATGTATGATTTGACATTATATATTTCTTATTCCGGTGATCGTTACTAAGGATGTTGGGATACTATGAATTGGATGTTATAAAAGTTATACTTTTATGCGATAGATGTATACGTTATATGTATGGATACCTTGATAATCTATTTCATTTTGGTATATTGATCTCATTTGATATTGAGTGTAATACTAAGATGTGCTAATACAAGCAAACTTGTGGCTTGGCATATGAGCATCATATGAATATGTGATTACCTTATAATGTATGTGGTTATATTTATAAAGGTATGCAAGTATATATATAGACAATTTGTTGTTACTTACATGATGTTAGTGTGTACAAAGAAAAGTTGTATAAAAAAAAAAAAAATTGTGTTGGAAATAATGAAAGCTAAGATTGGAGGTTAAGTGATCATATGTCCATGGGTCATCTTATGAAGAATGTTATTTCTATGTGTCATCTATAAATTTGACATTCCAGTGATTTTACAATATGATTAGCATTGATCATAGGGTATCATGTTTACATAGGTTATAAATATGTGTTGATTTTGCTTCGTTAAAATTTCCAAACATATGTCCTTCTGTGATTATTTTCATCAAGGATTAAAGGTGATTAACACCTTAGGAAATCGTGTATCCTTATGAGTAACGAAAACTGATGTATTGAGTCATAATACATCCCATCATCATAGTTAAAGTTACGAGGATGGACTAATATAGCATTAATTCCCTCACGACATGATATTTAGATATTAGCGAATGTTGTGCAACAACCACCATAGATATATTTTCTCTTACTGATCACTGTAGTACACAAAAGTCTATTTTACACCATGTTAACAAATTCAAAAGATTTTACATTTCGTTAGTAGATGATATTTCAAATAGGTCATCATTACAAATGAGTAATGTTGGATATCATCGCTAATGTATTTTTGAGTACAGGTAATAAGAGGCTCAGATAAAGTTAACTATGATCTGAAACAGAATTCTGAAGAAGGAAGATTGTTTGCGTTTGTAAATTTATTTCAAATTTTTACATGCATAAGATCAAGAATGTTTATGCAGTGTTTGTAAATGCAAAAGAAAACAGTATGAAAGTTACAAGACATAGTTCAACATTAAATAGTCTGTAAACTAGAATTTGATGAATGCAATCGCGATTGGGTTTTAAGGATGACTAATATAATTATTCTCTTGTTATGTGCTAGGGATGGTATAATGCAAATGACCTTACATTCAAAGAAAGAGTAGTGATTGCTAACAAGCAACCTAATTGGACAATGGTAAGACTCCTTGGACGGAGTACGGTGTTGACGAGGTAAATGTCATGTACTACATATCAATTGATTTGATTATTGTTAAACCTTTTATGTAGTAAAAATTTTATGCTGACAAGATAGTCAAACCAAGATGTATATGCACATTGTAATTGCTAGTGTGCAGTGGTATGAGAACCAAAACGAGTAAATTAGAAAGTGGTATGTGAACCAAAAGAACATTCAATAAAATGATTTATTTTATCATGGATTGATGATCTGATAAAATGATGTGCCTTGAAAAAGAGGACAATCAATAAGAATAAGATGTATAATTAGCAGCAAGGGAAAGAACAAATGGTACTTTGGTTCTTTAAGTCAAATAAAACATCAAGATCCACTTTTAAAGGGATCAGATTTATGAATTGAAAACTTGACTTCGATGGTGCAAGACCTGGGCAAACATTATAACACCAAGGAAGCACAAGGCGTTGTGTGGTGTTGAGAAAAAGATATTATATTGCTTGATGCTGGAAGAAAGTCTAAAAATTTTCTCTGTTTATAAGTTCGTCACTTGATTTGTTGTACTACTTGGTGTAATGTTAGCACTTAATGTGCTGATCACTAACACTTAAATGTGTTTTTTATGAAAACCCTGAATAACACCGGTAGGAGATACGCTTGAGAGCTATGGAAATCCAATGATGGGTATCATCCTCGTGTTGGGTATATCATGCATGTTATGAATACTACATGTCTTATAGTAATAGAAAATATTTGAGAAAAGAAGAAGACACCAACAATTGAAATTTTGGAGGTAATCCAGGAGAACACACTGTAAGTGTAGGTTTGAGTATATATTTGATTACGATCAAATGGCATGATGAATGTGTCTACTTAGTAAGAAGATGATGATTTGAAAATACAAATCTTGATGTATGAGGTATACTAAAGTATTTATCATGAATATGACATGCATATATTTTATGATGATAGCAAATGTTGCAGGTGCAAAGGGGATACTCATAGTAAGAGGTAGTGATACCTTGAGGTTGATACAGAAGTACATGTGGAAAGTGAACTTGTTTTGATCAGGACATTGGTATATTTATGATGAATAAAACTAACCAGGATGAAGCATGGAGAAAGAGAACAAGGTGACAGATTTTTCCAAACTGTGGAAGGGCATGAACACTGGGGATGGTGTTATTCTTAAGAGGGGGAGGATGTAATATCCCTCTTAGGTGCCCATATTAATTTGTAAAAATAAATAATTATTGAACTTAGTTTATGGTGAGGATCTCAAGGCCAAGGCCCCACCAGTAAACCTTGTAAGCTATGTGGGTGAAATATAGACTTAAGAGACTACAGACGTGACACGACTTTATGATAGGGGCATGAGTCCACTAAGGGAAGAGATGTGCAAGGGATAATGAAACCATGGGAACTTGGTTGATGAGGAATCAATGTCATCATGACTTCTAAAGATAATTTAGTTACAAATAACTAGGCATTAAGAATGTAGGCTTAAGCGGAAGTAGCCTTGCATCTACTCAAGATGATGCTAAAACACATGAAGTTAACATACATAGCTATGTATTATTTATATATATAGATATATATCTATATATTTAAATAAATAAGTATATATCTAATACTTATGATGAACACGGAAAATAATTATTTTATATGTGTACATGTATAAGATATTAAGAGAAGACTAAATGTATAAGACATTAAGATAAGACTAAAATGTATACCCTAAAAATATCTAGAGAACTCCCTCTTCGTAAACTTGATGCAAATCAAATAAAAGGTGAGATCAAGGGAGTTAGGCACTCCAAAACTACCACTTGCTTAGTGGTAAAGAAGGCTAATCCGCTTGTCCCCATCTGTCACATGAATCCCTTACCACGCCGAGCGTTGGAACCTTTAAAGAAGACTATTTTCGATAGGGAAAAGGGGGAGCAGTCTCTCTTCTTTGTTGGTACTTCTATGTTGGGAGGGAAGGGATGGCTGAATAAAAGAAGCCTGATCCCAATTATCCAAGAGTTTATGTTTGCTTATATGTTTAAACTTGTTTTGCATTTATAAACTTAGTATAGTATAAGTGATTTTGAATTTGTAAAATCAGTATAAGTTTATGCATTCTCTACATCTTCAATGGGAGAATTGTAAACCCTGTATCGGCAGGTTAGAGATGCATATATGCATCCTTGTGAACTCTAGATAATGAGTGATGTATATCTCTGCATTCTTGTGAACTTTGTATAATGCATGAGGTAGATATCTGGATTTTGTGCCAATATCTATGAATCTTCGTGGAAACAGGGGTTAGGGGTATCATTTCTGTGTATTTTTATATTTGTCATATTTTGATTTAATATGCTAAATGTATGGCTGAATATTGGTCATTCACTTTGGATTTGCATTAGTAGTCGAAGAGGTACCATTTTATTCGACTTTCTGTTGTAAAAACCTTGATCCCTGCGATGTTCCCTGTATACATATATTTTATATATTGAAATAACTCTGCTTTGTTTCTACAGGATGCAGGCTTGATCCCTTCGATGTCCCCTTGTATACATATATTTTATATATTGAAATAACTTTGCTTTGTTTCTGCAGGACGTAGGCTTGATCCCTGTGATGTTCCCTTGTTTCTATATATTTTGTATATTTGCTTGTTTCTGTAGGACGCATGCTCAATCCCTGCAATGTTTTCCTTTGTTACATATTTGTTATATTTTGATATAAATCTGCTTTGTTTCTATAGGACGCAGGCTTGATCCCTGTGATCTTCCATTGTGTATATATATATATATATATTGAGATAACTCTCTGCTTGTTTTTGTAGGATGCAGGCTTGATACCTGAGATGTTCCCTTATATACATATACATATACATATACACATATATATATATATATTGATATAAGTCTCTGCTTGTTTCTGTGGGATGTAGGCTCGATCCCTAAAATGTTTTCCTTTGTTACATATATGTTATATTTTGAAAGAACTTTGCTTGTTTCTGTAGGACGTGGGTTCGACCCCTACAATGTTTTCCTTTGTATATATATATATATATGTTATTTATTGAAATAGCCCTGTATAAGTTTAGTTAGGATATATTTTGTATAAATCATGGATCTGTGTAAAGGAATTATCTCATGGTATTCTCCATGAGGGAAATATCCAAAACTCTTATAACTTATCTTACATACTACAATAAATGTATGTGGTGAGTCAATAAGGGCATAGGCTTATATAGGGGTTAAAGGCAATTAACACACACTGGTAATTAAATATGTACAAAATGAATGAGTCGCAAATGGTGCAACCTTTAGTTACTTTCCAAGTTGTAGTTTGAATGTTAGGCTTTGGGAGGAATCCAAGAAGAAGGTAACCTCTCATTTGAGGGACCTTGAGAAGGTGGAAAGTAAATTGCAACAATTGTGTTGCAAAGTGTAACCCTTTATTTGATAATTAATGTGACATTCTTTGTGGACGTAGCCCATAGAATTGCGTGAACCACACATATGTTGGGTCTCTCTCCGTTTTCTTTGTGTTTGTTTCACTTGGTATATGTGGACTAAAATGGTGAGTAATTCTCATGAAATTGTTTAAATTAAAGTTAGGAAATACAAATATGTGTATTTAAAGTAATGCTTTTCAATTACCTATAAAGTACGCTATGCGAAATAATATAAATTGTTTAGCCATTGTTAAAACATGTTTTGATGTGATGTGGGATTATAGACTAAGATCTTTGTGCAAGAAAGAAAGTGTTACAAAAGCATTAATGATCTTCATTATAAGTTGTGAAAATATTAACTGCATAGAATGTCTATATAATAACCTACTCTTGTTCATGCATGGATTTGTGAAAAGATTATTGTTTTTCAAAATACACTAAAATACCGCCTGTTCTCAAAGTGGGTATGTTACAGTGACCCTAACAACATGAGGAAGATGTTGTTGATGCATGATGACAATGATGATGGCATTTATGATGATTTGATTACAAGATGATAACAATGACAATTATTATCACTACATTGATAATGACAATGACGATGACCATGGATATGGTGATAATGTTGATCTCTATGATGATGGAAATTATGATAACGATGACAATGAGGATCATGAAGATGTCAATGTCAATGATGATGATGCATGTGGTAGAACTATCAGATCTTGATTGATCCTAATGGAACTTAAATGACTCTAATGGCTCTTGAGTGACCCTAATGTCACTTAAATGAACCTGAAGGCATCTAAGAATCCCTAAAAGCAATTGAGAAATATTAATGGAATTTGAGTGACCTTAACATCATGATGATGATGACGATGATGATGCATGATGACAAAGATGATAGTGCTTATGATGATTTGATTATAAGATGATAACAATGACAATTGATGCCTACACTCCCAATCAGAGGCAAAATCTCTTGTATGAAACTCATTTGATTAATAGGTGGTTGGATATCTTTTTCATCATCATAATGACCATGATGACTATAATCATGACATTTACTGTAACGATATATGATGATGACACTGGTTATGATTTTGGTGGTAATTTCGTTGTCTAGGACAATGGAAATGATGACAACAACTGTGATGATGATAGTGAGGATAATGACAATTACTAATTATTAAGACACATCAACCAGTTAGGCGAGGGAAAATGTCCTTTATGAACTTCTTGGAAGGAAGTAAGATGTCATCATCACAATGTGTTTGACATGAATGACTATGATCACAACGATATATGATGATGAAAGTGATGATGTTGATACTGATGTAATGTATGATGTTCACGATGATGATTAGGACGATGTCGATGGCAATGTTCATGATGCATGTGATAGCACTTATGGATCTTGATTGTTCCTAATGGAACCTAAATGACCCTAATGTCACCAAAATGGATCTAATGGCATTTGAGTGTACCTAACAACATTTGAGATACCCTAATGGCATCTGATTGACCCTATCAACATGGCAATGATGCATTATGACAATTATGATGGGCTTGATGATGATTTGATAATCATAAGATGGTATCTATCAAAATTGATGCCTACATTCCCAGTTAGAGACGAAATCTCTTTTATGAAACTCATTTGATTAGGTGGTTTGATGTAGTTATCATTATCACAATGATGATCATCATATTGACTATGATGATCGTATATGATGATGACAATGCCGATGATTATGGTGTTAATGTTGATTTCTATGACAATGACGATGATGATATCGACAATGATGGCGATGAAGATAAGCATAATGAAAACTAACAATTACTAAGACCCACCAAACTAGTTAGGTGAGGGAAAAAAAACTTTTAAGGAATTCTTGTAAGGTATTTGTTATAGCATGATTTACCACATCTAGGCAACATGCCTTTTTGTTATCTTATTTACATCATTGCAGATTCCCTTATCCTATTATGGTTCAATTCACATATCCATTCTCAATTAAAACTTCAAAAAATCCCATTTTTATACATGGACATGACCTATACATGGCTAGCCCATTTCCATGTGACTCTGTAGTGTCTAGCCTACGTCCCTATTATTTTGAAGGTAAAAAATAAAAATAAATTTCAGGAAATGTGAAAGCAATTTCATGGTTATTGAATCATCATTTTCCAATAAAAAACTAATGGAACTTCCCTAATTTCCTCCCCAAAAGTATAAAAGAGGCAAGCGGAAGCACGACAAGGGAGAGAAGAATGAAAAACACCCTTATGCTACGCTTTTTCATATTGAAACCATAAACCATTATGTTGTTAATGATGTACTTGATGATGATGATGATGACAATGGAGGAAACGATGGCGATGATGTTGATGTTGATGTACCGTATGATGTTTACAATGATGACAACATCGATGTCCACAATGATGATGCATGTGATATCACTTCTGGATCCTGATTAATCTCAATGGTACCTAAATGATTGTAATGGTGTCTGAGTGACCCTAATGTCACCTAAATGATTCTAATGGAATTCAAGTGTCCCCAACAACATTTCGGTGACCCTAATGGAATATGAGTGTCCCTAAAATTATGACGACAATAATGATGACGCATGATGACAAATACGATGGCGTTTATGATTATTTGATTATAAGATGGTAGTGAAGACAATTGATGCCTATATTCTCAGCCGTACACTAAACCTCTTTTAAGAAATCCATTTAATCAATATGCGGCTGGATTCCTTTTTCATCAACAGAATGATCATGACGATTATAATCACGACATTGATTGCGATGATAAACAATGATGACAATGACGATGATTATGGTGATAATGTTGGTGTATAGGATGACGACGATAATGATAACAATGATGGTGATGATGATGACAAGGATTATGGAAGTGGGATATGGTGCTCATTTTAAATTTTAGAACATTATACATGGTCATTGGTAACCATGATGTGCTTCAATGCAAAACTATAGGGTATTATACCATAATATTTATCTATAGGATCCATGAGACATACTTGTCTCCCTTGGACACCACAAAGGTCCTACAAAGGGAATATTTATAATGTGATCCAAGATATTATTTCCATTTTGAGATTGGAACATTGAGGATGGTGTAATGAATTTAGACATAGACCAAGGTCAAAATATAGGTTTTGGAGCCATAAAGTTTTCATCTAAGACTCATGGACTATGTGTGGGTTCCAAACCATCATAAAATCATTTGCATAGGGAACTCTTGGCCTACAAGAATGATATGGTGTCCATTTCAAGATTTGTGATACCTCTTCCTCTTAAGTTAGGTTCAACTATTCCATCCTTACATGACCCTTCAAGTATATAACCTATAGAAAGGAAGAGACTAAGAACAATGGTGATATGGAGACCAAAGAGACCTAAATACAAACTATGTGATGCCATCATTTATGGTATGTTAAACCTCAACATGGACAAGATATATTACTTGTATACTAAATGCTCTTTATTTATTGCTCTTGTAGAGGAATTGGGCACCACATATGACCCATAAATCCCATAAACAAAATGTATTTTCTAAGACCCCAACTTTTGGCCCTATAACAAGGAATGGACCTCAAGAATCATGTACATCCCATGAATCCATTAGGTCATTAGTATCACCTTAGAATCTATGTTTTGGACCTAAATATCTGCAAATACTATGCAAACAATCCATAGTGTACTTAACAATATTAAAATGGAAATCATTTCCTACTTGCAAGCTAAACATCCACTATATCCTAACTTGATGCCATACATATAGACCATATATAAGAACTATAGGAAAATGTTATTGACTAAAACTCCAATCGTTTTACCTTGGATTGATCTATAAGAACAATTTATTATGTGCCAAACTTGAAATGGCCAACATATCCCATTCACAGGAGAAAGATTTCATTTTTAGGGCCAATGCAAATGTTACGGTATAAGACCCTCAATTTTTAACATACAACTATGCCATATTCATTGATAGCTATCCCTAGTAATTGAAACCTAAAAACATCAACCATATCCCACTCATGGGTTGAATATTCCCTATGCAGGGTGTGTGTGGTTATTTGAGGATTGCACATGGACAATATCTTGCATGCAGAACAAATATTCCCTATATGGGGACTATCTAATGCCCTAATACCTTGTGCCTAACTCATGAGTTATATGAAATTTTTATGGTGGAAGAATCTATATTTTAAAGTTGGACAATGGCTGAGGCCACCTTAACCATCTCTGGAGTGCCAAACCATGAAGTTAGCACCATACTCCTTTTACATGGAATGGATTCTAGGAACCAACCCTAGTGTCTCAATCCTCGAAATCAATAGGACATATAACTAGTATGCTAAATATACCCTATGTTAGGCCTATATGGTGCTTTAGAACATCATGCATTGCCCATGATCCATAAATACCATGGCCTAGGAATTAGGATCTATCTACGGATTGTTATAACTTAAAAAATATCTCCCTTACATGATAAATATTATGTATGCAAGGAATAGTTATGGATTTTGGCCTTATGCATGGCCTTCAAACTCACAACTAATGTTATGATCTAAGATCCAAAATTTTGACCATATACCATGGCCTATGTTTAAAGAACCATCCCTGGTATACTAAACCTCAAAATGGCCATGATATCCTGTTGTTAGGGGATTTAGTGCTTAGGAGGATGAATGATATTTCAAGGAAAAAAATATATAGAAAAATTATAAAATTGTTAAATAATAATGTATAATAATAAGGAAAGGAGTAAATATTGACTAGATTAATAAATTAAGGAGTAAAATTAAATTGAGAGAATTTAATAAAGTTATAATTATTTAGTACTTATAAATGACCATTAAGATAGAAATGAAAATTTTATAATAATGATTCAATAACATAAAAAAATGGGTAACTAATATAACTAAAAAGAAGCAAACTCAGAACAAAATAATTAATTATAAATAAATAAAGTTAACATTTTATAAAGGAGAATAATAAAAACAGAATAATTAATTATAAATAAATAAAGTTACCATTTTATTTAAGACTAGTTAGAATAATGAAAAACAACGAGCATTTTTTAGAAAGTAGGAATAATTTTAATAAATGACATAAGGCATAAAATATAATAACAAAGCGAGGTTAAAACAAGGATCACCAAGAATTTAAAAGTGGGAGAATTTAAAACACAGGAATAAAAAATAATAAACCAAGATGACTAAAATGAAAGAAGAGACTGAAAGGGGAGCTGAAAATCAAGTGTGGTACTAATAGCCACTGAAAAGCTCGGAATTGGGAGATTATGTACCTACTGAGGTTCTGAATACACCAAACTAAATTTGAGGCCCATAAATTATATCCCACAAGTGCATAATGAAGCATAATGAAGTGGAGGAAAAATGGCTTCCACAGATTTGTTGAGAATAGGGCTGGTTGGATTTTGTGTATTCAATTGTAATATCCCATTTTGACCCCTTAGGGTTTATTGGTCTTAATGTAAATATTGTGTTTATGTAGTGTGTGTTTTCCCTAGTGTGGATCCCAAGCCCAAGGCACTACTAGTGGATGCTTATGGTTTAATTGCATAGGAAAGTAATTGACAGTTTGATTATTCATGTGCTATTAAGCCATGAAACATTGTAAATGATGTAAACATTTAAATATTGCAATGAAACACCAAGAAGTTGGCTAAGGGAGGAAACTAATGAGAAGGGGCCAAGTGTATCCACTAGGGAGAGGTGAGGGGGTTATGGGATGGGATTCCATGCTGCCACTTGTCCATTTATGAACCCATTTCACTCCCCATGATGACATTTATTTCTATTACAAAATGTGGTTGAGAAACCGGCTTATGAATTTGATGGAGTGTGGGTGACCCTGCAAATCTGTAGGACAAGATATGGCCTGTCTTATTTTGTCCCCCAATACATTAAACCACCTGGGAATTCGGTCGTCTTGTGACTAATTCATTGCTGACCATGAAACCTCATTGATTCAATCATTCAACACACATTGCAGAGCTAAGAACCATGAGAAGAGAAGGAAAAATCACAATTTATGTGTAAGCCAAAAATTACAGAGTCGAATGCCATGGAAACCCTACTTGTAAACCTCCTTTGATTGGAAAGACCATGAAAAAAAAACCCTGAGATGAATTACAGAGCCGTGAGAATACCTAGAATTCACTTGCAAGGAGTTGATTTGTGGCACAGATCTTAGTCTGCAACCCTGAGAAGAGCCATCTTGATTAACAGAGGTAGAAGATCCATCTTCGACCCTTTTATGCCTACCCTTAATAGCACTAGAAGCGAAGAGGCCCTGATGGATTGTGCAACAAAGAAGGGGGTCTTCCTTGTATTGTGTGAGGTAGGTATTGTGGGTGCCATGTCTGTTGAGTGTTGAGATGCCTGCAGCTATGTGGTTAAGCTGAATAGATTAGCACATCCTCCTTGTTTCCCTTGTATGCTTGATAAACCCACTGTAGGTTGGCTTAGCATCCTTGTTCTCTGGTATGCTTGATAAACCCAACTGCAGATTGGCTTAGCATGGGGATGAGACCTTGACTGTGAGAGAGCCACTAGCCCTCCTTAGTGGATACATAACCCAGCTCGGGGGTGGTCTCTTAGTTGAAAGAGTACAAGCTAGACAAAGACCTAAGGTTGGGTGGAACATTTCTCTCACTTAGCTGGTTTCTTGGGCAACTTCAAGATTCACAGATAAGTGTTTATGTGGTGTTAAATGATGACATTTCATGTGTTTTTTTATGTTGTTTATGTTCAAGTTATTGAATGAATTTTTATATGAATTTGATAAATAAGTAGACTATGTATAAGGTTGAGTAGAAGGCTGAGTGCATATTAAATACTTCATTCATTTGCATGAGTTTAATGCATTACAAATCTTGCATGTGGTGGATATATTGGTTAGACCTAGTTTCATCCACCTTATGTATTTGTTATGCATTGATTATCCTTGTGGATGGATTGTATGGCTTCACCTGTACATGGGGAAGAATTTAGAAGGCACTGTGGTGCTTCATGGCCTCTCTGTGGGTCAGGGGTTGAGATGAAGTCATGGAAGAAGGTAGGCAGAGTTCTTGAAAAAGGTTAAGTTACCTAGGGGAGGTTATGCACAAAAATTGAGTTGGAAAATTAAAAAGGTTAGAACCCTTAGATGGAGAAGATATTTATACCTGTGGATAGAGCTCCCCAGGAGCTTTCCAATGGTACTAGACTTTTCTTATTTGGCTTAAGGATGAGGGAGATATAAACCTTCGAAGTTTTTTGTTGCAGGATGTGTGGTTTCGCATTCCCACATCCGCAATGCGGATTGCGGATTGCGGATTCCAGGGATGAACTTTGGATTCACGTGTTTAGACTTCCTCATTTTCGAGTTCCGCAATGCGTAATTGTAGATTGAGGAAGGGGAAATTTTTCGGAAGGATGAATTTCACGCATTTTCGAGTTCCATGATGCGGAATTCCGGATTACGGAGGGAGAAATTTCTCCAGGATGATGATTTGGACTTCCACAGTTCTGAGTTCTGCAATGCAGAATTTCAGAATGCAAAAGGGAATTTTCACCGTAGTTGTGCATTGGGTTTCCTCATTTCTGCATCTTGGAATGCGGATTGCAGATTTGCAGAAGGGAAATTTTCTTTGGGCGGCGAAGGGAGGCTTCCGAGTTCCAAGTTCCGCATGCAGATTGTGGATCGCGGAAGTCGGGCGTGTAACTTCGAGGTCGTGAAGTTGGATTCCCACATGCAACTTCCGCATTGTGGGTTGCGGAAGTCGGGAGTAGGAATTCTTCAGAGATGTAGATTGGGAAATCCGGCTTCTGAATTCCGCAGTGCGGATTGTGGATTGTGGAAGGAGGATTGCGGATCGAAATCCATTGTAGCTGTGTGTGGAAATGGATCAATTTGGTGAAAAAAAATGTATCAAGGTCTCCCAACACCTCTGAAGGACATGAAGGGGCTTGGGGAATGTGACAGATTGGTATCATAGCTCGTTATAGCACTAATGCTACTTGGACCGAGCTGTGAAGGAAATTGCAAGCAGAAAAGCGCCCATGGCGTTGTTTTAACCTAAAAAAAAATCTTATGGAATAGTTTCCCAATGAATGGTTTCCATATTGCATGGATGTTTTAAGTTTTTATGCATTTTTATGTTTTCTAATAAACGTTCTATCATGCATAGTGATCGTAGCAACAATAGTTGAATCATACAGCAGAGGCCGCATGCAGGAAAGGAAGAATGGTGACCATTAATAATGGACAGGACCCTTATGAGCATGAGGAATATGTGTTTGGTGAGAATGTGCAGGAAGCACATAATGAAACCAAGTCTAATGGAAGAAGAGAGCAGGTACTTCCCCACAACTTGGTGCAGACAATGGTACATTTTAATGAGAAAATGATGAAGGCATAGGAAGAGAAACACCAGATCAATGCTTGCATTTTGCAGATCCTTACAGAAATTCACCAGATGATGAATCTTGGGTCTAACCCAAACAATGGGGGAAAAGAAAAGAGGGATGTAGGTAGTCACTCTAGAGACCATTCTAGGAAGAGGAATCCAATCCCTAGAAGGAGTTATGTGAGTAGGAAGCACAGAGCACATTCCTCCATATCACTTTCTAGCAGGTCAGATGACTCTAAGGATGGGAATCCCTAGGTACACTTCCAACAGGGTTGAGAGAAGAATTAAGTTCATTGGAGTTCCACAAGGAGAATTTAGGTTGGCAAGACCTCCCACCTTTGAGGGAAAATGTAAAACATGTCAATAGGCCGGGGTATGGATTTTTGGAATGAAGAAGTACTTCCGAATGCACAACTACTCATGGAATGAAAAAGCTAGAGTTTCCATCTACAATATGAATGGAAGAGCTTCCATTTGGTGGAAACACCTTATGCAAGTGAAGAGAGTTAGTGAAAGAATGATAAGCTGGGAGCAGTTTAAAAGATATTTCAAGGAGAAATACCTATCAACTAGGTATTATGACAGTAAGAGAAAAGAGTTCAATGAACTCGGGTTGGGGAAGAAAACTATGGAGGAGCATATCAATAATTTCTTGGAATTGTTGAGGTATGTAGAGTACATCAAGGATAAAAGAGTGAAGATTCAATGTTCCTTGGTAGCCTACCTTGGAATTTCAGGGATAGGATTGAATTTGTCAATCCACCAAGCCTTGATGAATCCATTAGAATGGCCATGCATTTCTATGAGAAGAGAAAAGTTAAATATGAAGTTCAACCATCATGGAAAGGGAATCCAACAGGATAGTTTGAAGGAAAAGTGGCTTCAAGCCACCACCCAGAAATCATCCCAGAACCTTTCTACAAGGACAACAAGCAAGGAGTGGATTCAATCCAGCAGTAGCAGCAGATAAAGCATCAAAAGGACCACTTCAGTGTTGGGGTTGTGGAGGAAACCACATGCTTAGCGATTGTCCAACTAGAAGGGAGAGCCACAGGAGCTTCCACAACCTTGAAGAGGCAAGCACATTGGAAGATGTGGAAAGAGAAGCACCTAGAATCTATGCCGCATTGGATGATCAACAAACAGACCACCAATCAACAGTGGTAGAAGTTGAAGGTAAGATTACTATGCAATCTATTTCTGTTTTAATTTATCCAGGATCTACTCATAGCTATGTGTCTTCTAAGATAGTTGAAGGTTTCTCTCTTGGTAAATTAAAGCACAGTAATCCTTGGTTAGTTCAATTAGCCACATGTACCAAGACAAAGGTGAGTGAAGTAGTGAAGGAATGCTCCATAGAGTTGAATCGACTCTTCATAAAAGAAAATTTAAATGTTCTACCATTAGGCTCCTATGATTCCCTAATAGGTATGGACTGGTTGGAAAGACATAGAGCAAATATTGACTACTATGAGAAGGTACTTGAATGCATTGATGAAGAAGGAATACCATGGTTGGTTAGAGGATTTCCAAAGCAAGTTTCAGTGAGGCAGATTTTAGCTCTGTAGTTGAAGAAGTTTTATAGAAATGGATGCCAATTGTATGCACTCCACATATCAAACTCATCATAGGATAAGGGACCAAGGATAGAAGACATTTTGTTGTTGCAGGAATTCCAAGATGCATTCCCTGATGAAGTTCTAGGATTGCCACCCAAGAGAGACATTGATTTCTCCATTAACCTTGTTCTAGAGGAAGCACCCATATCCAAAGCTCCTTATAGAATGAGCACACCAGAGATAATAGAATTGAAGATGCAACTGCAAGAATTAATGGATAAAGAATATATTAGACTGAGTGTATCTCCTTGGGGTCCACCTGTGTTGTTTGTCAAGAAGAAGGATGTAACTTTGAGACTGTGAATAGATTACAAGCAGTTAAATAAAGTGATAGTCAAGAACAAGTATCCATTGCCCATAATTGATGACTTGCTTGATTAGATGAAGGAAGCTAAGGTGTTTTCCAAGATTGACTTGAGGTATGGCTACCGTGAAGTGAGAATAAAGGAAGAAGACATTCATAAGACAACTTTCAGAACTAGATATGGCCATTATGAGTTCACAGTGGTGCCATTTGGTCTTACCAATGCACCTACAACATTCATGTGTCTCATGAATAGTGTCTTTAGCAAATACTTGGATAATTTTGTGATTGTATTCTTGGATGACATTCTTGTCTATTCAAGGAATGAAGACGAGCATGAAGAGCATCTAAGGATGGTGTTGCATGTCCTTATAGAACACCAGTTGTATGCCAAGTTAAGCAAGTGTGAATTCTACCAAAGGAAGGTGCAGTACCTAGGTCATGTCATTTCAGAAGAAGGTATTGCAGTTGATCTAGAGAATATTGAGGCCATAATGGATTGGCCCACTCCAAAGAATGTTGCAGATGTAAGATATTTTATGGGTCTTGTTGGTTACTATAGAAGGTTTATTGAAGGCTTCTCCAAGATATCCCATCCAATCACTTCATTGCGAAGGAAGGACATTAAATTTATATGGTTTGAAAAATGTGAGAGACACTTCTAGCAGTTAAAGGAGTTACTTACTAGTGCACCTATTTTGAAGATTCTAGATCCAAATAAAGCTTTTGTAGTGTGCACAGATGCTTGCATTGAAGGGCTCGGTGGAGTGCTCATGCAAGAAGGGTTTGTAATTTGTTATGAGTCAAGGAAGTTAAAGGAAAAGGAAAGAAAATATTATACACATGACGTAGAGATAGAAGCCATAATTCATGCAGTCAAGAGGTGGAGACATTATCTCTTGGGAAGAAGATTTGAGCTCGGGATGGATCATATGAGTTTAAAATATTTGCTTGACCAACCAAATCTGAATGCTAGGAAAACTAGGTGGATGGAGTTTCTTTGTGAGTTTGACTTGGAAATTAAGCATGTCAAAGGTAAGGAGAATAAGGTTGGAAATGCACTTAGTAGGAGATTCCATATTGCAGTAGTGAGTAAATGTGAATCATATTTCAAGGCAAGGATCCTTGAATCTCAAGCCAGTGATGAACTTTACCTTCAGATCAAAGATAAATTGCAGCAAGGAAATGTGGACAACAAGTGTCCAGGATATCATATTGGTGAAGATGATTTTCTCATTTATTAGGGTACCAGACTGTACATTCCAAATTATGCATATTTGAAGAAGTTGGTGAAGGATGAGATACATCAAATGGCATATTCAGGACACCCAAGATATCAGAAGACTATAACAATAGCAATGAAGCAGTGCTTTTGGCGTGGGATGAAGAAGGATATAGCAGCGTATACTGCTAGATGTCAAAAGTTCCAATTGGTGAAGGAAGAGCATCAACATCCAACAGGATTGTTGCATCCCTTACCCATTCTAGAGTGGAATTGGGAAGTGATTTCTATGGATTTTATAACAAGTTTTGCAATGACAGTGAAGAAACATGGGGCAATCATGGTAGTGCTGGACAAGCTATCCAAGGTAGCTCACTTTATTCCAGTTAATTCCACTCACAAAACCAATAACATTGCAAATATATTCATGAAGGATGTATTCAAGTTGCATGGATTTCCTAAGGCAATAACCGCAATCCCTAACACAAAATTCACTTCCAATTTTTTCAAAGGGTTCTTTCAGGAATTGGGAACTAAGTTGAATTTCAGCACAACATATCATCCTCAAACAAATGGTTAGATTGAGAGAGTAAATCAGACTCTTGAGGACATGCCGAGGATGTATGTGATGGATAAACCATCTAAGTGGGAAGACTAACTACAATTAGTGGAGTTTGCATACAACAATGGACATCAAACATCATTGAAGATGAGTCCTTTTGAGGTGTTTTATGGAAGAGAATGCAGAACTCCAGTGAGTTGGGATAGTCCAGTGAATAGGATAGTGCTTGGACCTGAAATGATCAAGGAGATGGAAGAGGAAATTGTTAAAATCAAGAAGAATTTGAAGGCAACTAACGACATGCATAAGCGTTATGCATATTTGAAGAGAGTGCACAAGGGAATTTCAGATTGGGGTTCATGTTTACTTGAGAGTGAGACCAAGAAAGAGTTCCATGAAATTGGGAAGTTGTGCCAATTTGGAACCTAGATATTGTGGGACATTTGAAGTCCTTGATAGGATAGGGCCCATTGCATATAAGATTGCATTGTCATCTAACATGAAATCCCATATTTTTTTCCATGTCTCTTTGCTTAAGAAATATGTACATGATCCTAATTTTATAATTGGTTGGAATGTGATACAGGTGGAACCCGAGGGAGAGTTCCAAGTGGAGCCTATGTGCATACTCGCCAGGAAGGTTACCTTGCTCTGGAATAGGGTCATCAGGCAGGTGAAGGTGCAATGGAAGCACCTTATTCCCAAAGAGGCTACATGGGAGCTGGAGGATGCCATGCGAGAGGCATTCCCATTTTTTTTTAGTTTTGAGAACACGGAGGACAGTGTTTTTCTAAGGGGGAGTGAGTTGTAATACCCCATTTTGACCCTTTAGGGTTTATTGGTATTAATGTAAATATTGTATTTATGTAGTGTGTGTTTTCTCTAGTGTGGAGCCCAAGGCCACGCCCCACTAGTGGATGCTTAAGGTGTAATTGCATAGGAAAGTAATTGATAGTTTGATTATTCATGTGCTATTAAGCCATGGAATATTGTAAATGATGTAAACATTTAAATATTGCAATGAAACACCAAGACGCTGGCTAAGGGAGGAAACTAATGAGAAGGGGCCAAGTGTATCCACTAGGGAGAGATGAGGGGTTTATGGGATGGGAGTCCATGCTGCCACTTGCCCATTTATGAACCTGTTTGACTCCCCATGCTAACATTTATTTATGTTATGGCCTGCATTATTTTGCCCCTCAATCCATTAAACCACCTGGGAATTTGTTCGTCCTGCAACTAATCCATTGCTGACCACGAAACCTCATTGATTCAGTCATTCAACACACGTTACAAAGCCAAGAACCGTGAGTAGAGAACGAAAAATCACGATTTCTATGTAAGCCAAAAATTACAGAGTCGAATGCCATGGAAACCTTGCTTGTAAACCAAAGTCGTGAGAATACCTGGAATTCGCTTGCAGGGAGTTGAGTTGTGGGACAAAGCTTAGTCTGCAACCCTGAGAAGAGCCAGCTTGATTAACAGAGGTAGAAGGTCAAATTTAGGGTTGGGTTGCTTGAAAAACCCAGTGAAGGATGAAATCTCATAGAACTAGTAGCTGGACCTTTCTATGCCCACCCTGAATAGCACTGGAATTGAAGAGGCCCTGAGGGACTGTGCATCAGAGAAGGGGTTCTTCCTTGTGTTGGGTGAGGTAGATATTATGGATGCCATGTCTTCTGAGTGTTGAGCTGCTTGCAGCTCTTTGGTTGAGCTCACTGGCTTATCACATCCTCCCTGTTGCCCTTGTATGCTTGATAAACCCACTGTAGGTTGGTTTAGTATCCTTGTTCTCTGGTATGCTTGATAAACCCAACTGCAGATTGGATTAGCATGGTGATGAGACCTTGAATGTGAGAGAGACGTTAGCCCTCCTTAGTGGGTACATAGCCCATCTTGGGGGTGGTCTCTCAACTAAAAGAGTATAGGATGGAAAGATCCCTAAGTTTGAGTGGAACATTTCTCTCACAAAGCCAGTTGCGTGGGAAAATTCAAGATTCAAAGATAAGTGTTTATGTGGTGTTAAATGATGACATTTCATGTGTTTTTTGATGTTGTTTATGTTCAAGTTATTGAATGAATGTTTATATGAATTTTATAAATAAGTAGACTATGTATAAGCCTTAGTAGAAGGCTGAGTGAATATTGAATACTTCATTCATTTGCATGATTTTAATGAATTGCAAATATTGCATGTGGTAGATGTATTGGTTAGACCTAGTTTCATGCACCTTATGTGTTTGTTATGCATTGCTTATCCTTGTAGATGGATTGTATGGATTCACCTATACATGGGGAAGAATTTAGAACCCCTCTGGTGCTTCATGACCTCTTTATGGGTCAGGGGAAGAGATGAAGTCATGGCAGAAGGAAGACATAGTTCTTGAAGAAGTTTAAGGTACCTAGGGGAGGTTATGGAAAAAATTCAGTTTGAAAATTAACAAGGTTAGAACCCTCAGATGGAGAAGAGATTTGACCGAGTGGATAGAGCTCTCCAAGAGATTTCCAATAGTACCATACTTGTCTTATTTGAACTAAGGATGAGGGAGATATAAGCCTTGGAAGTTTTCTATTGCAGTAGGTGTGGTTCCGCATTCGCGCATCTGAAATGCAGATTGCGAATGCCAGGGATCAACTTTGGATTCGTTTGTTTAGACTTTTGCATTTCTGAGTTCCACAATGCATAAGTGTGGATTGCGGAAGCGGAAATATTTTAGAAGGATGAATTTGGATCTCCGCATTTTTGATTTTCGCAATGCGGAATTGCGGATTGCATAGGGGGGAATTTATCTGGGATGATGATTTGGACTTCCGGAGTTCTGAGTTCCTAAATGCGGAATTGCGGAATGTGGAAGAGAATTTTTGCTGAAGTCATGCATTGGGTTTCCGCATTTTCACATCCTGCAACATGGATTGTGGATTTGCGGAAGGGAAATTTGCCGTGGGTGATGAAAGGAGGCTTCCAAATTTCAAGTTCCGCATGTGGATTTCGGATCCCAGAATTTGAGTGTGTAGCTTTGTGGTCGTGAAGTTGGCTTCCGACTTTCGAATTCCGCATTGCAGGTTGCGGAAGTCGAGAGTGGGAATTCTTCAGAGAGGTAGATTGGGAAATCCGACTTCTTAATTTCATAGTGTGCATTGTGGATTACGGAAGGGAGGATTGCGGATTGAAATCCATTGTGGCTGTGTGTTGAAATGGATGAATTTGGGGAAAATAAATGTATCAAGGTCTCCCAGCACCTCTGAAGGACACTGAGGAGCTTGGGGAACGTGACATCAATCCAGAAGCCCAGAGTTATAATCATGCTTGTCAAAGAAGGACCCCCCGTGGGAAAAACAATATAAACCCTATCTACTCACATGAAGGAAGGGAACTGCATTATGGATGGTGGGATTTGAAACTGGGAGAGATCGCTCGGATCTAGAAGGGAGGTTTCATTATTCACGCAATTTTCCTCAATCATATCAAGAAGGCCTATGATAGGAATCTAGATCTGGTTAGTCTGTTGGTTGATCCTGAATTTGCAAACGATATGGTTGAAATGTAGTCTATGTGGTGGCGAGTTGTGAATCTTTCGATCAATGCCGGGTACCAGCATTCCATGTATGTCTGCAAGTTTGGGGTATTTTGATTATTATAGAAGAGTGAGTTTTCCTGCAAACCTGGTTCAGGTGTAGTGAGATTATTTCGGTGCTCACACCTATGATAGGATTGATATGCTTGGATTCTTCCATACTGAATGGTTTCTTCCATACTAGTGTCTCACATTTGTTATCATTCTGGGAACATTCATAACATACCCTTCAAACTACCCATTTGCTCTGTGTGCTCAAAACCATCTAGTGCTTCAAAATACAGCATGACATAGATGTGTTTCTCTGTTACTCTCATAGTCATACACTCAACCTGCCACATCTAAAAGAGAACTTGAAAAGTTGCTTAACAAATAATATTTTATGTTGCATAGTTTTCCCACAGATGATATCACCATAATCTCACCCCCCCACACTTACTAAGAACTGTGTCACAAATTCCAAAAGAAATCAAATTTGTGAGAGATAAGCTATATGTAAGAACTATGTCACAAATTCCAAAAGAAATCAAATTTGTCAGAGATAAGCTATATGTATAACTCAGTTCTGGTGACATCTAAAACCCATCCCTGAGAGCCAGAAGTTCATTTTTTTCTGCTCGGGCTATTTGGATAGGAAGAAGGCAAGTTAGACTACGAACCCATGTCCCCATAGCCTTAGATTCCAAGCCCAATGGATCAACCGAACCCCGGATATCCATGGTTCAAATATTTTTACATCAATTCATATCTCTGTATTCTAGAAATATTTACCTTTTTCCTTATCCCGCTGTTGAATAAGAGTTCTCAAGGCATTATTGCAGGCATCCTCGTTACATTTTTTATTAGTTCCTTTGGTGCTTAATATTGCATTGAAAAAAACACATCCTTCTTATCTTCACTGAAGATGACAGGACTGGTTGCAAACTTGTCAAAACTATGGTATATATACTCGAGTGGGGAACAAGATCCATAAATTCTTCTTTCTTCAGGCACTTGAGCTAAAGAAAAAAAATTCGTGCATAGTATTTCTTGCAGTCGTACAATTTATTTTGATAAAACAATTTTCAAGATGTGGAAATAAATGTTATGAGGAACTGATGCAATGAAGAAAACAAGATGATCCTGTGATCCAAAATGCACAATCTTCACTTCCAAATCTCTGATACTTTTGTTCAAGCTAATGGTCCTCAAGTGGCTCATGACATCAGCCAAGACTTATATCTCCCCTGCGACAGAAAATTCAATGGCTTCTCCATCCACCTTCAACATGGCCCTTCTAGCTTCTACCACTTCATGATTATTGAAGTAACCGCTTAATGGAAACTCTAACGTGCACAAGATACACGAACAACATAATTTGGTGACGCAGGAGTAGAGCAGTCATACCTTCCAGGTCGAGTGTTAGATTTGGATTTTCCATATTGAGAGCCCAACCTTAGTTATAGAGATGAAGAGCTTGCATTTCATAAGCAATATCCTTATATAGAATAAGACCCGCACCTGTCGATGTTGTCAAGGACTCAGCTGTAAATGAAGCACGTGATCCAGGTGTACTGTGTCAAGAGCCATAGTCATTCTTCTGTGATAGCACCCACACCAGGGTTCTCCTTCAAATGGTTATGGTTCAAAGAGGGATATTGACTCTCAATCAGAAGGGTTGTTCCTGCTCCAACTTCCTATTGTTGTATGACTTGTGGAAGACAAATAAAAATGATCCATCCACAGAAAGAAGAGATACTGTAACAGGTGAAGGAAGAATTGGTAGCCTGGGTTTCATCATCGGATTTTGATGTAGTTCCACCACACTGACCCAGTTTGTATGATCAATCAAGATCAATGCATCCAGGTTAATATTCCAATTCCTAAATATTTATGGAGATCCACATCCACCCCTGTCCAATCTAGGTTGCTGAAAGATTCATCAAACTTGTGTACTGCAACCTTAAAGGTTAGCTTATAATATAAGGTTAAAAATTGAGTACCTTCATCAATAGACAATAAATCACAACCTCTCCTGAATATTTGTGTAGGATTTATGCATTCTAACCTTCAACCCATGTGCGAACAACTATAAACATACAGGCATGGATCAACGAAATTCTGAATGAATGCCAACTAGTGACTATATTTGAGAGCCACCAATTTTAGTACTCTTTCTATCTTACAGTCGAGGGTGACTAAATTAAATTGATATGTCCATGCAGGAGTAATTCGATACTCAACGTTTTCCCTTAACTCCTCCAAATCATTTTTCAAAGACATCAACTCAAAAATATTCCATGCAATGCTCAGTTTCTCAAGTCTTTCAATTAAAACCTTGAGAAAAACCTGCTCGAAGTAATTACACCAAACATTCTGGACTTCACAACCCTCGATGGACCTGCATATAGGTTTGACTGTGATCACTGACATGTTCCGCTTCATTGCTGAGAGGATTTTGTCTTTTTTCCTATGCAATTTTTCATGTTACAGTTTTACGGTTTCTTTTCCTTCGGATTCAAACTTCTTTTGAAGAGTAATCCATAACTCTTTCCTTACGAATTCCTCTTTGGATGTCTTATATCTTATAAAGATTTGATATTACTGTTTCGACATGTTTATTCGATAGGAGTGTGGCATATGCCGCTTGATCAAGAGTATATGCACCTGCTGACTCGAATTGTTTGAAAATATTCCAAATCTCATCTGGTAGGTCATGCTCAACACTTTTTAATTTCTCTATTGCCGAAATGTTGTCAATGGCCTTTCAACTGAAGGCATGTGTTTGTCAATACCTTCTTTGGTATCGAGGAATGCGACAAAACCAAATTTTCTACCCAAACAATCCAATTTCCTATGGATCAGAGAATTCACCCTATTTTAAACAGCGATGGAACTGCTATTGACAACTTCAAAGGTTCTTTCTGCGTTCCCTTTAGTACCTTTAATACTCAATTTTACCCGCTCACCTGAAAATGAAATGGTGCTACATATGTTTCTTTGCTGAATTACAGTAGCATGGCATTCAAGGTCTCCTTTGCATACGAACATTTCAAAAATTAGTTCTCTTCCATATCTAAGAGGCCCACGTTCAGTCTGGGGTCCTTCAATATTGTAAATAACATGACCAAGATGCTAATCACTAGTAAATTTGACCTCTGATCCGAAAAACATGAGCTTCTTATCACAATCTATGCCTGCTAAGATCTTATTCAAGTCTAGTCTTTGTGTAGTTGATCAAACCTGTCAGTAGAACCAAAGAAACATAATTCTTCATGATGTTGTGAGGACGAAGTCCCATGGGAGGCCTCATCAAAAAATTGCGCTCCCTTAAAGTTCCCTCTCTTTGAACCTCACGAACTGTAATCAATTTAATTCAAGGAATTTTTCTATAAAGGTTGAGGAATAGCTTTATAAGTCATTTCACTACCATAATGTTTGGTTACTTTTGAAAACTATTTTATCTAAGATTGCCGGCTCAATTTGGTGTTCTCAGAGATTTTTTTTTCCAGGTAATGAAAGGTCTCACGTAGCCTACTCCACAGTGTTCATCTTTGTTAGTTCAATGCAGCCATTAATGGATCAAGTCATACTTTTGGAAATTTTATGAATCTTAAAAATAAGAAAGTCCCATAACATATAATAGTGGTGGATTTGGAAATTTGAATGTTCAATTAGATATCAACTATGATGTAAGTGGCCATTTATTATAAATTATAAATGAAAGTGTTTTTTCCCCACACAAAAAAGAAAAATGTATTACTTCAAAAATATAATTACATTACAGTTTGTACTTATCCCTGTAGCACAATACCTTACTGATGACCATCAAGTCATATTTCTAGCAACAAAGACAGCTTATCATCATCCTAAACTCAAAAAATACTGCCAACAAAGACTGATACTGATTGGTGTGTTGGCCATTACAAATACTATTGTAGATCATAATATCATTCCATTGGATATATACAATGATACCCCATCCAGGTCAAAACATTACATCACTAGAGCTCTGAATTTATATATCTTCTCTTGTTCTTTCCAGGTTTGGGTTTTTTATTTGATCTGCCCCAGCTTTTATGAGTTTGTGTATCATAATTTTATAAGAGATAGTAGAATAGATTAATGCAATTAGAGGCTATATTTTGTATATTTGATTGTGTAACCAAGAAGAGGGATGTTAAGAAAGAACACTTAGTATTGATGGAAATTCTTTCATGAGAAAGAAACCAGCGTGAGGCATCAAAGAAAACATTGTGAAAGTTACAATGTATGATGAGCTACTTAACACTGTTGTGGGAACTTAAAAACAAGACTCGTTATTCAGTGAGTGCGAGATTAACAATAGTGGGTTACTAAGGAAGTACAAACATAAGAAAATGTTGTTGAAAGATGCCATGAATGCCTAAAACTATTATTTTTTGAGCTCATCCTTATCCTACATATTACTAGTCTTTTGAAGATTGATATGAACTCCCACAACTATTATCACTACTCACAAATTACCATGAATTTAATTCCTTACAACAGAAAATCCTCAAGTTGACTAAAAAATTTCAACTTGTGAATTACATAGAGAAATGCACAAAAAGAGATAATGGGAATGTTTCATAAATGAACTAATTTAATAAAATATGAATCTTAAAGAGGAGATGAAACCTAAAGCTTTCTATTCTATACATACTATAGTACCAAAGTACTTGATATTAGGGGTTATAGCTCTCTCAATCGATTAACATCCTTGCTCAAGAACACATGGACCAGAAAGGGAGGGAGAACCTAAGAGAAGATCCATATTTTCTATACTTACTAACATGACTCCCAAAAAATATATTCATGTGCATCCATAGTAATCCAAACCATTATTCACAAATATGCAAAGTTTCTTATGTATATAGCAAGTAAGAGTGCATATAACCAAACTGCCAGAATTCCCACCAAGGAATGTGTTTCATATCAGTGTTTTTCCAACATGCCTATTCTGTTTGTTGTTGTTACCGAGAACATATTGGTATGGCTTCCCATAAAACCACCTAATGCTTCTATTTGTGGTTGATAACATAACCAAATTGCTAGAATTTCCAAGGGATGTATTTCATCTCCCTTTTTTCCTTTCAAAATGCCTAGTCTTTTTGTTGATGTTATAGGTCAAGACATAAATGAAATAGGAAAATCATTACTTCAGCTGATAGATAGAGTGAGCGTGGTTGAAAAGGAAACTAGGGAAATACTTTTTTTACACACCAGGGAAAAGTTGGTATTATTTCATGTAGAACCACCTGTTGTTGTTGCACTGGTTGATAAGTTAACCAAACTTCTAGAATGATGTAATTAATGATTTTAGTGGTATCTTTAGATTCTATAAGGATCAACCATTAGAGCATAAAGAGGGCACTAGATAATGAGGAAGAAAGGTTGACATCGATCAATATTCATATTTGGGTATAAGGATCAATCATTAGAGCATAAGGAGGGCACTAGATAATGAGCAAGAAAGGTTGACATCGATCCATATTCATATTTGTGTTGAACTGTTCTCGACAGGATCACTACCATGGTTAATGTTATGGAGCTGGTTTATTGGAAGTTCACCCTGTTTTTACTGTTTTATTAACCAAAGAAGTCTTCCCCCTTAGAATATTAGTTGGAACCCCCAATGATACATAATTTTGCTACAAAGATAGGGCTTCACTGAAGCCTCACCATATACCTTTTGACTAATGGACTATATCTTAGACACTGTCAATACTTCCATTGTTGCTCAATGATTCATATGTACCAGAATGCCAATATACACTTTCCCTATAACGTCTCAGTCTCTGCACAAAAATTTATTTACTCATATCTGCATCCATGCCTTCCAATCCAACGCAAATCTGCATTATTTTTCACATAGTTCTGTCATCATATTTAATGTGCAGACAAATCCCTAAGCCATACATTCATCAAAATCAAAGGTGTATTTTGTTGAACTGCAGATTCTCGGTTTCAGGCAAATAAAATGGGAGCTTCTAGTTTTGGTATCTCAATGTCACGATGCTTCTTCCAAATTGATCCTTTAAGCAGACTATTCGAGATCTTCTGAGATTCTTGCTCTGTTCATAAAAAGAGTGCAGGGAAAACTCATGTGATCTTCTTTAGAGTGACCGCCCTTCAAAACAGTAATCTACAATTTGAAAAACTTTCAACCAACATTTTCTAATTGTGTGATCGGAAGTTGTGATAGGGAACCAGATATAAGGAGATCCACCATTAATGAAAATCCAGAAGTCCATCTATGATCAAAACACTGCAATTCAGGAACCCTAGTCATCATTTCTCCCTCGGATTGAGAGACATTTTCTCTTGTTTATATATGTTGGGAAGACAACGCATTTCCTCAGTTTTTTCGTGGGTGAAACATGATTAATATGCCCATCAGAGTCAAACAATTATTGTGAAGTCAGTCTCTGCTATTTCAATGTGAATATGCTCAGCCATCTTCAGCGTGAGTGAGTGAGCTCAACGATCTTCTGAATGTTAAAGTCTCAGCTAAGACTATGCCTTCAACTTCAGTCTTTCCAGGTGCTTCACACACCGAGGATTTATCATTGCATATAAAAATGAAATCTCTCACTCGTTTCGTTCTTATATCCTTTCTGCATTTACATAATCATTGACAACATTGAGATTTTCCAACACAAAGCATGACTCCACAAAACAATTTCATTATTTCCAAATCCATGATCATAATTTTCCATAAATTCTGAGAATAATGAGTTTTCCAAAATATCATTTTCTTCAGAGAAAGTCGCATATGGAAATTCCATTGAAAAGCTTGAGACTTTAAAAGATGCCTCGAGCAACTAAATTAGTATGCTACCCTGTACTGTGCCAAACTTGGCACAAGACCCAACATTGTCAGTTTTACATTATGTACATGGATTACCAATAACAAAATTGAAGTCAAACTATGAATAGACCCCAAAGGCTCGATTTAATTTAGCCATTTCATATTCTTGTTGTGCTTGGGATAAGTTCCTCTTGCGTGCCTCTCCAATTGATGTGTTTCCAACAGAAGTATTTATATTATTTACAATGCTCACCACTTCTGGAATGTTATTAATAATTTTCCACACAATAGGATGAAGTAACTCTGGCTTGTAAGATGATGTTACAAAATTTGACCATCAGCATTGGTAATCCCATTTGATCTCTGCCTAATGTTTGAGGAATCCATGGTAAGTATAAACATCATAAACTGATACAGTTGATGTTGGATGCTATCGACGCTCATGCATGATTGCTGGTACCTGATTTGCAATTTCATGTTGCAATAAACCATTTTTAATGGAAAGGATCTTTCAACCTGGCACATCTCCAGGTCTCCAACTCCGTGTTCCAAATGTAAACTGCATCTTTTTCCTTTGTCTTATTTCCTTGGCGCTCTTAACACTCGAGCTCTCAGGTGCTAGACGCTTTATATATGCTGTAGGATATACAGGTAAGAGTGTGGATAGACTCTTGACGCGTTGTGCACTATGGAATTGTAGGATTTCCTCTTGGCGCTTTCATGAGCATGCTTTGGAGCTTGGAAACATTAAACTTGGACTTGACATCTTCGACAGCTGGTTGGACTTTGAGACTCCGTGTTTATGACTATGACTTGACTTAGACTCAAGGCTTTTGGTTCGATGGGCCCAATTTGTGAGCAATGACATGTAATTTTGACTTGGGGTTAACACTTGTGTGATATGATATGGAAACGGTTGGTAGAAACTATGTCGGCTTGAGACCTTAAAGCTTGGACTTGAACGTGAAACAAAACGTGGATTTCAACTTGGAGATTGGGCTTAAATCCTTAATTTTTATTAGCCCAAACTTTGCATATTAATGTTTGACCTTGGATAAAGTGAGGAGTAGAATAAAATCTCACGTGGATAAAGTAAAAGGTTTATGCATTATTTGGGTGAAGAAATAATGGCTTCACATTTTTAATAAAAAATATTATTTTATAAAAAATATAATATTCTTTCATAAAATAATAATAATTATTAAAAATTACAATGTAATAGGACAAGGATATAACCAAAGTAACTTACTACTAACACTAACTAGAAAATAATTAATAGATTCTATATCATACCCATTGTCCTTTTTCTTCACACCATATTTTAGGCACAAGTCAATTTGCCCATATGTGGTTTGTTTTTTAGTAGAATATGGGAATAACACATGCAAGATTAACATTTTGTGCTCTTATTACTATCGAACATTAGTTCAATACTTGATTTTTTAGAGATGCGAGTTTGGAAAGAATTGTGTTGTTTGCTTGAGCCATATCATTAGTACTAGAGAAATGAAAATATATTCTCCTGGTTAATATGCTTTTAGATATCTAGGTTGAATAACATGTTATATAGAGAGATTTAATGATATAACAACTTTAGGAAAAAAAATGGTTCCAAGCCAATAGTATATGTGATATCATATTTTTCTTTACTTTATATGTCATCACCGTGATGTCTATTTTTCCTTGCCTCTATGTCTTGCTCTGTTGTGATATGAAAATTTATGGCGTACATGTGTGTGTATGTGTGAGTGTGTGCATGGTTGTAGATACACTTTATATGTGTGGTTACTATCTGTTGATGAGATGATGTTTATATTCATGGTTGGAAAACTCGTGAGAATGCATAAATTATCACACTAATATTTGCAATATAACACAAAATATGCATTATGTAATGAAATTAATACTAATGTTTTAAATTGATTATTTATTGTTGTTTGCAAGAAAAGGGTGAATATGACTCCTTAGATGATCTAGATTATGTTGTCACCAATGTACCAGAGAAAGATATTGCTATTAATGATGCAAATGGATTAGATGATAATTATGATGAATATGATGTTGGGATAGATGAGGATGATGAGGATGAGGATGAGGATGAGGATGATGATGATGCTGATAATGGTGGTGGTGGTGATGATGATGGTAGCCATCGATGCTACTATTGTGATTGTGGATATTTATTGCTTTCTCAATGCTACTAGACATGTATTGTTATTTTGTGATGATCCAAGTTCATATTAAATTCTGGGTCATTTTTATTTCTATGGTGGATTTATGCCGACATATAAAATTTGATTACCCTCGATCATTTTGGCATTTCTATATATGGATATTAAAAAATATGTTTCTTGTGATATTGGTATTTTCACTATATATATCGTTCACTTGTTCTCTTAACCTTAATATGATGATCTCTTTGATAGGTTATTGATGTGATGCTGTTTTATAGTTTTATTTCTTTTGATGAAATATAATGGTGATGTTATCATTATTATATTGTCAATTTATCTATATTGGAAGTTGTCGATGATCTTTTCATGGAAAATTAATATATATGATGATGTTACTACTTTGGATAAATGTTTTATGTTTGTGTTAAATTTCTTCATAAATGCTATGCAATTAATTTCAAAAATGGTATCTACAATTAATTTGAATGTTTCATTATGTTATTTCTGTTAGGATATTCCTATACTCCATCCTAGTCCCACCAGTATTTTGATCATTTACATTTTTGGTCATGCATGCACCTTTTAGGGTTTGCATGCATCCCAGTCATCAGTCTAACACCTAGCCCTCAGTTAGCCAGCCCCCAGGAGCTTCTCACTATTCAGTTTTAGCCCTCTAGTTTCTTAATGCGTCCTTCTTCCTTGATTTTAGGGAGCAACTCGCCCTCCTTCACCTACCAGTCCAGTTGTCACTCAGTTACACTCAGTTACAGTCAGTTACAGTTAGTTACACTCAGTTACACTCAGTTACACTCAGTTACATTGAGTTACACTCAGTTACACCTACCAGAGTTAGTTTGACTGATGGTTGACAGTTACTTGAGCATTGATGACTCCACTGATGATGATGAAGACTTCCAGTTGCGCTCCGATGATCATGAGGACACCTAGTTGTGCTCCGATGACACTCCAGTGATCCTTTGATCACTCCATGAAGGCTAATTCGAATTGCCACCTTAGGCATTCGAATTACTCATGCATTGTATTATTTATATGTCCATTTGTGATTAATAATCTAGCATGACCGAAGTATTATTGCTTCTATCTGAGTTCTACTGTACCATATTATTCTGTTGCTCATTATACTGCATGTATCACTCTTCTTCTATTTTCTTGCTTAATCATAATTACTCTTGTGAGGTACACATCATCTCTTAGATCTGCTGTGAGGATTTTCACATGGTATCAGAGCATGTTGAGAGAATTGTTTATCTCCATTCTTGAGAGTTTTTTGCAGGTTATTACCAAGATTTTGAGTGCAGCAGCTGCAGGAGTTTCTACATTTTTGCAGCAGTAGCAGTTGCAGTTATTCTATATTGTTTTTGCAGGTCCTCTACAGCTTCAATGTATTCATCAGGAATTACTCCTCTTGATCCACTCAACTATGATGAATGGAAACCAAGAATGATAGCAGACTTGAAGATCCATGATCTTTTTTATTGTTATTTTGAAAGAGAGTTCGAATCCCCTGAAGAGAAGATTGACTAGTTAAATAAAAGAGACATGCACTTTGCAGCAATAATGTTTTCTTTGTGTGCATACCAGAGATTCCAATTCAAATACTGTGATGGTGTTGAAATTCCAAGAGAGTTATGGACTCCAAAAGAGATATGGGCTCACCTGGATGGAAAATTGGCAGAGAGAATGAAGGACTTGGTCCCAACCCATTCGAAAGAAAACAAAGTGATGCATTCGCTCCTCTTGATGGTCTCTCAGATCATGAACCAGTATCATCTCATATTGAAGTTGTTGACAAAGAACTTGCAGATTCTCCGCTCATGCTCAAACTTTCTTCTCTTTCTGTGCCAGCTCACACTCTAGATATTGCAGAAGGTCCTAAATCCTCTCTTGCACCAGAGTCTGTTGGTTTGCATCATGATCACATGATTATTTCAGAGTTCAAATCAGCTAATGGAGGTAATGCATTCGCTCCTCTTCAGCAAACATCTCTTTTATACTACTATATGATCATAAATTCATGCTTTCAGAAGGTCATTGAAGAATATGGCCATTGCCATTCGCTTGGGATAATTTCTCATGCATCTATTGGTTTTGATCTCACCTCTCATGGTTCAAAAGAGATCTCAAGAAGCCATCATTCAAGTCTTGTATCTAATTTGGGTTCTAAGCAATTACTGCTTGGGAAAATTTCTCATGCATATGATAGTTTTGATCTCACCCCTGCTGGTTCAAAGGAGATCTCAAGAAACTGTTTTGAAAGTATTAAATCTGATTTTGATTTCAAGCAAACATGTAATAGTTCTTTTTGGCATAATCTCACCCATGGTGGTTCGAAGGAGAAGACAAAGGACTATATGCACATTCAAAAATTTGATCCTACCTCAGCTGATTCGAATCACAAGTTCAAGGATCATTCTAATACCGTTGGATTTGTTCTCATCACATTCGATCTGAAGAGAAAGTACAAGCACATGCTTTTTGAGCATGATCCACTTCTTCCCAAGAAGAAGATACCTCCAGACATACCTCCAGACATACCTCCAGACATATGACCAAGCATCACACATGCTTGAGTTTGGAGCTTTTATTTTTTTATGTGTGCCTTACAGTCTATTTTTTGAGGAGGGGTTATGTTTCCCATGAAATTTTCCCACTTCCTTGGTTTATTGATTGTTATTATTCATTGTATTGGGTGACCTTTGGTCTTAGTTACCAGGGCCCAGGATGGATTAAGGGGGGGTGTTAGGATATTCCTATACTCCATCCTAGTCCCACCAGTATTTTGATCATTTACATTTTTGGTCATGCATGCACCTTTTAGGGTTTGCATGCATTCTAGGGTTTGCATGCATTTTGCATGCATCCCAGTCATCAGTCCAGCACCTAGCCCTCAGTTAGCCAGCCCCCAGGAGCTTCTCACTATTCAGTTTTAGCCCTCCAGTTGCTTAATGCGCCCTTCTTCCTTGATTTTAGGGAGCAACTCGCCCTCCTTCACCTACCAGTCCAGTTGTCACTCAGTTACACTCAGTTACACTTAGTTACACTCAGTTACACTCAGTTACAGTCAGTTACACTCAGTTACATTGAGTTACACTCAGTTACACCTACCAGAGTTAGTTTGACTGATGGTTGACAGTTACTTGAGCATTGATGACTCCACTGATGATGATGAAGACTTCCAGTTGTGCTCCGATGATCATGAGGACACCTAGTTGTGCTTCGATGACACTCCAGTGATCCTTTGATCACTCCATGAAGGCTAATTCGAATTGCCACCTTAGGCATTCGAATTCCTCATGCATTGTATTATTTATATGTCCATTTGTGATTAATAATCTAGCATGACCGAAGTATTATTGCTTCTATCTGAGTTCTACTGTACCATATTATTCTGTTGCTCATTATACTGCATGTATCACTCTTCTTCTATTTTCTTGCTTAATCATAATTACTCTTGTGAGGTACACATCATCTCTTAGATCTGCTGTGAGGATTTTCACAATTTCAGAACTATGAAGTAAATGATATATGCGAACTATTGAAATTAATGAAATAATTATAATAATTTGATATAATAATTATATTAGCATATAGTTGGATATAGTTGTAGGTGTTAAATAGAAAGCCTAATGTGGTGCTAATAAGGAAGCAAAACTAGGAGCTAAAATGGAATCCCACTATGTCATAGATCTAGAAGAAACATTGGATGCAATATCTAGCGCTAAGTTGGAAGTCAATTCCTCTTCTATTTTGGACATCAAAGTAGAAGCCAAACTAGAAGCTAAGCTAGTGGCCATCAAAGAAAAAAAATTAAATGCTTAATGGGAAGCTAAATGCGGCGTTCACGATGAATCAAAACAAGAAGAAATTCAAGGAGCTAAAGGGGAAGCAAAATGTGAAAATAGTGTGGAAGTAAAAATGGAAGTTAAATTGGGCGCTAAAGTGGTAGCAAAACATGGTGCTAATGTTGACATCAATAGAGATGCAAAACTAGGTGTTAAAAAGGATGCAACACTTGACGCTAATGAGGAAGCCAAACATGTTGTTGATATGGTAGCAAAATAAGATGTTACTTTGGATGCAAAACATAGCGCTACATACGAAGAAAAATATGGTGCAAAAATAGAAGAAACATTTGGCGCCATTTTGGTAGCAAAACACGATACAAAAATTGGTGCAAAATTAGAAGTGAAAATTGGTGCTTATTGGAAGTAAAACATGGTGCAAAATGGGATTTTAAAGTGGTATCAAATATGGATGCAATATTGGATGCTAATTTGGATGCAAATATGGCGCGAATGTAGATGCAAACATAAATGCTAACATGGATATTTTGAGGATGCAAATAGGGCGCTAATGGGGACGCCATTTAGGAAGAAGAAGAGGATGATCTCTAGGAAGCAAAATAAGATGTTATTTAGGAAGCAAACCTCGACGTCGTTTAGGAAGCAAAATTGGACGCTATTCTGGAAGCAAAAAAATGGGCGCTATTTTAGACATCAGAAAGGTTGCTATCTAGGAAGAAAAAACATACGCTATTTTAGACTCTTTACATTTTGTACATGACATGTCCCATTTAGCGTCTACTTCGACCACTCAATGAAAAAAAATTACACTAAAAAGGGACGCTATAAATTCCAGGATTTGTTGTAGTGCTTAGTCCCTAAAGGAAGCTTATAGGTATCCAAGGTCATGATTAACACCTAAAAGAATCATGCATGTCTTCCCTAGGATATGTGTATCTTAGAGTGCTAATATGTGTGTGATTAGGGTTTTTTTAGGGTCTTAAGGTCCTCGACATGGTCGGAGGAGAATACTCAACGTGCAAGCTATAAAAGAAGCTTCTAGGAATCAAAGGCCATGAATGATGACTTAAAGCACCAGACATGATCTATCAATAGTATTCATGATTTTCTGAGTGGGGATATTGATGCCATTAAAAGGTTGGTAGCACAAGGTATGGGTCTTTAGGCTTTGCACATGGTTTAAGGAGTAACCCATCTACAAGAATTGCATAGGATTGTAACACAAGAAAAATCCAAAATTCATCCAATTTAAGTAGAGATTCATTAAATTTTCCTTGAAACAAATTTTTAGCCAATGTTACAAGAAAAAAGTAAAAATTTTGAATCTAAGATGATATTTTCAATTCAAATCTCCATCTACACTCTTAGCAATTTGTGATGAGAGTATTTTCAGACAACTCCAATAGTATATTAAGTAGATTACTAGCATCCAAAATGGAAATATGAATCAATTTAAGGTAAGGTCATCATAGAGAATTGGAAACAATGTATTTGATGTTCATGGCGGTGGTAGAGGAGGAGGAAACATCAACCATTGGTGTCACCATTCTTTCAAGGTGAGTTATCTTATCTAGATAGTCCACACAATTTATTTTACAAGCTAAAAAAAGGGGTCTCTCCTTATTTGATTTTAATGAAACCTCCTTAATAATTCCAAGTGAATTATGTGGGGGTATTCCAATTTTTTATAGTTATAAGCACACTATGAATTAATTATGAATGATGATAGTTGTATGTCATTCTCACAAGACTATGGAAACATGTCTTTAGGCTACACGCTTCACCCCATAGTATTATCTTACTTAAGCATGTCAGGAATACATGTTCGAATTCGCCAGTGGTTCATTTCCATGGATGTACAACTCTATTATAAGAGTAACCAACCACTCCTTTTGGGTAGAATCCTTATTGACATAGACACTCATATGTGAAGTAGTTCCATGTAACTAGCACATAACTACTCGATTAAACAAACACCGTTTTGTAATAAAATGTAGTAGTGTATATAATGATCAATAAAATGTACCACATGTGCAACATTTCCACCATGTATGCATATAATTTTTTTAATGTTTCAGGACTTCCTAGCAATAAAAATAATACTATATGGTAATAAAATAAATTAACTTAGATCCCTATAAATTTTGATATTTTAATCATTGATATATTTGTACTTTAAGTTTGTTTTGATGCCTCTAGGTGCTCAATAGATCCATAGTTTCAAAAAACCAAAGTAAATCTCTCTTAACTCTAGATCTATTACACTTAGGGAGGAACCAAATCACCTAAGGTGCAACCATATTTTATATTGCAAAAACTTGATGACACTGTTGTACCTTAAGAAAAATGATCGTTAACTAAATATATTAGATCCGTAGCTAAAATGTTATAATTATAATAACTTAATTAATTTTTAAAATACAAATTATGTTCACTTAAATACAATTTTTAAATATATTGATCAAAGAATATTTTGGTTTTTAAATAAATCATATCAAATTCTTTTATTGTCAAGCATATTTAAATTATAATCCTAACTTTTATTTTAATTGAAAAAAATCACACTAAATCATTTCTTTAGTTTACTTTATTGTACATGATCTTAAAATTAAGTAATTTATGATATGTTAACGAGTAACGAGTACATTGTTTAAGTATTGAAAGTGACTAAGAAGAATTATTGTTCATTTTTTTTTAGACATTTGTCATCACTTCCATTGTTCATTGTTTATGATTGGTTAAATAGAGTTTATAATTATATTTGTTGTCATTTTTTTTTGTTATATACACTAATATTTTTACCATTAAAGTATTCAATATTTTTGTTTAGTAAATTGTAATCATTCATTTTTGGGATTTTTGTTTAGCTTTTTAAAAATTTTAAAATGATTTATAGATATTTTGAAAACTTCAAAAAATTCTTTTAAAAATCTAAAAGAGACTTCTTTTCCCTCTATCTCAAAATAGAAAAGCTATATTGATTATTTAAATTGTTGATATTAGATTGGAAATTTAAAAAACTTGATAAATAAAACTCATTTTCCGATCATCTCAAAAGGAAAAATTGCTTTAATCACTAAATTATTGATACATAATTGAAAACTTTCAAGATATGCCAAAGAAAACTCATTTTCCCATTTATATGCACGAATTTTTTGTTACATTAACGGTGAAAGATGTGAATTTTTCTTATTAGTTTTGAACTAACATTGTCATGGGTTGTTCAGATTTTGTGTTGTCAATAAATATCAGGGAAAATGTATTCAATTATTGTGAATGATTTTTAGCCATCTCTTTGGTTTGAGATTCAATGCTTGCAATGCATTTTTTAATCAATTATCACTTTCAATTTTTTAACTCCGTGTTTTGCTAAAACTGAGCTTAGTTTTATGTCCCTTGTTGCAGCCCACAAGTCAATTTTTTCAAATTTCGTGCTACTACCTAACTTACTTTTCCATGGCCACGGATATTTATATTTATGTACCTAACTTACTTTTCCATGGCCACGGATAGTTATTTGGAATATTCTAAATAACTACGCATGATGTACTAAAAGGTTTTATATTTTAATTAGAGTTAAACATTGTAATTTTTTTAATGTATATGTTTTTTCTCTTATGATTTTTCTATGCACGTTAATGAGGGGAGGGCATGAAAACTAATTTTTCATCTTATAAACCATACGAAATAAATTATTATTTCTTTTAATTTTTTCAATTAAAAAAAAACAATTAAAATCCTAAGAATAAATATTGAGTAACTTATCATTATTATATAATTAATATGAACACTAAATTTATCTAGTGAATACTATAACTATTATTTTGATAATTATTTATTTGTGGTTATTAATTATAAATGAATTAGAAAAAAAATTATGAATTTTCTTGACTACATTAGAGTGAATTGTTTTATTATTATTATTATGTATTAATGTTAAATACATTAAAATCACCAAGTTTATGTACACTATTATTAATATAAATAAATATTTTGCTAATTATTTTTTGATTTTTTTATTAAGTAAGAAAGAATCTGTTATCATCAATAGTGAAATTTTTAATCATGAAACTTTGTTAATATAATTATTTTATTTTTCTAACTTTTTTAAAAGACAAGTGACATTCTTTTTAAATTTTATATGGCATATATAATAAAATCTTATACAAACACAACTTTTCTATATAATAGGTTTGCTCTATTTTTTACACTATTTGTTTTTTTATGTTGCTTTATTCCATATATATATAACTATTTAATAATAATAATTTTAAAAAAAATCCACAATGACAGAAGAATGATATATATATATATATATATATATATATATATATATATATATATTTTGCACCATATATTATTTTATGGTGCTTTGCACCACTTGTTATTTTATGGTGCCTTGCACCATATACATGTTTTTGTATTATAATAATAATAATAATACTCGTGTATTGCAAAGTTTCAATCCATGTTGAATTGGTTTTGGTGTTTTGCACCACAAAATTTCAATCCACCTTACATAGTGGAATGCCACATATTCATTTAACACCAAAATCAACTTTTTTACAAACCACTTTTGCACATTAAGTCTTAGCACCAGTTGCATATCCCCACATTATCACCACTTTGCACCACTATTTGAAAATTGAGGATTTCCCAAATCCTTCACAAATAATGGTGCTAATGTGAGGCTAAAATGCCTCTTTTCTTGTAGTGACCACTTTTAAAAGAGCGGTTGTTACTAGTTATCAGCAATACACTGAGGAAGAATAGTGAATTGATATTAGTAATATTAGTTTATTTTATTTATTAATTTTATAATAATGATGAATTTTATACTCATTATTTTTTCAGCGAAAAAAACTACTATTGATATTCAAGTGAATCAAATAGTACAATGATTGTCTTGATTCATATACAAAATCAATAAAAGATTCAAAAATTGATCAGAAATATAAATAGTACATCAAAGTCCTATCTCATCCCATTCTCCCAAAAAAACAGACCTTCAAAAAAAGTCATTTTTCTAAAATATGTGCACTAAGAATAAAGCTACGAGCATCTGATACATATAAGTATGAAGCCCTGACTTTAATAAAAAAATTAGGTGACTCCACCCGTCAGAATAGCATTATCCATCCATTCCTCCCATATAAGCTGACCTTTAGAACCAGCCAATGCCTGTTTTGATAACTTGTCCGCCAGAGAGTTATGTTCTGTATAAATATGTTCAAAAGTAATATTCTGCTGCAAAGATATTTCTTTTTGTGTCTGGAGACACCAATAACGAAGGTCGGTAACATTAAGCTTGAAATTCCCAGAAGCCCACTTAATTGTTACACAATAATCCCCATACACTTTGATATTTACTAAACCAAATATATTTACCAATTTTAATACACACCACAGAGCCAAAAGCTTTATGAATTAATAATATTACTAGATACGATATGTTATTATTAATATTTGTTTATTACAAATATCAAAAGTTATTTATTATATATAAATACTTATTTAATACTATTTTTTATTAAAAAATAACAACATTATTATTTTTATTATTATTATTATTAATATTATTATTATTTAGTAAAATAGATAAATAAATAAAAAATTCAATAAATTAAATTTAAATAATTAAAATTAAATAAAGAAACAATTAGTAAATAAGATATGTTAATATTAATTAAAAATATTTATTTATATAATATTTATTTGTATTAAAAATTATGGCTCACTTAAAAGTTTACTTTGAATCATTGTAGACTTGATTCGACAACCACATTTTTAAAAGTGGTTGATCAACTTTGAATCATGGTTGACTTCATTCCATAGTTGACTTATAAACAAGGTTGACTTCAATCCATAGTTGAATTTGAAGCAAGGTTTAATTTAATCCAAGGTTGAATTTGAACCATGGTTGACTTCAATCCACAACAACATTTTTAAAAATGGTTGATTAAATTTGAACAATTGTTGACTTCAATCCATAGTTGACTTTAAAGCAAGGTTGACTTCAATCCAATGTTGACATCAATCCATAGTTGACTTCACTCCATAGTGACTTTTAAGCAAGGTTAACTTCAATCCATGGTTGACTTCAATCCATAGTTGACTACAATCCAAGGTTGACTTCATTCCATAAATGAATTCAATCCCTATTTGAACTTTAAGCAAGCTTGACTTCTATCTAAGGTTGACTTCAATCCAAGGTTGACTTCAATCCATAGTTGAGGTTAAAGAAATGTTGACTTCAATTCATAGTTGACTTTTAAGCAAGGTTGGATTGAATCCAAGGTTGACTTCAATCAATGGTTGACTTTAATCCATAGTTGAATTAAATCCATAGTTAACTCCAAGGATGACTTTAATCCATAGTGGACTTTTAAACAAGGTTGACTATAATCCAAGGTTGTCTTCAATCCAAGGTTTACTTTAATCCATGGTTGACTTAAATCCATGGTTGAACTCTATCCATAGTTGACTTTTAAGAAAGATTGAATTCAACCAAATGTTGACTTCAATCCTAAGTTAACTTCAATCCATAATTGACTGCAATCTGAGGTCAACTTCAATCCATAGTACACTTTTAAGCGAGGTTGGATTCAATCTAATGTTGCTTCAATACGAGGTTCACTTCAATACATAGTTGACATTAAAGTAAGTTTGAATTCAATTCATAGTCGACGTTTAAGTAAGGTTGACTTCAGTCCAATTTTTGCTTTCAATCGACGATTGACTTCAGTCCATGTTTGAATTTGATCCAAAGGTGACTTCAATCAATGTTTGACTTCAATCCAATCTGAGTTCAATCCATAGTTGACATTTAAGCAATGTTTAATTTAAACCATAGTTGAATTTTAAGCAAGGTTGACTTCAATCCAAAGTTCACTTCAATCCATAATTTACTTTTAATCAAGGATGGATTCATTCCATCGTTGACTTCTATCCATAGTTGAATTTTAAGCAAGGGTGACTTCGATCCATAACAAAATTTTAAGTAAGGTTTACTTCAATTGAAGGTTGGATTCAATCCAAGGTTTACTTGAAACCATAGTTTAATTTTAAGCAAGTTCAATTGAAATCCAAGGTCAAATTCAATCAAGGTTGACTTCAATCCATGGTTGAATTCAATAAATAGTTGACTTTTAAGCAATGTTAACTTTAAACCAAGTTTGACTTCGATCCATATTTGAATTTTAATCATGATTGACTTCAATCAATTGTTGATTTCAATCCAATGGTGACTTCAATCCATAGTTGAAATTTAAGCAACGTTGACTTCAATCCAAGGTGTAATTATATCTATGGTTGACATCAATCCATAGTTGAATTTAAAGCAAGGTTGAATTCAATCCAAGGTTGGATTCAATCCAAGGTTGACTTCAATCCATGGTTAACATCAATCCATAGTTGAATTTTAAGCAAGGTTTACTTCAATACATAGTTGACTGCAATCCAATGTTGACTTTATTCCATACTTGACTTCAATCCATATTTGACTTTTAAGCAAGGTTTAAATGAATCTAAGGTTGGCTTAAATATAAGGTTGAAATGAATAGTTTAGGTTAAAGAGAGGTTGACTTCAAAGTTTTATAGTTGACTTTTAAACAAGCTTTACATCAATCCAAGGTTGGATTCGATCCATGGTTGACTTCAATCCATGGTTGAATTCAATCCATAGTTAACTTTTAAAATGGTTGGCTTTAATCCAAAATTGGATTTAATTGAATGTTTACTTCAATCCATGGTTGACTTACATCCATGGTTGAATTATATCCACAATTGAATTTTAAGCAAGGTTGAATTCAACTCAATATTGACTTGAATCTTAGGTTGACTTCAATCAATAATAACTTCATTCTATAATTGAATTTTAAGCATGCTTGACTTCAATCCATGGTTAAATTTAATCCATAGCTGACTAGAATCTAAGTTTGACTTCAATCCATATATGACTTCAATCCACAATTGAGTTTTAAGCAAGTTTGGCTTCAATCTAACATTTCCTCGATCTAGGGTTGGTTTCAAGACATAGTTGACATTAATGTAAGGTTGTTTTCAATTCATAGTTGACTTTTAAGTAAGGTTAACTTCAATCTAAGGTTTGCTTAAATCCAAGGTTGAATTCAATCTATGAGTGTCTTCAATCCTCGTTGAATTCATAAAGTTGACTTCAATCCACAGCTGAATTTTAAGATAGGAGGACTTCAACCTAAGGTTGGCATCAATCCATGTTTGACTTAAATCAAGGTGACTTTTAAGAAAGGTTGACTTCAATCCATGTTTCACTTTAATCCAAGGGTAACTTCATTCCATCTTTGACTTCAATAGAAGGGTGACTACAGTCCATAGTTAAATTTTACGCAAGGTGGACTTGAATCTAAGGTTGGATTCAATCGAAGGTTTACTTCAATCCATGGTTGAATTCAATACATAGTTCACTTCTCAATCCATAATTGACTTGTAAGCAAGGTTGACTTCAGTCCATGGTTGACTTATATCCATAGTTGACTTTTAAGCAAGACGACTTCAATCCATGGTTGAGTTCAATCGAAGGGTGAATTGAATCCATAGGTGAATTTTAAGCGAGGTTGAATTCAATCCAAGGTTGGCTTCAATCCAAATTTTACTTCAAACCATGGTTGAATTCAATCCATAATTGACTTTTAAGTAAGGTGGACTTAAATCCAAGGTTGGCTTCAATCCAAGGTTTAATTCAATCCATGATTGGCTTCAATCCATAGTTGAAGGAAATACAAGGCTGAGTTCAATCGATATTTGACTTCAATCCATAGCTAACTTTTAAGTAATGTTGAATTCAGTCCAAGGTTGACTTTAGTGCATCATGCTTAAATTTAGTGCAACATAGATGGCTTCAATCCAGGGTTGACTTCATCAAAGGTTAACTTCAATCCAAGGTTGTCTTCAATCCATACTTCACTTCAATCCAAGGTTGACTTCAATCTATAGTTTACTTTTCAGCAAGGTTGACTTCAATCCATAGGTGATTTTTAAGGAAGGTTGGTTTCAATCCGTAGTTGACTTTTAAGTAAGGATGACCTCAATCGAAGGTTGGTTTAAATCGAAGGTTGAATTCAATCCATGGTTGACATTAGGGTAGCATGGTTTAATATGGTTGACTTTGGTTAACCATGGTTTACTATGTTTAATGATGGTTGACCATGACTAATTGTTGAACATGGTTGATGTAACGTACCCAAAATTGGGATAAACAAACTGTATTACTATAGTTTTAAATAAGCATTAAGACAAACAAACAACAAAAAATTAATTGAAAAGCATGGGAAAAGACCCTTGGAGATTCAGTTCATCCCAACCATAGAATATGACAGCAAATACACTATTCCAACTCCACCCCCAAGCTGGATTACCACCATGAACAATTGAACTAGCAAATCAAATCTAAACGTAGCAGTGTCTCTTTGAGATTCTGTAGTAAATCTAAGGATGGAATTACAATCAAAGGGAGAAATACTCAATAACTTGCCCTCATAAAAAATATCTCTCCATGAACAACACATCATCATGTGCTATCTCAGTGAACAAATTTATAGTTTTTGTCATGTTCTTGTGCCATCTCAATCAAATCTCAATCAATCTATTGATTCCTATAATTTAGGATCTTGTCTGACGGTTGAGATTTGAGATTGAATTTGATTGACATAATATCTCTTGCTTGCACTCTACACTTGTTCTTTGTCTCATGGTGGTGTCTCCTCTTTCAACGAATTGCTCCAAGCATTTTTCATTTTTATTGATAATAATAATAATTGTTGTGCAAAATATCCACTCACACCACAGGTGAGTATTTTGAGTTTTATAACTATTTTACAAATAATAATTGTTTTGAGAAAATTTCAAAAATATTTAATGAAAATAAATCAAATTGTCTTGGTGTATTACATTTCTTCCCCCCTTTTTTTTAATATCATCCTTAGTGTTCTTTATCCAGAGCCTTGTTGCTTATTCTGGAACATGGAAGGATATGCCTCTCGCATTCAATCCTCCATTCCCATGTTGCCTCGTCATGGTTGAAGTGCTTCCATTGTACTTTTCTTTAAGTGATGGCTCGATTCCATAACATAAGTTCATTCATGTCTAGGATTCACAAAGGTTCTTCCTGGAACTCGCCCTCAGGTTCTACCCTAGTCACACCCCAATCAATAATATGAGTAGCATCCTCTACATATATTTTTAATAAAGAAAAATGAAATACATTATGAAATTTTATAGAAGGGGAAAGTGCATGTTGATAGGCTACCGACCCTATCTTGGCTAACACTTCAAAAAGTCCTCAAAACCTGGGTGCTAACTTGGAACACCTTCCCAAGATTAATCAATTATTTTTGGCTTTACCATTAGGTACACATGATCCCAGACATTGAACTCTTCTGGAGTTCTTGTAAGATATGCATAAATTTTTTCTTGATCTTGAGCAACTTTTAAATGTTGTACTTGTTTAATAGTTCTTTCCATCTCCTATACCCAATACCCTCACTAGGTATATGGGGTATAAAATTTTCTCTTTACTATCGTTCAACAAGCACAAATTTATTAGTCCGATTGATCACTTAACATCATAATAACAATTGTGCATACTATACTACAAGGATATTATCATATGATCACATAAACACGTTTTAAGTATTTTCACTACCAAATTTATTATCACATATGGGAAGTATGTAAATAGAGTTTACTAGTTTCTGACGATTAACAGTTCAAGAATTTTAACCAAAAGGTAGAGACCCTCGACTTTCATTATATCTCTTGTGCATTTGCTACCAATGAAATCTTTAATCATTAATAGCCATAACTTCAACCTTGTCTTAATCATTAACTAGAAATTCAACATTATAAAGTAAATCCAATAACTTGAAACAAATCTAAAAATCAACCTAAGGTATTAATTCCCATTAGGAAAAAACATTAAGTCCAATAACTATATAAGATACGTCACCCTTCTATAAAACTTAGATCATTGCTTCTTTTGTAACAACCTCAGTCTTTTATCAAATCACCGCAACCACATATATACAAGAATTATATTAGTGTTGTCTATGCCTCTCTCTCTATAAACTTTGCCTCATGTCTTGATACTTTCTAACATTTCACATACAATGGTTAGTGTTTATTTAGGTATATATCTCTTAATCATTAGTCAACCTACTATGGTATACCAATTGAACTATAACGTAAACCTTCAAGAAACTCAATTCACATGGTAATGATATATAGTCCTTAGTATTTCCTTGCATGTGTAAACCTACTCTCTTAATTAAGTATCACCTAACTATTATGGTTTAAATGTATACTCATAGATAAAGAAACATGCAATGTGCTTTGTGAATTGATGATCCATTGAATTCTATGTAATGATATCATGTAAAGGAGTATCCCAAGATGACATACATTAACACTTTAATTGTGATAAACATTCATGGTGTTAACCAATTTATCTTTCAATAATGAACTAATAGTAACATAAATCAACATTTACTTTTTCCCTAATTATAATATAAAGTATATTTTAAAAATAAAAGATAACAAAATTAAAATTAAAAGAAAAAGATACACTAAATATATGTAAAGATAACCATTCATTGAAAAAGGCACAAATCCCTCTTCGAATGTATTTATATTAAGGGGAATTTCAATGTAAAGCCATCATCATTTCTTCTTCTTATTATCTTATCATTTAATATTGCAGGTACATATGCCAATTTTTTTTAAAGGGTATATGCTTTACTTATTAAACTTTTCAAATACTTTAATCAATGATGTCTTTCCTTGTACATTGGGAATTAATTTAGTCCTATGTGACCTTACTCAATATCTTTTTATGTGAAAGATACACAAATCACCTCCTTTCAGCAGGTCGAACTCGTTGGAGGTAAAGCGCCTTGTAACCAATCGATTGTAGGGCACCCTAGCATTGTTCCCACCTACATCATCCATGGTCTAGACCATGCCATGTCGAGAAAAATTAGCAGGATCATATCTACTAAGGTGTGTCACAACTATAGGACACCTAGGAAGATATGCATTGCTAGCTTCTTAATTGACAATTGTGAATTTCTTATCAAATGGAACCAACTTCCCGTTGAAAATGCTACCTAGACAACAAAATATTTTATCAGCAAGCACTCTTTGCACTTCTCATGCTTCAAAAGCAAGCATGTTGGGGGAAACTTATCATGATCCCTCATAGCCATTTTTCTATAAGTCCCAATTATCAATAAGTGCCATAGTGAATCTAGTTGAGTTATTGAATATAGTCCTACTTAAGCAATGTTCCAAAGGGCCGCCCTTGGTTAATTGTAAATATCATGGAGAATTTGAGCTTGAATTGAGAAATATTCCTTAAGAATTTCAATATTGTCATATCTATGATAATTTGTCTTGTTCAAGTTCCTTGTGCTAAATGATATTAAAACTTCTAATAATCATGGATATTCCGTAGACAAATTGTAGCTAGATCACTACGTAAAATATACCTAGTTGGGGTCAATGCATCCATTCTTTGTCTACTTTTAAAAAAACTGTAAAATATTAGGTTCATTCTTCAGCTGTTCCAACGTAAAAGAGAGGTAGTTCCCGGAGAGAGATAGCCAGCGGTGTTGCCAGAACTAAGCAGTCACATATAAATTTCTTCATTTTCTCTTCAAAGTAATAATATAATCAAATAAGTGAAACACATTCCTACATTTCGTTCAAATATATAACATGTAATTATTTTAAAACAAAAAAATATATATATGAAAATACAATTCTTTTATTTATTGGTGCATATATCGTGACACCATTATACAATCGCACGAGTCACTATTACTAGCAAGAAACTCCAGTAGCAACATTAGTTCATTGTACAGTCTAAATAGAAAGATACGACCCGTGAGTTACATTGGCTACATCCCCTGGAATGCAAGCAATGCATTAGTCACTATGTTAGCTAAACTGCCAATCTATCTTCTCGATAGTGAATTATTGTAATGACCCTTTTTCAAAATTTTATTAAAATGCCAATTTTTCCACTTTTTCCCCAATTTCGACCTTTGACTAGTTTTACTGTTTTGACCTCCAAATCAACCCAAATGCTCCCAAATCTTCTGTAGGAGTGTATGAATGGTATTTAGACTTGAATATTAAGTTCAGGGATGTTTTATGGCCCTCCAAATTCTGCTGCAAACTTGATTTGTATTCTGATCAATATAGGTAATTTTGACTAGTAATTTGTGCATCAAATCCCCCCAAGGTAACACTACAAATGGCCTTCCAAATGCCTCCAAACTCCCACAAATTTATGAATAGAGGTATGTAATGTGTTAAGTATGTGATTAAGGTCTCATATGCACCATTAATTGATTTTTACTACTGTTCTAACTCTCCCACATTCAACAGCAAAAACCCCCAATTCGACCCTTGGGGAAATGGCACTATTTCACCTCTCAATACAAACAAACTGAGTAAAAATGCTTCAAATGCTCAAGTACAGTACATGAAACTTGTATAACATATCCATGGAAGTATATTAATCACAAATATATCAGAGAATCATCCATCCATTCGAAACAATCAACCTTATAGTGTCATACATCAAAGCATTGGGGAAACAGACATTGTTTGCTCATTAATCAATAATTTTGCATATATTCAATGGGTATTTCGACCTGAGAGTTTCTGAATATGAAGAACAGAGAATATGAAGCTATTACAATCATAAAAATATCATATGAATCTCTCCCAATGAGTGCAAGATCTCACCCAAAGCGCAATCCCCCAAGGAGCCCGAATATGCCTTCAAAATTGGAAATGGTGGAGAGAAAATGCTGCACTAAACGAAACCATGAAACTTCCTGTAGCTGCTACCTGCAAATAAAACTCCATTAAATCACCATGAAAGACCTGAGTGGCCTCTCCAAACACCAACTTAGATGGGAATCTTTCACCCTCGAAATTGGCTAAGGCAAGGAACTGGTCATCCACTAGTTCTCTTTTCACAAATGCAATTTTTCTCAAATCATCAAAAGCCATTCTCATACTTGATTTATACATTTTATAACCAAAATTAGCCTTCAAGGGGTCTAAATCCTCTCAATAGATTCAATAATTTTCCATTTAGAAAATATTCCTCATTTGCCACTTGTCTCCTAGTTCCAACCTTCCATCTTCTCCCAAATTCGAATTTGAGTCTCTTTAGATTCCTCCAACTCCATGAGCGCCTTCCTTGAGCCTATTTTTGGGGCTGATATGTCATAATGGTCAGGTGTCAGAAGTCAGGTCTGAATTTTTTCATAAATGTCATAGATGCTTCATTATTGTTGTCATAAAACTAGGGAATCTAGCCCAAGTGTCCATTAGTCTCCAATTTGACTCTTCCCCTCCCATGGAGGATACTATTCCATCCCATTTAGACCTAAGATGCTCAATGCCATGTGTTATGACTTACCAACTCACCCAAGAGTGTTCACCTTCCCATGAATTCGAATTGGCAAGAGAGAGCTCCCATGTGTCATTGAAAAATCAAGTTAGTGTGGGTCCCACCACCTCCATATGTCTCCAAAACCACTTGCCACCTAGAATTTCTCTTGAATTTATTTATTCATCATATTTATTAAATGCTTGAACCCTTCTAATGTCTAAATATCATTTATTAGCTTCCTTATTACCATCCCACATGTGCCCATCCAACCTAGGAAACTAGTAGAATTGAAGGGATTGTCTTACTATGCACTTATTTGAATGGGGACATTACAGTCCTCCCCACCCAAGATTGCTTGTCCTCAAGCAATTTCAAATTTCGATGCTGCAAAATCTTCTCGTCTTCCCATGTGGCATCTTCATTTGGTAAGTCCTTCCATTGCACTAAATATTCTTTGATGATTCTACTCCTCAACCTTCTTTCCCGTGTCTTCAAAATCTTTTCCGGAACAAGTGTGAGCTGACCTTCATCATCCAAAGGAGGAAGTATTTCTGAAGTGATGATTTTCTGACCAAGAGCTTTCTTAAGACAAGAAACATGAAATACATTGTGGATTTTACTCCCTTCCGGAAGTTCTAGTTCATATGCTACTTCTCCAACCTTCCGCACTACCTTGTATGGCCCATAGTACCTTGGTTATAATTTTTCTCCTCCATTCTTTTTGAGAGATGTTTGTTTATAGGGCTGCAACCTTAAATATACTAAATCATTGACTTGAAAGGTTCTCTCTTCTCTATGTCTATCAGCATATTGTTTTTGCTGATTTTGAGCAACCTGCAAATTGTCTTTCAAGAGCTTTAAAATTTCTTGGCTCTCTTCCACCCAATATTTAGCCTTTGGGGCTCTACTATCACCAAATATAATGTCATCAAATGTAAGTGCATCATAACCATATAATTCTTTGAAAGGAGACATTCCTATTGACATATGATAAGTGGTGTTGTAGCAAAACTCACCCAAGTGTAGCCATTTTGCCCATGCTTTTTGCTGCCCTCCCACATAGTCTCTTAGGTATCCTTCCAACCATTGGTTTACCCTCTCTGTTTTTCCATCAGTTTGTGGATGATAGCTAGTACTTGGAGTCAATTTAGTGCCTACCAATATAAAAATTTCTTTCCAAAAAGCACCCATGAATCTACTATCTCTATCACTGACAATGCTCTTGGGAAGCCCATGCAATCTAAAGATTTCTTTGAAAAAAATATCAGCCACTTGTTCAGCACTAAAAGATGATGTAACAACAAAAAAATGAGCAAATTTTGTCATCCTATCAACTACCACATAGATACAATCCTTACCCAAGGATTTAGGCAATCCGGTGATGAAATCCATGGAAATACTGTCCCATTTTTGCTCTAGAATGGGCAATGGTTGTAATAGGCCGGTTGGACATGTAAGTTCTTATTTGTTTTGTTGACATGCTTTACATTCATTCACATACTTCTGAACATCTTCCTTCATCCCCTTCCAAAAAAATCTTTGCCTCAACTGTCTATAAGTTTTGAAGATCCCCGGATGGCCCGCTAGTGAGGAATCATGTGCTTCTTGCAAAATTCGGTACTTGAGCTTGGAGTTATGAACTAAATAAATTCTTCCCTTATAATATATCATCCCATTCAAAATCCTATAATTATCATCCCCTTTGATTCCATCCAACACATCACAAGCAAATTTGTCTTTGGCATATTCAACTAGTAACATGTTTTTCCAATCCTTGGCAATATCCATGAGAGAAAAAGAAGACCTTCTTGACAAAGCATCTGCTACTATATTATTATTTCCTTTGACATATTCAATATCAAAATCATAAGCTTGAATCTTGCTTACCCACTTTTGTTTCCTTTCATTTAGATCTTTTTGGGTGAGAAAGTGTCTTAGACTATTGTGGTCAGTTTTCACCACAAACTTGCTGCCCACCATGTATTGTCTGAATTTGGCCAATGCATGCATAATGACTAGCATTTCTTTATCATAGATGGAGTAAATGTTTTCATGAGGCTGCAACTTTTTGCTCTCAAAGGCTATGAGGTGTTGGCCTTGCTTTAGGACAGCCCCTATTCCTCCACCTGAAGCATCACATTCCACAACAAAAGGTTTAGTAAAATCAGGAAGTGCAAGTATGGGACAACTACTCATTACCTCTTTCATTTTTTGGAAGGCCTTTTCAGCCTCTTCATCCCACTTGAAAGCATCCTTCTTAGTCAAATTAGTGAGTGGAGAATTCAACTTGGAGAACCCTTTCACAAATTTTCTGTAGTAGGTGCATATGCCAATAAAGCCTCTCAATTCGGTAATATTTTTTGGTGATGGCCATTCCAAGATAGCCCTGATTTTTTCCATGTGTACTTTCACTCCTTCTTTCCCAATAATGTGCCTAAGATACAGTAGTTCTTTCATTCCAAATTCACATTTTGATAATTTAGCAAATAAGGACTCTTCTTGAAGATTTTCAGCACAATCTCTAACTGCTGCAAATGCTCTTCCCATGTTTTACTGTAAATGAGAATATCATCAAAGAAAACCAAAACAAACCTTCTTATTTGCTTGCAAAATATCCTGTTCATACATGCTTGAAAGGTGGCTGGAGCATTGGTTAACCCAAAAGGCATGACAACAAATTCAAAGTGGCCAAAATGACATCGAAAAGCGGTCTTTTGCACATCTTCATCTTTCATTTGAATTTGGTGATACCCTGATCTAAGGTCAATTTTTGAGAAGTATTTGGCCCCATGCAGCTCATCCATGAGCTCATCAATCCTAGGAATAGGATACCTATTCTTTATAGTCTTTTTGTTCAAGACTCTAAAATCTATGCACATTCTCAATGTTCCATCTTTTTTCTTCACTAGCACTACTGAAGAAGCATAAGGGCTAGAGCTTGGTCTAATGAGTCCCAACTCTAGGAGTTCTTGGATAGCTTTTTCAATCTCATCTCTAAAACTTTTAGGATTTCTATAAGGTGGTATCTGAATGGGTGAAGTACCCTCCTCCAAAACAATACTGTTCTCAACCCCCCTATCCAGTGGCCTACCATGTGGAAGGTCTCTAAAAACCTTTTCATATTTTTGCAAAAGTCTCTCTATCTTCTTTGGGTGTTTGACAATATTTATAGTTGGCTTGGGAGATGTAATATGACATTCGGTAACCCATTCTATATCCCCATGCCTCAATATAGATCTCATGCTATTGCAAGTCACTACTTGATTTGGATAAGTCTGTTTCCCTCTCACAACTCTTTGTACTCCTTTTGAATCTTGGAATTTCATTTCGAGAATTTGATAATTTACTGTATGCTCTCCTATTGAATACAACCATTGCACTCCCAAAACCACATTAGTATCAGCAACATCAACCACATAAAAACTATCAACAAAAGTATAGTTACCTATGGTGACTTGCAGCTTTGGAACCCATGTTTTGCATTGCATTGTGTTGTGACCGGGAATGACAACTGTGAAGCCATCAAATGGTTCAATAGGTATCTTTCTTTTCTCTACCATATCTGCATCAATGAAGTTATGAGTGGCTCCTCCATCTACCAAAACTAAAGTTCTTTGTCCTTGTACCACACCTTTGCATCGGATAGTATGATAGCGAGGTACTACTGAAAGCACTGCCATTCTTGCTTTGTCCGGTGAAGGCTGATTTTCTTCTTGTCTTTTCTATTCTACTGTTGTCTCATATTCCTCTTCTTGATCTGAAATATGTCCATCTCCATCCATGCCCCCATCATACCCCTCATTATCAGAAAATACTTCTATCTATTGAGCCTTTCCTTTGGTACATTTGTGCCCTGGTCTCCATGGTTGGAAGCATGTGAAGCATAGTTTCTTTTTTCTAAGTTCATCCCTGTTTAGTCCCTCTTTTTTATTCCTCTCAAATGACTCTCTTTTCCAAGGTTTCTTATCATATCCATCCCTTTTCCAAGGTTTCTTTTCAAATTTATAGTTAGGCTTAGCAGGAAATATCGTTCTAGGAAGCACATTTTGGAGATCCCCAGTCAAGCTCATTGCATCTTTTAATGTAGTTGGCTTGTGGGATTTGACCAAACCTCTTAAGGGTTCAGCCAAACCTTCAGTGAACAGAAATACTAATATTCCCATAGATACATCAGCCACCTTGACTGATAATTTTTGAAATTCCATCATATATTCAGTAGAGGACCCAGTTTGCTTCAATTGAGCTAGTTCTTTGAAAGGCAATTCTGGATCTTTTTGTTCAAATCTTTCTAGTACCCTGTCAACAAATTCTCCATATGTTTTAACCTGATTATGACCCAAGTTTTTCAGCCCATGAAACCACCATTCATTGGCATCTCCTTCCAAATGCAAAATGGCCATTTTTAATGCATCCTCATCCAACATAGGATTCAGCTGAAAATATACATCCAATTTTTGCACCCAAGTGTTAGCAGAATTTTGAGAAGAACCATCAAAAGTAGGAAGTGACATTTTTCCAATAGAACTATTTAATTCTTTGTTTTGGAATGGACTCCTATTGTCTCCCTTCCTATTAATTTTTTTCATAGCATCAATGTAGTCACTGAGTGGTACACCTATTTTACACTCTTCATTCAAATCATTCCAATCATTTACTAGTTTCTTGTAATCCAATTCAAGATTGGGCTCTTCTTTGGGTGTGAGAAATTTAGGTGCAGTAGGCCTTTGTGTGCTTTGACATTCATCAGGTCTATTATGAGGTCCTGTACTTGAGAAAATATGCTCATTCCCTTTCATCTTTTCCCTTGAGTGTGAACCACTATTATCTCCTATTATCCCTTTGCTTTGAAGCTGGCTAATCAACAATTCGAATCCTTGCAACAATTTATCACCTATCCTATCCATATTTGCTGACAGTTTAGAGAAACATGGATCTAAGGTTGCAATAATTTCCTCCTTATGTTTTAATTTGTCATCCTCCTCTCTACCCATGGTTTCAGTGAAAGACTCCTCTTCTTCTACTACCTCTTCTTCAACAAAAACCTCTTCAACTACTGGTTCAAAGGGTGGTGGATTATTCTTTTGACTTCTTGTTAAGACCATCAAGTTCCAAGAACATGCTCTGATACCACTTGTAATGACCCTTTTTCAAAATTTTATTAAAATGCCAATTTTTCCACTTTTTCCCCAATTTCGACCTTTGACTAGTTTTACTGTTTTGACCTCCAAATCAACCCAAATGCTCCCAAATCTTCTGTAGGATTGTATGAATGGTATTTAGACTTGAATATTAGGTTCATGGATGTTTTATGGCCCTCCAAATGCTGCTGAAAACTTGATTTGTATTCTGATCAATATAGGTAATTTTGACTAGTAATTTGTGCATCAAATCCCCCCGGGGTAACACTGCAAATGGCCTTCCAAATGCCTCCAAAATCCCACAAATTTATGAAAAGAGGTATGTAATGTGTTAAGTATGTGATTAAGGTCTCATATGCACCATTAATTGATTTTTAATAATTTTCTAACTTTCTCACATTCAACAGCAAAAACCCCCAATTCGACCCTTGGGGAAATGACACTATTTCACCTCTCAATACAAACAAACTGAGTAAAAATGCTTCAAATGCTCAAGTACAGTACATGAAACTTGTAGAACATATCCATGAAAGTATATTAATCACAAATATATCAGATAATCATCCATCCATTCGAAATAATCAACCTTATAGTGTCATACATCAAAGCATTGGGGAAATGGACATTGTTTGCTCATTAATCAATAATTTTGCATACATTTAGTGGGTATTTCGACCTGAGAGTTTCTGAATATGAATAAAAGAGGATATGAAGCTATTAAAATCATATAAATATCATATGAAGCTCTCCCATTGAGTGCAATATCTCACCCAAAGCGCAATCCCCCAAGGAGCCCGAATATGCCTTCAAAATTGGAAATGGTGGAGAGAAAATGCTGCACTAAACCAAACCATGAAACTTCCTGTAGATTCTACTTGAAAATAAAACTCCATTAAAGCACCATGAAAGACCTGATTGGCCTCTCCAAACACCAACTTCGATGGGAATCTTTCACCCTCGAAATTGGCTAAGGCAAGGAATTAGTCATCCACTAGTTCTCTCTTCACAAATGCAATTTTTCTCAAATCATCAAAATCCATTCTCATACTTGATTTCTACATTTTATAACCAACATTATCCTTCAAGGGGTCGAAATCCTCTCAATAGATTCAATAATTTTCCATTTAGAAAATATTCCTCATTTGCCACTTGTCTCCTAGTTCCAACCTTCCATCTTCTCCCAAATTCGAATTTGAGTCTCTTTAGATTCCTCCAACTCCATGAGTGCCTTCCTTGAGCCTATTTTTGGGGCTGACATGTCATAATGGTCAGGTGTAAGAAGTCAGGTATTAATTTTGTCATAAATGTCATAGATGCTTCATTATTGTTGTCATAAAACTAGGGAATCTAGCCCAAGTGTCCACTAGTCTCCAATTTGACTCTTCCTCTCCCATGGAGGTTACTATTCCATCCCATTTCGACCTAATATGATCAATGCCATGTGTTATGACTTACCAACTCACCCAAGAGTGTTCACCTTCCCATGAATTCGAATTGGCAAGAGAGAGCTGCCATGTGTCATTAAAAAATCAAGTTAGTGTGGGTCCCACCACCTCCATATGTCTCCAAAACCACTTGCCACCTATAATTTCTCTTGAATTTATTTATTCATCATATTTATTAAATGCTTGAACCCTTCTAATGTCTAAATATCATTTATTAGCTTCCTTATTACCATCCCACATGTGCCCATCCAACCTAGGAAACTAGTAGGATTGATGGGATTGTCTTACTATGCACTTATTTGAACGGGGACATTACAATTATAATTAATTATATCAAGGAATTAACCAATGCATAACTTAGTGTGATAGTTAACTAAATTGGATATCGGTCGAAGTACATGAGGTTGTTGAAGGCTATATCAGATGCGAAAAATTTCATGAGAATCATTTTCTTGATTTGGATCAAGTGTTCTTGTCTTGTCTGTAGCCGCTAAGAATATATTTTTGTTATTTTGTTGTTCTGAACTGTGTCTTGACATTATTATGGAACTTACTATGGAACTATGGAACTTTCAGCAATTGGGGTTTGTATTTTTGTTTATTATCATGTCTTCCTACTACATAAGTCTTGATTATATATAGACTTATGATTTTGTACTATTTGATTCTCATCAATGAATACCAGTAGTACGGTTTTTTCTGCTGAAAAAAACTTAATGTGATCTGATAACTAAATTGGATATATGTGGATCCAAGAGAATACCAATAAATTTCAAAGGACTGAGAATCACCCTTTCAATTTCTGCACCAACGGTTGGGTGGATTGACATTTAGGTTGATTGTTGAAGTGTGTAGTAGTAGATGCCACAACGGTGAGCTCAAGATTTGCGCTCCCACTCAAGGTCCTCACAGGACTTCCTTAACGGCTGGGTAACTCGAAGGAGGAAGGTACAATAGAGCTTCTAAGTATGGAAACATTCTCAAGATAAGAACCCACAGGGTTCACCTAAGTTGAAGGAAGTCAAAAGCATTTTGGATACAACCTCCTCTTTTTCGTGGAGATCAAGGGTTGAAGTAGACTCTCCCCTCTCAGCTCTACCCTGAATTGTTCCACTCAGATTTCAACGATACTTAACTGATTTCTTTCATTGTTATGTAGGTGCAATGGGGCCGTAAGCTATCAATACTCAGAAAAATAGAGGGGTCACTCTCCATGAAACTAATAATGAAATAAAATATATATATCAATTCACTGACTTCATAAAACACAGACTCGGCCACAGTAGTAAAGGCAGAAACACCATCTCTCTTTGGAGATATAATGAATTAAAAGTGTAAATGCTACAACAGAAGTCAAGACAGGAATGCCCTCTTCCTTTGTAGATCGAATAAAGTAATATGCAATCGATGCAACAAAACCTAGCAGGCAACACTCTTCCTTTTCTTGTCAGATACACAAACAAACATTGCAAACAATGCCATCGGTGCCCCTTTCCCTCGACTCTTCATAACAACCACACTAAGCAAGAAAGGAAATGAAAGCTATGCAATCATTCAATGGGATGAAATGCCTGCAGTTTCTAAGAAAAATAAAATAAAATAAAATAACAAAGGCAATATGTCCAATATGGGAAGAGAATGCTCCTTTGTCAGCTACAACAAAATACTTAAACTTTTAAAGGAGTAATAGGCAGAAAACACCTCTCCCCGTGCTACAACCTAGACTTATCAAAGCTTTTAAAAGAATTCAAAAGGGCAAAGAAGGACCAGTTTCGGGGCAGTAATGAAATTATATATATAAATAAATTTTGTTTTAGCAGTTTTTAATAATTCGAACAGTATAGGGATGAACAATATATTCAATCACTACAGTGTAGACATACAATACCAAACTAAGGTCGCATTCAATGAATCGTCTGATTCGTATATCGGCTTGGACCCTTAATTACTGATCTATTTCATTATAGAATCCCCACTATAAATCTATAAATTGTTCATCCACTTCCCCAAATTTAATTCATTACATCTATCTAACATATAATTACACCAAGCTACATTATACTCATAAAAATCCATAATATAAAAAGCATAGTGTTATATTAGTTAATATTATTGGAAATTGAGTTTTACCTTTATAGTCATGTTGGAAAGTACCATAAAGTGGTGCTAAGATATTATTTTCCACATGGACATATACACATAGGATTTAATTATGTGGATTTGCACCATAAACAAATCACAAATAATTAGTTTGTAAATAACTCAATTCAATATTTATTTATTTTATGATCAATTAAAATAAATGATAAAAAATTAATTTATGAGTTTTTGCACCATACTTACAAGAAGTTCAAATATTTATATTTAGAATATTTAAGCAAATAAATTCAGGTAGAATATTTAAGCAAATGAATTCAAGTGATTCATTTATGAGGTTTACCAAAAGCACAACACGTTCAAAAATAATATTTGGAAAATAGCTCAATTCATTTATTCATTTTTTATATTATTTAAACATATAAATGCAATCGGCAAATCATTTATGAGGTTTACACCACAAGCACAACAAGTTAAAAAAAAAAATGGAAAATAGTTCAATTCATTTATTCATTTTTTATATTATTTAAACATATAAATACAATTGAAAAATAAATAAAAATAACTATTTTTAATTTATTACTATTATAAAGTAGTAATAAAAATATTTGAATTTAAATTTGATTATTCATTTGAGATATTTTTATCTTGTTAATTTTTTTTTGTGAATATTAGTATTATTTTTAGGTTTTTAACACAAGACATGGGTCTTAGATCCATCTATATGATCAATGGAGAAAACCTCTAGCTAAGGCCCTAAAAGAAGTTTTTAGGAACCTAGGACCAAGAAAGATGCCACAAAGGTCCCCACACATATTCCTAAGAGTATTCTTAGCCTCTAAGTATGGAAATTCACACTATTATAAGTTTTTAATCACTAGGGATAGGTCCAATGGCCCTAAACATTGTTGAAAGAACAATCATAGGCCTTAGCCTAAAGGAATCCTAAGCATAAATAAATGCCATATTGTAAGTACCATATAGTGGGGTAAGCTCATATTTGCCACATTGACTTGTACAAAAAAGATTTAATTATGACGATTTGCACCATAAACACAACAACATCATAAATGATTATTTTGTGATAAATTAATTGAATTTTTTTCATTCAAATAAATGCCCATGATTAATTTATGAGGTTTTAAACCCCAATCACAACAATTTCAATTATTTGTTTTTATCACTATTTAAGCCAACAAGCTCACACGATTGATTTATGAGGTGTTAGACAACAAACACAACAAGTTCATAAATAATTATTTTCTAAATAGCTCAAGTCGACTATTTATTTTCAATATTATTCAAGCAAATAAATACCCATGATTTTTAAATTTGACAAATAATTAAATACAACGATTTTTAATTTATTACTATTATAAAATATTAATAAAAATGATTTGAATTGAGATTTCATTATTTGATAGGACATATTTTTATTGATATTATTAAATTTTCTAATGGATATTAATATCATTACTAGGCTTTGTGCACAAGGCATGGGTCTCAAATCCTTGGAGATGTTCAAGGGAGGAAACTTCTTCTTTGGACCCTAAATGAATCTTTTAGGAATCTAGGACCAAGAAACATGGTCAACACACATATATTCCTAAGAATATTCTTAACATCTATGTGTGGATATTGATTGCATTATAGGGTTTTGATCACTAGTGATAGGTCTATTGGCCCTCGACCTAGTTAAGAGAATAAACCTAGGACTTAGCCTAAATTAAACTTCCAAGCATGTAGGGATAATAATGATTTGTCACACTAACACAAATGAATTTTTGAGAATATCTATGGCCTTATAATAGGCATAATAGGGGTAGTTGGAGGAACTAAAACTAGGTATAATTCTTTAGGGCATAAAGATGATTAAGGAAGGAACCCCATGCCTTGGACCTTAGGGTAAATATCTAGGCATATAATATTAACAAGTATACCTTGAAACACCACATAAGGCCTCCAAAGGGTATCGTTGTGTAATAACCCCAAAATTTCACAAAAATTTAAAACAATTTGACATAGCATTAAATACTAAAATTATAATTTGCGGAAGCAAGATGTTTACTAACTACTAGACTAATGTCAATTAAAATAATTGACAACTTGTAATTTAATATAATGAAGTGACAAGTTAATTGAAACAACTTAAAATTCTGTAATCAGTGTTAAGCTTTCACCATGTGATGCAATTCTTTTGATGAATTACTAACAATTATGTTTTAATGTTGATGAAGGGGTTCCTACGGGTTGCCCTGAGGTTTACTTACCTTAAGTGCTAAAGCATTGAACCTGTTTCTTTTCGCAGATCTACGGATAAGGTATTTTCGACAAACAAGTAATTCAAAATGAGTCGATAAATGTTTCAGCTAGCCGTCAATGCATTAAAAAAAAATGCTTACTTCTGTGTATGAAAGATAACTATGGTATGGTTCTTTGGTCTTTAATTCAATATCTATTTTACCTATATAAATGTACAAACTCCTGAAGTCAAGATTTTGCTGTCAGTTCAGATGAATTAGCATCCCGTCGTTTATATTGAGTTGCGTCCTGGATGCATCTGTTACTATTTAAATTAGTGCCTGCAAGGGTTAGATAACATCCTATAAATCGAATGCCTGAGTTATTTTAACCAGTTGTGACTTGTGTTTTTCCAATAATTATTGAATGACACTTAAAGTGTTAATGGTGATATTTATGGAAGATTCTAAGTGATTTATAAGATGTAATAAAAGGGATCATCGAACTAGATTGACTCCTGGAATTGCATTTATATTTAGTGTACTAATGCATCATTAAGACGACATTAGATGTCTTGCAATTATTCATACCCTTCATGTTTTGTGTTCAATATAAATCATTATAGCTATATGGTAAAATCGTGGGGTTTAGAACCAATACAAAGAAATGATGCGATGAAAGTTTTTGGATTTAAACTAATCCTAAGTTGTGAACTATATGTGACCATAAAATGTAATGTGTTCATTGTATGCATGTACTATATGCATGTGACAACAATGGTTCGATAATTTTTGTTAAACATATGAAATGTACTAATGTGCATGATACAAACCATTACACCAAAACCCCGAAGTGTTAGTGAAGGCCGTCCACTAGGATCTTAACATCCCACCACGCTCTGTAGTCCAGACTCTGGGATAGATGTGCACCTGTACGGTGGTGTACCCTTTGCGTCGTACGAGCCTCGGGAAAACACTGCCATGCCGATGTTGCCACCCGCTCTGTAACTTGAAACTGGGTGGAGGCTCTGATACCAAATGATACAAACCGTTACACCAAAACCCCGAGGTGTAGTGAAGGCCGTCCACTAGGATCTTAATAGTGCATTACTTGGGTTTCGGACTATGCAATCATTGATCGATGTAATACTATGTGAACTTGAAGTATTTCTTGTAATCCTATGTAGTTTGCGCCAATGGTTTGATAGCTAGTGAATTAAATGTGGTGTTGCTCGTTCCAATGCGGTGTAAGAGATAGTGACTGGTATTAAATGCTTCTACAGTCCTTCAAACTTTGGAGGTCGACATGTCCGTGCTAGAATTTAATGCACTTCCTTAGTGGATTGCTCCGTTGGCCATCCCATGGCTGTCTTCACGTGAATCTTATGTATAGGATATGCCATTGATCTGAGCTGTAAGGTAGTAATTCGTTGTGTAATGTCAAGATGGATTATATCGTGGTTGGGTTATTGATTATGCTGGTTTCGTGATACCCAATGGTTTGATCCTCGCCGTTGATCTCGCATTTACCTCATTTAAGGGTTTTCACCTAATCGTCATCATGTAAAAACTCTCTCGTAAATCCTCCAACATTCATTTGGAGGGTTTTGGTTACTAGGAAGAGGTCGATAGGCCACGGAACTGTAGGGCTAAACCTGGTCGTGGTTTTTATCTTCACTCAGCAGGTTTGAATAGTGGAACTTCTATTGAATGTTGTTGATAGTTTACAGTTCAATAATGGATTTTAGTGTGGATTTTTTAGCGTCTTTCTGTCGTGCAACGGTAGATATTTTTAGGGTTTAGTTTCAGAGTTTTGTTTGCGAATGGTTTGTTGAGGAAGAGAGGTATGTGTAAAATTAGTCACAGCAGATCTAATGAACAAGTAAATCAATCACAACAGATGAATATAGAAAATATGGTGTAAAACTGTGCAAAACATGCAGCAGTGCTCAATATCCCAGAAAGGGTGAATGAATTACAATAGAATACAAAAAATGTCTGTCAATGAGCAATTCGAATTGCCTAAGAAGGTCATTCGAATCACTGAATGGAGTAGCTTGACTCCAACTAGGAGTCCTCATCATCAATCGGTGGTGCTCATCAATGCACAAGAACCAGTCATCTAGGTGTCAATCTGAGTCTAACTGAGTGTGTCATGTGTAACTGAAGTGTGCAGCACTGATTAAGGGAAGGAGGCTCAGTGGGGGGGCACATGGGAGACTAACTGAAGTCAGAACAAGTCATCTAGTCAAACTGGAGGTCCAACGGAAGTGAAACAGTCAGTCGGGAGTGAAACTAGCCTCAAATCAGGGAGAATCGGAGCTAACTGAATGTAATTGAAGTGGAACTGCAGTGGTAGGTGAACAAGTGCACCCTTCTCTGGAAGTAGGTGAGAAGTGGGCACCTTTCAGCCTAGGAGGGCTAAAACTCTGTAGTAAGTGGCTCCCGGGTGCTAGAAAGAGGTGGCTAAGGTGCTGGAGGCATCAACCTGGTGACTGGGATGCATGCAAAGTGCATGCAAACCCTAGAATTTGCATGCAAACCCTAATTGCATGCAAGATCCTGAAAAAGATGATGTGGATATCCGAACACCCCCCCTCAAGCTAGACCATGATGTGCAAAAAATAATGTGGGGCCCTGGTAACTAAGACCAAAGGTCACCCCAATACAATAATCCAAAAACTAATAACAGTCAATAAACCGAGGAAATGGGGAAAAACTCATGGGAAAAATACCCCCCCTCAAAATAGACTGTAGTACACCAAAAGATTTAACTGCTCCAAAATCAAGTAGATATGTCTGGAGGTATCTTACTCTTGGGAGTAAATGGATCATGCTCCAAAAACATGTGCTTGAATTATCCATCAGTGGATGCAAGCGAATGTGGAGACTTTAAGAACTTGCTCTTCATACCGAAAAAGGTGAGAACAAATCTGAAAATATGAGGATGATCCTGGAACCTGTGATTCGAACCAAGTGAGGTAGGAATAGCTCCAATCGGATCAAATAGATCTTGAAACTTGAACTTCTTATCAATATAAGTTAAATCAGCTCCAAAAATGGATGAATGGTTTCTTGAGATCTCCTTTGAACCAACAAGGGTGAGATCAAAACCAAAATCAGCAAAAAGTGCATGAGAATTGAACTCAAGCAAATGGTAGTGCTCTTCATCTTCACTAAAACTCTGAGAAACTTTGCAAATGATAGAACATAAGTTTATAGAAGGCATGCAATCAAGGAGGGCGAATGCTTCACCTCCAAAATCAGATTTTACCTCCAAAACATCAAGTAGATCATTATTCTGCATGCCGACAAACTCATGTGAAGGAGAGGATTCAAGAACCTCTTCGGAATCTAGAGTATGAGCTTGTTTATCTTGCTCAGAATTTGAAATAGAAGACTTTGAGAGAGTGAGTTTTGAATCTACAATTTCTTCTTCATCTTGAACAATTGTTGAGGCCAACACATGATCGGAAAGAACACATAAGGAGATCTCACTGGGCTTGTTCTCCAAAAGGCTAGCATGATCCTCTTCTTCCTGCTTTCCAAATTCTCTGTCAAGTTGGACCCATAAATCACTTGGATTTTCAGCAGTATTACTGAGGTAGCGCATACAAGGAGACATGGCAAGACACATTGCTCCAAAATCTCTATCACAATCATTGAGCCAATCATTCTCCTCTTCATCGGAATCAAAATCTCTTGTATTACCAATGCACATATCAAAAAGACATTGTCTCTTCAAGAATGCAATCATCTTTGGTTTCCATTCATCATAGTTGAATGGAGTAAGAATATTTTGTGAAGAAGAAGTATCCATCTTTGCATTAGCGAATGCACATGGAGGAAGTAAGAAACCTGCAAATCACACACAAACAAACACTATGTTTTCAGCCTTGCATGCACATGAGCGAATGCACATGGAGATTTTGCATGCCTTTGTTGAAATATATGGTGAGCAAAGATTGCTCTTTCTTCATGTAGAACACCTGTAGAAAATAAATCTTGTCCCTGCCATGGCTCTGATACCATGTAAAATTAGTCACAGTAGATCTAATGAACAAGTAAATCAATCACAACAGATGAATATAGAAAATATGGTGTAAAACTGTGCAAAACATGCAACAGTGCTCAATATCCCAGAAAGGGTGAATGAATTACAATAGAATACAAAAAATGTCTGTCAATGAGCAATTCGAATTGCCTAAGAAGTTCATTCGAATCACTGAATGGAGTAGCTTGACTCCAACTAGGAGTCCTCATCATCAATCGGTGGTGCTCATCAATGCACAAGAACCAGTCATCCAGGTGTCAATCTGAGTCTAACTGAGTGTGTCATGTGTAACTGAAGTGTGTAGCACTGATTAAGGGAAGGAGGCTCAGTGGGGGGGCACATGGGAGACTAACTGAAGTCAGAACAAGTCATCTAGTCAAACTGGAGGTCCAACGGAAGTGAAACCGTCAGTCGGGAGTGAAACTAGCCTCAAATCAGGGAGAATCGGAGCTAACTGAATGTAATTGAAGTGGAACTGCAGTGGTAGGTGAACAAGTGTGCCCTTCTCTGGCAGTAGGTGAGAAGTGGGCACCTTTCAGCCTAGGAGGGATAAAACTCTGTAGTAAGTGGCTCCCGGGTGCTAGAAAGAGGTGGCTAAGGTGTTGGAGGCATCAACCTGGTGACTGGGATGCATGCAAAGTGCATGCAAACCCTAGAATTTGCATGCAAACCCTAATTGCATGCAAGATCCTGAAAAAGATGATGTGGATATCCGAACAGTATGAAACATTCTCTGCTGCGGCTATTAGGTAGATTCACAAAGTTTCTGCTAAATGGTGTCTCGTCTTCGCGTTCCTATATCAAGGGTAAGTGTTCATTGAAGGGTTTAACGTTTTGTAAGTTCTTGTGTTTTGAAGTGATCGTGTGGTTATTACTATGTGAATACGTTTTAGCGTCACTGTAAAATGTTCTGGCAGGTAAAGTCACTATTTGGGAGCTGTATTGTTTAACCAGTTCGAAAGGATCCTGCCAGCCGCTACCGTAGTAAGCCTTGGTGGTTTAAACCCTTCGTAGGTTCTCCTGACATTTGTTTAGATGATGACGTTGCTTCGTCAAACCTGCTGCTGTTTCCTGGCAATGTTTCGGTCAAATGTACTGATTCAATGTGTTGTTTTTAGAGAACATAGGGTGAACCCTCGTTCTGTTGACAACCGGCCCAACCGTGTAATGATTTTGCATAATACTTTGAATGTAAGGTGTTTAGGGTTAAACCCCTAGTGTTTTAATGGCAAAAACCGCCTAAGAGAATCTTCATCCAGTGTTAATGGGATTTTATTTTTGAAATACAATATGAAAGATTTGGTCCTGCAAACCTGTGTTTGATTCTCAAAATTTTCTACTGTGTTGATGTGATTCATGCATTTCTTGTGTTTAAAATATTTGTACGAAATTCTTGTGTATAATGTAACTTGTCTCTCCTACCATATCGTATTTGTTGTGTTGATAATCTAGAGTCTGTCTTCTAAATAATTGATGTTTTTAAAGTGCTATCATTAAAGCGTTTAGAATAAACTCAATGGCTAAAGTGTCCTAGGGTTTTGTGCACTGCTAAAGCATTTGTATGTTGTAGTTTCGTAGGGTTTACTATTTACTGGTTTTGAATGAAAAGAATGATTAAGTGGAAAATGTGCTAGTGTTGAGATGACTTCTTATTTCCAGTTTTTAAGAAATGAAATTGATAAACGTTTTGTAAATGGAGTATGTGGTTGTGTGCTTCTTCTTGGTAACCTTTCTGTTTGTTTTTGTGAGGGTTGTGAGTCCTAACGTTTTTCTGAAATACTACATAACTGAAACATGATTTCTAAACTGTAATAAAAATAAAAAGAAGAATGCTATACAGGTTGAATAGTTTTCGAATAACCCCAAGTAGCATGCTTTTGAAAAGAGATCTTTATTTCAGTTGATATTACTGGATAGCATTATTGTGTGCTCAGAAAACATTTATTTGACTGTGCAACTATGATTATATGATGATAACTAAAGAGGAAAGTACAATGATATTCATTTATTTACAGACTGTCTAATAATTTAATTACTTTAAATACATCTTCTGCACTGGATTACGAGGCAACATTAGTTGCATGAGGAAAAATACAGAAGGTTATTTTATTCACATTATTCTATAGAATCATTATTTAACAGATACTAACTTAAAAACTGAAATAAAATGATTACAACGATACAATAATACATTCAGAAAATCAAACGTAAAAGAAATAATTGTAGATAATAGCTTGGAACCTGAAATAGATGATAGGGCCGACAAACACCCAAGGAGGCCTGTTCCTCCCAACCTTTTTCCAAAAAAAGCAGCAAACTCCTGCTTCTGGTGGACCCCCGAGCCTGCTTACTCAACCACTATGTAGATGGAATCTGTGTAGAAGCAAGGCACTCAAACATGCCTTCTGTACTCAGCATCAAACTCCTTAACTCAGACTATGCCTTCTGCACTCAGCAACGAACTCCTTCAGTCTCTAGAGTTTGGCAGACTCACAACATGATCAACAACTTAGCATATCCCCTCATCAAATCTCTTGTGTGTAAACACAACAAACCCCCAAGGTAAATTTCCTCGTCAGGAAAAGTGATGAACCTCAGTTCATAATTTGATGGCTATTATATAGACTACCTAGGTCTTTAGTGGTTAGTTTGTGAATAAATGAACCTCAAGCTCCAATTCCACTTTCCAGGGGACTATGACCACATTTGAAGGGATTTGTCCCATACAAACAGCTAGTTAGTTGCATCATGATGCCGCCACTTGTCCATTGCCTTCTACCCTAGAATCCATTCCACCTAGTGGATCAGTAACCACTCTTTCAACAGTCCCCTTAGGTGTTTGACTCCTATTTTATTTAGTAAATAATAAACTATTGTGCAAATTACAGTCATTCTTGGACACTTGTCCAATATAAAACTTTGTAATAAAAGTTAACATAATGTTTTCAGCAAAAAATGTCTTTCAGCAAAAAGGGTATGTCACAAACACCCCCACTTCAGTTCAACATCGTCCTCGATGTTGCTTATTCATGATCAGGTTCCTCATGGAACAGAACTGGATATGTCTCTCGCATTTTACTTTCCAGTTCCCAAGTAGCCTCATCAGGGCTAAGGTGCTTCCATTGCACCTTTACCTGCCTTATGCTGCGATTCCGAAGCATAATTTCCCTCCTTTCGAGAATGCAGTCCGGTTCCAGCTAAAAATCTCCTTCGGGTTCCACCTGTATATCATTCCAGTTCAGCACATGAGTAACATCGTGTACATACTTCTTTAAAACAGAAACGTGAAAAACATTATGGAGTTTTAATTTATATGGCATTGCCAATTGATATGTAACAACTCCTATCCTTGATAAGATTTCAAATGGTCCAAAATATCTTGGTGCTAGTTTAGCACAACTCCCAAGCTTCAAAGAAATTTTCTTGGGTTTTACCTTTATAAAAACATGGTCTCCTACCCAAAATTCTCTTTCAGTGTGTTTCAAATCAGCATATATTTTTTGTCGATCTTGGGCAACCTTTAAGTTACCTTGAACCTATTTCACGGTTAGCTCCATTTCTTTCAATAAATCTGGTCCTAACATTAATCTGTCTACAGGGTTATCCCAAGAAATAGGAGTACAACATTTTCTTCCATACAAAATCTCAAATGGGCTTAACTTAGAAGATGCTTGATAATTATTATTGTAGGCAAATTCTGTTAAATGTAAGAAATCTTCCCACTTAGATGGTTGATATTTAAAATACAATCTTAACATGTTTTCTAAAATTTGTTTGACCATCAGTTTGTGGGTGGAAAGAAGTACTGAAATTTAATTTAGTATTTAATCCCTTAAATGGTGCTATCCAAAAATTTCCGGTGAACTTAGAGACCCGATTTGAAATAATTACCTTTGGAATTCCGTGCTAGTGAAAAATTTGCTTCATGAAAATATCTGCAATGTTAGAAGCCTTGAAAGTAGTTTTAACAGGAATAAAATGAGCAGCTTTACTAAGTTTATCAACAACAACCATGATTGAGTCATTTTGCTTCTGATTTCTATGAAAACATGTAATAAAGTCAATGCTTATAATTTCCCATTTCCATTCTTGAATGGTAAGGGCTGCAATAGTCTAGCTGGATGTTGATGTTCAGCTTTAATAGTCTGACATTCAAAATATCTAGCTATATATTCAACAACTTCATTCTTCATGTTGGGCCAAAAATAATCTTTTCTTAACATAGTTATCATTTTCTGATAACCAGGATGTCCTGAATAAGGACTCTTATGAAGTTCATCCAAAATCAACAACTTAACTTTCAACATATTAGGCACATAAATTCTATTTTTATAAGTTAAAAAGTCTTTTTCATTAATACTATAATCTGTTATTAAATTTTCAGATGAATTTTCAGCCACTTTATCTTGTAATTTCTTATAATTTTCATCTTATTAATTCCTTCTTCGATCTGATTTTCCAGATCTGTCTTAAACATGCTGATTACTGCCACAAAGTTTAATTTGGCATTTCTACTCAAGGCATCAACAACTTTGTTTTCCTTTCCCTTGATGTGTTGTATCTCGAAATCATACTCGCTAAGGAAATCTAGCCATCTAGCTTGCCTTGCGTTAAGATTCGTTTGATCCAATAAATACTTTAGGCCTTTATTTTCTGTCATTAGAATAAATTTTCTTCCAATCAAGTGATGGAGCCACATTTTAAATGCATGTATCACGGCTGCCAACTCAAGATCATAAGTCGCATAATTCTTTTCGTGAATTTTTAATTTTCTTTACTCAAAAGCAATGGCATGACCTTCTTGACTTAAGACCCCTCCAAGTCCATCGTTGCATGCATCTGTGCATACGACGAAATCCTTATTGGGATCTGCAATTTTTAATATGGGTGCAGTAGGTAATAATTCTTTTAACTTATTAAAGCTTTCTTGACACTTTTGGTCCCATACGAATTTCTTCCCTTTCTTTTGCAAAGAATTGATGGGGTTAGCAATTCTAGAGAACCCTTCAATAAAATTTCTATAATAACCTATTATTCCCATGAATGACCGTACATTAGTTACGTCTTTGGGAATATGCCATTCGTTAATTTCTTTTATCTTATCAGGGTCAACGGAAATTCCATCCTTAGAAATTATATGACCTAAATACTGTATTTTATCTTTATAAAAGTCACATTTACTAAACTTAACATATAGCTGATGTTCTCTTAGTACTTGTAAAATTATTTTTAAATGTTCATCATGCTCTTCTTTAGTTTTTTTGTAAACCAGAATATCATCAATGAATACCACTACAAACTTATCCAACTATTTATGCAGAACATTGTTCATTAAACACATGAACACTGTTGGTCCGTTGGTTAGCCCAAAAGGCATAACTACGAACTCATAGTGTCCATAACTGTAATATCCTGGGCAAGATCTGACCCAGATATTAACTCCACTCAAAAACTTTTACTAGTGAAATTTTGTGGCAAATCCTTCGAACTGGACAGGAGGTAAGTGAGGGGTACTGGTGTACAGACTGAGAATGGTGGGATGAAATTTTGATTCTGAAATTTATATGGGATTAGGTGCAGCAGCAACAAAATATGTTTTTAGTAGGAGTCCTTAGCACAAGGTACTAGAGCCATTCACTTTTCAACAATAGAACGAATCTATTGCCTACTTCAAGGATTTCTGGGCTTCTAGCATATGCAAACAAGACTGGGTAAGGGTTAAAGGTGTTTAGGACAGAGATATATCAGTCATGCAACTCATAAAATAGGCTGGAATGAAGACTAGGTGAACTTGGAAAAGTTTGGAGTGATTTGGGGCTTGATTGCACTCTGTGGACTGCTGAACTAGTCAGATTCCATGCTTTCCAAAACGAAGCTAAAAGCATTCAAATTCTTATTACAAGGACTGATATGGATATAATATTTAACTAACAACCTTCTCCAACAGACATAATGCAAAATGGATCCTCAGAAAAGATTCAACAACAAATATGGTGAAACTAGTCTAGATTAAGCACCAAACTAGCTAGTCTTGCATTTTAATCTCTTAAACTGCTCCAATAAATGATAAAATATTCTATGACATTAAATAATGATCTGATATAACATACTGAACATATGCAGGTCGAAAATAATATATCATAATCCTTCTTTTATTGATTTAACTATCTCCCAAAACAACAGTGCCTCACAGGCTAAATATTCATTACATTTGATGGAGTATGAAGAGAAGAAATCGAATATTACTTTGGCTCTGCTATGGAGATAGGATCAGGTCATCTACCGGTCATATGACTATAAATGGCTGCTTACTGAGCTTCTGAACTTGTCTAGAGTGAATTCACTAAGTCATCCCTCTCCTTTAGTGAAAACTCCTCTAGATTTAGCTGTGAATGGAGAACAAGTGAGAAGATAAGTATGGATCTGATCTGAAATTGGTTATTGATCTTGTACATATTTGATTTCTGCAACAATGGCTGCACCAACTCTCCTCCAACCCCTGGGTGCACTCCCAAGTTCTGTCTTCTTCAATGGATGGATCTTCACCAAAGCTAGCTGGAGAATCACTACTGGAGGAACCTGTTCTCCCGAATGACTGTAGATCTTCAATGGAGGCTGGAAGCATGTGTTACTGGATGAAATATCTTGACATAGACCTGCACAACACTCTGTGGAAACTAAGGGCCTTGGGGCACATCACCCAAGAAGCACAGCTGAGGCACATCACTCAACTAGAGAAGCATTAGAGCTCCCATGAGAAAACATAAATGATCAAAAGTCATCAAATGGAGTTGGTTGGATTCTTTTATAAACTTCATAATGACCTATTGAACAAGTTCTTGGCTTGGTGACCTATGAGAGTAGGTTACTGACTTTCCCATTCTACTCCAAATCCATGGGGGCGCCTTTCTTGAGGAGAATGACAACTTTTGAGCTTTCAAAACTTTCTTTCCTTCACCTCCTTCACTAAATTTGGGCAAGTGCACTTTAGGTAGTTTTTCTGGTTGTTTCTATTTGCTTTCTGAAATCTTTTCTGAATCTTTCCGCTTTCCTGCTTTTGTCTGATTTTGCCAGCTTTTGTCAGTTTCCTTTCTCGGTTCATCTTGCCAACTTGTCTCCACTACATTCCTTAGCTTTTCTGAGACTTTACCACTTAGGAAGGTTTGCCTCACTTACCAATTCAAATTTTCTAGGAATATCATCACCACTTGCTAATATTTATTATTAAAATATTATAATTCTCAGAATTAATTCGGACTTCAGAATTTAATTAATTAATTTAGAATTAATTAACCACTATAGTAATTGCCTCAAAACATCCCCATTAATTAAATTCTCATTTAATTAATCACTTAGACATAATCATGGGGTTAATAAATACATGGGGGGGCCACCTTGTCCATTTAATTCCCAAATACAACCTTAGGCATCTTTCATGAGGTAGTTTCCATACATGCTCATTAACTAAATAATGATTGCCTAGGCGACCTAGGCCAAAATTACCCCATGGACCATAGAAAAATATGGGGACATGACAATAATGCGTTCTGAATGCAATTTTGAATATATCTTCGTCTTTTATTTTGACTTGATGATACCCAGACCTTAAATCAATTTTAGTGAATATCTCTGCTCCGTGCACTTGATCAAATAGATCATCTATGTGGGGTAAGGGATATCGGTTCTTGATTTTCATTTTATTAAGCTGATGGTAATCAATGCACAATTGCATGGTACCATCTTTCTTTTTAAAAAAAATTACTGGTGCTCCCCAAGGAGACACACTTGGCCTTAGGTAGTTTTTATCTATTAATTCTTTCAGCTGAGATTTTAGTTTGTTTAACTCCAGAATATTCATTCTTTAAGGCACCTTTGAGTTTGGTACCGCACCTGGTACTTACTCAATGGTGAAATCAAGTTCCCTTTCGGAGGTAAACCTGGAATTTCCTCTGGGAATACATTAGAAAAGTCCTCAAGAATAGGTATATCCTCCAGTTTTGCTTTATCTTCTTTAGATGAACATTCATCATTAATAACATTCATAGCATATAATTTACAACCTTTTCTTGCAGCTCTTTTTACTTGTAAAGCAAAAATTTGACTTACAGGAGTCTTCCTAGAAATGTCTTTTATAGTTTCAGTATTGCCTTCATTATTCAGACAAACAAAAGACTTCTCATAACAATTTAGTAAGACTCTATGTCGTTCTAGCTAGTCCATACCAATCAACAAGTCATATGACCCTAAGGGTAAAACATTAAGATTAACTTGTGTTTTCAACTGACTCAAACATACATCACAATTTTTAACAAAATCTGTAAGCTTTCTTTTAATGCATGTTGCAAGTTGAACTAACCATGCATTATCAAATATTTATGTTTTCAACTTGCAATCTTTCACCAAGTCAGGTGAAATATAACTCAGATTTGCACCTGGATCTATTAAAATGGAAATAGATTTGTTTTGTATCATACCTTCGATTTCAACCATGGATGTTTGATGGTGTGCTTGACGATTTTCCAATGTTCCATATATTCTGGGCATTTCTCTTGCTACACCCCCAACTATAGGCTCTGCTTGTACAATATGAATGTTGTTGATTGTCTTTCTATTGCGTGGGCAAATTTCTTTCTTATGTGGTCTGCCTCAGTCATAAAACTTTATAGGTCCTTTCTGTTCAGCATACCTGTTGTTGTTATTGTAATTGCTATGATTATTATTGTTAGGTACATTCCTTGCAACACTAAAATTCCGAGATGCATTATTCCTGTAATTATTATGATTAGGAAAATTTATGTTATTAAAACTTTTATTAAAACCTCCAGAATTATGATTAAAATTCTTGTTTTTATAGTCAAATTGATTAGTCTTACTGTTCTTCCAGCCAGTTGTTCCTTCTCTTTCTCTATTTTGATCAAAACAAAAATTGGCCTTTCTGATGGCCTCTTCCAAAGTGGAAGGATTATCATACTCGATACAACCCTTTATATTGAAAGGTAGACAGCTGAGAAACCTTTGCACTTTAGGCTTTTCCTCGACCATGTAAGGAACATACCTCAACAAGCTAAGGAACTTGCTACACAATTCTTTCATGTTCATTGTACCCAACTTCAAATCGTAAAACTCCTTTAACTTATCTTCAAAATATTGTTCCGACAAAAACTTCTTTTTAAACAAACTTTTAAACATATTCCAAGTTACTTCTTTTTATTTTATACTCTTAATTCTTTTAAGATCCTACCACCAAATATTTGTCTTTCTAGTCAGATTGTAAATAGCCATCTTGGATTTTAGTTGAGAAGAGTAGTCGTAAATATTAAAGTACTTCTTCATCCCTGATAGCCAAGTTTCTGCCGTCTCACCTTTCTCACTTTCGCCATAAAAATTTGGTGGCTTAATCTTTTTAAATTCACTGGAAATCTGTTCATGGTACTTATGCTTTCTCTTTGTTGAACAGTAATCACTGTCACTGCTGTCTTGATCAAAATCATAGTTACTTTGACTTGATTCAGAAGAAGATTAATTAATACTTTTATCATTCTTTGATTTCTTATGCTTATGTTTGTGGGACATTGTAACAGATTCAGATTTTACCTCTGATTTTCTGCCTCTTTCCTCATTATGGTACTTCTCCAACAAAATATGATTTATCTCTTCCCGTGCTCTCAAAATACGTTCATTTTCTTCTTTAACTGTTTTTATTTCGGATTTTAAATCTTTAACAGTACGCAACAATTCAGAAGAATGATTATTTAATTCAACATATAATCCTTCATGATTATTATTATTACTATGTTCATTATGAGGAGATCTGTCCTCTGCTGACTCCTCCGATACTTCCATACCTTCTAGTGAATTGTCAAACTATTATGTCTAGAAACAAATTTTAAAATAAAAGTCAGTAAAACAATTTTTTGATTTATTTTTCCATGTTGCACGCGTGAACCTATTCAGGCCTAGAGTTTAAACCGCACTCTGATACCACATGTAATAACCCCAAAATTTCACAAAAATTTAAAAAAATTTGACATAGCATTAAATACTAAAATTATCATTTGCGGAAGCAAGATGTTTATTGACTACTAGAATAATGTCAATTAAAATAATTGACAACTTGTAATTTAATATAATGAAGTGACAGGTTAATTGAAACAACTTAAAATTCTGTAATCAGTGTTAAGCTTTCACCAAGTGATGCAGTTCTTTTGATGAATTACTAACAGTTATGTTTTAATGTTGATGAAGGGGTTCCTACGGGTTTCATGAGGTTTACTTACCTTAAGTGCTAAAGCATTGAACTTGTTTCTTTTCGCAGATCTACAGGTAAGGTATTTTCGACAAACAAGTAATTCAAAATGAGTCGATAAATGTTTCAGCTAGCCATCAATGCATTAAAAAAAAATGCATACTTCTGTGTATGAAGGATAACTATGGTATGGTTCTTTGGTCTTTAATTCAATATCTCTTTTACCTATCTAAAGGTACAAACTGCGGAAGTCAAGATTTTGTTGTCAGTTCAGATGAATTAGCGTCCCGTCATTTATATTGAGTTGCGTCCTGGATGCATCTGTTACTATTTAAATTAGTGCCTGCAAGGGTTAGATAAGATCCTATAAATTGAATGCCTGAGTTATTGTAACCAGTTGTGACTTTTGTTTTTCCAATAATTATTGAATGACGCTTAAAGTGTTAATGGTGATATTTATGGAAGATCCTAAGTGATTTATAAGATCTAATAAAATTGATCATCGAACTAGATTGACTCTTGGAATTGCATTTATATTTAGCGTACTAATGCATCATTAAGACGACATTAGATGTCTTGCAATTATTCATACCCTTCATGTTTTGTGTTCGATATAAATCAATATAGCTATATGGTAAAATCGTGGGGTTTAGAACCAATACAAAGAAATGATGCGATGAATGTTTTTGGAATAAAACTAATCCTAAGTTGTGAACTATATGTTACCATAAAATGTAATGTGTTCATTGTATGCATGAACTATATGCATGTGACAACAATGGTTCGATAATTATTGTTAAACATATGAAATGTACTAAGGTGCATTACTTGGGTTTCGGACTATGCAATTGTTTGATCGTTGTAATACTATGTGAACTTGAAGTATTTATTGTAATCCTATGTAGTTTGCGCCAATGGTTTGATAGTTAGTGAATTAAATGTGGTGCTGCTCATTCCAATGCGGTGTAAGAGATAGTGACTGGTATTAAATGCTTCTGCAGTCCTTCAAAGGTTGGAGGTGGACATGTTTGTGATAGACTTTAATTCACTTCCTTAGTGGATTGCTCCGTTGGCCATCCTGTGGTTGTCTTCACGTGAATCTTATGTACAGGATCTGCCATTGATCTAAGCTGTAAGGTAGTAATTCATTGTGTAACTCCGAGCTGGATTATATGGTGGTTGGGTTATTGATTATGTTAGTTTCGTGATCCCCAATGGTTTGATTCTCGCCGTTGATCTCGCATTTACCTCATTTTAGGGTTTTGACCTAACCGATGTCATGTAAAAACTCTCTTGTAAATCCTCCAACATTCATTTGGAGGGTTTTGGTTACTGGGAAGAGGCCGACAGGCCGCGGAACTGTAGGTTTGAACTTGGTCGTGGTTTTTATCTTCGCTTAGCAGGTTTCGATAGTGGAACCTCTACTGAATTTTGTTGATAGTTTACAGTTCAATAATGGATTTTAGTGTGGATTTCTCATCTTCTTTCCATCGTGCAACGGTAGAGATTTTTAGGGTTTAGTTTCAAATTTTTTCCTGCGAATGGTTTGTTGAGAAAGAGAGGTCTGAAACCTTCTTTTCTACGGCTATCAGGTAGATTCACAACGTTACTGCTAAATGGTGTCTCGGCTTTGCGTTCTTGTATCAAGGGTAAGTTATCATCGAAGGGTTTAACGTTTTGTAAGTTCTTGTGTTTTGAAATCATCGTGTGGTTATTACTGTGTGAATACATTTTAACCTCACTGTAAAACATTTTGGTAGGTAAAGTCACTGTTTGGGAACTGTATTGTTTAACCAGTTCGAAAGGATGCTGCCAGCTCGCTACCCCGGTAAGCCTCAGTGGTTTAAACCCTTTGTAGGTTCTCTTGACATTTGTTTAGATGATGACACTGCTTCGTCAAACCTGCTGCTATTTCCTAGCAATGTTTCGTTCAAATGTAGTGATTCAATGTGTTGCTTTTAGAGAACAGAGCGTGAACCCTTGTTTTGTTGACAACCGGCCCAGCCGTGTAATTATTTTGCATAATACTTTGAATGTAAGGTGTTTAGGGTTAAGCCCTTAGTGTTTTAATGGCAAAAACCGCCTAAGCGATTCTTCGTCCAGTGTTAATGGGATTTTATTTTTGAAATCCAATATGAAAGATTTGGTCCTGCAAACCTGTGTTTGATCCTCGAAATTTTCTGTTGTGTTGATGTGATTCATGCATTTCTTGTGTTTAAAAGATTTCTACGGAAGTCTTGTGTATAATGTAACTTGTCTCTCCTACCATATCGTATTTGTTGCATTGAGAATCTGGACTCTGTCTTGTAAATAATTGATGTTTTTAAAGTGTTGTCATTAAAGTGTTTAGAATAAACTCAATGGCTAAAATGTTCTAGGGTTTTGTCCACTGTTAAGGAATTTGTATGTTGTAGTTTCGTAGGGTTTACTATTTACTGGTTTTGAATGAAATTGATAAACGTTTTGTAAATGGAGTATGTGGTTGTGTGCTTCTTCTTGCTAACCTTTCTGTTTGTTTTTGTGAGGAACGTGAGTCCTAACGTTTTTCTGAAATACTACATAACTGAAACATTATTTCTAAACTGTAATAAAAATAAAAGAAGAATTTTGTACAGGTTGAATAGTTTTCGAATAACCCTAAGTATCATGCTTTTGAAAAGAGATCTTTATTTCGGCTAATATTACTAGTTAGCATTATTGTGTGCTTAGAAAACATTTATTTGATTGTGTAGCTATGATTATATGATGATAACTAAAAAGGAAAGTATAGTGATATTCATTTATTTACAGACTATCTAATAATTTAATTACTCTAAAATACATCTTCTGCATTGGAGTACGATGCAACATTAGTTGCATGAGGAAAAATACAGAAGGTTATTTTATTCACGTTATTCTACAGAATCATTATTTAACAGATACTAACTTAAAAACATAAATAAAATGATTACAACGGTACAATAATACATTCAGAAAATAAAATGTAAAAGAAATAATTGTAGATAACAGCTTGGAACCTGAAATAGATGATAGGGCTGACAAACACCCAAGGAGGCTTGTTCCTCCCAACCTTTTTCCAAAAGAAGCAGCAAAATCCTGCTTCTGGTGGACCCCCTAGCCTGCTTACTAAACCACTATGTAGATGGAATCTATGTAGAAGCAAGGCACTCAAACATGCCTTCTGCACACAGCATCAAACTCCTTAACTCAGATTATTCCTTCTGCACTCAACAACAAACTCCTTTAGTATCTAGAGTTTGGTAGACTCACAACATGATCAACAACTTAGCATATCCCCTCATCAAATCTCTTGGGTGCAAACACAGCAAAATCCCAAGGTAAATTTCCTCGTCAGGAAAAGTGATGAACCTCAGTTCATAATTTGATGGCTATTATATAGACTGCCTAGGTCTTTAATGGTCAGTTTGTGAATAAATGAGCCTCAAGCTCCAGTCCCACTTTCCAGGGCACTATGACCACATTTCAAGGGAGTTGTCCCATACCAATAGCTAGTTATTTGCATCATGATGCTGCCACTTGTCCATTGCCTTCTACCCTAGATTCCATTCCACCCAGTGGATCAGTAACCACTCTTTCAACAGTCCCTTTAGGTGTTTGTCTCCTATTTTATTTATTAAATAATAAAATATTGTGCAAATTACAGTCATCCTTGGACACTTGTCCAATATAAAACTTTATTATAAAAGTTAACGTAATGTTTTTCAGCATAAAATGTCTTTCAACAAAAAGGGTATGTCACACGTTGGCTTGATATTGGGGGTATTAATGTAAGTACGAGGTTTTTTTTAAGCACTATATATGGGTGTTTAGGCCCTTAACATGTTTGAGAGAGGAAAACTATGTCTTATTCCCTAGTAAAATATTTTGTGCATCCAAGGAAAAATACAACATCTCAAAGCACTACACATGACATATTGGGGTTATTATTTACCTCTAAGGAAATCAACACCATTATGAGTTTTTTGCTAGTATGCACGAGTCTTAGATTTTTCTATAATGTCATGGGAGGAAACTTGGGCCTTAAACCTTAAGGGAAACTTTAAACCGCACCCATAAACTCCGAACACTATCCTTGGCATCTGAGCATTCATATTTAAGTGACACTAGGTATGCAAACCTTAGACATAGTCATGAGAGGATTATAGGAACTAGGCCCTAAAGGATGGTTTTAGGCATATGGAGATAATAGAAATTACTCAAACTATCACTTAGCAGATCATGCAATGTATAAGATATCATTATTCTCAAAGTGGGATATGGGTGGAAATATGTGGTTTTGCGTACCAATGATGGGTCTGAGTAAATAGTTGGGGAATAAATTGAAAGAATTATACCCTAACATAATATTATTGAGGTAATGGGAAATTATCAACACCATGAACCATAACATACACCATTAAAGTTGACATTTGACATAATAGTTGGATATGAGCATAATCAAGATTTTTTGCATAGAGGGATGGATCTCAAGTCCTTTATTGGAGTCATAAAAGTAAAGTGAGAGCCTTATGTAGGTATCCCAAGGCCTTCGTAATGATATTACATAGAAGATGACTATGAATTTATCCCTAAAGAAAAAATTAAGGCGTCCAAATCCATTGAGACACTATGTATCTAGTTCTTATGGCGTTTTATCCTTAGATAAGTTCTAGCCATCCAAGGCTAAGAAGGTTTCCTCCACCAAGAAGGTTTCATCCAACAACAACACATGCTTAGTGGAGGATACCTTAACCTTTGCCCCTAAAGGAAGCTTGTAACTATATAGGGGTAAGACGTTTTCCTCCACCAAGCATACAAAACCTCCTAGTTGTATAATTGGCCTATGATTGAGGATGTTGTTATAGTTAGGTGTTGTTAAGTAGAAAGCACATGTCTTAATCCCTTGGGAATTATGTTCCATGGAAGAAGACCATTTTTTTGGCCCTAAATAAATAATTGATGCATCTAGATCCATGAATACTACCTAAAAGCAACATTGATTACTTTATAGGCATATCTATGGCACTATGTATCTATGCATTGTGGCATTGTGGCATTACACATGGTTAGTTGAGGAGACCTAAATCTCAAGCTCTAAATGATTCCTCCATCCATCTAAGGTTAAGAATATTGCCTCCACTAAAAACACATGGTCTATTGAGGGTATCATTGGCCTATGATTGATTATGTCATTGCCATTAGGTGGTTTTGAGTAGTATCTACATGTCTCAGGGCCTTGGAAATGATGTTATAGGGAAAACAACCATTCCTTTGGCCTTAAAGAGACAATTGGGGCATCTAGAGTGATGAACAATTCCTAGAGCACCATGCATGACCTTCCATGGATATCCATGCCACTATGTATCCATTTCTTGGGGCCTTAGGGACTTGGACATGGCCAAGGGACGAGACTTTAACCTCTAGCCATAATGGAATCTCATAGCGATCCAAGGCTAAGAAGATCACCTCAACCAACCGCACATGACCTCTTGAGGGTATCATTGTCATATGATTGAGGATATTAACACCATTATGTGATTTTGAGAAGTATGTAGGTGTCTTAGGACCTCAGGAATGATTCTATAGAGAAGAATACCATGCCTTTGGCCCTAAATAGAGCACTAAGCAATCTAGAGCCCTGAACAATGCCTCAAAGAACCATGCAAGAATTTGCAAGGGTATCCATTGAGCTTTGTATCTAGGTCTTAGGGACTTAAGGTCTTGGACATGGTTAGTGGAAGAAATTTAAACCTTGGGCCTTAAAGAAATATTTTATCCCTGAAGGCTAAGAAGTTTTCCTCCACTAATCAAACATGGCCTCCTGAGGGTATCATTGGCCTATGATTAAGGATGACAATTCCTATACGATGGGTTTGAAAATATGTATCTGACTCAATGCCTTGGGATGTTGATGTATATGTAACTTCAGAATGTATTTCATCTATGTATTTCATATATATTTATTGTACCCTTATTAGAGATGTGTTATTCCTCTATAAGGAAGTGTCGTCATGTGGATTGACAAGTGTCGCAAGTATGTGTACTTGCCGATGGGTTATTAGACCACCATGTGTGGGGTCAGCCCTGAAATACATATTGTATTGTAGATGTATCTAGATAGACAAGTTGGCCCCATAGTGTAACTGGGAAAATAGGTTAAGTATAAATAGAGATCGGGAGATCTCTATTTGGATCGTTCGGAAAGTCACACTTCTCTCACTCAGAAAGTGGCGCACTAGTGAGAAGGAGGATCATCTTCTCTAGGAGACTATCTCAAGTGTATTTTGGTTGTACTTTGGTTGAGCCATTGCTCTCTCTATCTCTGAGGAAGTTGTGGGGTTTTTCACCTTAGGGTTTTCCCCACAAAAACTCTGTGTCTCTTTTCTCTCATGCTTTTGATTCTTGTGATGCTTGTCATGCTTATTGTGATTGTTATGCATTGATATACTGTATATGTTATTTTGTCAGTAAAGATCCAAGAGTATTGTGAATTAATTCTCAAAATTTAACATGGTATCAGAGCTGACCTGAGAAGAAGACATTTTGCAGTGACGAAAACTTTAGTTTCCTGTTTATTGGGTTTCTCTCCATAGATTTTGGAAAATTCGTATAGTAGATTGACTCTACTCATCAAGGAGAATCTATTTGTCCAATCAGAATTCAATTATGAGCATTTTCAGATTTGGCCCTAAAAATTAGGGTTTCCCCAAAAATAGGAATTTCTGGAATCTGAAGACATAGCTGGAAGCTCCTTGCAAAAATCGAAGTTTAGAGCTTTGGATCGAGATTTTTGGCTGTGTAGATCTCCGAGAAACTCAAACCCTAATTCAGGGCTCTCACAAGTGAACCCAGGAGGACAAAAAGGCAAATCTGAAGGGTAAAAATTTGCTGATTTCAAATTATGAATGCACCAAGGTGATCAACTCATCAAGGTGTATCTTTCTATCCTTTCAGAAAGTTGAAATTCACATTTTTCATTTTTAGGGTTTTTTCGACAAACCCTAATCCGGGACCATATCCAGTTTTCAACATTTCAAGTGGTAAGACCTAAATCTTTTCTATTTCCATTTGAAGTACTCTTTAAGATGTCTAACCACACCAAGATTGAGGATAATCTTGAAGGGGATGATAACTTCCGAGCTTGGAAGTATATGATTGGGTTAATCCTGTAAGAGAATGAGTTGGACTCATATATAAAAGAAGACACCCCTATCCCAAAGGATGAAGAGGCCAAGGTATTGCATAAGAAGAACTTGGTCAAGGCAAAGAGAATCATTTCTGATTCTATTAAAGACCATCTCATACCCCATGTGTCTTCTCTAAAGACACCCAAGTAGATGTTTGACTCTTGGACCAAGCTATTTGAAAGGAAGAACATAAATCGGAAGATGAACCTGTGAAACCAATTGAAAGGAGTAAAGTTTCAGAATGGAGAAACCATTCAATCTTATTTTTCTAGGGTCTCCTAGATTAAGGAACAACTGGAAGCAGTAGATGAAATGGTGGAGAATGGTGAAGTTGTCATGACCACTCTGAATGGCCTACCTAGGTCTTGGGACTCCTTTATTCAAGGAATCTGTGCAAGAAAGAAGTTGGTATCCTTCAACAGACTACGGGAAGAATGCTCACAAGAAGAAGCAAGACTTGTGGCATGAGAAGAAAAAAAGGGGAATGAAGATCAAGCTCTTGCAGCTCACACGAAAAGAAGCAAGACCAAGAAGGAGCACTCTCGCTACAAGAGATCCTATCAAAAGAATAAGAAGGATCTAAGATGCTTCACATGCAATGAGAAGGGTCACTTTGCTTCAGATTGTCCCAAGAACAAAAGGGATAATAACAACAACTCCAACAAGAAGAAGGGCAACAAAAGAAAGTTCCATGCTCATGCTGCCGAGGATGATGAACCTCCAAAGAAGAAGGCTAGGGCAGAAAGTGATGATAGTGATGATGACTCATCAAGTGAAGAAGAGTATGTTCTAATATCTGCTCTCACAGGTACTATTTCCCATGGTTGTAATGATTGGTTGATTGACAGTGGGGCTTCCAAACACATGACTGGGTTTAAGGAATCTTTTGTGAATCTATCTGAACGTGAATCACCCCATAAGGTGAAACTTGGGGATGATTATCAATACCCAATCAAAGGAAGTGGTGAAGCCTCCTACAGCCTAGATTCTAGAAAATATTTGAAGATGAAAGAAGTCCTTATGTACCTGGGCTCAAGAAGAACTTACTCTCCATCTCTACATTAGATGCAAAAGGTATGAGGGTTGCATTTGTGGATGGCCAAGTCTTAATGTGGCCAAAGGGTAAAACAATCGATGATGTAGTAGTGATTGGAGAGCAAGAGGGATGTTTGTATAAATTGAAGGATCAACCTGAACATGCCATGGTACATGAATCCATGGAGCCAAGTGAACTTTGGCATAGAAGACTTTCTCATATGCACTATAGGGCACTTCCAATTGCAAGCAAGGCTGTAGAGGGTCTTCCTGAAATCAAGACCAAACATGAAGGTGTTTGCAAAGGATGTGCAAAAGGTAAAAACATTAAGAATGCTTTCCCAAGCAATGAAAGAAAGGAAAAAGATATCCTGGAAATCATCCACGTAGATGTATGTGGTCCTATGTCATCCAGTTCTCTGAGTGGGTATGTTTATTAGGTCTCATTTATTGATGACTTCTCCAAGAAGACTTGGGTATACTTCTTGAAGAATAAATATGAGGTGCTTGATAAGTTCAAGGAGTTCAAAACCTTCATGGAGAATCAAACTGACAAGAAGATCAAAACATTCAGATCCGACAATGGTGGAGAATTCACCTCAGGTGAATTTAAGAAGCTTTGCAATGATTCATGGATTAAGAGGGAGTTGACTGCTCCTTATAATCCTCAACAGAATGGAGTTTCAGAAAGGAAGAACAGAACAATCATGGAAGCAGCAAGGGCAATGTTGCATGACCAGGATCTACCTATGCATCTATGGGCAGAAGCATCTAGAACAACTGTATATGTGCAGAACAGAACACCCCACAAGATATTGGACAACAAGACACCAAAAGAGGTCTTTTCTGGTAAGAAACCTGAAGTCAGTCATCTCAGAATATTTGGTTGACCAGTATACAATCATGTCCCAAAGGAAAAGAGGACTAAACTAGATCCTTCAGGAAAGAAGGGTATCTTTGTGGGTTACAATGAAAACTCGAAGGCTTACAGAATATACTTTCCAGGGTTCAAGAAGATTGATGTCAGTAGGGATGTAACATTTGATGAAAACTCAGCATTCATCAAATCAAGGAAGGCACCTATCGAAGTTTATGAAGAACCTAAGGAAACTAGATTTCAAGACACTACCATGACTGAAGCAGTTCCAGAAGTTGTTCGTGAGTTTGAAGATCTGTAAGAACCTGTAGATCCATCCCGTGAGGATAACTCTCACAAGAGGAAACCTGCATTGGCTAGAGAGCTCATTCAAGATGCAGAAAGATTTGGCATTCCAGAAGAAGAACACAGAGCAAAGAAGAGAACCAGATCACATACCAGCTATGTTGCTTTACTCTGTGACATTATGAACAGAGACCCTTCCAGTCATGAAGAAGCAATAGAAAAGAAAGAATGGAAGGATGTCATGGTTGAGGAATACCAATCAATAATGAAGAATGATCTACAAAATCAATACTTCCAAATGGATCTACAAAATCAAGCATGCTGCAGATGGAAGTGTAGAGAAATACAAGGCAAGATTCATAGCTCGTGGCTTCTCTCAGAAAGAGGGAATTGATTATGAATTAACTTTTGCACCTATAGCCAGGTATACTTCCATCAGAACAGTACTTGCCCTGGCTAAAGCAATGAAATGTAAAATACACCAGATGGATGTCAAGACTGCTTTCTTGAATGGTGTAGTTGAAGAGGAAGTATATGTGGAGCAACCACTCGGTTTTAAATACATAACAGGGAGTCATATGTGTGTAGATTGAAGAAAGCCTTGAATGGCTTGAAACAAGCTCCTAGAACCTGGTATGGTAGGATGGACAGTTTCCCATCTAGTTTGGGCTTTACCAAGAGTAAAGCGGATTCCAACCTCTACTACAAGGTTGAGGAAGGGAATCCTGTGATTCTACTCCTGTATGTGGATGACTTATTTGTAATAGGAGATGACAGACTGATTGCAAATACTAAGAGGAAGCTTGCTGCTAAGTTCGATATTAAAGATTTGGGAATGATGCATTATTTCCTAGGTATGGAGGTGTGGCAGAGTGCGGGTGGGATATTCCTTGATCAAGGAAATTACACAGTAGATATCCTGAAGAGTTTTGGGATGATGGATTGCAAGGCCATGGCCACACCTATGGCATCGAATCTGAAGCTTCTATGTGATGCTTCATCTGAGCCGGTTGATGTCTCTATGTATCATCAAATGATTGGGTCCTTGATGTACCTAACAAACACGAGACCAGATAATTGCTTTGTTGTGAACACATTAAGCCAGTTCCTGATGGATCCGAGGAGTGCTCACCTGGTTGCTGTAAAGCATGTTATGGGCTCAAGTATGAAGCAAATCAAAAGTTTAACCTGCAGGGTTATGTTGATTCAGATTGGGCTGGCAGTACTGCAGATAGGAAGAGCACATCTGGGTGCTGCTTCAGTATGGGATCAGGTGTGATCTCTTGGTTTAGCAGGAAGTAGTCCTACGTAGCACTGAGTACAGCTAAGGCAAAGTATGTTGCAGCCTGTTTAGCTAGTTGTGAGGCAGTATGGCTACGGAAGCTACTGTCTGAGTTATTTGATCTCCCGTTGGATGCTATTGGTATCTTCTATGATACCCAAAGTTGTGTGAAGCTGTCCGAGAACCTAGTGTTTCATGACAGGTCGAAACACATAGAGATCAAATATCACTATATCAAGGATATGGTGTAGAGAGGAGCTGTGAAGCTCCTGTATGTTGCAACGGACGAGCAGATTGCAGATGTGCTGATGAAGCCACTATCCAGGGTGAAGTTCGAGTACTTCAGGGAGAGGCTTGGTGTTCTTCATATTGATGACACTTTGAGGAATAAGTGATGGACACATTTGCTGAATCCATTCCAAGCATGTTTGAAGGAGGATCCTTCACATGGCTGTGGATGTAAGCGTTAGATGATGAGCATCAGGATGATGTTCTGGTTTCTACTTTGTATGATCAGTTGGATCATTTATATGTATGTACGCATCATGTTGGATGCTAGATAAGATCAGTTGGATCATTTATATGTATATGTTTGCACGCATCATGTTGGATGCTGGATATGATCAGTTGGATCATTTATATGTATGTACACATCATGTTGGATGCTGGATATGATCAGTAGGATCATTTGTATGTATTTTGTATATGCATCATGTTGGATGATTGGACCATGTATCTATATATGTATCAGGTGGATCATGTATGGTGATATGTATCATGTATTTGTATTTGTATCAAGTGGATACATTGTATGATAAGGTGGATCATGTATGATGATATGTATCAGGTAGATACTTGGTATGCATCAGGTAGACACATTGTATGATCAGGATGATCATGGATGACGAGATTCAGGATGTTGCTCCAGATGACATGTAGCAGGATGATCATATGTACATCAGGATGATGTATGGTGAGTATCAGGTTGATACTCTATGGCCGTGGATCAGGTTGTGCAGATGAGCATATAATTTGGCCTTGGGATATTTGCAGATAGTCTTTTGAGGTTTTTCTTATGGCATATAATTTGGCCCTGGGATATTTGGCAAATGCTCTTTTGAGGTTTTTCTCTGGGAGGACATATAATTTGGCCTTAGGATATCTGCAGATAGTCTTTCGAGGTTTTTCCTATGGAATATAATCTGGCCCTAGGATATCTGGTAGATGCTCTTTCGAGGTTTTTCCCTATGGAATATAATATGTCCCTGGGAGATCCGATAAGTTGGGTTGTGTGCCCATAATAAGTCCTGGGATGCTCTTGTGAGGTTTTTCTATGACCACATATAATATGTCCTTGGGAGATCCTATAGGTAGAGTTGTGTGCTCGTAACAGCCTGGGATGCTCTTGCGAGGTTTTGTGGTGACCACATATAATATGTCCCTGGGAGATCCTATAGGTAGAGTTGTGTGCTCGTAACATCCTGGGATGCTCTTGTGAGGTTTTGTGGTGAGGTCACATATAATATGGCCCTGGGAGATCCTATAGGTAGAGCCGTGTGCTCGTAACAACCCGGGATGCTCTTTCGAGGTTTTGTGACGCACGTAATAAGTCCTAAGGATTCCACAGTATGGACAATGATGAAGAAAATCTGTAGGTGGTGGTCCTACATCCAATATGAAAAAGGACTGGCTCTGTAGAACTTCCTATGATGAGTAGAGTCAGAGATTGGTTGAGATAGTAGCAGCAGTGACGATGATGATGGCGATGCATCGATGACGATGATCCTGAGAAGAAGACTTGTCTAGCAGATCTATGTCGAGAAATACCTTCCTAGTTAAGAGGGAGTGTTGATGTATATGTAACTTCGGAATGTATTTCATCTATGCATTTCATATATATTTATTGTACCCTTATTAGAGATGTGTTATTCCTCTATAAGGAAGTGTCGTCATGTGGATTGACAAGTGTCGCAAGTGTGTGTACTTTCCGATGGGTTATTAGACCACCATGTGTGGGGTCAGCCTTGAAATATATATTATATTGTGGATGTATCTAGATAGACAAGTCGGCCCCATAGTGTAACTGGGAAAACAGGTTAAGTATAAATAGAGATTAGGAGATCTCTCTTTGGATCATTTGGAAAGTCACACTTCTCTCACTCAGAAAGTGGCGCACTAGTGAGGAGGAGGATCATCTGCCCTAGGAGACTATCTCAAGTGATTTTGGTTGTACTTTGGTTGAGCCATTGCTCTCTCTATCTCTGAGAAAATTGTGGGGTTTTTCACCTTAGGGTTTTCCCCACGAAAACTCTGTGTCTCTTGTCTCTCATGCTTTTGATTCTTGTGATGCTTGTCATGCTTATTGTGATTGTTATGCATTGATATACTGTATATGTTATTCTCTTAGTAAAGATCCAAGAGTATTGTGAATTAATGCTCAAAATTTAACATGTGAATGACATTCAAGGGGAAAGATCATTCATTTGGCCTTAAAGAAACCATTAAGGAATTGAAAACCATGAACAATTCCTTAAAGCACCATGCATGACTTTGCAAGGGTATCCATGGAAATATGTATCCAAGTCTTGGGGACTTGGGGGATTGGAAATGGTCATGGGAGGAGGCATGAATCTCAAGCTCTAATGGAATCTTTTATCCATATAGAGATAAGAAGGTTCTATCTACCAACAACACATCGCCTTTCAAGGGTCATTGGCCTATGAATGTCGAGGATGTTAGTGACATTAGGGTGTTTTGAGGAGTATGTGCATGTCTTAAGGTGTTGGGAATGAAGTTCCAGGGAGAAATAACATGCTTGTAGAACTAAAGAAATAATTGAGGATTCCACAGCCATGAACAATACCTCGAAGAACCACACATGACTTTGTAGTGATATCGATGGAATTATGTATCTAGGTCTTGTGGCCTTAGGGAATTCGACATGGTCAATTGAAGAGACTTAAAAATAGGGCCCTAAATGAAACTTCTATCCATCTGTTTCAAAGAAGGATGCCTTCACCAACCACAGATGGCCTCTTGAGGGTATAATTGGTCTATGATTAGTGATTTTAATGCCAATAGTTTGTTTTGAGCATTAGACACATGTCTTGGGGCCTTGGGAATGACACTCTATAGAATAGGACCATGCCTTTGGCCCTAAAGAAACCATTTAGGCATACAAAGCCATAAATTATGCCAGAAAGCACCACACATGGCTTCATAAGGTATCCATGTCACTAGGCATCCAGGTCATTAGGACTTGGGGCATTGGACATGGTCAAGGGAGGGGACCTAAACCTCAGGCTCTAAAGGAATCTTCTATCCATCCAAGGATAAGAAGGATACCTCAACCAACCAAACATAGCCTCTTAAAGGTAGCATTGGATTATGATTGATGATCTTAGTGTAATTAGATATTTTGAGTAATATCTACTTGTTTCAAGGACTTGGGAATGCTATTCTAAGGAAGAAGACTATGTGTTTAACCCTAAATTTATTCTTATGGCATTTAGATCCATGAACAATGTGTTAAGTCATCATGCATAACTTCGTAGGGGTATCCATGGCACTATGTATCTAGGTTTTGTTTCCTTTGGGCATTGGACATGGTCAGTAGAGGACACTTGATCCTCAATCCCTAAAGGAATTTTTTAGCCATCTAAGGTTAAGGAGGTGGTATCCACCAATCACACATGGCCACTTGAGTATATTATTAGCCTAGGATTTATGATGCTGGTGACAACAAGTTGTTTTGAGTAGTATATAGTGTGTTAGGGCCTTGGGAATGATGTTCTAGGGAAGAATACCATGTCTTTGTCCATAAAGAAATTTTTGAGGCATTCCACTAGTACAAAATGAGAGATAAGTGACCGAAAAAACAACTGAAATCCACATATAAATGACCACTTTTGAGTTGGTGACCACTGGTATCAAATTAGCGGTCATATATCACGTGGCCAAAAATGTGGTCATAATTAGCTTGGTCATTTATAGCTTATCTTGTGGTCATATATTTGGTCGTGTATTTGGTCATTAATTTGGTCATTAGTTGTCTACATTTTTTGTCACGTGATAAAAGACCACTAATTTGCTACCAATGATAGCCAACTCAAAAGTGGTCATTTATATGCATATTTTGGTCATTTTTTTGTCACTTATCTCTCATGCTGTACTAGTGGTCATTTATATGCGAATTTTAGTCATTATTTTAGTCATTTATCTCTTTTTAGTGGTTTTAGAATATAAATAGGGCACGGAGGAATCAAACCACCAACCTCCTGCCTATAAGGCAGGTGCTCTACTAGTGAGCTAGCACCCTTAAATAGAATTCCTTATGGATTAATATGAGAATAAAATTTTCAATAGTTAACACCATTATGCCAAATTTTGGAAAAGGGTCACATACCTAGGTAAGAAACAAAGATTACCCAATAGTCACCAAAAAGCGTCATGTTAATGATAATCGTCTTTATAGGAATGGCGGTATTACCTGGGGCTGCAGAATTATATAGATCATGCAAAAGAAAAGGCTTCTTTTCGCTACCTTAATTAGTGTTCATAGGCCCTGATCCCATTGACATACTTATGGAAACTCCTACATGTTAGTCTATGGCCACGCATGCTTTTGTCATTTCACTCAACTCATAAGCACATGAACAACTGTATGTAAATCAAGGGGCATGATGTTTTTCTGACACAATACACTCTCTCATCCTATCTTTGAAGTAATATTGCTATATTTCATACATTTTCCTTGTGAACTCTCAAAATGGCTTCCAAATTTTCTGCAATATGAATTATAAATGTCATGGTAGTAGAATAAACCTCTTTCACCTTCATGATCATAACTTGTCCTGGCACTTGCAAACAACCTGAAGATTAAATACTCCACTCTAATTTTGGTTCTCTCAACAAATTAAAACAATATGGAGATTATATGTGAAGTAATTCTTCAGATTCATCAGAACTGAAAACACGCCTGACATACAACTTGAGATTTGCCTTGGCATTGTAGTAATTTTCATAAAGGTCCTAGGGAGCCTTTAGGGGAGTGAATAGAATGAACTTGAACTCAACATCACCTTCTGCATTAAAGTGGATCCATGCTAATGGTTTTTCCTCACTAAAATCCTGGGCACAAATTGCAACATTAGGATATGAACTTCAAATTATTGTCTATGACTCTATACATCATCATAAACCTATGAAACCACAAGAATTTAATTCTTTAAGTTTTTTCATACCTATCTCACTGGAAGATTGCAATCTATTTAATAACTCAAGCCATGTACTAGAACTCTAAATACATGAATAATGATTTATGTTGTCAATGCCACTCACAATGACCTCCACATGTAGCAACATTATATACTCAGACCTTGCTAGATTATCTTAGTTTTCCACATGTAGCAATATTCCCTTTGTAGCATCTTTGTAGTGGTATATAACACCATGATGTGCCATGATCCCCATAGGAAATTGGTATGGCCTTAGGCCCCAAATTTTAAACCCAAACCATGGTGTGGGCCAAGAAATCCATCCATAGTGTTACAAATCTCAAAGTTTACACCATACCCCACTTGTACGCCAAAGATTCTCTCTTTAGGGCCAATATGATGGCTCAAAACCTTGTGCATCACTCACGATCCATAGATGCAAATGTTGTGGCCTAATACTTTGTATTTTGATCATGGACCATGGTGTGGGATGTGAGAACCATACTTGTTGTGCCAAACCTTGAAATGAGGACCATATTTTGATCACATGCCAAATATTTCCTTTGCAGGTCTTGTGTGGTGGCCTAAGGAATACAACTCCAAGATGGTTCTATGCACATAATAATCATCCAATTGCAAATAGCACTAACCATACAAAATAAATTACCAATTTGAGCACCATTAGCAAGGCAAGATATTGGGTATGATCAATCACAAAGGGAAATAAATGAAATAGGAGAAAAGATTCCGGATATAAGCCCTCATGATTTTGTATGACCTCTACCAACAACTCAAAATGTACATTGATAGAGGACTTACTTGACAACAACCAAGTGGAAATTTTGTAAACAAATAAGGTCATGATTCGAGCTTGATGGCCCATGGAAAAACTAGTTGTGTTTATTGACTGCAAAGCAATTTATGCCAACATCAAATGTATCCAAATATACTTTTAAACTGTACTACGTTCTAACAGAGGTCATATATTCTGCAAGATATTATCTATACTGATATGGGAAGCTAACCAAACAATACAGATCTAAAATCCAGTTCTGAGAACTGTTACAATTGCATTCGAAATGTGTAGCATCTACACATGCCAAGCTCTATCACAATCCAACAAGTGAACTACCGTATAAACCAATTTTGACCAAAATTCCAACTGAAAGGACATATTTTGTGAGCAAACTATAAATGCAAGCAACACAGGGAATAACAATTCTATGAGCAAACTATAAATGTACACATTGAGTACATTGCACATCAGTTACATCAAGCAAATATACCATAAGTAAAAATTAAACTCATTTGAAGTGTAAGAAAAATTATGTTTGTAAACCCAAATTTGGGTTGGGTTTAATAGAGCTTTCAGTGAGTAGGTGCAATACTAGCCAACTTCTTTAGAACCAATGCCACCTTTGTAGTTGACAATCCTTCATTAGCCCAACAAACCTCAGTTGTATATCACTGGATATGTCTTCCAATTTTGGTCATATTTTCCCCATCCCGTGTTGTGACCAGGAAATTAAAAGCTGCTCCCTTGCAACCGAAACATCCACTTCGACCAAGTCTGTGCAAATAGAATTCATGATCAATTTCACTTGTAGAATAAATGATCACAGAGAGGTCAAAATTGGTCAAAACCTCACACAATGACATCAATTGATATAAGAATCCTTCTTATCTCTGATCTAAATCCCCAATTATGCAAGCCATGTCCTCCAGGTTGAGACAACCTTGCATGGATATGCAATTGTATCTTCTATGATTTGCAATTGGAATCGTTCTGGTTATGAACATCATGGCATTATCATTGAAGGTGGATGAAATAACAATATCTGACAGCTTTCTCTATTTTTTTTTATGTCCCTCGTTATTCTCATTGAATCATCTTGAAAATTGCCTGTTGCTATTTTTAATGGCATATCTGATGCTCAGTAGTATTATGCTTTCATCCACCAAGTCTTCTATCTTTACTCTAGGATTGATCCCTTCTTCCATGAAAAGATTTCAAAAGGACTGACCTTTGCACCGAAGTCTCAAAGGATTGAAATGGTGTTAGAATGAAGACTTCCTGCAAATTCTAATTATCTATAAATTTCTTCAAGATTCTCAAAGAAATACCAGAATATACTTGTTTCAAGATCACACATAGATATTTGAGATATGGAGTCCGGAGCCTCTGAAAGGACAGTAGCACAGGCCCTTAATCTCAAAATAGACAGCACACCACATATATGACAAACTGTTATGAATCATTTAAATAGAGGGAGTCCACAAATCCTGTGACCGAATGTTGAAAAAATAGGACTCTGGACTAACTCAACAGGGATCAATAAATCGGAAAAGTAGAAAAAGTTGGGAAAAAAAGAATGACTAGGAAAAATATTGGCAAGCAAGGGGATGGGTGAATTTTGAAAACTTAAAAAAATAAAAAATAAAAATCACCAGGGGAATTAAATAAGAAAATCACGAATTTCTCGGAGATTTTTCCACACATCCTTTCTTCTCAAGAATCTTGGTGTTCTCCATCTATTCTGAGATGAATCTAGAGAACCTGAAACTAATCTGTGGGAAATCTCAACCAATGTCACATTAGAAGGGACAAGTATCCATGGGGGTAATAATATTATCAAGCAAATGCAAGCAATGCCTCCAATATAAGTCAAGCTTAATGTCAATTCTCTTTGAGGCTTGACCAATGAGCCACACACATTCACCCTATATAAATCTTCTCTAATAACAACATTTGTCATACATGTAGTGGCTGAGAGCCTGAGACTATACATTCTGGGAAAATCAATGGGGATTGTAAAGAACATAAAGTTTATTGCAAATAGTAGAACATGGGATAGAATAAGCACAGTTATATAATTCTAGGCTCAATTCTCAAGCATGACAATGATTCCCTTGCATTCCACATTGCTAATCTGACAAATAATGTAGGAAACTAAGGTTTTCCCTCTTGATGGTCACAAAGTACAACTCATCATCCATGCCATTTTTGAATCAGGAAACAACTGTGAGACGTATAACTATGAGATTATTATGATTTTTCACACCTTTTCCAAGCTCTATGCTATTGTAATGAACATGTGGTTTTCAGAACATTGAGAGAGAAACAAACTCAAAGCCAAGGGGTAAGAAAGTTTTAGAAGACACTACCAAAAGATTGACCACATATTACACTTTGTGCTATATTGAGAAGGCTAGAAATTGTTCATCCAAAGTCTTATTTCTTTCTAGATAGTGGGAAGGATTTGATTATGTTTAAAGGGAGTTGTTTGAGTGATTGTGCAATATTGGCATATCTGTGTCCTTCATCATTTGTATAATGAGGCTTTGTGAGACAATTATCAGTTGGCTTCGTATATCCCAAGGACTTTTGACTTCATAAGGAGCACCACTAGAGTCAAACATGGGTCCCTCCTCTCACAAACCTTATTTGGGATTTGTATTAATGATTTGGAGGCACATAAATACTCACAATGACTGCCTTTACACAGTGTCTTGATTCCACCACTGCTATTTCCATATGATCTGGTTAATTGCCCTCCTATCCAAAGGACCTACAAATGCAACATGATGCCCTTTCCATGTTTTGTGATCATGGGAAGATGGTGTTACAGTTATAGTTAAACCTTAGCACAACTATAGATATGATATTTAATACTTGAAAGAACACTCGGCTAAACTTCCACCTCTTCTTTAGTGGGGTCAAGCATCACTACAAAGTATACTTACCTATGGGTCCAATTCATAGGTCCTAAATTCTACCTAACAACTTGCTTCCCAAAACCAACTCAACAAGGCACCAAGAAGTATGGGTCTCTCTCCATACTTGAGAACTAGTGTTCCTATATGAACTTTCAAGAAATCTACTCAAAGATGCATCTCTTTGACATGATCATCAGAACTACTAATCTTTATGGCATGGCGATTTGGGTAACTAATCTGCTCCAAATTGATTGGGCTCACATAGAGAGAAGCTAAGATATCATTTTCTAACGTAAACAGATTCACTAGCAAACCATTGTCCTGGCCATTTTTGGTGCACAGCTCATGCCTTAAGAGCATTTTCAAGATTGACTTTTTTATTCACACAATACATAACTTGGGTGATATAGTGATAGCATAATCCACAAAATATAGTAGAATATAATAGAAAGATGATAGTGAGGAAATGAGGGAGATAAGATAATATAATTTATCAATGTCCAACAGATGACAACAAAACTAGGTCAATGGGACTATGTGGTACCATGATGCCAATACAAGGTGGGAGCACTAAGGTGCCTCCTATAAAAAACAACAAGTATGACCCTTGCCTAATAACAAAATAGAGCTAATGCTAGATATGGAGAGCCATTCCATGAGAGAAATATACAAACAAAGTGAATCCATAAACTATGATTCCAATGTGGTGGATCTCTCATGGTGTGCAAGAAGCATCTCTCCTAAGTCCTAACATCTAAAGTTGAATGAAGGAAACTCAAAATAGTGCTTTGTCTAGAAGAGGAGCTAAGAGTAGTGCATCATTCCTTAGAGCAAGGGGGCTGCTACGATATACTAGATGAAGTCGTTCTACTACTGGGATAGGGTCGTTAGAGTCCAGTGGAAGTGGAGATGGTCCTCCATGTCCTAACTGATCGATGATTAAAAGCAATACCATCGTTCAACTATCTCTCGGTGCCACTAAATGAAGGGATAAGTAGAAACAAGGAATTAATCTACTAAGTAGAGGCAGGCCCAGACTGCAAATGTCTGGATTCTGGACATTCTAAAAGCATCTTTGGTAACATATCCTGTGCAACAGAAATGATCCTCTATCTCGGTTGAAATGTTGGAATTAAGACACATGAACAGGACCATATTCTTCAAGACTTCAAAACAACAGTCTTCACTGCTCACTGGTGCCCACAAGCTAGATTATGGATACTTCAACTCATAGATCTTGTCCAGAAATGCTTAAAAATCCTCATGAAAATCGCCCATTCACTATCATGACTCCCCAGAACTTCATCATATTGTTGTTGGCGTGAAATTGGCCTCAAATCTTTACACCCTGTAATTTATGCAAAAAGGAGGGTAACAGTTGGGACTTCCACATTTAAGTGCAAACCTAGGAGGTAGCAAGGCTAATTGTAATATTGAGGCAGATAAGATAAGATAATTTTATTAATGACCAACAAATGACCACAAAAGTAGGTCAATGAGACTAAAAGATACGTCCAATATGAGCACATAATTGAATTCTTTAGAACAAGGGTTTATGGATGTACCCAATGAATACCCATATTCCTAATGTTCAAGGTATGACTTCATCGTTATTTCATTTCAACATGCTTGGATCGAGACTTCAAGTACATGGGCCCATCTTCCAAGATATTGTCCATATGATCCTTCTACTCATGAGGTGATTCAAAGCACAAGTATTAGTTTTGATGAAGTCCTTATCAGTCCCACCAAATTTTGAGATGTTCTTTATGTTCTAGGGTTGGTGGAGTAAAACTGAAAGCCCTGGTTTATGATGATTTTCAACCATCGATTCAAAGTGAGGTTTGTGGATCAATGACCACTAGTTCTTCTGGGAGAGCTAGGTACTTCCTCACCTTATTCGATGTTGTCTCTACTCGTACGAACTCATCATATTCTACATTGATCTATGGATTATTCTTCCACAAATGAGTCTCAACCTATTACATTAGATCTCTTCTTTCCACATTATGATCTTGTTCCTTTTTGGATATACTACATTCAACAGCTCCATTTTCAGGGACAACTTGAGACACTCTTTGTACCTTCAACTAATCACCTTGCTTCTGTGGATCTTTCTTCTAGAATTCTACCAAAGGTAACCTTCACCAAGTTGTGCAACTATGTTGGTGTGGAAAATATGCCATTCAGGGGGGGATTTTATGTATTTGTAATATATTCATTATATGGCCCATGTTCAACATTAAAGGAGGGAAGTTGTGATGTAATGCTCTGTCTCCAAGACCTCAATGTTCAAATTAATGGTGGATGTTGTGCTCAGGGCTGACCCTGTATTTGAGTTGGGTTGTCTATAAGCCCAGTTTCTCATATGTACTCATCATTCTTCTACATATCCTATTGCTCAACTTAAGGGGGGATGTTGAAATAATAAATATGCTTTACTTGATGCCAAGGCTGAACTCACTTTGTAATCAATAATATTATGTATAATTTTGTGCTTCTAGGTTTGGCTTAAAGCTGACCTTGTCAACACTTTTTTTTTTATTCCTAGGTGGCTAAGGTCAACCTAGTCATCATAGCGGGCCCATAACCCCTCTTACAAGGATATCAATTATGACTATATAGGAATTCCAAATACAAAACTGAATATCACAAAACTAGTAAAGAAATAATTTGATGCACTTCATTTTTATTGAAATCAAAATATAAATCAATTACCATTCACTAGGATTCAGTTCTTTGAGATGAGCTTCTCTTCATCACTTAGAGTCTGTGGTCCCATTGCTGATTCAAGATTTTTCTAATCATTTTCTTTAAGCTTGTTTTGCATTTCCTTCTAACAGAAGTCGATTAATCTGAACTGGACACTCATCTAATTAGCAATATCATTAATCATAATTCAATATGATCCAACTGAGATGGGATATTGAGCTTGGAAAAGGAACTTCTATTTGTACTACTACAACTTATAATTGAAAACTCAAAGGAAACAAACTGTAGATTAGGAAGACAATCGAAATTGTGTAGGAATATGATATCACTCAAAGGCTATAGCTCAAACTACTTATTCCTATTATTGTCGATGAAATGGAGGAGTGATCCACTTGCTTATGATGGATTGGAGGATACGGCATTGTGCCTACCATAAACGTTGTCTACAGTACCACTGATCATCTACTCCATAATGTCCTATAATATCGCATGTGGAGAACTTCCTCACTCATTTAAGGATATAGAGCAAGCAAATCAATTCATGCAAACTCTGGACTACTAATTCGAGGTAGGAATTTCTTTCGAAATTCTTCTAGAAATCTTTTGTCCCTCTCTTTTCTTTAATCATCTCACTACCCTACTGTTCCTCATCTTTCTCAGATTTTTTTTATTTTTAATATCCTTGTAAAAGCTTATGGTTTTGAATGTGTGTGCTTCCATTGGGGTTCTCATTTTTGTGAGTGTTCTATAGTACTCAATAGTCCTTGGACTAGGAATATATATGTTGTTACAAAGGGTCATCTTACTTTTAAATAATTCATGTTGTTCCCTTGGAACAAAACCTTGCAATTGAACATCTTCTAGAAGATATCCTAATGTATTTTAATTGTTCCTATTATTTTTCTGCAAATTCTTAGAGCATTGAGTCTTGTAACTTTTTGCATAATTCGTCTAAGGTGCAACATAATGCATGGATGTCAGTTTAGGAAGGCTCTAACTTAAGTGATGAGTAGTTATATAAATAATTATATCTACTCCACATAAATCAAATAAACCAATTTTATAAACAAATGGGAACAATCTAGATATCAAACAGTTATTGCATCACTAAACATAAATACTATAAAACCAACACAACAAAGTAGAACACACTAAGCTTGAGTGTAATTCATATGAAATAATGAATAGTATCAATGTAATGAGATAAGATATGATAGGATAACTTTCTTAATGTCCAACAAATGACCACAATAGTGTGGCAATGTAATCCTTCATCCATATCCTAGAGTGTATACAAGAAGCAACAAAGTCATATTGAGGAAAGGCATGATGCCATTTTCAAAATTGGTTGAACAGTTATAGATAAAAATGATAAAAATACATTGAGAATACAATTGAAATGCCACGACTCAAGCAAACAGAAAATTGACAATTTCTCAGATTAAGACGTCAATCAAAGATCTTCATACTAATGCCCATTCATGGGACTATCGATATTATGCAACATAAGTTTACTAAATAACAAAGTTACTTAATACCTGAGATTTACAAATGAGATTTTAATGAGCTTTTTTAACTTTAAATGGACAAGGGCCAATTTTTGGTCAAGGACCTAGGGAACCCTCAAGTAACCCTCCAACTTGTATAAATATATATAGAATTTTAATGAAGTTATTTTTCCCCTTTGGTGTTCATTGTCTTTTTCTCGGCTCTTAATGTGCATATCTGCCATTTAAAAATTCACATATACATTTATTTCATCATTGTCACCAATCTCCTGCACCAATTTAGAAAGCAGAGCTTTGGCCTTTCTTGCTTACAGTGCAAGACATTAGTCATTTGAGTGATTGAATTTCTTATAATATGTGCAATATTTCCTATTGCCCTTATTCAGTTTTTAGTTATTTTTCTTCCTTACATGCCCACATCTAAAACATTTTGGCCTTTTTTATTGAAGTTTACAAGGGAAAGAATTTACTGCCCATAAATCATTTGAAAATCGTAGGAATTAACTAACTTATGTTGTAGGGATTCTAGTTGTGGAAGAGGATTGTCGGCATTTGTTGGGATTTTGAGTATTCTGTACTTGTCTCATGGCCATACTCACTACACTTTCCAGGTTTGTTGAGTACGGAAACACAGAAACTATGGAATTTACCTCACAGGAATATCTAGTGTGAAATAATAACGACTAACGTGGAGGCTGGTCATACGAAGATCGACCCTCTATAAGGGTTGCAAGTTCACCATTACTACAGACTACTAAATCATCAAGTATGATAACCCATTCGAAGCAAATAGCGGTTTGGGGAACATGTTATAAATAACTAGCTTGGCATTGGTTCAAATCAATGCGGTGGAAAAAAGTCACTCTCATAATTTTCTCAAGTGCATGACAACATTTGATTTTAATTTCCCAAACAAGGGTTTCACCATGAAGAGCAACAACGCATAGAATTTCAATTTTTTTTACCTGAACGAAGAATTAATGGTATACTCTAGCATGATTCGAGACTAGTTTCAACTCAGTGGACGTGACAACAGTGTTTAATGAACCATAGATATTGGGCGTTATTAAATTCAGTAAAATCTTGGTGCCAATAGTTTTAGGGAAGGTCACGAGTTCGAACCCACCAACGCATAAAGAAAAATTGAATTCAAAATAGCATGTCTAGAGAGTTGAGAAGAGCATACATACCATTTGAAGCATTGAACATAGCTAAATAGGACTATTCTAGGTCTGACATGAGACAAGAATATTTTTGAGAGAGGCAGAACTTAATCCTCCTATAACATATGTAGAGATGGCCGATTTTCTTCTTTGTTTATTCTCTTGTGCGCCTTCTCATCCTCCAAGAGCATTGCCTCCTGATGCTGAACTTCCACAGTAGGATAATCCACAACAACCTCCAGATCTGGGACATTGTAACGCTTGCTTTTCTTGATCAGTTGATCTAACACTACCATCATAGAAATACCAATTCAAAACAAATACAACCACCATAGAAATTGCTTATCCCTCGAGCCTATTAACTTGACATTTGAACTCAACAACATAAGCAACTTCATCTTTATTTTGCTTCTGGTTGTGATGGATTTTTGGTTGGATGGATTAAAAATTTCTAAGGTATTCGACAAAATTCCTTCCTCTAACAAACAGAAGCACATGGTATGTTGACCTAAGCTATCAAAACCCATGCGGTCCCATACAAATTATTGTATAATTTCTCAAGATTTTTCAGGGCACCAATAAACAAGGGAGCATATAGGAGAAACTATTTGGGCATAGAGCTTCGTATCTACAATAAAAGGATTGGATCCTCAAATTAAACCAAACCAACGAAACAGTTACTCCATTTGATTTAAAGAGGGATAAATTAATTATAAGTACTGAGGAAGACCGATAATTTAAATGGATTTTGGAAGGGGTGTACAATGCTCCATTGATGACATGTTGGGTATTTTGATATATATTTTTTTAATTTGTACATATTATATTATATTGTATTACAAATAGCATCTAATATATTATATTATAATTACAAATAACATCTAAAATTAAAATTATAACATTATGACCTATTATAATATATATATATATATACATATAATTCAATTATGTTATCTTTAATTACTAATATAATTATGTTTTGTAAAACAATGTAGAGATGAACAAGTAGTCGACAACAATACATTAGATTTTACTTGAAAACTTTATTGTTATAATGAGTCTAATATAGATAAACATCATCAAGGTCATGATTCAATGCCATCATCTTCATTATCAATGGATTGGGTCTCTAAATCCATCTAAAGTGATATAGTTTACTAAATTTTAACACTATAGATGGATTTAGAGACTGCTACATTGCACATGGATTCAAAGACCTGCAGATAATTAAGGTCCATAATTATAAAGGTGTCAGTTGTCGACGTATCATCATGAATAATTTGGTCTCTCACTAGGACATCATCATGATCGTGTCTCGCTAGGACGTCGTCATGATTAGATGTCGTAACACTAATATTTTGGTGTCAATTAAATTGCTAAGTTGTGACACATGAGGAGGTCTGCCATTTACTAAATTTTAACATTGTAGATGGATTCAGAGGCCCCCTTATAAAGGGGATCTAGGGTCTTTGAATCCATCTGAAGTGTTAAAATTTAGTAAATTGTACAAATTCATTATCAAAATTGTAATTAATTTCCATTCTCGTAGTGACACAACTAAAAATGACCAAATAGATGACCATTTGTTATGTGGTCATTTTTAGTTTAGTTCTTATGCCATGACAAAATTGGTCATTTATCTTGGCCATTTTTAGTTTAGTTCTTATCCCGTGACTAGATTGGTCATTTTTAGTTAGCTCACTTAAAAATTTTAAATTTTGGTCATTTATCCCTTGAAAAAACTTTTGGTGACCAAATTTTTTGGTCGCATGGTCACTTATCTCTCATTTTGTACTAGTGTTCAAAGTCACGAACATTGCCTCAAACCACCATGGAAAAATTTGGAGTTGTATCTATAGTGCTATGTATTTGGATCTTGTGGCCTTAGGGCCTTGGACATGGTTAGTGGAGGAGACCTAAACCTTAGGCTCTAAAGGAATTTTCTAGGAATATAGAACTAAGTAGGTTTCCACCACCATCCACACATGGCTTATTGAAGGTATCATTGGCCTGTGATTCAGGATATTGGTTCCATTAGGTTGTTTAAAAATTATAAAGGTTTCCTAGATCCTTTGGAATGGAATTATAGGGATGAAAACCATACCTTTGGCTCTAAAGAAACCATTGAGGCATATAAATCCATGCACAATGCCTCAAATAACTACACATGACTTTGCATGGGTATCCATTATGCTATGTATCTAGGTCTTGTGGTCTTATGACCATGGACATGATAATAGAGGAGACCTGCAACTCAAGCCCTAAAAAAATATTCTAACCATATAGGGCTAAGAAGGTTTCATCCACCAATAACAAGTTGTCTCATGAGGTATTGTATCCATGGAGCGATGCCTATAAACACCATGCATGACTTTGTAGAGATATTCATGGCACAATGTACATACATGCCTTGGGGCCTTGGACATGGTAGGGGGAGGAGACTTGAATATTTTTCCCAAAAATAATCTGTTAGCCATCTAAGGCTAGGAATATTTCCTCCACCAACCACACATGGCCTCTTGAGGTATGATTGTCCCATGATTGAGAATATTAATGATTTCAAGTCGTTTTGAGCAGAATGTATGTGTCTCAGGGCTTTGGGAATGATTCTATAGGAAATAATACCATGAATGTTTCCCTAAAAAAACTATGGAGGCATCTAGATCCATGAAGAATGTATCAAATCACCATGCATAACTTTGCAACCATATCTATGGTGCTATGTATCTAGGTCCTGGGACCTTGGTGTCTTGGACATGGTCAATGGAAGAGACCTAAACCTTGGGCCTTAAAGAAATTTTCTATCCATCCAAGGCTAAGAATGTTTCCTACACCAACCACACATGGCCTCCTTAGGGTTTCATTGATATATGGATGATTATATCCGTGCCATTAGGTGGTTTTAAAAAATGTGTATGTGTCTCAAGGCCTTGGGAATGACATTCTAGGGAAAAATACCATACCATGGGCCCTAAAGAATCCATTGAGGCATTAAGAGCCATGAAACAATATTCAAATCACCACGCATGAATTTGTAGGGGTAACCACAACACCATGTATCCAACTATTGGGGACATGGGAGCATCAACATGGTCATGGGATGAGACCTAAATATCAAGCCATAAAGGAAATTTTTAGCCATCCAGGGCTAAGAAGGTTTCCTATAACAACCATACATGGCCTTCTTAGAGTATCATTAACCTATGATTGAGGATGTTGATGCTATTAGTTGGTTTTGAGAAATATGTATGTATCTTGGGACCTTCAAAATGGTGCTATAGGGAAAAATACCATGGCTTTAGCCCTAAATAAATCATTTAGGAATCTAGAGTCATGAACAATGCCATAAATGAATTCGTGGGGGTATCCAAGGAACTATGTATCTAGGTCCTGTGGCCTTGGAAACTTCAAGATGGTCAATGGAGGAAACCTGAACTTAGGGACCTAAAAGAAGAACATGGTTAGTAGAGCACACCTAAACCTTGATCCCTAAATGAATCTTCTAACCATCCAAGGATAAGGAAGTTGCTTTGACTAACCACACATGGCATTCTAAGTGTATCATTGGCCTATGATTGAGGATTTCAGTTACATTAGGTAATTTTGAGAAGCATGCAAGTGTCTCAAGGCCTTGGCAATGGTATATCAAGGAAGAAGACCATGCCTTTGGCCCTAAAGAAATTGTTGAGGCATCCAGAGCCATGAACACTTGCTTGAAGCACTATGCATGAATTTACAATAGTATTTATGGAACTATGTACCTAGGTCTTGTGGCCCTTGGTCCTTGGACATAGTCATTGGAGGAGACTTGAACCTTCGACTCTAAGAGAATTTTATATCCATCTAGGGTTAAGTAGGTTTCCTCCACAAACCACACATGGAACCAGGGTATCATTGGCCAATGATACAAAATATTGGCACCATTAGGTGGTTTTTAGAATTATGTAGGTGTCTGGGGACCTTGGGAATGGAATTCTACGATATAATGCCATGCATTTGGCCCTAGAGAAACCATTGAGGCATCTGGATCCTTGAAGAATGCCTCAAAGAACCATGCATGGTATTCATGGTTATATATATATAGGTTTTATAGTCTTGAGGCCTTGGTCATGGTCAATGGAGGAGACCTAAACCTCAAGCCCTAAAGGAATCTTCCAACCAACCATTCAAGGCTAAGAAGGTATCCACCAACAACACATGGGATCCTAGGGGTATCATTGGCCTATGATTGATTATTTACGTTCCATTAGGTGGATTTGAGCAATATGTACCTATCCTAGGGCCTTGGGAATGAATTCCTAGGGAAGAAGACCATGCATTTGGCCCTAATGAAATCATTGAGGCATCTAGATCCATAAAAGATGCCTCAAATCCCCACACATGCCTTCAGAAGGGTATCCAAATAGACTAAAAATGAGAAATTTCTAATATTTTTACTACCTAAGCCTCCCCAACCCAATTGTTTCTCTAGGTATCATTTAACACCAATTGGGCTATGTCGATCAAGCCCACCTATTCGTTTTTCACAATATCTACCAACAAGGGTTTTCTCACCCATCTGTAATACTTTTTTTAATTTAACCTCAATCATACATGACTTCACATGGGTATCGATTATACTATATATCTAGAAGGTCTTGTGGACTTGGGGCCTTCGACATGGTTAGTGGAAGACTTGAAGATTCACCCTTAAAGGAAGCTTCTAGTCATCGAGGGATAGAAATTTTGCTACCAACAACTACACACAACCTCCCAATGGTATAAATAGTTACTATTGAATATGTTGTTACCATTAGGTGGTTTTGATTAGTATGTACATGTATCGGGTTCTTAGGAATGATTTTCCACGGAAGAAGACCATGCCTTTGGACATCAAGAAATCATTAAGGCATATAGAGACATGAACACTACCTAAAAGTACCATGCATGAATTTGGAGAAGTATCTATGGAACTATGTATCTAGGTCTTGTGGCCTTGGGGACTTGGACATAGCTAGTGGAGGAGACTTGAATCTTGATCTCTAAAGGAATTTTCTATCCATATACAAATAAGAAGATTGCCTCCACCAACCATGCATTCCCTCTTCAGTGTATCATAGGCCTATGATTTATTATGTCATTTCCATTAGCTAGTTTCGAGTATTATTTACATGTCTTAGGGAATTTTGAATGATGTTTCAAGGAAAATGACCATGCCTTTGGCCCTAAATAAACCACTGAGGCATATAAAGCAATGGAAAATGCCTGAAGCACCATGCATGACCTTGCATTAATATTTGTGCCACTATATATCTATGTCTTGTTGGATTTGGGTATTTGGGCCTTGGACATGCTCAAGGGAGGAGACATAAACCTATGGCCCTAACGGAATCTTCTTGCCATCCAAGGCTAAGAAGATCACCTCAACCAACCATACATGGCCTCTTTATGGTATCATTGGCCAATGATTGAGGATATTGATGTTATTATGTGGTTGGTGGAGGAAAATATCTTTTCCACTGACCATGTTGAAATCCCTAAGGCCACAAGACCTAGATAGATAATGCCATGGATACCCCAAAAGAGTCATTTGTATGGTGCTTCGAGACATTGTTCATGTCTATGTATGTCTCAATTATTTCTGAAGGTCCAAAGACATGGTATTCCTCCCTATAACTTCATTCCCAATGCCTTGATGCATGTACATACTACTCAAAATCACCTAGCAGCATTGAAATCCTTAATCATAGGCCAATAATACCCTCAGAAGGCCATGTGTGGTTGGTCGAGACACCTTTCTTACCCCTAGAGGGCTATAATATTCCTTTAAGTATTGAGCTTCATGAGGGTATCACTGTTTAAGAAGTTTTTCTCCACCAACCACACATGGTCTCTTAAGGGTATAATTGGCCTATGATTGGAGATGTTGGTGCAATTAGGTGGTTTTAAGAAATACACACGTGCCTTGGGGTCTTGGGAATGACATTCTATAGAATAGGGTCATTCCTTTGGCCATAAAGAAACTATTTAGGAATCCAAAGCCATTAATAATGCCATAAAGCACCACACATGGCTTCATAGTGTGTCAATGGAACTATGCATCCAAGTCATGGGGACTTGTGGCATTAGACATGGTCAAGGGAGGATTCGTCAACCTTACTCCCTAAATGAAACTTCTATCCATGTAGGGATAAGAGGGATACTTAAACCAACAATGCATGGAACAGTTAGGCTATTATCAACTTATGATAGAGGTTGTTAGTGCAATATATGGTTTTTAGTAATATCTATGTGTGTGAGGGCCTTGGGAATGATATTCTACGAAATTCAACTATGTGTTTGGCCCTAAATTAATTCTTTGGGAATTTAGAGAAATGAAGAATGTGTCAAGGAATCATGCATGAGTTCATAGGGGTATCATGGCAATATATATCTAGGTTATTGGCCTTGGGGCATTGTACATGGTCATCAGAGCACACATGATCCTTAATCCCTAAAGGAATATTCTAGCCATCTAAGGATAAGGATGTGGTATCCACTAATCACACATTGCCTCTTCACTGTATCATTAGCCTATGATTGAGAATTTCAGTGTCATTAGTTTTTTTTAGTAGTATGTAGGTGTCTTAAGGCCTTGAAAATGGCGTTCTAGTGAAGAAAACCATTCCTTTGGCCCTAAATAATTCATTGAAGCATTCAAAGCCATGAACACTACCTAAAGCACCATGCATGACATTGGAGTGGTAACTATGGCACTATGTATATAGGTATTGGGACCTTGGGGCCTTGGACATGTTTAGTGGAGGAGACTTAAACCTCAAGCTCTAAAGGAATCTTTGGCTATGTATAGCTATGTAGGATTCATCCACCAAACAAAAATGGTGTGTTGAGGGTAGCACTTGCCCATTGACGAGGATGTTGTGGTGTACTTGCAATAATTAATTAATGCAAATACACAAGATATCAGAAATATTAGAATAGAATCGCTTTTATATTGATCACGGGCCACTTCGAGGGGGCAACCTCCTTTGAGCAAACTCAATACAGTTAACTTCATGGTGCCTTCAATGACCTAAACACACACTTATATACTAAGTCTATGCCCAATACTATGAGTCAAAACCATGGGACATATAATACTACAGGAGGACTTACAAAGCATATGCGTCCAATACTATGGGTCAATACTATGGGCTAATATAAACTACGAATCAACAAATACTACGGAACGACTTACAAAGCATATGCGTCCAACAACAATATACTAACATAGTAAAGAGAAGGGTTGACATAGGTTCCTAACATCCCCTCTCCATTAGAAAAAGCTTTGTCCTCAAAGCTTTGGTTGGAGAAATTGTTGCAGAATCTGAAGGAGTGGTTCTCCGGTAGCATCCTCGGTTTGCATTTTGGGCCACTGACACCTTTGGAGTGTCAAGGAGGATTTCTTGGAAGGCTGTAGATGAAGAAGAACCCTGTCAGCTGCGTGGAAAATGCGCTCAGAACGGTGCTGATCGGCTTGTTGTTTCAGGCGAATTCTGGCCATGTGAAGATTGTCCTGCAGAATGAGAAGAAGCTGATCGCGGTTTCGAAAAACCGAGTCAATTTCCTGAACTGGGGAGCTGCTAAGGGTGTATGGAAGAAGAACTGGCGGTGTTTGTCCATAGACTGCTTCATATGGTGTCCTTTGAGATGTGGTATTGTACCACCAGAATGCTGCTAGGAAATCCATAGAATTAGTTGGCCAAAGCTGAGTAGGGATGGGAAAGGGTTTGATCAATCCCGAAAGGAGTGTCGGTTCCCCCTTGTTGACTTGGAAAGTATCATCGTTAGCCACCATCTGTTGAATTGTCATTTTTAGTCCCGGCCAAAAGAAGTTACATTGTTCCTGGTCATACATTTTGCAGAACCCAGAGTTCCCTGTTGATGAAGAAGCATGGAGTTCATAGAAGAGATAGCCCTGTTGAACATATTGCAACCAATTTGGAACAAATAGAGAAAGAGTTGTAAGAGAAACTGGGTCATCAATTGTGCGAAAAGGAGCATCTTCCACCATATTGTCCTTACCCTTCTTGTAAGTGATCACATAGGGATAACCCATGAGTTGGATAACCCATTGCAGGTGTGTTGGGGAGGAGACCCATTGTTCCAGAAAATTTTCCAGACTCGGGAGATCAGTCTTGATGCAGAAATAACTGCCTAATAGGTATGGCTGCCACTTCTGTACTGCATGCAAAATAGCCATCATTTCCTGCTGAGAGGTAGATGTGGCTACATTCTTACCGGAAAGGTATCTTGAAGGCAGCAAGCTCATTGGTTCAGCAAGGATACCTGCATATCTATCCAAGGAAGTAGTGGAGACTGTTGATGGGTGCATCTGAATAGAATTGAGCTGAGCGATGACACCATGTGAATTCTTCTTAAGGATTTTTTCCAGGCGATGTGAACTGATGATGCAGAGAGACCCTGGTTTTAAGCCCCTAAATTTGTGTTGTGCCCCATTGACTTTAAACTACATCCAAAGTTGAGCAAAATCCCATAAGATGGGGCCAAGTGTGCATAACCATTGAACGCCCAAAACCACATCACATCCGCCTAAGGACAAGGAAAACATGTCGGAGCATAGTTTATAATCTTCCATAGAGATACGCACATTGTAACACTTCCCCTTGCAAGGTAAGGTTCCCCCATTGGCAACCATGACTTCAAAGTTGGAGCAAGGATGGACAAAACAATCAGCCTGTTTGGCAATTCGAGGGTCAATGAAGTTATGAGTGCTACCAGAATCAATGAGTATGGTAAGAGGGAGCTTCTTGAAGTATCCCCTGACCCGCAATGTTTGTGGGGTGGTGACGCCGGTTACAGCATGGAGAGAGATCTCGGGTGGGTCGTCCTGAGATGGGGTGTCAACAGGCGGGTGTTGCATGTCGACCGGATCATCTACTGTATCTGTAGCTTCTTCACCAAGTTCTAAGGCAGGCGGAGAATCCACATCCAAGAGATAAAGCTTTTGTTGAACACATCTATGTCCCCGAGTGAATTTCTCATCACAATTATAGCAAAGCCCTTTTTCTCGGCGTCCCTGCATTTCTATTTCAGACAAATGCTTGATAGGAGTTGGTTGAGGAGCAGGCATGATGGGAGGTCGTTGGGAACCCATATTTCTGAAGGGAACAAAGGTGGGTTTGGAGCGTTGTTGAGTTACAATCTTGTCCTCAGCCAACTTAGCCAACCCTAGGACTTCCATCATTGTGTTGGGACAAAGCATTTTGACCTCTGAGCGGATTTCATCCTTGAGACCACTGATAAAACAACTCCTATAGAATTCATCAGACAATCCTTCTGTGTGATTGGCTAGTTTCTCAAATTCCATCTGATACTCTCTCACTGTGCCAGTTTGGTGAAGTTTAGTGAGTGCTCATGTGAAGTCGTCAAAAGCACTAGGACCAAATCGTGGCAAAATGAGTTGGCAAAAATCTGTCCAGTTTGGCTCGAGATGAGCTTTGATGTACCAACGATACCATTGAAGGGCTTCCTGTTCCAAATGAAAGGATGCAAGTGGAACTTTCTGAATATCAAAAGTATTATGCAGACTGAAATATTGTTCTGCTCGGTATATCCATCCAGTCGGATCAGTACCATTGAAGCGAGGAAAATCAAGCTTCGGCCCACGAAAATTGCTAGAAGCAGAGAACCCGGTGGCTGCAAAAGATTCTGGCTATCTGGTATTGTTCATGGCTGAATGCTGAAGATGGAGGCTGAGAAATTTTTCATCCAGATCTTGGAGTTTGGTTTGGATGGCTGCAAGTGCTTCCTCCATGGTGTGTGCTCCTGCACGGGTGACAACCATAACCAGGTTTTTTTTTTTTTTTTTTTTTTCCAGACTGGAGCAGCTATGGCTCGAAAGGGATCTGGAACAACACCGAATGGATTGAAAATGGATGAATCTGGAACGGCTTGCAAATGGATCTGAAACGGCGCAGCAGTGATCAACAATAGTTCAGCTGAAAGTAGATATGGACCCCAGGTATGTGCAGCTTCCTAATAGTTCAGGGGTTTCAGTCGGCCACCAATGATGTCTGACAGCTTGCGTATTGGGGAAGTACCCCTCACTCCACGGCTCAGGTAAAACTGAGAACCGCTTTGCCACAAATGACAGCTCTTGGTTTACCTCACGGGTGGGAACTAGTCAATCAGGTAGGGGTCGTTGCCCTTTTCGCTGGCAGGTCCTCTCAATGGGCCAGCTACTTTGGGGTTCCTGTGGTACTCCTCATAATGATTTTTAGGTATTATTCCCAAGTACTTCCCACAGTTAAGCGGATAGGGATGATTCCCAAATCCGAACCTGCAACAGAAAAAATTTGGACAGAAATTCCACCCAATGTTCAAAAACCGGATCTATATTGCTCAGAATCGCTATTATAACATGTTTCCGGAACTGGAACAACCACTCTGCTTCTACTTGTGAAAGCAGAATAGAAATCTGGGCACTCGGTCAAAAGATTTTCTCACCGCAATTTTCGCGGCCGTCAACGAAATTCTGAAAAATTCCTGATTTTAAATCCGCGATATCTCCACTTTTAGAACTCCAAATGAGATGATTTGTTTTTTGAAACTACGTATATTTGAAAGAGGAATTCAGATATGCAATAGGTTTCTTCTGATTTTGTGCAAAAAGTTTCAGAAATTTATCTGAAAGTCGCCTCCCAAAAGAAGAAAAAAACATTCCCACTTGAGCCAAGGAAAGTGCTCTGATACCAGATGTGGTGTACCTGCAATAATTAATTAATGCAAATACACAAGATATCAGAAATATTAGAACAGAATTGCTTTTATATTGATCACGGGCCACTTCGAGGGGGCAACCTCCTTTGAGCAAACTCAATACAATTAACTTCACGGTGCCTTCAATGACCTCAACACACACTTATATACTAAGTCTATGCCCAATACTATGAGTCAAAACCATGGGACATATAATACTACAGGATGACTTGCAAAGCATATGCGTCCAATACTATGGGTCAATACTATGGGATAATATAAACTACGGATCAACAAATACTACGGGATGACTTACAAAGCATATGCGTCCAACAACAATATACTAACATAGTAAAGAGAAGGGTTGACATAGGTTCCTAACAGATGTTGGTGCCATTAGGTGGCTTTGATAATTATGAAGGTGTCCTAGGGCTTTGGAATGGAATTATAGGGATGAAGATCATGCCTTCGGCTCTAAAGAAACCATTGAGGCATCTAGAGCCATGCACAATGCCTCAAAGAACCACACATGAATTCGCATGGGTATCCATGGTAGCATATATGTAGCTCATGTGGTCTTTGTTCCTTATACATGGTAGTGGAGGAGACCTACAACTCAAGCGCTAAAGGAATATTCTAACCATCTAGGGCTAAGAAGTTTTCCTCCACCAACAAAAGGTGGTTTCTAGAGGGTATCATTGATATATGATTGATGATGTTTGTGCTACTCTATGGTTTTGAAAAATGTGCATATGTTGTAGGGTATTGGTAATGGATTTCCAAGGAGGAAGGCCATGCCTTTGGACTCAAAGAAACCATTGAAACATACTGAGCCATGAACAATTCCTTGAAGCACAATTTTCCTTTAAGTGGGGATATTCATGTCATCAGGGGTTTTAAACACTAAAAATGGGATTGAAGGCCTTGGACATGGTTAATAAACCAAAACCTTATTCCCTAAATGAGTATTCTAATCATCTACATTCAAGAACAATGCCTTTAACTAACTACCACACATGAGCTATTGATGGATTCATTTGCATTTCAATGGTGATATGGATTCAATTAGCACTTTTTGAGCTCTAGGTATGGATCTTGAGATGCTTGACATGGTTTGGGTAGGAAAATCGAGCCTTAATCCCTGAAGAAAGATCCTAGGAATCTAAGGAAATGAATGACACCTCAAACTAGCATCCATGGCCTTTGTCTGGGTATATGTATGGCATTAGGTGGTTTTTAGTAGTAGGCATAATTATCGGGGCCCTAGAGATGATCAAGGAATGAGTCCCATGTCATATATCATAAATGATGTTTTTAGGCATTTAATTACTAGAGGATGCATTGAAGCACCAAACTTGACGTACAACGGAGTCCTTTCTATCCAAGTGGGGATGTTAGTTCCTTTAGAATCTTCACATAATTTGGTATGGATCTTGGGGCCTTGCCATGTTTAGGGGTGGAAACCAAATACATGGCAACTAAAAGAAGCTTCTAGGTATCCAAGGCTAAATGACACCTCGAACCAATAGTCATGATCTCCAAAGAGTGTGTTTAGCCTACAAGCTATGCAGATACCATTGTCATTATGAGGTTTAACACAAGGCATACGCTTTAGAGCTTTAAACATTCTTAAAGGAGGAAATGTTGATTTTTTTCCCTAAACGAATATTTTAGGTGTCAAAGGATAAGAAAAATACCTTGAAGAATCACTCATGACCTCCTATGATATATCTATTTTTAAGTGGGGAAACGTGTTCCATTGGGAATTTTTAAGAACTATGTATGGATGTAAGCACCCTGGACATGGCTAGCGGAGAAAAATTAAGATTTCAGTTGGAATGGAATTTCCCAAGAATCCAAGGGTATGATCGGTGCCTTAAGGAACCACGCTTGACCTCTTGAGGGTATCCTTTTTCTTTGGATATGGATCTCCATCCCATTAGTAAGCTATGAGCACTAGGTGGGGCTAGGGGCATTGACATAGTAAAGGGAGGAATCCTAGGGCTCATGCCCTAAACAAACATTCTATGCATCTAGGACAAACATCCTATATCTTTTGTCGAGGACATTGTCACCTTGTGGCTCTTGTCTTATAAAAATTATTATGTCCAAATATATAAAGAAAACATATAAACCTAACTAAAATATTATTCAACACAACTATGACAGAAATCATTACACAAAATTTAAAGATGAAAATTATTTCTAATTTAACATCACCTTTACCACAATACAATATCAATTATATTTATTTATTTTTAAATATAAAATTCAAAGGAATATAAATTTATGATAAAACCAAAATCTATACAAATATACTCCACAAAAATATAATTACTTTTTAGAAAATACAAGTTTACGCTTTTTCCCGATGAAAAAAAATTACTCCACAAAAATAATTAATTTGGTTTAAAAATTCATAAGTTGATAATTACACGGCATTTTCTTATATGAAGGCGGGTTTTAGAAACACTTTCAAATTTATTATTACTAATATACTCAACAAAACTAATATTATTACGCCCGCCCCCAAATGCTACAATATAAATTTTTTTTTTTTTTGAAATATAAAATTCAAAGGAATATAAAGTTATGATAAAACCAAAGTCGATACAAATATACTCCACAAAAATAATTAATTTGGCTTAAAAATTAATAAGTTGATAATTACAGGGCATTTTCTTATATGAAGGAAGGTTTTAGAAACACTTTCAAATTTAATATTACTAATATACTACACAAAAATAATATTATTATGCCCGCCCTCAAATGCAATGGCACTCGCGGATCGAGATCCAGGAAGAAAAAAAAGAAAGCGGGAAAAACAACGTCGAGAAAAAGATACCCAAACTTGGTACACCAAAAACGTGATGACCTTTTTCAATGCGCTTCTCACCTGTGTAGGAGAAGGAGGGAAACTGAACATGGATGCATTCTACGAACAATCGAAGGAGGCCCTTGGAATCAATGTCGGCAAGAACACTAAGATCTGTGACAAAATGAAGAGCATGAGGTCCAGATTTTGGAGCATACACTCCAAGATCAATGAGGGGAACATTCCCGAGGACTAGTTTTGTACAGGAGTGAGCACGGCTCTTCCTTGCTCAAGGTGTGGAAGTAGATTTGGGGAAATTATGTTGAATACCACCATGAGGAAGTGGATTCCCATAATACAGGTTAGATCCCATCCTAGAACAATGGGAACTTTGGTAGGGATGAGGACCATAGACCAAAATAAAACTGGGTTCTGATTGTGGAGTATGCCATGGAAGGGGTTATATCAAAGATGGAAACCATAATTGATAGCTTGATTTGACCTATCAACGCTACTACCAATCTTCAACCATTCAGCCCTGGATTCAAGGCCAAGAATGGAATTGGGAGTTGTCTATGCTCAAACATGTCTGGAAGAATGAAAGAGGTGATTAAGGTTCCAATCCCAAAAGAATGGGAGCTTTGTTAGGGATGAGGACCATAGACCGAAATAAAACTGGCTTTCGGTTGTGGATTACGCGATGGAAGGAGTTCAATCAAAGATGGAAACTCTAATCGATAGCTTGATTCGTCCAATCAACGCTACCAATATTCATCCATTCAGACCTGGATTTAGGGCCAAGAATGGAACCGAGAGTTGTCTGTGCTCAAACTTGTCTGGAAGAATGAAAGAGTTGTTTAAGGTTGTGGAACGGGCATTGCAGCAGAAATGGCACAACCAACAGAAATGGCTCATGGGGCACAATTTGGGTCTGAGAACTGTTATTTGCATTGCCAAGTTTATGAATTTTTCAACACTTCCATTCTTCCACCGGCAACAGCTCTGATGCTAGCATCGTTGATCGGATCAAGTCATGTATCTGGTATCTTCCTTCACACAATTTACAGTGCAAGGCATGTAAAGTATCTCCTTGCAGAAATTGCAGAGAATGTTACAGTAGAAGGCGTGTAAAGTATCTCCTTACTCAAAAAATTTATCATTTAAATTCATGTAAAGTGTTGCATTGCATTTCATTGGTTTTCTCCCACTTTCTGCAGTAGCACCTTCCTGAACATTTTATCATTTAAATCCATGTACATTGTTGCATTGTAGTTCATTGTTTTTCTCCCATTTTCTATAGAGATGGGCAATGTTCAGGTTTGTGGAGCTTTTCGTTATTTAGAAACTTCCCCTACGAAAGTATGGACTTGTTCCAGATCATAGTTTTCTTTAGGAGTTATCTTCTTGACAAATTTCATCAGTTCCAGATAGTTTGTTTCCAAACGTAGAGGAAGGTTGCATATGCTTTCGAAAATATTCAAATTGGAGTGTTTCCAATAAGGGGATTGTACTAGATGATCAAACAGTGGTGGAAGATGATCTTGTGGTGTTTTCTATTGGTTATGAGAGTGAGAAAAAACTCAAGATCCTAATTCCAAAAACTTTTGCAGGCGTTCTTGAAAAATCATTTGTGCTTCCTCTATACAGGTCAGTTATTCATTAAAACCCCGCGCTCTTCCTTTTACATTGTTCAATTTAATGTCATTGTTAATTCAAATGATTCATTTGAGGTGAAAAAATGCATATTGATGACGTTCAGATCCCTAACCCTAACGCCTAAATCACTTTTCTAATGAGAATAAATAGGGGCCTCATCCATCCACACATTACTCATATGTCAATTATTGGTTATCCAGAATGTTTATTGAATATCCATTCCACAGGAATACGTAGTCAATGGATGGCCCATTTTCTTTCGGGAAAACTTTCCCTTCCAAGTATTAAGGAAATGGAGGCAGATGCAGACAATCACTCCGACCATATCAATAAATTTACACCCTTCTATTCGAAAACCTGTCTTAATACTTTTTAGATATATGGGACAATGATACCCTTTGTAGGGACATGGGATGGAATACTGAAGGTTGGAGGCAGAAATAAAACAAAGATAATGCGGAATGAGCTACGACTCTTCAATCTTTATTCATAAACGGAGATCAACTGATGTAATACAAACAATAATGTAATGTGTATTTAAACACTTATGGAAAACCCTAAAAGCTCTAACCTAGCTTTTGCATGCATGCAAAGCATGCTGTTACATTTATTAACTGAACTTCTAAATAGTAACTCAAGTAAAAGCTAAAGCTAACCGAAGTAATTACTATTTCTAACACTCCATCTTAATTACTATTGTTGACTACTACAACTTTTACAATGCCTAAATCATTTCTATGAATTTCAAAAATATCTTTTGCCAATGGATTTGTAACTATGTCATCCAATTGGTCAATCGATTTACAATGCTCAACACGAACTTCACCATTGTTCACAAGCTCTCTTATGAAGTGATATCTAGTATCAATGTGCATGCTTTTCTAGTGAAAAACATGGTTCTTGGATAGAGTGATTGCTGAGTTGTTGTCACAATAAACTGTGGTTGGTCCTTCTTGTTTCTGTTGAAGACCTTCTAAAACTATACGTAACCATCTACTGCTTGACATGCTGCTGATGTCACTGCTACATACTTTGCTTCTGCCGATGAAAGTGTCACAATGGGATGCTTCTTGGATGCCCATGAAATCACCCCTGATCCAAGATGAAAAACATGACGGAAGTGCTCTTCCTGTCATCCAAACTTCCTGCAAAATCACGTCAGTGAAACCTGTCAAAACATCATACTCTGTGCTTGAGTATAAAATTACATAGCTTGAAGTCCCTACAACATATTGTAAGATCCTTTTGCCAACTTGTCAATGCAAGTCTTTGGGAGACTCCATGAACCTTGAAATCAAGCTGACAACAAACATAATATCAAGCCTCGTAGCTGTGAGTTACATGAGACTTCCTACAAGTATCTTATACAATGTTGGATCCACATTGGGACTGCAATCTTCTTTGCTCAACTTAGTACCTGTTGCCACTGGTGTAGGTGTTGTTTTGCAATTAAGCATTCTGAATCGCTTAAGAACTTCGTTAGCATATTTATTTTGAGATATAAATATACCCTTTTCTGACTATTCTACTTCTAGGCCAAGAAATAACCTCATCAATCCAAGGTCTGTCATCTCGAACTCTTTCTTCATAGCTGCCTTGAACTCATCTACTAAGAGGTCACCTGTAAAAATCATATCATCAACATACAAACAAACTATTAAAATCTGTCCTTGTTGATTTACATTTGTGTAAAGTGTTGGTTCGCTGCTACTTCTGCTAAAACCATTTTTTATCAGATAAGAATCAATTCTGCTGTACCAAGCTCTTGGAGCTTGCTTGAGCCCATATAGAGCTTTCTTCAACTTGTAAACTTTCTCTTCATGTTCTTTTATTTCATACCCATGTGGATGCTCCACATAAAATTCTTCTTCAAGAATGTCGACTTGACATCCATCTGATACACTTTCCACTTTTTATGTGCTGCAATTGCTAGGACTGCTCTTACTGTGTCCAATCTTGCCACTGGTGCAAAAGTTTCTCCAAAATCAATTTCTGGTTGTTGCGAGAAACCCTTTGCTACTAACCTTGCCTTGTACCTATCAATCTCACCTTTTTCATTGAGTTTCGTTTTATAAACCCACTTCACACCAATGGGTTTCTTATTCTTTGGCAGGTCAACTAGATCCCATGTATCATTTCTCTCAATGGAATCTAACTCTTCATCCATAGCATTTACCCAATGCTCTTGTTTTACGGCCTCTTCATAAATCACAGGTTCACTAGCAATAAAAACATAATTGGTATTTGCATCCAATTCATCATAAATATATGTCAATCTTCTAGTCTTTTTATTACTGTGATCAGATTCATTACTTGACTGCGGACTTGATGCTTCACCTTGAATTGAGTTTCTAGGTGTTCTTTCTGGAGTATTTGCTACTGGTGAAGATGTTACTGGATCTTGTTGTCCAATTGGCTCCTCATCTTCTCCATCTTTTGGTTGGGGTATTGCAGCTCCCATACCCTTATCTACGGTTCCATTCCATTACTCTTCCTCCTTGAACAAAACATCTCTGCTGAGAATAACCTTTTTGGTAATAGGGTTATATAGCTTGTAGGCTTTAGTTTGTTCACCGTATCCAAGAAATATACATTTCTCACTCCTGTCGTCTAGATTTTTTCTTAGCTATTTAGGAACATGAGCATAAGCAACACTAACAAATACTCTGAAATGAGAAACATTACAAGTCATACCTGACCATGCTTTCTCTGGTACTCTGTTCTTCACAATTTTGGTGGGAGATATGTTCATCACATGAACAGCACAAGCCACTGCGTCTCCCCAGAATGCATGGGACACATTTCTTCCTTTCAGCATGCTCCTTGCCATATTCATGATGGTTCTGTTCTTGTGTTCCCCAATACCATTCGGCTGAGGAGTATATATTGTAGTGAATTGCCTCTTGATTCCATGATGCTTGTAGTAATCATGAAATTCCTTTAATTCATACTCTCCCCCTCCATCAGATCTCAATACTTTGAGTTGATAACCACTCTGTTTTTCAACCAAAGGCCTAAATTCCTTTAACTTGCCAAAAGTTTCAGACTTCTGACGAAGGAAATACACCCATGTTTTTCTACTGAAATCATCAATAAATGTAAGGAAATAATAGCTTCCACCAATTGATTGAGTTTGCATTGGTCCAACTAGATCAGTATGAATAAGTTCTAAAGGTGCATGTGCCCTTTGAGACATACCTTTAGGGAAGCTATCCCTATGCTGCTTTGCAATGATGCAACACTCACAACTTCTTTCTGGCTCCTTCATAGAGGGAAATCCCTTTACTATCTCTTTCTGCTGCAAAAACTTGAGACCACCAAAGTGAAGATGTCCATATCTAAAATGCCATAACCAATAATCATCCATGCAAGTGGCTTTTTGAGCAAAAGAGGTTACCTTGTTGCTGCAATTCATGACTAGTGGATACATCCTGTTCCTAGTCACTTGTATTTTGATGATCAAATGTCGATTTGGGTCATAAATTTCATAGTGTGATCCATCAAAGACAAGTTTGTACTTCTTTTCAGTGAGTTCCCAATGCTAAGCAAATTATGCTTCAATCCTGGAGCATAATAGACATCTGAGATTGTCTTTTGTTGGCCTTGTTTGGTCAGAATGTTGACCACTCCTTTTCCAAGAACTGGAACTACCTCATCCATGCCAACTTTGACCTCTGTCCTAACTGATTCATTTAGGTCTGCAATTAGACCTCTGTCACCTGTCATATGGCTACTGCAACCACTATCTAAAAGCCAAAGTCCCTTTGGAATTTTGTGTGCAGCATGACATGTAAGAAATAACATATCATCTTTATCTTTAGAGGTATTAGTCACATTAGCATTATGATTTGCTTGATCAGTCTTTTTCTTTTTGCATTCATGAGCATAATGCCCAAATTTATTGCAATAATAACACTGAATATTAGATTTATCTGACCTTTTTTTGTCGCAGTTTCCGCCTTCATGGTTATGATAGTGATCTTGATCTCCATTGCCATTACTTCGGCCACTTCTGTCTCGTCCTCTTGATCCTCCTCTACCTCTGCCTCTTCCTTTGCATCTTGAGAATGAGACATGTGCTTTGAAAGCATTCTCTTGAGAGGATTCTTCATTCCTGTTGAGTCTAGATTCGAATGAAAGTAAAGATCCGATCAACTCATCTATAGAGAGAGTACTCATATCTTTTGCTTCTTCAATCGCTGAAATTTTTGACTCAAATTTGTGGGGTAGGGATCTCAGAACCCTTTCAACCACCCTTTGAACTCCAATATTTTCACCATAGATATTCAGTTGATTAACAATCCCCATGACTTTGGTCATGAAAGAGTCTACAGAGTGTGATTCTTTCATCTTCAGATCTTCAAAGTCTCTTCTTAGGTTTTGGAGTGTTGTTGTTTGAACCTTACTAGCACCTTGATAACTGGTCTCCAAGGTATCCCATGCTGCTTTGGCATGTAAAGATGCTGATATCTTTGGAAATACGATGTTATCCAAAGCGTTCATTATCAGATGCAGTGCCTTTGCATCCTTCTTCCTGTGCGCTCGCAGGATATCCTTCTCTGTGTTTGAAAGGGCTTGAAAAGTTGCATCATCTACAGGTTCGGAATAGCCATACACGACATATTCCCATGCATCTTCTGACCTGAGATAAGTCTCCATCCTCCTGGCCCAAACATCATGGTCCTTTTTCCCTGTAAGAGGAGAAATATGAGATTGATTGCTGCTAGAAGCCATAAACGTTGTGGTGTCCTTCACTGTCTTTTTCAAAATAATCTCCTTCCTTTTTTTTTCAAAATAATATCTCCCTCTTAAACAGGATTTGAAAAAATATCTTCTTCTTTTTTAAAAAGAAAAAATTCTTACTCAATAACTGCGTGAAAGTCAAAAAACAATCACATGAAGTAAAAACCTTTTTGTACTTTGACCAAAAATGTCGTCTTGTTGCAATTACCGCTCTTTGTCCTAGGGAGAGGCCACGGTGAAAACTCCTTTTTTTTACCTCGTATCTCCCCAAACTACCTCGCTTTAGACTATACTATGGGCGTGAAAGTTCCTAAAGTACCGCTCTATGGACTATAGGGAGGGCACGGTACTCTCAATTTTTTTTCTTTTTTTAATAATTTCTCCAAAAAAAATTCTATGAAAATTCTTCAAAAAAAACTTACAAATTCTTCAAAGCTACGGCTTTGGCTTCTCCGGAAATTGATGTTACCAATTTGATCTTCTCCTATGCTCTGATACCAATCTGAAGGTTGGAGGCAGAAATAAAACAAAGATAATGCAGAATGAGCTACAGCTCTTCAATCTTTATTCATAAATGGAGATTAACTGATGTAATACAAACAATAATGTAATGTGTATTTAAACACTTATGGAAAACCCTAAAAGCTCTAACCTAGCTTTTGCATGCATGCAAAGCATGTTGTTGCATTTATTAACTGAACTTCTAAATAGTTGCTCAAGTAAAAGCTAAAGCTAACTGAAGTAATTAGTATTTGTAACAAATACAATGAGAAACAAGAAATGGTTTTGCGAACTTTTCTCCACATACAGTATTCTTGATTATCAAGAGTTGTAGATAGTTGTATGTCACACAAGGAATATAGAAAGCCTTATGCAGAAAGTATTTGTGTAATTTAAACATTGGAATATGTTTGCTTAACTTGCTTTTTGCTTGTTTTCAGTTGTAGAAAAAAAAAACTGCATACCCTTTATCATTTTTAATTCATACTTATTCGAATTTGATTGATTCCATTTCTGTTTAACTGATTGAATGATATCATGAAAATAAGCATTGCAGACACATCCAAAAATACCTAATTTTTCAACTTAACACTGGCATAATCCTTGTCGAATAAAATTCTTCATGTCAGTCGCTATTCGCAGCATACCGGAGATGCAATAATTGCATCTATGTATAGAAAATTCCAAAGGCATACAAGGTTTTGAGCTTAATTTAATCTTTGTTACTTCTCTCTGGCAGGGAAAAACTAGACGGAAATGAAAGGCTACTAGAATTTACAGAGTAGCTGGAAGTTGCTTGTGAATTCAACTTGCTTTAAGATGTATACATTGTAAAATATGCAGCCTTTGGTACAAATTCTAAATGTTTCATCTTTCTTGTAAGTATTTTATGCAGGATTTCTAGGGAGCACTACTTAAGCACCGAAGAATTGATTGATGCAGTCATAGAGGATCTGAAAATGATGCTTTTGTCCAAACCAAAGTTGTAACCCTATAACCCTTATGCATTATTTCGTTGGCGTGGCATTGGACGATATTTTCATAAATATTTTTGGCACAATTCATTAAATAGTTATTGAAATATGTTGGGCATGACTTTAAAAGATGTCTAACATGTGTAGCATCTAACAATCTTGACGGTTAAGTAGAGTTATGTAGCCTTCATGGTTAATAGAATTCAGTGCAAGATGGAAAAATTGATTTTGAATTCACCTTTATTTTGTGCAAAGTTTCCGGAACAAAATATCAATTTCAATCCCAAGCAAATCTTGAAATAGGCATAAACCAAGTGAAAGTTTTGTTATTTTTATCTGTAGTATTATTTTGTATGGATTGTTGTTTCTACATAAATTCTAACCAAAATTTCACCGAACCTGCAGGAGTCCTCCATTGTTCCATCTGATCCTCATTGAGTCTCATCAGATCAACAGTAAACCAATATGAATGCCAAAGTGTTATAGAATCCTCATCATATACATCTGCTAGGGATTTATAATTATGTGAGTTAATAAAAGTCACTAGCTCTCGAGGTAGGAGATTATCCTCTGTAATTTTAATGATAGGGTCCAACCCCAGAAGGATGCTTTTCCGTTGCCATAGTTCCAAGCAATATATCTGTTGATTATAGGAAACTTGCATATCAGTGCTCGCCAACATAGCGATCCTCTTTGTTTTGAAGGTGGGTTAGACCTTAAAAAAACGTGGTTGTGGAGAGTGGCACGATATACTTCCTTGAGGTGCAGTCCTGTCAAAAACCCTTCAATGTGACCAGCCTCCAAAGGCTTCTGGATGCAATGGCCTAAGATAAAATATGCATATATTTTCCCTCCCTTCAGATGCTTTTGGCCTGCAAAGGAGTTCCCATCTGCATAAAGGAATGCTCTTTTCTTTTTTGTCCCTGACCAAATAAATGTAGAGCAGATATTCTTGATTATGTTTAGGATTTTTGGGATGTAAGTCTTAATGTATAACATCTTTCCCAACTCTTATTCCATTGACGACGTTATGAATTCTCACCTTAATTTCTATATTAATATATGGTAAATTATTTCATCCAGCGATCAATCCAAGATAGGAAGATGGTGTGTGTATCTGCTACAAATTGGTTTCACCGTGGCAAGTTTGAATTGATTAAACTCGATACCATTTCCATATTCTAGTCAGGCGGTCCATTTGAAGCATATTGTGTTAGAGGAAGGGGTATATTTGTGAGTGGGATATGTTTCTTAATCAAGTGGGAATAGGAATTGAATATTTTGTTTTGTTTAATATGGTTGTTTGGTCATGGTTAATACAACCTTATTTGTTGTACTGTTGGTCACAGAGAAAAGGTTTTCATTGGAAAATCCAAGACAAACATCACCTTACATGGAGATGGCGCTAAGTTTACACACATTTCATGGAATGACACAACTACTACTATTGTGAGCACTAGGCACAGTCCATCAGTCAAAGTAGATGGCTCGGACTTCACTGCAAAAGACATCAGTTTCCATGTAAAGTCCACATGGAACTCTTGGCCTCTCAGATTAATTGATTTACTGAGTACAGTAAAATAAAGTTCATGTAAGACCTATAAAAGTGGAATTTATAGGACCATATAAAGAATACAAAAATTTACATTTTTAATTTTAGTTTTGATATTTTATGTTCTTGGCTCATTTGTTTACTTGTTTAAGAGAATATAACATCACATGCATGCATTTGATTATTCTCAATTTTTATGATCAATTTTTAGTCTAACAATTTTCATCTCTTTGTTTTTATTATTTTAAAAATCCCATTCAATTACCAATAAGGCATGATAGATATAATTATCACCCTTATATAAATGACTTCAAAATCCATGGTTGTTTAACCCCTACCAGGTTTACTCGGATAATTGGTCAATCCAACTAGGTATACATGTATAGGATATCTAGGAGATGCGGGTTCGATTCCCACACATCTCAACGGCAACAAGACGCTACTAATAAACTAATAATGAGCTACGAGATTGAAACATGCACCATATATATAGGAATATGTCCATATCTCACACGGTTCACTAGAAAGATCCAGCATAAATTGGTTTCTCTTCTTAGACATCTTCTGTGTCTGAAAAGAGCACCCAGCCAGAATCAGTGGATCTCCTAGGTTAATATGTTGACGCTAAAGTGATAAGGAAATCCTCTGTATGTTTTTTATTATTAAGTGATAAGGAAATTAACACAAATTATATGTTTTTTCTATATATAATTTTTTTCCCTTATAGATTTTTTTTGGTAAAAAAAGTCACATTTTATCTAATACTTTCTTTCATAATTACCTAGTTATGAAGGAGTTAATTCTTTCTTACCTAGTTATGAAGGGAATTTAACACAGATGATATGATATATATATATATATATATATATATATATTTTCCTTACAGGTTTTTTTTTTGTCAAAAAAGTCACATTTTATCTCATATTTTCTTTCATAATTACCTAGTTACCAAGGAGTTAATTCTTTCTTACATAGTTATGAAGGAATTAAGATGATTTGTACATATTTCCAGCTAGAATTTTGTTGAAATGATTGGAATTACAATTTTAAGTTGCTGGAATTGCATAATTAAGATGCCCAATGGTACTTAAAGGTGTTGAATCCACTTATACAATCAAAATTGCAATTTAAACAATAAAAATGGTCATTTCAATAAAAATAACATAATATGATTCTAACAAAAACACATAAAAAATACAAATCTTCTAGCATTTAGCTTACTCCTATCATCATTTCTCCATCTTTAAATTCATTTCATTTCATAAAAATACTAACCCTTATCTTGAATTAAGCTTTAATCTTTAAGATTTGATCAATAAAAGTTTGTATTTTGTATAATAAAAACCTCAATCAACTTTCTTCCAAAATTCTTCCAATTAAAGTTTGTATTTTGTATAATAAAAAACTTGATTAACTTTCTTCCAAAAAGCTTGAACTCTAAACTGAAACTAAACAACAATATTCTGAAAACAACATCCTCAATTTTCAATTAAACAACTAAATTTATTTATATAAAACAATCCACAGACAAGTTCTATTACTTTTCTAACGTTGTAAATTCATATTCTTATTGTATTAGGCACCTTATATTCTTAGGTAGTCCTTGAAATTCAATTTCATTTCCTGATCAGAACTTTGCTGATCCACCTATGGGGAGCATTGGAGCCCAAGTAGTAGCAGTCACAGTATCTAGGGACAGAGCTTCATTTTACACGTGCAAATTTTATGGGCATCAAGGCACTTTGTTAGACGACTATGGGTGCCACTATTTCAAGTAATGTTTTATCCAAGGAACATTGGACTTCATTTTTGGATTCGGGCAATCTCTCTATGAGGTATTCAACAAATTGAATAATGATTTCTCATGATGAGTTTCTATAAATCAATAACTCACTCCAAAAAAATATTTATGACAATCCACGCAGCAATGCCAGCTCCATTCGGTTGCACACTGTAGTACTGAGGCCGTGACGGGTTCCATTACAGCACACAGCCGCTAGTCTGCAAACCAAGCCTGTTTCACTGTGGCAAGTTTCAACTCGATACCATTTTCATATTCTAATCAGGCCATCCATTTGAAGCATATTGTGGTGATATTTGCATATTATAATCAGGCAGTCCATTTGAAGGATATCTGTGGTGATATTACCTTATACACCTATTCAAGCGAACTCTCAGTGGCGGGAAATCTATTTAAGTAACCTCTTGAAGCTAATTCTCTGCTAATTTTATTGAAGTAATTAGTTTTTTTTGCATAGAGAGGAATGGAAACTACCAAATTCAATATATTTTTTTCTCTTTCGGTTCTTCAAATCCAAAAGCAAAAGGGATGTGATGGTTTCTTCTGGTTCTTCAAATTCAAAATCCAAAGGGATGTGATGGTTTATGAAGCATTATTAGCTTCAAAATAAGGTTTTAACTGTGGGAATTATATCCTTCCCTTACTTACAAGCTTTAACAAAGCTCCAAATTACTTTATTTTCCTTTTACTTGAGTTGTCTGCAACCATAAAAGTTGTCTTTACCTGAATGCTTTGTGACATGTTCCCACTTAATTAATTTATGCATTTTACTGTATTATTGATTTTGTTAATAATGGATTAAAATGAAATAATTTTAAGAAAATGTTTTAATATACATTTTTTAATCTTGTTAAGAAGTATATATGTGTGTGTGGTACAAAAAAATATAAATCATATATTATATATTTATATATAATATGTGATTTATATTTTTTTGCACCATTTATTATTTTATGGTGCTTTGCACCATTTGTTATTTTATGGTGCTTTGCACTATATACAAGTCTGTGTATATTAAATAATAATAATAATAATAATTTTGGTGTTTTGCACCAAAAAGTCTCAATCCATGTTGGATTGGTTTTGGTGTTTTGCACTACAAAACTTCAATCCACCTAATATTGGTTTTGGTGGTTTGCAACATACACCATGGAATGCCACATACTCATTTAACACCAAAAACAACTTTTTTACCAACACCACTTTTGCACCATAAATATTAGAACCACTCCACCACATTATCACCACTTTTGCACCACTATTTGAAAATTGAGGATTTCCCAAATCCTTTACAAATAGTGGTGCTAATGTGAGGCTAAAAGGCCCCTTTTCTTGTAGTGCTTGCTTGCTCTACACTTATTCTTTGTCTCATTGTGGTGTCCACTCTTTCAACTGATTGATCCAGGTGTTTTTCTTTTTTATTAATAATAAAAATAATTATTGTTGTGCAAAATATCAAGTGACCATTTTGAGTTTTATAACTCTTTTACAAATAATAATTGTTTTGAAAAAATTTCAAAAATACTTAATAAAAAATAAATCAAACTGTCTTGGGGTATTACAATTGGCTTAAGCTAACTATGGTTAACTATGTGAAATTTCGTAAACCATGAGCAAGGTTGACTTCAACCCAATGTTCACTTCAATCAAGGTTGACTTCATTCCATAATTCACTTTAATCGAAGGTTCACTTCAATTCATAGTTGACTTTTAAGCAAGGTTGGCTTTAATCCATAGTTGATATATGCCTAGCTTGATATCAACCATTATATTAATAGTCTTGTTATTTTTGACAAATACTTAACCATGATTGACCATACTTAATGTTGTTTAGAATATTAATAATAATGTTATTAGTATTATTAATAATTTATTAATGTTAATATTTAATGGTTTAGTGTTACTAAATATTAATATTATTATATTTGATCTTTATTTATGTGTTTGATTTTATTAATAATATTATAAATATGAATAAATTTATTTATTATTGTTATTATTAATGTTAATTTAAATATTGTGAATAATTTATTGATATTATTATTAATGTTAATATTAATATCAATGTTAATATTACAATGGTAATAACATAATGCATTGATAATGTTATGACATTAATATTAATATAATATCAACATTATTAAAATTAAATTTAAGTATTAACATTAAAATTGTTAATATTTTATTAATCATAATATTTTATAGGTAGTTTTATTAATATTAATATTAAATTACAATAATATTAATATAATGTAACCTTTATTTTATAATATAATATAACTTTAAATTTCTACCATTAATGTTATAATATGAACAAACTTCTTCATATATCAAAATGAACAAATATTAATGTATTGAACGTTATTAATATTTTATTAACATTATTACATATATTATTAATATGATTAATTTAACTAATCCTAAATAATTATATCTTTCCATTTTTAATATTTATAAAAAAATGTTAGTCAATTAATCATAAATAATTATATATATATTTTTTAAATATTTATCTAAAAATAAAATATTTTAATTAATTTCATATAGTATATTTTTAGTTAATTATGATTGAATATATTAACAATTTTAATAATGATTGAATATATTAACAATTTTAATCAAATCAAGTATATCCTAAATTATATGAAGAAATTTGTTTAATTTTAATATTATATTTTTTTAATATTTTTTTATTTAAAATATTAATATACATTGAAAAAAATACTTTAACTTTTTATTTCCCTTCATATAAAACTTAGGTTTAAAAAATATCATATTTAATTCACAAATTGAATAAATTTTTATATTATATCATTTTAAAATAATATTACTTTTGTAAACAAATAGCATTTCTACAAAAGTTAACATATATTTATATTATTTTATTTTAAAATGATATCACTTTGGTAAGCAAAGAGCATTTCTACACGAGTTAACATTCTCTCATGTATTGTGGCAGCATTGTTTTAATTATCAACGTTGTACCCAACCTTATTATGTCTGCATTGAGAATTATTATTTTTTGTCTCGAGAAGAGAAGTTGTACCCAACCTTTGCTGTACAACCTTCATAATGTTTGTAATGATGTTTGTGAGGAGAGCGCAACTGAGGTTCTCTGGTTTCTTGGCCACACGAGTCCAAAATGCAGCTTCATTCGATCCAAGAGACAAGACAAGAAACTCAGAATTGGGGCGATGCCATCTGTTCCGCATACTCAATTGGGGCGAAAATTATTCATCCTTAATTGGGTCCTCTGGTTTCTTGGCCATTGGAGTCTATTCAATACGTAATTCCTGGTAGGTGGTAAGAATGTGGTGGATGCCACCTGTTCCGCATACTCAATCCGTAATTTTCGGTAGATGGCAAGATTTGAATTGGATACCACCTGTTCCGCACCCTGAATTGGATACCACCTGTTCTGCACCCTGAATACCACCTGTTCCGCACCCTGAATCGGATCCTCTGGTTTCTTGACCAAGGAGTCTACTCAATCTGGTTTCTGGTAGCTGGAAAGATTCGAAAATGCAGTTCTGCTTCCTTCGAAAGTTCGATCACTTTTAAATAATTTAATTTAATAATAATCATAAATTTTTTAAGCTTTCATTAGAATTTTAAAATAGCGTATGTTAACAAAATTGTCTGTTAAAGTTTTGAATTTCTTGGATGTATATGGAAGAATGTCATTCTTGTGTCTAACAGCTCCATGTGAACAATTCAGGTGCGTGGAATTCACATGGTTTACAGAAATGATGCCGAACAATTTTTTGAAATCCTTGCGGACAGTTGTAATATGAGCAGGTTGCAGCTGCTTAGGGCTGAAGGTGATTTTGTTGAACGCCTATACAACGTTGGACATTTTCGGCACCACTATATTATTAAAATGTTAATTTTGTAAATGCAAATTTCATATATAATTTAGAACATAAATTTTGATAGATTTTGATAACAAAATGTTTAATTAATTTCTAAAACAAAGATCTTTTTAAATAATAAAAATACTAATATAAAAAATAATAATAATGTTATCAAATTGCATTTAAAACAATAAAAAATAATGAATTCAACTTTAAACTATATTCAAAAGGTAGTTATTTTAAACCATCCCATAAATGTAATAATGACACCTCATAAATGCAAATAAAGATATTGTAAATAAATAATGAATATATAATTATATGTTTACTTAAAATTAAAATGTAAATAAAGGTATTGCCATTAAATAATGAATATATAATTATATCCTTCATGATGAGTATGGCTTTATCTTGGCGTTAAACAAAAACATAATAAAAGAAATTGTATCAAATTAATGGCAATGTAATAATAAATGTTTACAGTTTGGAAATAATGTACAAAAAATGAATTTGTATGCAATAGGGGAGAGATGCCATAAGTGGCACACCCAACCAAGTGGGGCCCACATCTCCACGTGGTGGGGTCCAATTGTTGTACAACATTCTTCCACCTTTACTTACTCCCAGAGATGTTGACTTTTATTTTTATGTATTCTATCCAACTTTTTGTGATATCATGATATTGGAAAGGTTTGGGCCTAACTCTAAGCTGCTACAATTTATAAGAAGTTGGTCATGATTATACAAAGGATGATGAAATTTCCTTTTGTGATTGGCATCTCACCTTTCTTGATTTTAGCTTTTAATTGTGCAATACCCTCAAACTAATCTGCTAGCAGATAAATTCATTTTCTGGAAGTCATGCCATTTCTATGTAAGACTAATTTCGTAGTGTTAATATGAATATGAATGCTCCATGAGCAAAATATTCTGGTTGCTAAACTTACCAATATATGTGCTACCAGAATTGAACTCGGAGAACTAAAATGCTCAATACTAGTTACATGTTCTTTTATCATTTGGGTTTATGACTTCTTTGGAAAGTGGCAAATTCATTCATCTCAACATTTGAAAGGGATTTTTTTAAGGGTTAAAACCTTTTAAACTTGCTTACCTGACCACCAATAAAAAAATGATTTTTGCATATTGTAAAAGACAAACAAGGTTTTCGAATGAATGGTTACACAACCTTGTTCATAGTTCATAACTTTCATAATAGATGAAATTAACAACTCAATATGATCTAAAATCATGAATGTGTATTTTCACACTTCTAAACCTCGGATGCAGAAATAACAATATTTTAAAATACTACCATACAGTCCAACACGCTTGTTATTGGCTTGTTGATAAATAGTTGAGACATCAAGCTACAGAAGTTGATGGTAATAGAGAATTTGACTGCAAATAGGTCCTACATTTATTCATTGGAAGTCGATGGCAGGCCCGTTTTCCGTTACTTTTGTCATATTGCACCTCATTTGTGGCACGTCTTTTCATACCTACTCTCCGTTGTGGTGTCATATACAAAGAATAATTCTTCTTTGCATCCGACAGGTGACGCGATGTTTTCATACGAGACGGCAACTCCTGCAATTTCTGCCAACAAGCTTTGGGCGCATAGGTTCTCTTAAATTTATTAGATGAAATCTCATGATTTAAGATCGGTTCTCTTACTCTGAGAGGAGGTGGTATATACAGGCGACTCAGTGATTCGGCTGCGGCTGGCCTCTTGTGAGGTGGTATATACAGGCGACTCTGGAAAAATGGATGCTTGAGTGATTCGGCTGCGGTTGGCCTCTTGTTTTGATCCCATGCACAAAGTGAAGCGATGAGATCAATGGCTTCGGGGCTTGCAGTTGGTATCAGAGTCGAAACATGACTTCCAATAAACTGCGGAAATCGATACTGCAAAGAAGCTGCAAGCCTTAATCCTTCGGACCACGTTTGCTGATTCCGGCTACCAATTACGCTGCATATTTTGTACATCTGATCTGCTTCACTAGATCCGGGGAAAAGAGGACGAAGGGTAAAAAGTTCTGCCATGATAGCACCCATTGCCCACATATCAATGGCGGAGCCATACGAAGGCGACTGGAGCAGAACTTCAGGAGCACGATACCAACGTGTTGCGACATATTCTGTAAACGGTGTTGTTTGTGAGGAGAGCGCAACTGAAATTACCTTCATCATTACAAACATTTTTATCTTCCTTTCCTTTTCATCTTCGTCCGAGATTGTTGACTTCTCCAAGAATAGAATGGGGCGCAACTGCATGAAATGATTTCTGGCAATTTTGTACACTTCTTCTACATTGCTTTGACATACATCGCGTATCTTGATCTAATCGGAGCGATTACGATATCTTGATCCTGAAAAAAAACAGCACCAACTGCACTGTTTCCAGGACTGAACTACCGGCCAAAATCAGCAAGTTAATCGGCCCATTAAGAGAGTCTTCTGTCGGCCACATATTAAACGTGGCTGAGCGGCTAGCAACAGTTTTTCAAGGTTGCGATAATACTATACAGACAACTTCTGACATTAAAAGTTATTCCATATCTTCACGATGACTGCACCTTACATGTGAGACTAACAATGTTCAAGCCATCCGAGAAACTGGAGTTGCTATATGCAGGAACGTATCCAAAAAGAGGGCTTTTCATTGCTTGGGACGTAAGGGCGTCATCGCTGCAGGGACAAAGAAATGGCTCATTCCTTTCTGACTGGTATTTCTGGTCTTGAAACCACTCATGCTCCGCTCCAACCATAGTCCTCACTACTTCTCGGCTTGCTTCGTACTGGTCAGGAATCCAAGGCTCTGAATCACTAGCTGAGAGATTCTTACATATTTCTATTGGAGCTTTCTGTAGCTGGCCCTGCTCTCTGTCAGGCAATGTCACAGATCCCGGCAGAGCATGCGTGTCTAAATGGCTCTCCACTTCCGAATAGTAAGGCAACAACATATCCTCCGAAATGCCTTGCAGTTGCTTCTCCATATTTGTATGACTAGATTGCGCCCAACATATATCTCGAGAGATATTTGTATTCAACAATTCAAAGCCATCAGCATCTGACATATCATCTAGCCAGAAATTGGCATCTGACAAAGACAGCGGCAACATCTGCTGGATGCTGGAAATCTCGGATGAATCAAAACTCTGAAGGATAGTGGAAATGCTGGACGAATCATTCTCCTCTTCGGAATGTCCCTCCATTTTCTCCCCCTTTTCCCCTTTCATTAGGGTTTTGTGCAGATCGTAATCATCAATTGTGTGTGAAGGAGACAACGTTTCCGCGTCTACGAAATCCACCCCCGGGGGAGATAGATTCAGAGACAGGTTTATATGTCTGCATTGAGAATTATTATTTTTTGTCTCGAGAAGAGAAGTTGTACCCAACCTTTGCTGTCACGAGTTCAGAATTAATATCATTTTTTTATCTAGAAAAGACCCATTGTGTAAAGAAATGATTTATGATATCAATTTCACAAGGATTTAAAATTTTATGATCTTCTAAATAAATTTCAACCTTATAAATTGCATTTTAAAAAAGAAAAAAATATTGCTTATAATTTAATGTGGGTAATACATCCTATGAGGTATAAATCTTGATGATGTTTATGGGCCAAAACCTAGTTTTTTTTTGGAACATTTAATAATTTAAAAACAGATTAAAGGAGAAGAAGCTAAAAACATATGCAATTTGTGCCAATCTATCTTAAGAATTTAATTAAATTCTGTAATCTTCGAAAATCTCTATGGTCATCATTTCCAGACATGTTTATTTGTTAATGCAGTTAATGGTTTGAATGAGGTCTAGAGTCAATACAAAGTTACGTTTCAATTGAGACATCATTTTCAAATTTTATAATTCTTGAGCTTATTTACATATTCTCGCATCGGATATGACACTGGAGATGAAATTATCAAATTTAATAAAGAGATTAATCATATTTTAATTCTTTAAAACCGCTTAATGCACAATTAGTATCTAATAAGTATCGATAGGATATGTAACTCAATTGTAAGATGTGTACAACAATTGAAAGATGTGTAAAGCAACATCGCTCTTAACAGAATATAACGCTATGTAAATAGCTTTAAAACTGTGTAAATACACAAATTCAACAATTAACATTGTTAGCACTCAAATAGACCCTAAGGTTCTGGAAAGGTCTCTTTAAGGTAACACACAAAACCAAGAGGAAAGATAGTTGGTTTCCATCTTTCGAGAGAGGAATCTCTCAATGTTTTTTTATCAAGGCCAGATATATGAATTAAAATTGAAATCAGATTGGTGCTTGGTTGAAGCAATTAGGTGAACTTTAATTGGGCAATAGAGTCAAAATAATTAAGATCATAAAGTGACAACGCTTTGCTTGAGGATTCTTAACAGAGGCAGGGTAGCTACTCATTTACAGTAAAAAATCTACTTGTCTGGTGATAGGGAAGAAAATAAGAATAGTCCATTAACACAAAGCATTGTAAAAATGAATTTTGCATTAACTTTAGTAGAACAAGTTTGTGGATGCTTGGAATCAAAGAAACATAGAATAAACATATGAATTCTACCTCAATATACACTTATCCAAACATGAAAAGAAAACAATATGGCATAGATGACAAGGAAACATTCACATGGAGAAAATGAAGTAGAGGCTGTAAAACAAATAACACAAGAATCTCTACTCAAAATACTTGCTCTGCTCTGCCAATTTTTATTAAATGAGAATCTCAAAATACATAACACAAAAGCCTCACGGGTTCCAACCGGTTTTCAACCAACAACATTTTTTCTCTTCATTACATATGAATAGATATAAGAGGAGATAACCTCAGTCTTCTAGATCGAGATATTCTACCCTAGCTTCCAAATAGAAATTTGTTACAAAATTCGATGACACCTATACACGCAGCTTCATCCTCTATCAGAAATCGTTACAACAAAAAACAACAAATGCTAACAGGTAGGCTTAACATCCTTTACAAGTGCCCTCTATCATCTACTAGCTCATAACACACTCTAGTAAATGAACAAAAACCTAGGTGACTAATTTTGTAGGTTGCCACTCTCCATGACCCTTGAATCTTCATGCATGCAATGTTAGTTTGGCTTTCCCGAACTTCTCAATGGTCTTCCATTGCTCTGGAGCTGGCAAGTCTGACGTGGCCACCTCCTTCAACAAAACTCGCATTTTTGTGTGATCCCTATATGAATAACTCGTGAAGTGTGCACAAGCTTCTTTAAAGACCCAAACTAGCTCAAATTATTTTGTTAACTTTTCCACCACTACTTTGCCTGTCAGAGGCTGGTTCAAGTCAGCAAATCCTTCATGATCCAATTTGCATTCCCATAACTTACCCTGATATTCTTCCTGTGTCCTCATGGTGCCATCCTCCTCCCAAAAGAGAGGAAGTCCCCTCTTGAATAAAGGATAAAACATCTCCCTAAAAAGCTTTACTTTATGTGCTAAGATGGACCTATCTTTGCTTGAATGGTGCCTAGCTAGTGATGCTTGTTCATCACTTTCCTTGTTCAAATGATAATGGACATCATGTCCTTGATGTTAGCATCCTTCAACTCATCCTCAGTTAATCCATTTAGGAAATCTATGGCATTTGAAGCACTCTCAATTAGATTCTCTTTTACTGCTATTATGCATTACTTGGCTAGCTTAATTACAATTTCCTTGTCCCAAGTGAAATCAAAATATGGTCTTAGTTTTTCTTCCTTTGCAATAATGTCATCTCAAATTACTTGCTTTGCTTCCTGCAGGGAGGTTTGACGTGTGGCCTGCTTCACCAATTCCTCATTTTTGACCCACATCTCCCGGTACTTGGTTTCCCAAGGCTCCTTTTCCTGCTCTTCCTTTGACATCAGGGTTTTTATATTTGTGTTTTGCTTCTTTAACCTTTCCACTTCTCAGTCTCTTATACTTGCCTGTGCCATAGCCCCCACAAGGGAGAAGTCACTCGATTCAATGGAGGAGGGTGTGGCCATGTTCTCCAACTCTTTGCTCTTATCCTGTAGTTGCCATTCAAGGTCTTCATCTTTGGCTTTCAAACGTTTCTCACTTTCCACCTTGAGAGCCACATCCTCCTGCCAAATCTTTTCCTTCTCTTCAATCTTCAACAGTCTAGCTTTGCAGTCTGTTAGTTCATTTTGTAGCTTTTCTCTCTTCTCCTCCAGCTCTATCAATTTAGAGGCTTCCACAAGCTAGGTGGAGGGGATTTTTAGCTTCTTTTTCAATGACCGAATGGTGTTATCTTTCTCATTGAGAAGGTTTTGAATATTGTCCCTTTTGTCTACCTGGCCTTCAGTGGCCACTAACTTGTTCTACAGCTTCTTAATTTGTGCCTTACGGGCCTTGTTCTCCACTCTTTCTTGCCTGATTTGGTTTCCCACTTTATTCTTACTAAATTGCAATTTAGACAACTCTAGTGCAGCCTTTAGCAACTTGGCATAGATAACCTCCCGAGTTTCCTTGTGTAAAATTATCATATCAGGGATAGGGATGTCTTCCAAGTTCATTTTTAGTTTAGTTGTTTTGTTTTTGGTAGCCAAGGCCAAGTTCAGGGTGTTCTGGGCATGGCTTCTGCTATCCACCAAAGACAAATCTTTATTGGAAATATGCCTCACTTCTGCATACAGCTTAGATTCCTCTAAGACTGCTTCTTTGCTCTCTTTATACTCATCCAGTAGTGCAACTCTACTCTTGCTTCTTGCAGCAAGTTCAGTGGATGTTTGGTTGAACACATATTCTTTGACCTCGAAAACAGGAAGCTTAATCTTAACATGTTTCTTTTTTCCTTGACCAGTTGTAACCGGTACTAACTGCTGCTCAGGTCCTTCTACTTTCTGCCTTTTGGGAGCTCTTTCTATGTCTCCATCTATATCCATGACATCAATAGTTTCCACTTTGTTGGATTCTCCAGAGCTACTGGCATGGGGTAGGCCTGCTGAAACTGTTGGGACCAAGCTAGAGCTGCCAATTTGAGGTAATCTGGCTTTCTACACCAGAGCAGTGGGGTCATCAGGTGCATCTACCTCCATCAGACTTTTGCTAGGATATTCTAACAAATTAGCAGTCTCAGCCAGCCCTGTAATTTCAAAATGTATAAAATATTTTATGTTACTTTCTTTTCTTCTATCTGAGATGATGTGGTGGGGGTCATAATTGATGGTTTCCTTGTTATGAATCCCATATCTATCATCACACCTTAAATGGTTGGAAGGGAAGTATTGTTTTAAACAATGAATGGGCCTACAACCCATGGAAAGGTGATATCTAAAGCCTTTTTGTCATCCAAGAAATGCTCAATTTCCACTCTCAGCTTCTTCCTGATGAATTCCAGTGTAAATAATCTAGGGGTTAGAAAAGCTGGCAGCACATAGGGTGCATGGGAAAACCCATAAAATTTGATTGTTGTGCTCTGTTCTGAGAGAAACCAGTTGCCTATCTTCTTCTCTGGAGAAGGCTGCAACATCTCTTTCATTTTTGTTAATACCTTGGGCAATTTCCTTTGAAAGATAACATTGTAGAATTCAAACATGATGTTGTTCATGAACTTAGTGTAGTATATGAGTGTCTCCCGAGTGAGCATAATCTCAAGCATCTGTAAGTTCTCTCCATTAAAGGACAAGAACATTCTTAGCAGGTATGAATGGAATATGAAGATTCTAGTTTTGGGGAACTCCACTAGCCGAGAATGGATATTCTCAGCTAGGGTATCATCAAACCTAAGAGATGCACACTGGATGGACTCACTGGGATTGTCAAGCTGAACAGGACATGTGCTCATGACAAAACTTAGGCTTATTAAAGGCTCAGTGATATACATGTTAGTATCTAATCCTAGGAACTGGGCTAACATGGTGATGACACATTTGGAATCTTCAGTGAATAGACTAACTTCCCTAGGGAAAGGTTGGTTCTTGAAGGAGACATTTGGCTGGAGGCTAGCATGGAAGAAAATTTACTTAAACTCAGCTAGTGTCTGAAATGTTGAATTAGGGCTTCTTCTTTGCATTCTTTGTCTTTTTGCAGAACTCATCCGGGATTGACAGGGAGTTTCTAACAGTGACGGGATTGACTGGGAACAGGATCTTAAAGCTAGATGTATCCATAATCACCCTCTCAGAGGAGGAGTAATTGGTGGCACACCAGTCGACGAACTCGGGACAATTTGGGGTTTGGTCAATTGCAAACAAATGAAAAAACATCTGTTAAACCTTATGCATGTCTATATTCTGTTCCCTAATGATCTTCAACCTGTCTTCAGTTGTCTCAATGGAGTTGTTTATCAACACTCTGTCGTAAACCTCGACATCTTTATCCACAAACAAATCACCTATCCTTCGGTATTCAAATTATGGGGGTTCTATCTCACTTAGTTCAACCATTTAAATAGTTTTGTATGGAGAGAGGAGGCCTACCTAGTTATCAACAGTTGGTCTGAGAATCTTGCTTAGTTGTCTGCTTCTGCATAGTCTCCTTCTGTTGTTTTTCGATGCACAGGAAAAATGATACTCAAATCCTCTTGCAGCTGTATTTTTATAGTATTTATATTTTCTTATCAGTCTTGCATCTCCCGTAGTGAAGAATCTTTTGAGCCATCCATTTTCTCGATCCAATCTGCGCCGTGGATCTCTGTCCCTGTTTAACCCCCATGTCCCTCTATAGTCTTTCTCCTTCAAGTAATGCCTTCCTTGCACTTTAGATCCACAAAACCACCATCTATCGTCGATCTAGATCTTTCCCACATCTTGACCATCAAAAGGTGCGGCCCCTATCAGGTTCGTAGATTTGGAAAACGTCAATGCTACCTGCATGTTCAATATGCGAACAAATCTTCTACCGTAGATCTTAACTTTACCAGATCTACACCATTGCAATACACGGGGCCTACCAAAAATTTGCAAATATGAAATTGTCAATTCCCCACGCACGTCAAATCACTAAAGTACTTGATGGTTGTAGATCTGTCCTTCCGCCTGTTGATCAGGTTTCCAATTTGCTCGCAGGCTATCACACTCCTCCCACGCTTAAACTACCCCATCTTACCTTTGCAACATTGCCTCTCAGTCATCGATCTTTATCGCCATAGATCTGTGCCCTTCACTGGTGCCACCATATAACTGCGGGCGGATTTTCACATTTTTAATCCCCTCTGCAATGTTAATACTTAGGATTCTCAATCATTTTCCTTCCAAATGGCACGTCCCCTCCCATCAATTCGATGCAAGGGAGGAAACATGACCAAACATGCCAGGCTTATTTGACAATCTCAGCCCCATACATTACTAAGAAATTCATGGATAAATAAAACTTATGTATACATATTCATACTCAAAAAAGACAGCGGAATTAAACACTATATATACACACAGTTGTTAAATTTTCAGAATTTACATCAATCTGATCTAGGATCTTAACTGAGAGAACAACATGTACATCATATCTATAGCATATCAATCATGGAGACAATAATGCAAGTACACAAGAGACACAAAGATTTACTTGGGAAAAACCATAAAGGTGAAAAACCCCAATAACTTCCTCAGAGATAGATAGAGCAATGATACAACCCAAGAGATAGACATATCCTAGCAGCAGATCCTCCTCCTCCATAAGTGCGCCACTCCTCCTTAATTGCATGAGTGAGAAGTGAGTGAGTAAATAGAGTGCCTCCCGCACTCTATTTATACTTGACTTGACTTGCCTTTTACATAAATCATGTAGGCTCGAACTTAACCACATAACATAATGTTGACTGGGCTAACCCCCAATAGGGTCGTCTAATAACCCTTCGAACCACATGACATATACAGGGCCGACCCCAACAAGGTGGTCTAATAACCCATCAAGTATAAGTTACGACATTTACAATATAAATGATGACACTTCCGTATAGAGGAATAATACCATCTCTATAGGAGTACATACAACATACATATATGAAATACATTTCGAAGTTACATATACATCAACACTCCCTCTTAACTAGGAAGGTATTTCTCAGCACAGGTCTTCTAGCACAAGTCATCTTCTCTGGATCATCGTCATCGATGCATCGTCATCATCATCATCACTGTTGCTACTATCTCAATCAATCTCTGAATCTACTCGTCATAAGAAGTTCTACAGAGCCAATGCTTTTTCATACTGGATGTAGGCCCACCACCTGCAGGTGTTCGTCATGATTGGCCATACTGTGGAATCCTCAGGACTTATTACGTGCGTCACAAAACCTTAAAAGAGTCTCTTGACTAGCAAGAACCCTAAAGAGCATCTGAGGCCTTTTTCATCCTGTCTAGATATCCAGGACTTATTATATGTGACCCCACCACAAAACCTTGAAAGAGAATCCCAGGACTGATTACGAGCACAAGGCTCAACCTATCGGATCTCCTAGGGCACAAATTACATGTGGTCATGGTAAAACCTCGAAAGAGCATCCCAGGACTGATTACGAGCACACAGCTCAACCTATCGGATCTCCCAGGGCATAAATTACATGCCATAGGACAAAACCTCGAAAGAGCATCTGCCAGATATCCCAGGGCACAAATTACATGCCATAGGAAAAACCTTGAAAGACTATCTGCAGATATCCTAGGGCACAAATTATATGTCCTCCCAAGCAAAACCTCGAAAGAGCATTTGCCAGATGTCCCAGGGCACCGAATTACATGCCATAGGAAAAACCTCGAAAGACCATCTGCAAATCTCCCAGGGCACAAATTACATGCTTATCTGCACAACCTGTTCCACGGCCACAGAGTATCAACTTGATACTCACCATACATCATCCTGATGTACACATGATCACCCTGATCATCATCACTGCAGCATCCTGCTACATATCATCTGGAGAAGCTCGTCATCCACGATCATCCTGATCATACAATGCATCCATCTGATGCATACCAAGTATCTACCTGATACATATCATCATACACAGTGTATCCACCTGATACATAGATACATGATCCACACAATGTATCCATCAACATACATGATCTACCTGATCATACCTGATACATATCAATACACATGATCTACCTGATCATACAATGTATCCACCTGATACATAGATACATGATTCACACAATGTATCCATCAACATACATGATCTACCTGATCATATCCAACATCCAACATGATGCATACATACATACATAAAAATGATCCAACCGATCATATCCAGCATCCAACATGATGCATACATACATATACAAAAATGATCCAACTGATCATATACAACAGAAACCAGAACATCATCCTGATGCTCATCATCCAACACTTATATCCACAGCCATGTGAAGGATCCTCCTTCCAACATGCTTGGAATGGCTTCAGCAAATGTGTCCATCACTTCTTCCTCGAAGTGTCCTCGATTTGAAGAATGCCAAGCCTCTCTCTGAAGTACTCGAACTTCACTCTGGCTAGTGGCTTCATCAGCACATCTGCAATCTGCTCGTCCGTCGCAACATACAGGAGCTTCACAGCTCCTCTCTGCACCATATCCTTGATATAGTGATATTTGATCTCTATGTGTTTTGACTTGTCATGAAACACTAGGTTCTCAGATAGCTTCACACAACTCTGGTTATCACATAAGATACCAGTAGCATCCAACGGGATATCAAATAACTCAAACAGTAGCTTCCGTAGCCATACTGCCTCACAACTAGCTTAACATGCTGCAACATATTCTGCCTCAGCTGTACTCAGTGCTATGCAGGACTACTTCCTGCTAAACCAAGAGATCACACCTGATCCCATACTGAAGCAGCACCCAGAAGTGCTCTTCCTATCTGCAACACTGCCAGCCCAATCTGAATCAACATAATCCTGCAGGTTAAACTTTTGATTCGCTTCATACTTGAGCCCATAATCCACTGTACCCTTTAGGTACCTCAGAACATGCTTTACAGCAACCAGGTGAACACGCCTCGGATCTGTCAGGAACTTAATCAATGTGTTCACAGCAAAGCAAATGTCTGGTCTCGTGTTTGTCAGGTACATCAAGGACCCAATCATCTGACGATATGTAGAGACATCAACCGGCTCAAATGAAGCATCACATAGAAGCGTCAGATTCGATGTCATAGGTGTGGCCATGGCCTTGCAATCCATCATCCCGAACCTCTATAGGATCTCGAACTCGGCAGCAAGCTTCCGCTGCGTGTCGACAATCAATCTATCTTCACCTGTAACAAACAGGTTATCCGCATACAAAAGTAGTATCACTGGATTTCCTTCCTTAACCTTGTAGAAAAGGTTGGAATCCGCTTTATTCTTGGTAAAGCCCAAACTGGATAGAAAGCTGTCTATCCTACCATATCAAGTTCTGCACACATATATGACTACACCATGCTGTCTTGAAATCCATCTGGTGCATCTTCTATTTCATCACTTTTATATTTCTCAATGATGCCATCTGCAACATGCTTGATCTGATAGTTCCATTTGGAAGTCACAACAGACTTCCCTTCAGCTCTTGGGACCGCATCCCAAACATCGTTCTTCATGATCGATGAATCATGGCATTCTTCCCGTATCCTGGGAACTTCAATATCTTCAATAGATAATTTTTTTGCTGAACAAATGTTGTAGTTCTTCTTTTGTAGGAGATGGCATACGATCTTTCCTACACAACAAATTAAATTGCATGATTAGAAAACACCTCATAGTTTTCAGAACAAATTCTTACACATAAAGAAATATGTCATACAGTCATGCAATTATCTTAGCCAATGCTTCAATACAACATTCATCCATGTTCCACAACTTTCTAGATGCCTTCCAGTCTCTACCAGAACATTGTTATGAGTTTGCACTACTCCCAACATGTCAGCAAAGAGGTTTCATTCTAGATAAGTAGCACTGGAATGTTGTACAGTGCCATAGGCCACTTACCCATCACATGCATATTAGTAGTATACTGTTCATTAATGCAATCATTCTAATATGCACAATACATATCCTAAGTCTAGGAACATGAGCATTTACATCATTGAACAATTTTATTTAAACAAACAAATAATGAAGAAATTATAATAAAAATACTTATCTTTGTTTGATTGTTGGGTTGACTCCCTCTCAGTCTTTGCTTCTTTTTCTGCAACTCCATTCTGATGTGGATTGTGAGAAGTGGTCAACTCCCTCTGAATATCTGCATCCTTGCAGAAACTACTGGAGTGTGCTCCCTCTTGATCTTTGCTTCCTGGATTACCTATTCTTGAACTTATATTCATTCTCAATCCCTATGCATGCTTTTTAGTATCATCATTGTGTTATCCTTGAGGACTCATACATAATCACACATTTATTAGTATAATCTTAATACTATCAAAACACAATAATCTTAAGCATGTATAGTCATGATCATTTCAAATAGAAATAATAAGCATTAGTATTCAGGGTTTCAGGGAAGTCTTCTTTTACTCATGCATATTCTTATTTGATCATAGAATTCTCATGGTTAGTTAAATCATCAATCAAGATAAGAGATATAATATGCATAAAACCCGTGATTACTCAAACCTATACCTTCATGATTCTTCTGGTTAGTCATATCATCAATTATGGTAAGAAACATAATATGCATACAACCATGACTATTCAAACCTATGACTTCATGAATAATAATTATCAACAACGAAACAGTATAAGATCCTAACGCAAGGTAGGATTCTAGCTTGATATAGGAAAAACATACCTAGATTAGCATGCTAGCTAGTTATGTCTAACATACTCACATGATGTCTTCTTGTTCTTCTTCAGTGACTTGTGCTAGTAACCTACATGTCTCATAAGTTAACCATTGTAGAACCAAGTTATACATACCTCGTAAATTGATCTTCTATGAGATCCATGACAATGGATGAATCTTTGTCCTCATGTTATCATGATCATATGTTCTTGGACCAGAACATGATTTGTCTTTCTTGGTGTACCTTCATGTTAGTAGACAACATAAACCTCATACAACACCATAATGCATTAGTACAATCATAAGTGTCAACACCCTAATCAATGAATATTTTCTATCGTGCATTCATAATTTTATGACAAGTCTAAAATCAAGATTGTACTAACCGTAATAACATGAAGACAAACATACCATAAAATTAATCATGAACAAATCTCAAAACATACCTCGATGAGTCATACCTGTCGAGATTGCTTGTAATCTTCTTATGTAAGGCCTTAGCCTCATCTCCCTCTGAAACAGGAACTTCTACACTTATGCAGGTGACCAATCCATCTTCTTCTAGGATTAACCCAATTCACTTGATTTGCAAGAAATGGACTTGGAGCTGGATATGGGTTTCTCAGAGAAACCCCAGAAATTCAAACTTTGAATTTCAAACTTCCGAAAGGACAGAAATATGCGCCTTGATGAGCTGATCAAACTGGTATACTCAGAATTTGAAAACTGCAAAGTTTCACTCCTCAATTTTTCCTTTGAAACTTCCGGATTCACTGGATGTGACCCTGAACTGGGGTTTGATGAAGACCACTCTTCTGCCCAATCAAAAGGTTTGATCCAAAGCTCTAAGCTTCTATTTTTCTGAGGAGCTTCTAGCCGTGGTCATAGATTTCAAAAATTCCCATTTTTACAGAAGCCCTAATTTTCCACTTTTCTAATCGAAGTCCTGAACTAGAGTCTGATCAAGCCCGACCTTTTGCCCAACCAAAAATTATGATCTTGGTCTCTAAATTTTTATTTTTATGAGTAGCATTCAGCCGTCGTCTCCGATTACAAAAATTCTAACTTTCTCCAAAGCCCTAAATTCCGGAAGCCATGAATGAAGGTACTCAAAAATAATTTTGTTTTGACAGAAATATGTACCTGATTGTTTCTGGTGTAACTCCGAACTTTTCGATCCATAGGGTCTGAAAATTTTTCTTGAGATAGCCTGACCTGTTATATTTCCATCCTAACAGGTTTGACCTCAATTGGATTCTCTGAGAGAGAGTTATGCCAAATGTCGCAACGTGACCTGTTTTTGGATAATACAGGAGAGCGAACTTGTACGTTGTGCCACGTGTCACTTTTTGAACTTCGGATTCTCAAAATGTTTCCTGAGATAGCTCGTCCTGTTATCTTTCCATATTGATAGGTATGACCTCAATTGGACTCTCTAAGAGAGAGTTATGCCAAGTGTCGCAACGTGACCTGTTTATGGGATAATAAAAAAGAGCGAACGTGTACGCAGTGCCACGTGTCACTGGTTCAACTTCAGCCTATGCAAACATTTCTTGAGATAGTACAGTCTGTGTACTACCTGTTACATTTTACGAATTTCATTTGGATCTTCCTAGCCCAAGTTATGACCTTTTTCCCAAGGTCACCTGATTTTGACTCAGATCTGGAAGAGGTAGTAACCCTATATTGGACAGATCATAAATCCCAAAGTACAACGAATTAGAGGTTGTCCTTTGGACACAAGGTACATGGGGATTTAATATTCGACTTGTAAATATTTCAGATCCGAAAACGTCGCCAAAACGGATTTATAGTGAAAGTGCTACGATGACTAGTTTTTGCTATATCAAGCCCTAGCATCGTAAGTGCAACAAGTGTCATACATGCCATATCATGCCTTCTTTCAGGCTAGCTCTGATACCATGTTAAATTTTTAGAATTTACTTCAATCTGATCTAGGATATTAACTGAGAGAACAACATGTACAGCATATCTACAGCATATCAATCATGGAGACAATAATGCAAGCACACAAGAGACACAAAGATTTACTTGGGGAAAACCATAAAGGTGAAAAACCCCAATAACTTCTTCAGAGATAGATAGAGCAATGATACAACCCAAGAGATAGACATATCCTAGCAGCAGATCCTCCTCCTTCATAAGTGCGCCACTCCTCCTTAAGTGCATGAGTGAGAAGTGAGTGAGTAAATAGAGTGCCTCCCGCACTCTATTTATACTTGACTTGAATTGCCTTTTACATAAATCATGTAGGCTTGAACTTAACCACATAACATAATGCTGACTGGGCCGACCCCCAATAGGGTGGTCTAATAACCCTTCGACCCACATGACTTATACAAAGCCGACCCCAACAAGGTGGTCTAATAACCCATCAAGTATAAGTTACGTCATTTACAATATAAATGACGACACTTCCGTATAGAGGAATAATACCATCTCTATAAGAGTACATACAACATACTTATATGAAATACATTCCGAAGTTACATATACATCAACAACAATTTCATCATGCATTCAACATATAAACAACAGTCATTAATTAAAACACTGCAGAGCACAGAATTAACATAAATCAACCATATCAAGATAATCATTTCAATCCATTAACATGAATAATTATCATTCAGAGTTAACACATTGCAGAACACATAATGCATATAATTTAAAGCACAGAGAACACTTATATTTGAGATGAAGCTATCCAAACAACTGGCTATGTGAGAGAAACGTTCCACCAAACCATATATCTCTTTCCATTCTAGATTCTTTCAGCTGAGAGATCACCCCCGAGCTAGGTTGTGTATCCACTAAGAAGGAACTAGATGGGCTCACTCACAACCATGGTTTCATTCAACAACTATGCTAAGCCAACACACAGTTGGGTTTATCAAGCATGCAAGATACTAAATAGGAGGATGATAATCCAGTGTGCTCAACCACAAACCCATAGGAATCTCAACTAACTCAACAGTCATGGCACCCACAATACCTGGCACACTCAGCACAAGAAAGGTTCCCTTCTCTACTGGATAGTCCCTAAAGCGTCCCTTCCCTCCAGCACTCTTCAAGGTGGTAATAGAAAGGTTGAGCCACTAATTATTTGAGATTCTAGCCTTCATTGGGTTTATCAAAACAAACCCAACCTTTGTTCAAACATTTCCACTTGTATTTCTCACAATTCTGTCATCCAATAACTCAATCCTGTCACTGGATTTCTGGGCTATAAAAATTGTGTTTTCCAATGGATTTCAGGGTATCTAATACTCTCAATTTCGCCTCAAGGTTCATATCTATGTATCCACCATTGGATTTCACTGTCAATACCAAATTCTGGGTGTTTATGGCACTTCAAAACGTGGGTTCTTGCAAAGTTGCGATTTCTGTATTTTCTCACTGCTGAGCATGTGTAATAGATGAAAACTGATGCTTGGATGTTCAAAAATGGAATGGGAATGAGGAAGAACCCATTCCCATGAGGTAGATTGCCTTGTGATACAAGAAAAACAGATCCCATACCTGCCATACGAAGTTATGGGCTGCCCATGCTCCATTGAAGCCATGGACTGAATTCTTCAACAACTTCCTTACAACAGAATTAAATGTCAACAAGGAAAGTCAAATGGGTTCACAAGATGATATTTGGCAGCATATGGTACATCTCCACAACCCCCTCACCACTCCCTAGTGGAATGCACATGGCCCCTTCTCATTCCTTTCTTCCATAGCCAGTTTTGGTATTTTATTGCAATATCAAAAGTTTACATCATTTACAATATTCCATGGCTTAATAGTTGATGGGTAATTAAATTATCAAATAATTGTCAATTTTAAATAAAATCCGAACATACACTAGTGGGGCATTGGCCTTGAGCTGCACGCTAGGGAAACATACATCACATGTATACAATATTTCATTAAGAGCCAATATTTCATAAGCGTCAAAATTGGTGTATTACATCAAACCCAGTTATAAACAGTCGAAGTTTCTCCTCTCATTCCTCTAGGTCATATGACTTGAAAACTTGAGACCTTCTCAACTATTTTAAGGGATCTAAACCTTCCACTCATCCAAGACAAAAATGAAGCCAACAACTAGCTCAAATTGGGGATGATATCCTCCCTGTAAGGTAGCAAAGAACCCCACAGACCCAGTTCCTGATTCATTGGGCAGTTCTTGAAAACTTCAAACCTCTGTTCCCTATTTTCTATATGTAAAAATCAAAACAAAAAAAATGGCTATCCCTCCAAATTTAAGGGCCTTCACTTCGGCCTTCAAATCTCCTAGTTCACCATATGTATTAATGCAAATGTAAAGAAATATATACAAACTATGATACACAGGTTACTTGTCATCTTCAGGACAAGTAATGCTTCAGAAATTTTCTATTCACTCGACCTCCTGTCAATGGAGACCCATCTTGATGCTCCAGAATAAAAAAAGTGATACCTCTATTTGTTGCAATGATGTATGGACCTACCCACATATGGTCAAACTTTCCATGCTTGTCTTCTCTAGGAGCATCCCACTTCAAGACCAAATCATCAATCTAGAATTGTTCTTCTTTAACCTTTGTGTCAAAAGTATTCTTCATTTTCTCTTGGTGTACTTGCACTCTGTCATAGGTTTTGTCCCTTACCTAATTTAGCTCTATTATCTGATTTATCCTTCTCTGCATATGGTTTGGTTCATCCTCATGCCCCTGCAATAGATTCATGACTGGAACTCCTAAATATGTGGGAAAGACAACTTCAGCTCCATATACTAACTGGAATGGTGACATCCCAATTGCTCGTTTTGTGGTGATCCTGTCATCCCATAAAGCATACTTCAGCTTTGTATGCCAAGCTCTTTTGTTCTCCTCCAACAACTTCTTAATTATCCTTACCAGGCTCTTGTTAGAAGACTCGGCCAATCCATTCCCTTATGGATAGTAGGCAGTAGAATGGTTTAGTATGATATGATATTTGTGACAAAAACTTATCATCTTTCTGGATTTGAAAGCAACTACACTATCTGTCACAATTCTTCTGGGGCATCCAAATCTTGCCAAAATGTTATTCTCTAGAAAATCCATGATCACAGCATCAGTTTATTTTCTTGTGGGTATAGCCTCAATCCATTTTTTGAAATAATCTGTTGCTGTCAGAATCCATCTATGTTGGATTGACGAATTTGGGTTGATTTCCCCAATGAAGTCTAACCCCATTGTTGGAAGGCTGCCTCTACTAAAATTGGGTTAAGAGGAAGTGAAACCAGTTTCCTCTTACCATCAAAGATCTGACACTGATGATAGGTGTTAGTCTCTTTATAAACATCTAAAAACATAGTAGGCCAATAAAAACCAATCCTCAGAATTTTATTCACTGTTACCTTCCATGAGTGGTGCCCTCCACAATCTCCTTTATGAAAATGATTCATTGTTTGCTGAGCTTCATTTTCCAACAAGCAATTTAGCAATACACCACCAGGTTCCTTCGAATACAAGTATTGATTCATGATGCAGAACTTTGCAGCCTTTAGCTTTACAAATCTAGCTCTTGTTTTACTAAGTCTTACAGGAGCTTGTAAATTTTGCAACACATATACAATATCAGAGTACCATGGAAACATAGACAAATATGGCTTTACCTGTATCCCTGTTTCTAGTTGGTTTGAATGGATGGCCAAGAAGTTGAGCTGTAAATATTCACAATTCTGTCATCATTCTGTCCAGCTTTTGTCCCTCAACCAACTTGGTAGGCTTGATCTCAAGATCATATTCCAACAATACAACCATCGATTTTTCCCTCTTCCCTTCTAGATCTGGTTGGGTAAGAATGTTCTTTACTGCATTATTGGGAACATGTGCAATAATGTGTGAATGAAGAATGTATATCCTGAAATCTTTCAAAAACTTCACCAAAGAATAAGCTTGCTTCTCCATGATATCATATTTCAACTCCCCTTATCTCAATACCTTGCTGAAAAATGCTATAGGCTGCTCAGCATTTTGGTTATTTTTCTGCAATAGGACTCTAGCTACAGTATGCTCAGATGGATAAGAAAAAACTAGGATATCTTTAGTGAAATCTGAGTGTGCTAGAACTGGAGCCTCAGTGATGGCCCTTTTAATACCCCTGAATGATTCTCTAGCATCTTCTGTCCACTTTATTTGATTTTCCTTCTTCAGCATGTTAGTAATGTTCCTCAATATCTCAGCAAAACTAGGAATAAATCTTCTTCGGAAACCTACCTTTCCAATAAAGGACTGTACCTCCTTCTTGATCCTAGGCTCCTTAACCTTCAAAATGTCACCGACCCTTTCTGGATCAATCTTAATACCATATTTTGAAATAATATGCCCAAGCAATTTTGCTTCGTCAAGTGCAAAATTAGACCTTTTAGGGTTTAATGAGATGCCATATTTCCTGCATTTTATAAAGACTTTATCCAAGTGCTTGATATGTTCCCTATCAGATATGGAATAAACAGTAATATCATCCATGTAGACAACTACAAATTTATCCTTTTCTTCTCCAAAAGCAATGTCCATAGCACGCTGAAATGTAGATCCTGCATTCATTAGCCCAAAGGGACTTTTAACATAGATTAATGTACCCCAGGGTGTGGTGAAAGTAGTATTTTCTTGGTCTTCTGGGAATACTTTGATCTGGTTATATCCTGAAAACCCATCCATAGTTCAAATCCTTTCAGAACCTACTACCCTTTGCAGAATGTGCTTCATCTTAGGTAGTGGGTAATTGTCCTTCAATGAAACCCTGTTGAGGTTTCTAAAATCAATACAGAGTCTAATCTCACCATTCTTTTTATGACAGGAACCAAGTTAGCCACCCATTTTGAAAACCTCAAGGTCACAATAACCTTGGCATTGAACAATTTCTTGATCTCCTTTTCTATCACAGCAAAAAACTTGGGGTTTACTCTTCTTAACTTATGTGTAAAGGGTCTTTCCTCATGCTTTATTGGGACAGTGTGTTGTATGATAGAAGTATCATACTCTTTCAGGTCCTCATAGCTCTAGGAAAATACATCTATGTATTTCTTCATATGTTTTACATATTCTTCCTTCTCCTTTGTAGGCATCTTCTTGGACAACCTTACAATTCGCGGTTCTTCTTCAGTCCCTAAGTTCTGTTCTTCAATGACATCATTAGTAGGTTTCACTTTAGGGTATTTGGCCACATCATTTTGATCAAACAAATTCTCTAGGGGAATCAGTCCTCGTGGAATAAAATTACATTTCAGTTGGATTTTGTCCTTTCCTCGCAATGTATTATGCCAAGCTTTGTTTCCAGTTTCTTCACCTTCAACGATTTTCCATCTTAGAAGCACTCCAAATTTTCATTCTTTGTATCAATATGGGCATTCACAAAATCATCAGACATTTCCAAAAAACCTCTTTATTTGCATATCATCATAAAAAACTTGCCAATATTTGGAGTTATCTGGTATTGAGGGTCTGGTCACAATCTCAACTTTATACTTTTTTTGAGAATAAATAGGGGCATTGAAACCACCAGCGGTTGTAGACAAAGAATCGGCCACTTGATTTTCAATTCTGGGAACCACCATGATTTTATGCTCTGTGAAATAGTTTCCAAACATGTCCCAAACTTTATTCTTTTAAGATCTCATTCTGGGATTTTTTGTTTGGTAACTATCATTCACTTGGTTTACCACAAGCTTCAAATCCCCAAACAATTCTATTCTTTTTACTCCCATATTTTTCAAATCCTGGAAACCCAGCAACAAAGCCTCATACTCAGCTACATTATTAGTACATTCAAACATCAGTTTATAAGACAAAGCTTTGAATTCTCTGCCTGGGGATTTAATCCAAACACCTGCACCAGGCCCATTTTTACTTAGAGACCCATCAAAGTACATAGTGCACAAACCTTCTTAATTTTGTTTCTTCTCCAAGGATTCTTGCCCTTTTGCAAATTCCTCATCATCCTTAACTTCAATCTGCACAGGAACTTCAGGATCAGTGCATGGCCCATCATTGACAATATAGAGGATCCCAAATCAGTGTCAACAACATAAATAGGGTGATTTTCAGGATGATCCTGACTGTTGACCACATAGGCTAGTCTCTTTTCTCTGTATAACCTTATATTACTTCCAAACAAGGGTATACTGGCATATGATAAATCCATTTGCATAGTCCCTCTTAATTTTGACTACCAGGATCTTGATAACAACATAACAAACATTACAGGAATATCAACTACTACAACATCCATCACAATGCTTTTGGCTGGGAGCTCTGCAAGAGATACCACCATATCCTTTATTAATCCCAAACACTTGACCTTTCTAGAATCAAAAGAAAACAATTCTTTATGAGGCCTAGTAACATCCAGTCCTAGACTTTCCACTACTATTTTTGGCATTAGATTATGAGATGCACCAGAGTCTAGCATTGCATTGTGCAAAATCATATCATGGATGTTCAAACTTAGATAAAAAAGGGGGACTTATTCATCATCTTCATCTTCAATTTTGGGCCCAAAGACAATAATGGGAGCACCATTTGTCACTTCTAAAATATCTGGTTGACACTCATCTTTATTCTTGACCATTTTAGTGATTTCTTCCCTATATTCATTATTCTTCAACAACTCATTAAGAGGATATAAATCTTAACCTTTGAAAACTTTGTTTTCAGGCTGAAGGATGAAATTGGTTTATCCACATCAATTGGCCTTAATTGTTTAATTTTCTTTGGCTATTGTTCCTTATTTTCTGGGTTGTCTTGTATAACAGTCTCCTTCTTCTTTTCTTTCTATTTTTCAGAATTATGTTGGGTGTTGGAAAGCTGGTTTGGACTTGACTCTCCTTTATTTGTTACTACATCAAGGTTTCTTAGCTTCATTTATCTCTGAAAATCATCAAGGGCATTCTCATATCCTCTTTGATATTGGTCTCAATCTAGTTCTGAAATATGATTGTCATCTTCTTGAGTGAAAAAATTATGTTCTTTAGTTAAATGTATTTCATAATCACTGTGATTAAAGTAATGATTGTAGTTATCCATTGGATCTTCTTGCCCTTCCTCACCAACCATAGTTTCAAGAAATGGTGGTCTTATTTGTTGATCTTCAAGATTTCTTTGGTTTCTTTTAGGAAATGGTCTTCTAAAATTTTGATTTCTTATTTGTTTTTTTAGGTTGCTCTCTATTAGGTTGTTTGTTATCTAGGGTTAAACTATCCATCAATTTCTCCATAGTCTTCATCATCATTTCAAACTTGACATCACTTCCAGAGGAGGAAGTAGAAGTGGATGGTTGGGTTTCTTGTCTCTTCTTATCTACCTCTATTTTACTTTTCAACTTCCTTGAAGCCATCATATTTGCTTCCACTTCTAGAGCATCCTTTAACATATCTGACAGGGTAGGTGAATTCCTCTCTCTCAACATACATGAAAAATATCCATCAAAGGCATTTGCATAATGAAGTTTAGCAGCACCTACTAAGGGTTTAATATCAGTTGGGATTGAGTTGTATACCCTCATAAATATGCTAGAAAAATCATGCACAAACTCAAAGTTTCCTTTCTTCAAATGGTCATATTGAGATAATATTTGCAAGGGACACTTCTTTGCCTCCCACCTATCTAAAAATAATGTTTGAAAAGTTCAAAGGTAGGGATAGATGCTGCTGGTAAATCCTTAAACCATCTCTTAGCTTCCCCAGACAAACTCTATGTAAACAACCTCATATTTGCATCATCATGATCCACCTCCTATAAATCAATAAAATCTTCAAATCTATCCATATGTTTCCTTGCTGTAAAATTTCCATACCCATCATATAGAGAAATTCTCTGTGAGTAGTTCTGAGGGAGGTTATGCAAAATAGCTAATAAAGCCAAGGGTGCAAACCTAGCTGCCATTCCTCCAGGTGAATTCTATACTACAGGAGGGTTCTGAGGAGGATTTTGAGGATTTTGAGGTGGATTGCTAACAAGGTTTGTAGTATGTGGCGGAGAGGTTAGGGTGTAAGGGTTATTTTCTTCAACTTTCACAATGTTCTGGAAGATATACCACAAAAGATCTAGCAAATATGACTCGAATCTATTTGGATTTATCTCCATTTTCTCTAGGTCTCACTCTGATTTTGACCTCAATTGAGACTTTCTAACACTTAGTTCTGAATCCAAATCATAGCACTTTCCTTGAGATACAGAACTTTAAATATTAGAGGTGCTAGCTTTCTCTTTTCCACTTCTATGTTTCAACAAACTTTCTGGGTTTTCCACACTTAGTAAAACTTCAGAAATAGAATTACCTCTCGTGTGTATCCTTCTAGGAGCCAGGATCTCTTCTGAAACCTTATTTGGAAATTAATGTGGATTTGCCAATATCCCTAGTCGAGTTACATTCAATCGAAATCCTGATGAGTGGAGTCATTAGGGAAAATATACAACCTTCTTCAAATGCAAAAATCTCTGTTTTCCCACATAAATCATTTCTTTCCATGAAAACTAGAACTCTTTGTCATTTCTCCCAAGGACAATATGACTTTCGTTCCCCGACAACGGTGCCACTTATGTTAGCACTCAAATCGACCCTAAGGTTTTGGAAAGGTCTCTTTAAGGTAACACACGAAACCAAGTTTTAGGAAAGAGAGCTGGCTTCTATCTTTCGAGAGAGGGATCTCTCAATGTTTGTTTATCAAGGCCATATATATGAATTAAAATTGAAATCATATCGGTGCTTGGTTGAAGCAAGGTGAATTTTCATTGGGAAATGGAGTCAAAATAATTAAGATGATAAAGTGGCAATGCTTTGCTTGATAATTCTTAACAAAGGCAGGGTAGCTACTCATTTACATTCAAAAAGCTGCTTGTCTGGTGATAGAGAAGAAAATAAGAACAGTCTATTAACACATAGCATTGTAAAAACGAATCCTGCATTAACTTTAGTAGAACAAGTTTGTTGATGCTTGGAATCAAAGAAACATAGCATAACCATATGAATTCTGCCTCAATATATACTTATCCAAACATGAAAATAAAACAATATGGCATAGATAACAAGGAAACATTCACATGGAGAAATGAAGTACAGACTGTAAAACAAATAACACAAGAATCTCTACTCAAAATACTTTCTTGGCTCTGCAAATTTTTATTAAAGGAGCATCTCAAAATACATAACACAAAAGCCTCATGGGTTCCAACCGGTTTTCAACCAACAACCTTTTTTCTCTTCATTACATCTGAATATATATAAGAGGAGATAACCTCAGTCTTCTAGCTCGAGATATTCTACCCTAGCTTCCAAACAGAAAGTTGTTACAAAATTCGATGACACCTATATAGGTATTTTCATCCTCTACGAGAATTAGTTACAACAAAAAACAACAAATGCTGACAGGTAGGCTTAATAGCCTTTACAAGTGCCCTCGATCATCTACTAGCTGGTAACACACTCTAGTAAATAAACAAAAACCCAGGTGACTAATTTTGCGTGCTTCCACTCTCCATGACCCTCGAATTTTCATGCATGCAATGTTAGTTTGGCTTTCCCAAACTTCTCAACGGTCTTCCATTGCTCAGGAGATAACAACTATGACGTGGCCACCTCCTTCAGCAACACTCTCATTTCTATTTGATCCCTATGTGACTAGCTCCTGAAGTGTGCACAAGCTTCTTTGAAGAACCAAACTAGCTCAAATTCCTATGTTAACTTTTCCACCACTATTTTTCCTGTCAGAGGTTGGTTCATGTCAGCAAAGCCTTCATGATCCAATTTGCATTCCCATAAATTTCCCTGATATTATTCATGTGTCCTCATGGTGCCATCCTCCTCCCAAAAGAGAGGAAGTCCCTTCTTAAATAAAGGATCGAACATCTCCCTAAAAAAATTTACTTGATGTGCTAAGATGTCTATCTTTGCTTGAATGGTGCCCAACTGGTGATTCTTGTTCATCACTTTCCTTGCCCAAATGATAATGGACAGCCTGTCCTTGATGTTAGCATCCTTCAACTCATCCTAAGTTAATCCATTCAGGAAATCTATGGAATTTGAAGCACTCTCAATTGGATTCTTATTTAGCTTCTCTTTTACTGTTGTTATGCTTTGCTTGGCTAGCCTAATTACATCTTCCTTGTCCAAAATAAAATCAAGATATGGCCTTAGCTTTTCTACCTCTGCAATAATGTCATCCCAAATGACTTACTTTGTCTCCTTCAGGGAGGTCTGACCTATGGCCTTATTGGCACCCCAACACCTCCCCTTTATTTGTGCAAAATAAAGGGGACCCCGTGTAAAATTTGTAAATATTTAGCCTTTGGATTTTGTTTCATTTTATTTTTCCTTGTTTGGTAAGTGATTTCATGGCTTTCTTTCTTTGATTTTTCTTTTCGAAGCCTTTTGTTTGACTTAATTTTTCCATGAAAGATGGTTTGGTGATCATATGCTTTCTCAAGTGTTTGGGGTTTGAGTTCTTCATAATTGGTGCTTCTAATTATTTTTCATGCGATGATAATTTTGCAACACCATATTTCGTATTGAAGTAATTTGTGATAATTTCATTCCATCATCTTATTTTACTATTTGCTTTGTTAACAAATTATCATGCTTATGACAAGTATGCAAATTTCATTTGTTTGTAACTTCAAACTTCATCAAAATTACTTTTTAAAAAACTTTTATATTTCTTTTAGATAAAAGTCCTTTTAGCAATATTATGAAGCTATAAAAAAGCTTTAATTATTATTATAAAGGTTTTTAATATTACAACTTTAACCAATATTAAAAGAACTTTGTCTAATACGAAGAATTCTTGGGATATTTTATATTTCTCTTAAAGCTTAATGCTTTAACATTATTTTGAAATTCTGAAATTGTTTGTTATATAAGTTTTGATAGTACATTGAGAACATTCAAAATTGGTGATTTTAATGTGTTTGAAAAGGTAAAGTATGAAGCATACCATTTTCACTACACGTCATTAAGGTTTATTTAATTATCACTTTATTACAAAACTTCATTCTCCAAATTTTGGGATACCTTGTCATTTTCTGGATTCTCACTTACATGCACGAATTCCTATATCTTTTGGGTCATTTACATAATTTCAATTAAGCTTGATTGTAAAATCACCAGAATAATATTGTTTATGTTGTGGCTTAAAGTGATCAATTATAACATTTCTTATGTAAAAACCTTTTATATTGGTTTGTGCACGTGTATTTGAGTGGAATTCACTTCAAGTCACTATTAATAAGAAAACGTTCTTCACCCGTCATGAAGAAAAGGATTTTGCGCCAACAAAAGGGAGAGAGTGTTAGATCGCGCAGGAAGCTATAAATATATTGTTAAATTAATGATTGAAATGGAAGGTAATTAATTTCAGTTGCTCGGTAAAACTTGAGCTGCCACCATTTGCTTACGCCAGATTCTCCAATAAGTTGCTGCAGCCAACGAAGAATACCACCGTGAAAGGATTACAAATTTTATATTCTCATAAGCTTAGCGTTTTGAATCTTTGTCGATTGAATTGATGGTTAAGCTATGTAAAGATGCTATCATATTTATTAACTTTTGTTTGTTCTTTCGCTGGTAATTTGAATGAAACCATTGAATTGAAAGGTGATACGCAACAGATGACAAAGAAAATCGCACGATTGTTGAGGGATTTATATCTGTCCATAAAGGAAGTGAGCGAGACTTCAGCAAAAGGGAATTTATGAGGTTATGTGCACAGTTATTTTGCCAACTCAAGCTTCCTGGTCATTATTACGTTGAGAAGCGCCAGCATTGACAAAAGGAGGGCATCCCAATTTTTAAAGCATCTTATCGAATCTCAGTGATCCGTGCGATCATAATAATGAGGAAGTAAGGCCAGCTCATTTAAAAGAGAGCCTAACTCGCAACAGACTCTATCCATTATTTACTATGGAGAGTTTATTGTGATGGCCACGTTATGTTTCTAGGCTCCACGAGGTTGTAGCCGCACGAGAAGCAGGTATCAATCCTGGAAATCACATCTTTTGCCTAATCGCTCGACCTGAGATATGTCTTGCACCAGAATGCAAGTTTTAAGGAACGATCAACTCGCATTCAATGATCTTTCATGGAAGTTACGATGCAGTAATGGAAATATACTATGAGTTCGTCAGATCGAGGGAAGTCTCTAATTTAACATGGTTAATTTCTTTTGTTTTTATGGCAGAGGTTAACCAGCAACATCATTCAAGGATAAAAGAATATCGTTACTACACAATCAACATATGGATAAAAGAATATCGTTACTGCACAATCAACATATGAATTGACCGGCTCTGCGGATTTGATACCAATAAATTAATTGGTCACAACTTTGTTATTCGCATTATCATCAGTTTGATCAAAAGATTTCTACAAGGAGGAAGAATTTACCATCTTTTAATTCACAATGGTGGAAGCGGCGAAGAAGCATATCATTAAATGGATAAAAAATGGTGTGCAGGTTTTGATTCGAAGATAATTCAGCTGGAAAGATGGCATTTCAAGTTAGTTAAGCGGTTTGAGAGAAAAGCTGGTGAGGATAAGAGACAATTATTTTATAGAAGTTCGAAGAACTCAGAGAAACCAAGTCAACAAACCAGATTCCGTGAGTAGCAAGTAAAGGACAAGACCTTCGATAACATAAGCGTGACAACTCATCTAACGGGCGTGGATAATGCAGAAAATTTTGCAGCACGGTTGACCACTTGAAGAGCTCTCATGGTCTATTTAAACCACAGAGATTTCTGTGTGAAGGGGGGGTCTCCATAAACCAAACAGAAATGGTGTATGTTCTTTTAATCTCTTTCTTTCTGTAAAGGAGTTTTTGGAAGAATAGAGTTGGAGGTGTTCCTGTTAATGGTTCGATTTCTGCATTCTATACAGTATTATATTATATTCTGCGTTATTTTAGGTCTTCGATGAACTTTTTCTGGAGATTCAAGTCATTGCAGAACTATCGGAGGCTTTGGTTAAGTCTGTGAATATCATATTACGAATGCTGTATTGTTTACTGTTAAACCTCTTTTGTCATTCTGTAACTTACATATTATACCTTGCTATTATATGTTAAGTCATCATTGGAGAAGTCGAATTATATGTTAATCTGGAATGTGAATAATTTATTCAATAGTTGAAATGAACGAATGGTTTTTGTTATTTCAATTTTGTATAAATGGGATTTGTTAATTCTTAACTTGTATGTTGACTGTGATTCATGTACAATTTGAGGCATAATCATATATTTCCATGTTTCCAGAAGCGTATATTTAGTTTAGATTATTGGTTTCTCGTTTAATTCCTATTATGATCATTTTTGCAGGAGATTTTTATGTGTTGTGAAAGGATTAATGATTCACTTCTTTATTTCGAGACTTTTCTACCAATTCTGAAGTATCAATTATTTTCTTTATTTTAAACCATAGATCAATACTATAATTCATGCTCTTGGCCAAGATAGATAAATCAACATTTAGGCTATCATAGACTAGAATTAGGAGCTACTAATTTTCTGCATTTAGCTAAAGCTAGTTTTTAGAATTAGTTAGTCATTAGGTTAAATTTCTTTGGTTTGTTAGCATATTCATTCAAGTGAAATCGACACGCACTCATCTTAGAGAGACTCTTTACCTTGAAGAGCACATCATACAGGCATCGGGGCCTTGATCTTGTGAAAGGCAGTTACCTTAAACACATACAAGATTGCATTAAGTCGAGTGTGTGGGCTGTCTTTCCAAAAGTTGGCCTAGGACAGTTTTCCCAGCCAACAAGCCTGCTTCACCAATTCCTCATTTTTTACCTGCATCTCCTGGTACTTGGTTTCCCAAGCCTCCTTTTTCTACTCTTCCTTTGACATCAGGATTTTTATATTTGTGTTTTGCTTCTTTAACCTTTCCACTTCTCAGTCTCTTATACTTGCCTGTGCCATAGCCCCCACAAGGGAGAAGTCACCTGATTCTATGGAGGAGAGTGCATGGCCATGTTCTCCAACTCTTTTCTCTTCCCGTGTAGTTTCCTTTCAAGGTCTTCAGCTTTGGCTTTCAAAACTTTCTCACTTTCCACCATGAGAGCCATATCCACCTGCGACTGCTTTTCCTTCTCTTCAAACTTCAACAATCTAGATTTGTATTATGTTAGTTCATTTTGTAGCTTTTCTCTCTTCTCCTCCAGCTCTGTCAATTCATAGGCTTCCACTAGCTGTGTGGAGGGGATTTTTAGCTTATTTTTCAATGACTAAATGGTGTTATCTTTCTCATTGAGCAGGATTTGAATAATGGCCCTTTTGTCTACTTGGACTTTAGTGGAAACTAACTCACTCTGCAGCTTCTTAATTTGTGCCTTATGGGCCTTGTTCTCCACTCTTTCTTTCCTGAGCTGGTTTCCCACTTTATTCCTACTAAATTGCAATTTAGATAGCTATAGTGCAGCCTTTAGCAACATGGCATAAATAACTTCCCTAGTTTCCTTGTGCAAATTTATCATATCAAGGACACGGATGTCTTTCAAGTTCATTTTTAGTTCAGTTGCTTTTTTTTTGGTAGCCAAGGCCAAGTTCAGGGTATTCTGGGCATGGCTTCTGCTAACCACCAAAGACACATATTTATTGGAAATATGCCTCACTTATGCATACAGTCTAGACTACTATGAGGCTGCTTCTGTGCTCTCTTTATACACATCCAGTAGTTCATCTCTACTCTTGCTTGGTGTAGCAAGTTCAGTGGATGTTTGGTTGAGCACATATTCTTTCACCTCAAAAACAAGCAGCTTAATCTTCACCTATTTCTTTTTTCCTTGACCAGCTGTCAGCAGTACCAAGTGTTGCTCAGGTCCTTCTACTTTCTTCCTTTTGAGGGCTCTTTCTCTGTCTCCATCTATATCCATGACATCAAGAGTTTCCACTTTGTTGGATTCTCTAGAGCTACTGGCAAGGGGTAGGCTTGCTGAAACTATTGGGACCAAGCTAGAGCTACCAATTTGAGGTAATGTGTCTTTCTACACCAGAGCAGTTGGGTCATCAGGTGTATCTACCTCCATCTGAATTTTTCTAGTATATTCTAACAAATTAGGAGTCTCAGCTAGCCCTGTAATTTCAGAATGTATAAAAGATTTTATGTTACTTTCTTTTCTTATGTTTGAGATGATGTGGTGGGGGTCATAATTGATGGCTACCTTTGTTCTGAATCCCATATATCTCATCACACCTTCAATGGTTGGAAGGGAAGTCTTGTTTTTAACAATGAATGGGCCTACAACCCATGGAAAGGTGATGTCTGAAGCCTTCTTGTCATCCATGAAATGCTCAATTTCCACTCTCAGCTTCTCCTTGATGAATTCCAATGTAAATAATCTAGGGGTTAGAAAAGCTGGTAGCACATAGGGTGCATGGGAAAACCCATAAACTCTAATTGTTGTGTTGCGTTATGAGAGAAACCAGTCCCCTATCTTCTTCTCTAGAGAAGGCTACAACATCTCTTTCATTTCTGTGAATACCCTAGGCATTTTCCTTTGAAAAATAACATTGTAGACTTCAGACATGATTTTGTTCATGAACTTAGTGTATTCTCTGAGTGTTTCTTGAGTGAGCATCATCTCAGGAATTTGTAAGTTATCTCCATTAAAGGACAGGAACATTCTCAGCAGGTATGACTAGAATCTAAAGCTTCTAGTTTTGGGGAACTCCACTAGCTGAAAATGGATATTCTCAGCGAGGGCCTCATCAAATCTAAGATAGGCATACTCGATGGACTGAATAGGTTCCTTAGGCTCAAGAGGACATGTGCTCATGAAGAAAAGAACGCTTATTAAAGGCACAATGATATACATGTCAGTATCTAATCCTAGGAACTGGGATAACATGGTGATGACACATTTGGACTCTTCAGTGGATAGACTGACTTCCCCAGGGAAAGGTTGGTTCTGGAAGGAGACATTTGGATGCAGGCTAGCATGGAAGAAACTTTGATTAAGCTTGGCTGGGGCCTATCTGAAATGTTGAATTAGGGCTTCTTCTTTGCATTCTTTGGCTTTTGGGAAGAACTCACCCGGGATTGACAGGGCTTTTCTAACAGTGAGGGGATTGACTGGGCACAGGATCTTAGAGATGGATGCGTCCATAATCACCCTCTCAGAGGAGGAGTAATTGGTGGTGCACCATTCGACGAACTCAAGATAATTTGGGGTTTGGTTGATTGCAAACAAATGAAAAAATGACTAGTAAACCTTATGAATATCTATATTCCGTTCAATAATGATCTTCAACCTGTCTTCAGCTGTCTCAATGGAGCTGTTTATCAACGGTGTGTCATAAACCTCAACATCTTTATCCTCAAACAAATGACCTATGCTACGATATTCAAAACCTGGGGGTTTTATCTCACTCAGTTCAGCCATTTAAATAGTTTTGTATGGAGACAGGAGGCCTACTTGGTTATCGACATCTTATCTGAGAATCTGGCTGAGTTGTTTGCTTCTACACTGTCACCTTCTGTTGTTTTCTGATGCACAGGACAAATGATACTGAGATCCTCGTGCAGCTGTATTTTTATGTTATTTCTATTTTCTTATCAGTCTTGCATCTCCCATAGTGAAGAAGCTTCCGAGCCATCCATTTGCTCGATCAAATCTGTGTCGTGGATTTATGTCCCTGTTTAACCCCTAGGGCCCTCCGCAGTCTTCCTCCTTCAAGTGTTTCCTTCCTTGCACTTTAGATCCACGAAACCACAATCCACCGTTGATCTAGATCTCTCCCACATCTTGACCATCAAAAGGTACAGCCCCTACCAGGTTCGCAGATTTGGAAAACGTCGATGCTCCGTGCAAGTTCAATCTGTGAACAAATATTCCACCGTAGATCTTAAATCCACCATATCTACACCATTGCAATACATGGGGCCTACCAAAACTTCGCAAATATGAAATTGTCAATTCCCCGCACACGTCAAATCACTAGAGTACCTATTGGCCTTAGATATGTCCGTTGATCAGATTTCCAATTTGCTCGCGGGCTATCACACTCTGCCCACACTTAAACTACCCCATCTTACCTTTGCGACTTTGCCTCTCAGTCGTCGATCTTTATCTCCATAGATCTATTCCCTTCACTGGTGCCACCATATAACTGTGGGAAGATTTTCACATTTTTAATCCCCTCTGCAATGTTAAGACTTAGGATTCTCAATCACTTTCCTCCCGAACATAGTTATAAACATTCAAAGTTTCTCCTTTCATTCCTCTACGTCATATGACTTGAAAACCTAGGACCTTCTCCATTATTTTCAAAGATCTAATGGTTCCACTCGTCCAAGACAAAACTGGTGCCAATAGACATAATGCATGTCCAAATTGTGTTGGAATCCAATCAAATATATTGTATTGTCTCCATTAAATTGGAGAACATTAAAATATTGTGTGCCGATACAATCAAATAGAATAATATGTTATATTGTCTCCCTTAAATTGGAGATTAGAGACATTAAATATTGTGTGCCAATAAATTAAACTTTACAAATAGATTAAGACTAAACTGTCACATTCTTCTCATTGAACATTTGAAAGGTCTAGAGGCTACTTTAAGCAAGTGCTTCTTCCCCATTGTAGTAAGTCTGGTCATGTTTAAACCACATTTATTTATATGCGACATATCCACTACTTGTGCCTTTTGTAGTGTAACTAGTAGCCAATTAGGGTTTGTTTGTATTAAGCATTGTGACTTAAACCTAAAATATTAAAATGTGCTAATACTTGTTAAATATGAAATATGAAACTATGTGTTGTTGTGCCTTGTCTTTAAGTGTGAGAAAGGAAATCTTTAGGTATGAGAAAACTTGTTTAAAATGTGTGAATACTTGTTAAATATGAGATATTAAACTGTGCGAATACTTGTTTAAACTATGCTAATACTTATTTAATATGAAATCTTAAATTGTGAGAATAGTAAATATTAAAAAAATTCATTTCTTCCAAAGATCTCACAAATATGTGTAATTCTTCACCTGAGAAAAAGCTTATGAAAGAGATGAATACATTCGATCATCCCTTCATGGTAGACAACCATTCTTTTCACCGAAACAATGAGTTGCACTGTGTAATACCCCTGAATTGTAATGTATTTATCCAAAATTTTATAAATGATGTAAATATGTAGTGTGAATTCCTAGTGGGGAGCTCAATTCCCAGTGCGAAGCTCAAGGCCAAGGCCGGACTAGTGAATTGCTAGGCATGTATGATGTATATATTTTATTTGAACTGTTTGGTTGGATTTTATGCTGATTTAGAATATATGTATAAATAGTATGTTAATAAATAATAAAATGGTCCAAGAACGGTTGTGTAAAGAGCACCAAAAGGGGTTATGATTCCATGAGAGGGGAAGAGGAAAGGGGGTCTATCGTAGAATAAATCCATGCTTCCAAGTGTCAACCTTAGAACTTATCCAAAATTATGTCATGTGATGAGAATAAGCCAATTATCTCATTTTTTGACTGTTTTCCAATCATTAATGCATGTGTGAGGTTGGTGGGAAAAGTCACCTCATGCTCTTATTGAAGCATGGGACTGACTACACTTTTGTGATAGTTCTGTCATAACAAAAGTAAGTCTACAACTACCAAGAGTCATTTCTTCCATTTTCATAAGTTATGTAAGTTGTCTTTGCACCATTTTCTCATATCCCTTGGATTCAACCCTCATTCTCTCATTCTATCATGCATATCTACACTAGGCAAAGCTCTCCATTGTTATCCATGAGCATACCAGTATGTCCCTAACCCATGAATTCAAGTTTGGAGACCATGCTATAGATTTGGAGGGGAAAAGTGATGGTTGTATGTGAGTAGAGAGGTTGGGAAATCTAGGAAGCCTTACCCATTGATTTACGCAGCTCGTAGGTGCTTTAGAAGCCAAATATTAAGGCTACAAGTTGTTCTATAGCACCACATATCAGATTGGACTTCTTCTATGCACACACTTGAAGCACCCAGCAAGATGGATCTCCGAAGAGATTTGTGGATTAATGAAGGGGATGCCTAATCTAGATGGGTGTTGTGTGGGGCAGGTATTGTGGAAGCCAAGGCTGTGAGGGATAGGTGAGACCCCTGTAGAGCTTTGTATGAGCATTTGGCTAAGCATAGAGAGTAGAATGGGTTGTGGGCTTAGAGAGAGAATCCTGTAGGTGTTTCCTTCGCCCTGGTGGCCTTATAGCCCAGCTTGGTGGTGGCCTCCCAGGAAAAAGAGTATATGCTTGACGGAGTGCCTATGGTTGGGTGGAAAATCACTCTTACACACCCAATTGCTTGGTGTTATAGGTCAAACTTGCACTTCTCCGTGTGTGATCACATTGCTCTGTAGATCACACAAAAGCACACCATGGATATACAAGTTAGGTTGACCTTGATGACTTACTGGTGGTAGTACACTCTTCAGCTTAGAATCTGATTGTTTCTCCTAATCTCAGCACATGTGCGCTACTCTTGCTATAGTAAGCCAGCGCACACCTCAAAAGATGCGCTGCTTTGCTTAAGGACAACCAACACACACCTTGAAAAATGTTGCAAACATTTGTTGCAAAGTACAAGAGTTGCACAATGTGCGCGACTCTAGTTGAATGAAACCCACGCACATCTTAAGATGAAGTCAAAAAATATATTAATATTATGAATCGGGATTAGTTGAAGTTGGTTCTGCAACTTCCCCAACCTCCCAATTCAACCACCTCTCGAATTCAACTGCCTACCTTATCCCATAAATACGAGGATCCATGAGAGAGGAACCTGGAAGGAATGCTTTACGTGCTATTACAGTGGAGGAATTCCCAAGTCATTGTGAAGAGTAGGAGCCTAGGACTCGATTGCAGAAGCATCTAGACAGATCAGGTATATCCGTATTGATTTATGTTTCTTTGACAATAAAAGGTGGAAATACCCATCCCATCCCAAATCGAATGTTTATTGGATTGCATGTTCATTTGGTTTAATATTTGATTGTAGTTGACGTTTAATTGCTTTCAATTTCATTATATTTATTGCAGTCAAGATACTCTAAGGAAGGTCTACTTTGTGTTGCAGGTTCATCGTAGCGGAGGATCAAGCGAAAGCTAGGACCAACCATCAATAAAAAGGTACTTCTTTTGATACCTCGATTCCTTTTCCATCTGTAGTAACTAAATGCAATGCAATGAATGTATTTACCTGTCACCCCACCCAAGTTGGTAGTGTTTGCTCCTCACTATAAGGTATTAATCATGCACAACAGACTGGCAACGCCGCTAGGGAGTAGCTGTGTGTTTTTCTGCTCTAGAAGGCCTTGTTAGGTTTTCTTCCAATCTTTCTCTGTCTATTTGTTCCCTGAGAGGTCTGATAGGTCATTGTTTCCTGTTTTTTATGTCTATACTCATCTCAATCTACTGCTGCAAATCCTTCTTGTGTGCTTCTGAGACTTATGCGCTGGTTTACCCTCCTTACAATAGCGCATTTTATCTGATAAACACTACCTTGTCCACTACACAGTAGCGCATCTTTCCTAGTGTGTGCTGGTTTCTGTACCACATAGTAGCGCACTTAACCTGGATACTTTCTGCTGTGTGCGCGGGTTGCTAGTGTATAAAGTAGAGCATTTTCTGATGTGTGCGTGGGTTGCTAGTGTATAAAGTAGAGCATTTTCTTATGTGTGTGCGGGTTGTTAGTGTATTCAGTAGTGCACATTCTTGTAAGTTTGAACCTTTTGCTGTAGGGTTTGATTTTTGGATGTTTGGGCCTGTTCCTTCTTTTGCTTTGCCTCTCTGATGATGTTGAGACACCCTTGTGTCTTTTGTTGGTCTTGTGTAACCTCTCGAGATTCCTTTTAGATTGCTTCAGTGCTTTTTAGGCGTCTTTATGATTATATGCCTTTCTGAACCTGTGTGCTACTCCTTGCTAGTTACAGTAGTGCACTATGTGCCGTAGACACGTGTTGCACTTCTGCAGACTTGTGCAGAGAACACATGTTGTCTGTTGCAATACCCACACACATTTACTGTGTTTGATCTTTCTGCTAGGGTTTGACCCCAGTTTGAACACTCTTGGGTTCTTTTGGAAAGTTCTGATGATTTGATGCCTTCTGAACTTCTATTTAGATAAGTTTGATTTGCTTAAAGCCTTCTTAGCTTTTCTTTTCAGTTTATGTAGTGGTAAAGTGATTTTTTGTTTGCTTTCCTACTCTGTTTACTTGGCTAGTGTTTTATTGGGTTTTGATGCTCACGAGCAACCTTATCGGTCTGCCTACATGCATCTTTTTCCCTTTTCTTTTTACATTCAGTGCCAAGTCTAGAGCTTTTTCGTTTCGAAACAACTTGGTAGGTCGAGTCTTTCTCAGTTTCTGCTTTGATTGTTTAAGCCATTAGTCTCTTATCTTTACTGACACCGCTTTTAGATCTTACTTGTTCCATTTTATGATTTCAGTTTCTTTGAAAAAGAGAAAAGTTAAAAATTGAAATTTGGTAGCATCATTGTAAGATTTATCATTTCTTTTCGGAGTAGCATAAATTTTGTTTTGCTTTAAAAATTTAAAAGAAAAAAATAAAAAATATCTTTAGGTTTGCTTATCTTTAGTTTTGGAAAACAATGAATGAGAAAGTTTTGTGAAAGTTGTTTACTTTGATGCACTCTTTATTTCAGTCACAATCATGCCACACACTTCACTACAACCTTTGAGTAAGAACAACAATTTAAAAAGAACACTTAATAAAATTTATTAGCAATTTTTTCTTTTTTAGGGTTGTCACTTCACCAACTAGCTTAGGCTAGGGTTTCAGATCAGAACACACTTAAACTATCCGGAATCAGTTTCATTACTCAACAATCGTAGTAAGACATTCTTTAGGTAAATCCATATGTATCAAAATCTCTTGGGAAACTCCACTGAAACTAGTGTTAAGCACGAGGTCGTGTGTGATTGGAATTGTTGAGGATAACCCCTCACTTTCCTTTCGAACATAAACCAGAGCTGTCTCGCGTACGGGGGTCCTTTTGGACTTCGGGATTTGTTACCCTGCCCATGCATTACGGCTAGACCGACGACTGTCCCCCCAACATTTTTCATACTTATGGTAGCCTTAGTATCTTGATCATCTAGAATTCTTCACAGGTAGAGTGGAAGGCTATTTCCACTTCACCTTGGACAACCGCGGAAGGTAACCCTTTGGTAGTAATCCCGGGAGGGCAGTTTGGTGATTCAAACGCTTGCAACCAGGGGACCTCCATTGGACCTCAGGGAACTTACCTTCTATAGTCTATTAACTTGTTCTAGGCCCTCATCATCCCAGACTAGTTTCTGAGAGTATCTGCTTTATTTTCTTTTTCCTGATCACCTTAGGACATTTTTAGTGGTGTGCTCTTTGTGCCGCTTGTTTTTAGTTGACCTTAGATATTTCTGGCTCATTGAGTTGGAAACTATGGATAACATCCCGATGAGCACCAATCAATGGAACCTCGTTCAAGGGGATCCTTGTGCTTTTCCATTCATTGGGACCATTGGTACTCCCTTAATGGCTACCTTGAATATTCCGTGATTCACTATAGGGCTACCGGTTTGGTTGTTTTCCACTCTGAACTCCTTGCATGCTCCTAATGCTTCTCAAGTAAGCACCTCACATCAAGAGCATCAAAACCCTATGATCGCTTCTCCAGTAACATCTTCTTCTCCTCCTTCTACGTCATGTGGTGAAAGTAGTAATACTAGTAACCAACAGTCTAAAAGGAATAGACGAAGGAAGAATAGGAAGAAGATGCCAAAGCAAAGGGGCAGCCACCCAGCCTCTGGAAGTCATGTTGGGAGCACCTACCCAAACTTTGGTGGTCATGTTGGGAGAAATCACTTAGTCACTGTAAATCATACTGAACCCACCCACCCAGCCTCTGGAAGTCATGCTGGGGGAACCTACCCAGCCTCTAGAGGTCATGCTGGGAGGAAACACTCAGTCACTATAAGTAATACTAAACCCACCCACCTAGCCTCTAGAAGTCATGCTGAGGGCACCTACCCAGCCTCTGGAGGTCATTCTGGGAGCAAAATTTCAGTCACTACAAATCATACTGAAAGCATGTCTTCAACCATTGTTACTCATGTTGAGGACATGCCATTGATCACTGTTGGTCATATTAATGAAAAGTCACCAGTTACTATGAGTCATACTGGAGACACTGAATCATCCACTGCAAATCATGTTGAAAAATTTGACATTGTTGACAAACCTAATAAACAAAAGCTTAAGTTTCCTTGTAAGTTTTGCGAGGGAGACCACCTGATCTATTTGTGCCTACTTCCAGAAGTGCAAAGAGTGTGGTCCATAGTTCAAAAGTATTCTTCTTTTTAGCAACCAGCCACTGCAAGTCATGTTGGGGGCAAGCTATCAGCCAATGCTAGTCGTACTAAGAGTACTGTTGTTGTAAAGGAGTCTCGGTTTATAGGTCGCAAACGAAAGTTCCCTTGTAAAATTTGTAAGGGAGATCACCTTACTCACCTGTGCCCTACTATTCTAGAGGTGTGGAGAGTGTGGTCCATGTCTGAAGGATCCTCTGCTCTTGAATTGTCTATAGATTCCCAACAGCCTAATCGACCTTTGGTTGATGGAGTGGTTGAACCAATGCAATATTTGGTGAACCCCACTCTTCCTTTCGAGAGTGAAGAGATCGAATCAATGCAATCCTTGACCAATCTCATCAGTCCTTCAGAGACTGATGCACTTGTCCCTAAAGTCTTCTGCATTACCAGTTCAGATGTTTTTGAAATGGGGGGCACTTCATTTGTGCCGAGTGAACCCCTACCAAGCTCTGGGATAATTTCCTCTGATTGGAATAGTCTAACTGGGCCTCGCCTTGCTTCTGCTACACCTTTTCAGATAAAGGTTAATATTGGAAACCATGCGGTTCATTGATGTATTGTAGATGAAGGAGCCTCTGTTAGTATCTTATCCCCTTATGCTTGGAGAGATTTAGGTTTTCCTAACCTTGTTCCAGCTGTTAATTGGCCGTTGACTTTCGATAAAATACCTAGTGAACGGTTGGGATTCCTCCCTCAAGTACCCGTTACTTTGGATGGAAATTAAAACAGTCTTAGTTGATTTTATGGTTTTAAAGGACCCTATGGACTTTGATATGATCCTAGGGTGTGATTACATATATTCTATGTAGGCTGTGGTGTCTACACTCTTTCGTGTGATGCATTTTCCTCACAACGAAAGCATTGTCACTATTGATCAGCTTACATTTGTTGATCCCTCTTATTACCCAACTGTAGACCAAGTATATCCCTCGCTAGTAGGCACTACCATGTCACAATCAAATTATGTGGCATATTGTTCCTTGAGTCCAATTGCTATTGAGAAAAATCCTCTGAATTCATGATTACCTTCTAGGGACTGGGTCCTGGCATTTGACCCGGTGATGACTCCATTTGAATGTTTAGATATGTGTTCCATCTGGGATAATATACTTCCATATAATGAAGTTTTCCTAGAGGCTATAATGCAATCTTCCATTCATTTGGACATTGATCCACCTACGAGCATTCTTCTACCTTCACTTCAAGCTCGTTAAAAACAATAAGAAGACTCTGAGCATTCTTCCACCTTCACTTTGAGCTCATTAAAAACAGTAAGGAAGGTATGAGAATTCTTCCATCTCTCCTTTGAGCTCGTTAAAAACAGTAAGGAGGTCACAAGTTTACTTTTTCGGGCTTGTTAAAACTTTACGAAAAAGATCTTTATAGATTTCTTTCATGCTCTTGTTAGAGTCTTTAAATATGACAACATTGCCGAGCATACTTATTCTCTTCAAGCTCGTTAAAGGAATTGAAGGTACATTCGCTTAAGTATAAGTTTAACCCTTTTCTGTATTTTTGCGGATTATTTACGAAAAAAGAATACTCTAGTCATCTGTGGCTAGAAGAGTTCTTCTCTCATCGTTTTAGAATTTTTTGGGGGAGGAGACTAACTATACGAGAAATGACTTTTGGAGCCTTCTTTAGGTTTTCCAGGCTCTCGAAACATGAAAACACTAAGCGAGCATTCACCTACTCGGGCTCAATGTGAAATCCACGAGAAGGTATATGGAGGATTGTTTAAGTTTTTTAGACTCTATGAACAGAAAAATGCTGGAAAGCATATACCAACCCAAGCTCGATATTAAAATCCATGGGTAGGTCTATGGAGTTATTGTTTAAGTTTTTCAGACACCTTAAAATTGAAAACACGGGGGAGCCAGAATAGATCTTGGTTCAATATTAAAATCCATAGATCAGTGTTATAGAGTATCCTTCTATCTCTTCTTCGAACTCTGTAAACAATGAAGAAGGTCCCGAGTCTTCCTCCCATGGGCTCATTAAAATTCTACATGGTTGGACTTATTAAAATTCTACATGGATTTTTCTTTCTTTCTTGGACTCATTAAAACAACAAGAAGGACATTCTTTTACCAAAAAGAATAAGGGATGAGAAGGTTATATCACATCTTTTCAGTTTCAAAGGCAATTAAGGCATTCATATCCTTGAACACAACACCTATTTGAGTTTATCATTTCAGTTGGGTTTTAGTTTTTGGCCTTGGATGAACCTGATCTCTGAGTTTTTACTCCCCTGGTTGGTTAGTCTTCCAACCATATGGAGGGTCTGTTAATGTCTCCTACATTGCAAGCTTATATCACTTCCCCTCCTTGTTGAAAACTTCCTAATTCACTTTGTGTCGTGCTCACTGTTCAAGGATAAAACCTGTGTCGGCCATTCTGCAGTTTACCTTGACTTCATGTGTTGGCCATCCTGGTGTCAGTTTGTTTCATCTTGTTACTTGTCCTACTCCACATCAGCTCATACCTTTTGAGTGTTCCTCGTGTTGGATGATGGACGATGCATTAAGGCCTCCCTTCCAGTGGACTTCTTCCCATCGACTTCAACTCATAATGCTCAGGGAATGAAGTTTAGAGTTTCGGTTAGTACCTTGGGGATAGCAATCATCAATGGCAGTTTCCCTTGCTATTGAATCATGAGAATACATCAATGTCTCTTATTCAACAGGTTCCTTAAGTGTTGGACTTCAAGTCCACTTATTCACACTTGTTGGAATGTACTAGGTACCTTGGACCCCATTATCATTATCGATGGAAGTCCTCACATTTGTTAATGGTATACATCAATGATTGGTAATCAAACGATACCCCCCATGTTCAACTCCAGATCATTTATTCACATGATTAGGGTTTGTACCTTGGGTTGTTTGGATGAAGACCTTGGGACTCTGATAGCATCACCATATTTATGTTATCACATAAGCTACGCAAGATTGAGCCTCACTCATTTCTAGCTCTTCATGAGACATAGATCCAGTTTGTTGTTATGGCTATGATCTCCTATTTTGACATGGATCCATGCTTGTATTTCAGTGGCCATGCTATATACATCTCCTAGTTATGTATTGGAGATCATGTTGTATCCTACTACACATCTATATGATGCCAAGTTTGTACTTGCTCGCTGACCTTGATCGTTGTTTCAGGTACTTTTGTGACTTGGTTCTGCAGTTTCTTGCTCCTCTTCTGACTTGGAATTATAATGTATTTTGGTCATCGTTTCCCTCTGACCTCACACATTAGGGGGCATTTGTTATAGGTCAAACCTGCACTTCTCCGTCCATGATCACATTGCTCTGCAGATCACACAAAAGGACACCATGGATTGAAGAGTTAGGTTGACCTGGATGACTTACTGGTGGTAGTACACTCTTTGGTTGAGAATCTGACTGTTTCTCCTGATTTCACCACATGTGCGCTACTCTTGCTATAGTAAACCAGCACACACCTCAAAAGATGCGCTGCTTTACTCAAGGACAACCAACACACGCCTTGAAAAATGTTGCAAATGCTTGTTGCAAAGTACAAGAGTTGCACACTATGCGCTAAACTGGTTGTATGAAACCTGCACACATCTTAAGATGAAGTCAAAAAATATATTAAGATTACGAATTGGGATTAGTTGAAGTTGGTTCTGTAACTTCCCCAACCTTCCAATTCAACCACCTCTTGAATTCAACTACCTACCTTGTCCCATAAATACAAGGAGGATCCATGAGAGAGAAACCTAGAAGGAATGCTTGAAGTGTTGTTACGCTAGAGGAATTCCCAAGTCATTGTGAAGTGTAGGAGCCCAGGACTCGGTTGCAGAAGCATCTGGATAGATCAGGTATATCTGTATTGATTTATGTTTCTTTGACAATATAAGGTGGAAATACCCTTCCCATCCCAAATCAAATGTCTATTGGATTGCATGTCATTTGGTTTAATATTTGATTGTAGTTGATGTTTAATTGCTTTCAATTTCATCATATTTACTCCAGTCAAGATACTTTGAGGAAGGTCTACTTTGTGTTGCAGGTTCATCATAGTGGAGGATCAAGCAAAAGCTAGGACCATCCGTCGATTCCTTTTCCATTTGTAGTAATTAAATGCAATGCAATGAATGTATTTACCTGTCACCCCACCCAAGTTGGTAGTGTCTACTCCTCACTATAAGGTATAATCCTACACAACACTTGGATCTGAGTTGGATAAAGATAAGTATTCTCCTGTATTTTAATCTGAAATGATTTTACTTTATGCTTGTAATGTTTATGCTTGTATTTGCATGCTAGATGTATGTGGATAGATTTTAAATTTTAGTGTGCATGTTTATTTACATTTCTACACATATTGTATTTGTTGAAAATCGTATTATGGATTTGGGGAAAAATTTGAGAGCCCGAATTTAGCTAGCGTCCCCTCCTGATGGTCAGATTAGGTGAGGGGGATGTTATACACCGAATATGCATTGGCAACTTCGAGGAAGACAATTGAAGCATACAATGATCCCATAACTTTTAAACATCCTTCTCTTCTATATGTGTTGCAACCTAGCCATTTATAAACCTCATTGGGAGTAGAGGCCATTGGGATTGGAAAGAGAGGCGGAACTGGAAATGGAAACGATTGGAACCAAGATCGCTTCAGCTTAGATTATTTGAATATATTCTTCGTTATTACAAATGGCTATTAAAAAAGTCATGGGTTTTAAACCATGGAAACGATAACCTTTCCCGCATGGAAAAATTTGGTTAATCCAAAAAATTGGTGAATTAACAAATGACTTTTCAGTAGGTTGTTTGCCAAGAGAAAATGTTTGCCATTGGAGGTGTCAACCCTACGAATCGTTTTTAGGATATATTCTGAAGCATTGCATCCTTACCATCCATTCTTAATCAAGGATTAAAAGGCTGTGATCGCCCTCTCCGTACAATTTTAATTGAAGACGCTTCAGCTTAATTACACTACCAAAAACAAAAATAATTAAAAAAATACATGTGTCCTGATAAAAAATGAAAAGTAATTTAGATAATTCATGTTGACCTATAAAATAAAAAATTAAAACATAACCCCGATTCATCAGAGGGGTCACATTTGAAGAATTGGATCCCTCTTGGTGCTTGATAAATACTGGTTTAAGATGGATTTATGTTTTTTTTAACATATTAAGAATAATAATACCTAACTCAATGCTATACATTGACATAAGTGCCATGCATAGAATGTATGCATGGATTTTAAAATGAAAAGCTAACTCACCCATGCATAGAATGTATGTTTGAATTTTAAAAATGAAAAGCTAACTCACCCAAATAACCAAAAAAAGAACTGTTGAAAAGCTATCTACAATGTCCACTTTCTACTTCTGGAATTCTGCTCATCATGAAGTTTCATCATGTAGTGATATTCATGAGGAATAGGGTTGGAAGGGGTAATGCATAAGAAAAAGAATGGTGTTGTGTTTAGGTTGCAAGGATAATATATTTAACTCGTTAGTATTTGTATCATGGCAAGTTAAGTCTTTTCATAGTAACAACTTCTTTTATTTGCAATTTGTTTCTTATCGTTGGCATATATGATTTTTTTTAAGCTGAAGTCCCAATCTTTATGTAAAAAAAATTCAAATATAAGGAATACACAAGTTGCATCAATTTCTTTGAATACAACATTCGACTTGTACAATTAAAGGTTAAATAGCTTAGGAAATATTTTTATTATAAGATTTTTTCTTGCCTCTTTGTTGTCAAGAATGACTTCTAGTCCTTTCACTTATGTTTTTGTATGCTTTTAGCATAGTTGAGATCTACTTTTTTCTAGGGAAAACCTTCTAAAAAATCCTCCAAGTACTACCATGTAATCCATCGATGATAAATGGGTAAATTGTTAACCAAGAGAATAAAATCTGGCTCCAATATCAATTGAGCTAACCCTTGGGACTAGTTTAGATATGCTGAACTATCATGCTTTTATTGAAGTGGCATTTGTGCTCCCACTATGTATACCACACTATTGTACTTAGCAATCCCTTTGACTTATTTTTTTTCAGTGGATAGGCATTAATAAAATTATTTTACGTTATTTGCACCTCAAATGTTACAAAATCCAGATAAAATGAATAGTTTGGTTTCTAATTTTTAAACTATCATAACTTATAACTTATATGAACTGCATGTGATAAATAATTTACATATTCATTAGTATCATTTTACAACTTCTAGATAAGCATATGATGATGACATAATTTTAGGATCTTGCATGCATTGCTTCAAATTTTAGATGCATGGAAATATGTTTGTCTTACATGCTTCTTTTTGGTAAAAATCTACTATTTTCTGTAACACTTTATGAATTTAATGTGTCTTCTATTCTGCTTAGTGTTGTCAATCCGACTTTCAAGTTTCGCTAGTCTTAGCATGACAACGCTGGACAGTATGCAAGCTCCACTAGCCTTGGCATGGAAAAGCTGGAAAGTAGCCAAGATGGACTTGTTTTTGAGTTTCTGCAAGGTACACTGAGTGAAAAGGATGCCTTGAATTTAAAAGAGAGAGTGGACCTCATTATACAAACTTGTTTTGGTAATTTCTATCTTTTAGCTTTGAAATGGCTATTTTGAGAGTAGTTCTTATATTCCTCTATGCAAGGTACTCACATTTTGAGAAACCACACTTTGTGAAATAAATGTATATAGAAACATTTATTAGCATGTTTGAGGTCACTAGGTTATATATTACATCTTAATAATTTGTTAATGAGAAGAAAATTCATTATGTTAGGTGTCACATTTAGATACGAACTATTGTATCAAGATCTTAAAATTTAGTACAAGAAACAAGTTAAAGAGATTTTTATGGATTTGGTACTCCTTGTGCACCACAAATTAATTTTTGGGCACGTTTCCATGTTTTCTTGATATATTTATAAACTAATATTGTTGCTAGCTGGAGTTTCTCCATCTTTAGTATCTCTTACAAAGTTACAGATGTCATATAAATTCAAAGCTTCTTCGACATTATTTCACAGTTATATTTTTAAAGGGAATCTTTTTTCTTGTAGGTATATGATTTCCCAGAGGATCTGATGGAATGTCCTCATTTTTGTGTCGTGACAATATTTTTTCATCACTGTTGTAGTTATTTTGTTTTATTTGAATTTTGTACATTGTCGGGTTAAAGGAGATGGAACATTTGTGCCGTTATTGGATGTTGATAGAGACCATAAATCTCCAAAAACTCATACCTGAAACACATCAATTCACAGAATACGACAAAAGCATCGACTACTGAGGAGTCCCCTAGCAGTGATAGTTTTGCGCGGGATGGAGATGTTACAGGTTGGCAAATTGCAAGATTCTCCCTTTCTATCTTGTACTCGGTAGCTATTGTTTGGATTTATACTTTGTGGGTTGTGTAATTTATATTTAATGTGAGGAAAATAAGTTGTATGGAATGAACTTGAAGCAATAGTTCTTATGTGATAATAACTATTTGTGACGAGTGTCGGGACATGTCTAAGTCGTCTGTGGAAAGCATGTAGAATCATGATAACAGTAATGAAGCTCTTACTGGTATGGTTGATTTTTTTTTATGCTTGCTTTCTTTAGGACTCTTATAGGTTTCTCTGATAGCAATCTATATCGATTAGGATCTTGAAGGGAGACATGAAGGGAGACATGCATAGACAGAAGGTTTCAATGTATTTTGTTGGTAAAACAATTTTTTTTTTTCATTTTCTTGGTCTTGACAAGCCTTAACATAAGATAATTTTTAAGAGCATACGACTCATGATTTCCAAATCCTTGCACGTCCACGTATTCCATTTTGGGTCGCATCACTGTAGGTTCCGAGCACTTCTCAGAGTCATTTTCACATAAAATGCCTGTGACATCATGGACAAGTCTCTCAGCATGATCTACTAACGAAGCATTATGATTTTGATCATCTTGAAAGGAAACAAGGATGAGGGATTCAGCAACTTGCGTTTCAACAATTTTATGCTGCACTACTGGAACGGTCCCCTTTTTAATTGTTAATTTTAAATCATTTGATGTATAATTAGTGTGACTGGATGGTGCATTAGAAGCGGTATAAAGCAAGAATCAAGCCCTAAATTAGTCATCACCTTCATACATTTCTTTCTCATCATTTAAATCCTGTGAAAGACTCTTGGGTAAGGCATCAATGAAATGATTGAACCTCCACCGTGCTCATTTCCTTCCCCAATGAGGAATCTAGAATTCCTTGCATTCATTTCTATTAACATAATGTCAGGTTTCAAGAAACATTTGTGGAGTAATTTTCAATATCCAACATGGTAATGAGAAACAACAAGTTCTTAAATTTGTGTTTCGATGATCTTACAAAGTTAAATGGTAAAATAGAAATTTTATTGTACCTTAAATTCCTCCCTTAAACTGACACAATAAGAGTGAATTTCACCCTATATTTACTACTAACCAACTCAGTATTAGATGGGATGTCCACCTAAAATATAGTAAAAGATGCGTCATTAGATGGGATGATGTCCACCTAACATGACCATATATTGTGTCATTTTTTTCAATTGGGATCAAGGGTTGTTAGCCATTCTGTTAGAAAAAGTAATTACTTCCAGCTTTTGTCAGTTGTCTTATTAAGAGTAAAGCTTAAGGCATAAAGTATAAAGTTAGATTAGGGTTTTAGCATGAAGAAGTGTTTAAATACAGACTTTAGAGTCCATTGTAAGTATGAAGTTTTATGTGAATAGAAAGCAGCAGCTTGTTCCTTAAAATTCATCATGGTATTAGAGGGTTATTAAGTCTCTTGGAGAGCATATTGATCCAAGAGCTGATCCAAGCTTGTTGTATTCTTCCATAGCGAAGAAGGATTCTTCCATAGCTAAGAACGCAAAGATCGTTCAATCCAAGCCAAGATCTTTCACTAATCAAGTGAGAGAATTGATCCAAGAAATTGGACAGAGATCGGGGTTCGAGTCTGAAACACAAGATCCAAATCAACCCGAGAAAGCTTTTAGATCCACAGATCTGAAGCAAAGCAAAATTCGTGAAGATATGCCCAGTCAATAAATGAGATTGCTGGTGCCTTGAAGAAAACTCCGACCGCCAATAGGGAGTGTGAAGAAGGCACCGATCCGCATAGGTTCTGTGTTGAAGGAGGTCCTGCGAGAGATCGCTGTTTTTGAAGCCGTAGAAGAAAAAAAAAAAAACGGCTATGCATTTGGGTGTGGTGAGATCGCCCTTTGAAGTGACATCGATTAAGCTAGCCGATCCGTGATGATTGAAGAGTGAGATCGTTGTGAAGATGGTGCGACTGTGAGCCCGTGTGGAGAGGGTGTGACTCTGTTTTAATCTGCAGAGTTTTGTGCTGAAGAAAGCAACTAGCCGCGGGTTAAGCTGTGAAGAAAACGTTTGAGGTGTGAAAATCTGCGTGAAGAGATCCACGGTTCAGTAAATCCGTGGAGAAATACCTCCTGAAATAAAAAAAATAGGCTGAGGAGGAGGCACACCCAGCCGTGAAGGGAGAAATCGAGGAGACAGTCCGTGAAGAAATCACTGTTAAAGGACGAGCCCAATCCACTAGAGGAGAAAACCTATTTGAATGAGGAAAAGATGACAAAGTTTGCCTGAAGGCAAGCCGTAAAGATATCCACTGATCTTGATGAGTAACTAGCCACCTGTTGAAAAAGCCATTGTTTTGAAGACAATACAACGGTAAGGAAAGCGTTGTTGAAGAAGAAAATCATTGTGAAGGTGGTGTGGCCGTGAGCCCGTATTAAGGTTGACCGGAAAAGGTTGAAGAAATCCTCCGCGAAGTGAGAGCTTGTAAGATCCAGCCACCAGCCATGTGGTGTTGAAGAAAGGGCCTTTCACCAGCAGTGTATAAGGGAGTCGATCTGTGTCTGCCAATTTCGCCAGCAGTGAAGAGATCGTGGAGAAGACTGCCGATTGTCCGCATGCAATTCGCGTGAAGAACGAAGGCCGTGAAGAGGACCGACATTGGAGGAGGAATTAAAAAAGTAAGAATGCAATCGTGACCTAATTTGCCCATTGATGAAACCGCCCAAGCCATGAAGCCAACAAAGCCATGAAATCAGCGTGAGAAGACCACCATTTTGGAATTCACGAGAAGGCAAAACGGTAAGTTAATTCATGGTAAATGCAATAGTGTTTCAAAAGATTAAAAGAAATATTATTTGGAAAGTAATTGCGTCATGATAAAGGAAAGGGAGTTTGGTTTATTTCCACTTATGGTTTATAAGAAAGGGGATCTTTTTATTAGAGATTATTCATGGGTATTTTAAAAAGTTGAGTGGAAAAGAAAAAAAAAAGTTAAGTGGAAAAGAAAGTGAATGGTTTGATTTTTTATTTAAAATAAGAAATTCTTGTCTAAGTGGAAAGAAAGAGTATAGATTTTTTGAGATTTTGTATTAAGGGGGCGCCAAGCAAATCTTATATTTTTTTTAGGGGACGATAAGGAAGGAAGGATGTGGACTCAAGAGAAGGAATTCGTAGTGTTCAGTAAGCCTTGGCAAAAGGTTAAAGTTTGGAGCACAAAGAAGAAGAAAATCATTGAAAGCTTCAAAGTTTGGAGTAGAAAGTACGAAGTTGCATCAGCACATTGCTGCAAAGAAAGTCAAGATGAAAATGTTTTGTAAGCCTAACTGAGACATAGAAATTCCTTAGAGGTAGTATGTTTTTGCTGTAATTAGATCGTGTGTTTAGCGATTGTAATTAAGGGGGAGTGTTAGAAAAAGTAATTACCTCCCGCTTTTGTTAGTTGTCTTATTAGAAGTAAAGCTTAAGGCATAAAGCATAAAGCTAAGTTAGGGTTTTAGCATGAAGAAGTGTTTAAATACAGACCTTCGGGTCCATTGTAAGTATGAAGTTTTATGTAAATAGAAAACATCAACTTGTTCCTTAAAATTCATCACATTTTCCAATTCAAATTAAGACCTCTGTTATAGCTTGAAATGACACCTCTCCGTCCGTGACGACACTTGTTTCCCTTGGTCGCATGACGACACTTCTTGAGATCAAGTTCAGTCACACAACAGGACAATTGTGGATGGAGGAGTCATTTGGGACACTAAAAATGGTTGAAATTACCTCATTCTTGACCCATTTGATGTATATGACCCTTAGGAACATTTTTCCAGACCAAACTATCTCCTGAAAATGAGCAGAAAAGCCTGTTTTTGGCCATTTTTCACTATGAGCGCGACTCTACTGTTATAATAGTAGCGTGTGTACGCGACTTTGTCTCATTCATAGTAGCGCCCATTGCCATATGTACGCGACTTTGTATACTATAGAGTAGCGTACACACTTGTTTTGGTCAAAAATCTCGAAATTCGAGTAAGTTAAGTTGGTTGGGAAACCTCTTGAGTGGTTATAACTTCTTTTCCTCTTCCTCATTGATTATATAAGGAGGGTAGAAGGGCCATGTGAAGGGACCAAGCCTAATTGCAAAGTTATGCTGGAGGAATGGAGACCCTCATCCCCCTCTCTTGTGCTTCAGTTTTGGTAAACCCTAGTACAATTGCTTAGAGGCTGGGATCCTTGGAGAACGGAAGCAGGAGACCTTGAATCTAGGTTTCGTGAAGTGCCAAGCTTGAAGGAAGGTATAATTGTATGTACTTGCTTTCAATCATTAATAAAGATCAGACATTCTTCTCTTTCCAAATATGATCTATTAATGTGTCTTGGATTTGATTACAGTTTGTTTATAATCTGATGTTTTCTTCTATTATTAATATCAGTCTTATATATGTAGTCAAATGTATTTGAGAAAGGTATCAAGTTGTTTTGCAGGTCTGGGCATTGAGACACTGGATAAGCATTGAAGAGCGAGGGAGGAAAAGCTAGGATCAACCTTCTGAATAAGGTGCCTACATCTCTAAACCCTAATCTCTTCATTTATTAGTTATACTTGCAGAATGCTTGTAAGTCTATCTTTATCACCGTAAGTTGGTAGTTTCTCCCCTGAACTATAGGTGCATTTTCCCCACAACAGAATGGCGACTCCGCTGGGGAAAGCCTAACTGCTTAGGGGTATCCAAGGTCATTTCTTCAGTCTTGTTTGATGGTCTTTGTTCATTTTCTTGATTAGGATCAGTTAGTAGGCTCTGTTTGACCCTCCTGGGCTTTTTACAGACCCTTCCCAACCCTTGCAAACCTTTGTGGACCCAGTTTGGGGGTTTTAACCCCGTTTTTTAGACTTTTTTTCTTGTACGCTACTGTTTGTACCACACAGTAGCGCCCATACTGCTATGAGCGCTAGTTTCCTTCATACACAGTAGCGCCCATACTGCTATGAGCGCTAGTTTCCTTCATACACAGTAGCGCTCAAAATCTGGGTTTGATTTTTTGAGTTTTTGGGTTGTGGACCCAAATCTGGGGGCTGTGGCTGCATTTTTTTGGGTCCCTGATGACCTTAGGTCTGTGTTAAACCCCTGTAAGTGGTCTCCCATCCTTGTACTGATCCTACATTCATGATTTGAACCTCTTTTGATCATTTTGGGCTTGTTTGGAAATTTTGGAGCTTGTTGACCCAAGTTGGGGGGTTTTTGGACCTGTTTGGTGTTTTGTACCCTAATTTGAGTCTGATTGAACTTGCTTGCACCATTTCCACTGGATTTGAAACCTCTTGAGTCTTTTTGACCCTGTTTGTATCTATTTGAGTGAAATTTCTCTTTTAGGTTGGTTTCTTGTCCTCCCTTATGCTTTTAGTTTTTCTTTTGTAGTGAAAGCTCAAGTGTTTTGGCTGTTGTTCAAGACCTTGTTTGCATTGTTTACGTGCAGACCTGACTTTACCAAACCATACTTCTTCGTAGGTCATTCACTTCGTTTGGGTCTAAAAGTAGTTTTTGTACTCTTTTCCCAATGTTTGGCATGCTTACATCAATAAGAATTTGAAAGTCATATTGGTAGCTTTTACTGTTTCATAAAGAGAACCTGAAAGTTTCTTTGCTTTGCTTTGATAGTAGGTCAGTTTCAGTTTTTGTTTCTTACCTTTGAAAAGCATAAAGAATTTTGATTTATCTTATAAATAGAGTACCTTGCAAGTGGCTTAAAAGATTTTAGAGTGCTTTGCATCAAAAAGAACAAGTTTTCTTTTGCATACCTAGTTGCTTGAGTAGCTGCATTCTTAGGTTTTGAGTTTAATTTTTTACATTTAGACTTTATTTTTACCTTTTTTGCATTCAAAAGATTAAAAAATTGCATTTGCACATGCATTCTAAATCAGAATTTTAAGACTTGCATTGAAAAGAAAAAGATTTGTTTGGTGGTAAATATTTCATTTTCAGTACTCTATTTCTATTATAACCACTCTCACACACCCACTACCTTTTTGAGTAATCAAGTAACCTTTAAAATGAACTCTAATAAAATGAACTAGCAACATTTTCTTTTCTAGGTTACACTACACCAACTAGTTTTGGTTAGGATCTTGGGTTTAAAACACCTTAAACCACCCAAGATCACACATTGCGCAAAAATCGTAGTGAGACTATCATTAGGCAAACCCACCTCACTCAAAATTTGCCTGGGAGCATATGCAGTAGGTCAATGTGAGATCAGTTTGTGGGAATACCCCTCCTACTTTCTGTTCGAGCATACGCCAGGATCGGATTGCGTATTGGGGACTCTTTCGAGTTTCGGGCTTAGCTACCCTGCCCACGCTTTCTGATTCGACCGGTGACTGTTCCCCCAGGAATTTTCGGTGTTGTGGTATCCTTAGTATCAGACTCTAGGTTCATACACAGGTGACAGCGGAGGGTATATCTGCTGTACCTAGGACAGACGTGGGAGGAAATCCCTTGCAGGTCTTTGGGAGGGCGGTTGGGTGATTCCAGCGCTTGCACCCTTAGTCATTGTATTGTGGACCCCGGGTAACTGTCCTTCATCCTTCGTTGATTTGTTCTGGGCCCTCATCATCCCAGACTCTTCTCCAGAAGGCATCTGTTTGCCTAGTTTGATTTACTTAGGACCTTTTTTTTAGTGGTGTGCTCTTTGTGCTACTTTTTTTTTTTTAGTTTGCCTTAGAGAACTTCTTGTTCATTTGAGCAGGAAACTATGTCTAGCATTCCGGCGAGTGCCAATCAAGGTACCCCTGTTCCGGGGGATCCTTGTGCTGTTCCATTCATTGGAAACATTGGTGCTCCCTAAATGGCTACTCTGAATCTTCCTGGATTCACTATTGGGCTGTCGGTTTGGTTGTTTTCCACTCCGAATGCCTTGCATGCTCCTGACGCTTCTTTTGTGAGCACCTCAAATCAAGAGCATCAGAACCATGTGCCTCCTTTGCCAGTAACATCTTCTCCTCCTCCTTCTACCTCATGTGGCGAAAGTAGCAATACTAGTAACCAGCAGTCTAAAAGGAATAGACGGGGGAAGAATAGGAAGAAGATGCCAAAACAAGGGGGCAAGCACCCTGCCTCTGCAAATCATGCAGGGGGCACCCACCCAGCCTCTAGAGGTCATGCTGGGAGAAAACTTTTAGTCACTGAAAATCATACTGAAAGTTTGTCTTCAACCACTGTCAGTCATGTTGAGGACACGTCATTGATCACTGCTAGCCATATTAATGACAAGTCACCAGTTCCTGTGAGTCATACTGGAGACACCAGATCAGCCACTGCAAGTCATGCTGAGGGAGTTGACATTGTCGACAAACCCAACAAACAGAAGCTTAAGTTCCCTTGTAAGTTTTGCGAGGGAGACCACCTTACTTACTTGTGCCCTGTACTTCCAGAAGTGCAAAAAGTGTGGTCCTTAGTTCAAAAGTCTTCTGCTTCTGAGCAACCAGCCTCTGTGAGTCATGCTGGGGGCAAGCTGTCAGCCAATGCTAGTCATGCTGAGAGTACTGACGTTGTAAAGGAGTCTAAACCTATAGGACGGAAACCAAAGTTCCCTTGTAAAATTTGTAAGGGAGATCACCTTACTCACCGATGCCCTGCCATTCCAGAGGCACGAAGAGTGTGGTCCATGTCTGAAGGAACCTCTGTTCTTGAGTTGTCTATAGATTCCCTACAGTCAGATCAACCTTTGGTTGATAAAGTGGTTGAACCAATGCAATCTTTGGTCGACCCCACTCTTCCTTCGGAGAGTGAAGTGATTGAATCGATGCAATCTTCGACCGATCCCATCAGTCCTTCAGAGATTGATGCACCTACTACTGAAGTCTTCTGCATTTCCAGTTTGGATGTTCCTGAAAAAGGGGGCACTTCATCTGTGCTATGTGAACCCCTACCAAGCCCTAGGATTGTTTCCTTTGATTGGAATAGTCTAGCCGAGCCTCGTCTTCCTTCTTCGACACCTTTTCAGATAAAGGTTGATATCTGGAACCATACGGTTGATCGATGTATTGTTGATGAAGGTGCTTCTGTTAGTATCTTATCCGCTTATGCTTGGAGAGATTTGGGATTCCCTAATGTTTTTCCAGCTGCTAATTGGCCGTTGACCTTTGATAGAAGACCTAGTGAACCGATCGGATTCCTCCGTCAGGCACCTGTTACCTTGGGTGGAAAAACAGTCTTAGTTGATTTTATGGTTTTAAAGGACCCTATGGACTTTGATATGATCCTCGGGCGTGATTACGTTTATGCTATGCATGCTGTGGTGTCTACGCTTTTTCGTGTGATGCATTTCCCTCATAACGAAAACATTGTCACCATCGACCAGCTTGCATTCGTTGATCCTCCTTATTACCCAACTGTAGACCAGTCTGATCCCTCGTCATTAGGCACTACTATGTCACATGCGCCTCATGTGGCATATTGTTCCTTGAGTTCAACTGCTACTGAGAAGAAGTCTCTGAGTTCATGCTTACCTTCTCGGGACTTGGTCCCAACTTTTGACCAAGTGACACCTCCATCTGAATGTTTAGATATGTATTCTATCTGGGATGATATACTTCCTTCCGATGAAGTCTTCCTAGAGTCTATAGTACAGTCTGCCATTCATTTGGATGTTGATCCAGTCGCAGTCATGTCCAGCCCCGGTTTGACCTTAAAGTTTGATCTTCCTACTGTTGAGTCTTTGGACTTTCCTATAGATCCGCAAATCGGTGTTCCTGCTGAGTTTGATTCTGCTTCTAGAATTTTCAACTCCCGTGATGATGAATTTGTTTCTGCAGATTCCATCATGTCCTTCAACTTTGATCTTCATCCTGAATTTGATCTTGTTGATTGTAAGTCCTCGGGCTTGGGTACCATAGAGTCTTCATTTGAAAACTCTGCCTTGTTTATGCCTGCTGTTGATGATAGTGAAGTTGAAAGTATTTCTACCACAGTGACTTGTATCGGGTCTTCCTTTACATATGTTTTAGATATGATCCCGGTACTAATGTTTCTTGGAGACAGGATTCTTAGCTGGATGTATACTTGCTTACTGGTCCTTTTCGACACCTTGTGCGACCATGTCAGGTATATTCGGAACCTTGCATATAGGTTTAGGCTTCCCCGCTGTTATGTTGCATTTGAACCTTTTGCCATCCGAATTCGCCATAGGGTCGAACCTGTTGGATATTGGTGTGATAGCCATCTCTTTATGCATTGTGCACCAGTCCGACAGCAGAACCTACCTAACATGGGTCATCCTAGTCAGCACCCTTATGCCATTCTGGTGCCCATGCTGAGTTTTTCTCATAGGTTCGGGAGCCTTTTTAGATTCACCATGACTTTGAGAAGAAGCCTCATATCTTTCTTCCTCATATATTTCTGGCCATCCCTGATAAGGATCCCATCTTTGTGTTCAAATTGCATATGCATCGATTATGATCCCGCTTGCGCTAATGAGCCTGAAGCCGGCTTCCACGCTTTTAGCCCATTGTATAAGCCTCCATCTCTGATCTCATTTCCGCTAAGCCCTGTATCATTTTGCCTTTTCAATTTGACACCTTTTACCTGGAGGAGACACACCCTGAGTGTTCTTATCTTGCTCATGTTCCTTGCATTAGGCATAGCTTTGTTCCATCCGCTTGGAGCTAGTTTTGCATGTCCTTGACACTCGTCTCCTCCCATTTCGAGCATTCTTCTTTTACTTTGAGCTCGTTAAAAACAGTAAGTAGGTTACGAGCAGTCTTCCACCTTTCCTTCGAGCTCGTTAAAAACAGTAAGGAGGCTACGAGCATTCTTCTACCTTCACTTCGAGCTCGTTAAAAACAGTAAGTAGGTTATGAGCATTTCTTTCATCTTCACTTCGAGCTCGTTAAAAACAGTAAGGAAGTTGTGAGCATTTTCCTATCTCCTTTGAGCTCGTTAAAAACAGTAAGGAGGTCGTGAGTTTACTTTTCCGGACTCGTTAAACCTTTACGGAAAAGATCCCTATGGAGTTCTTTTAAGCCCTTTTCAGACTCCTTAAATAGGAAAAGTTTGCCGAGCATAGTTGTCTTTTCGGGCTCGTTAAAATAACTGAACCGACATCCACTTAGGTATAGAATTACCCCTTTTCCGGGCCTTGGTGGATAATTTACGGAAAAGGTATACTCTAGGTATACTCTTGTATGCGCTAGAAGAGTTCTTCTTCCATCATTTTACACTTTTTCGGGGAAGGAGACTAACTTTACGAAAAAGGACCTTTGGAGTCGTCTTTAGGGTTTTCAGACTCTCGAAATGTGAAAACACCAAGCGAGCACATACCAATCCGGGCTCGATATAAAATCCACGGATAAGTGTATAGAGGACTGTTTATGTTTTTCAACTCTATAAGCAAGAAAACACCGCCGAGCACAGACCAATCCGGGCTCGATATAAAATCCACGGATAGGTGTATGGAGTTTTCTTCTAGGTTTTTCAGACTCCTTAAATATGAAAATACCGTCGAGCATGCTTTAGTTCTTTGTCAAGCTCGTTAAAAAATGAAAAAGGAAAGGGAAGGGAAGAATGTCAAAATATCTTTCAATATGATGGCAGCAAGTCAACGATCTCCTTGAACAAAGCACCTGTTTTGAGTCTATCAAACAAGTTGGGTTCTAGTATTGACCTTAGGGTAAACTTGATCTCAGAGTTCCTACTCCTCCGTTTGGTTAGTCTTCCAATCATTTGGAGACTCTGTTAATGTCTCCTACATTGCAGATATGTATCGTGGTCTCTTTGTGTTCAAAGCTGCCTAAGTCACTCTTGTGTCGTGCTCACTGTTCAAGGATACAACCTGTGTCGGCCATTCTGCAGTTGCCTTGACCTCATGTGTCGGCCATTCCTTGGTGTCAGTATGTTTCATCCTGTGTTCCGTCCTACTCCAAATAACCTCATACCTTTTGAGTGTCCCTCATGTTGGATGATGGAGGATGCATTAAGGCCTCCCTTCCAACGGACTTCTTCCCATCGACTTCAACTCATTGTGCTCTGGGAATGAAGTTTAGAGTTTCGGTTAGTACCTTGGGGATTGCAGTCATTAGTGGCAGTTTCCCTCGCTATTGGATAGATGGGAATACATCAATGTCTCCTATCCGATGGATTCTTCAAGTGTTTGACGGCAAGACCATTTATTCGCACTTGCTTGAATGTACTAGGTACCTTGGGTTCCATTTTCATTATTGGTGGACACCCTCGCGTTTGTTAACGGTATACATCAATGACCGGTAATCAAACGATACCTCCCATGTTCGACATCAACTCATTTATTCGCATGGATAGGTTTGTACCTTGGGTTGTTTTTGGATGAAGACCTTGGGATCCTTGATAGCATCACCTTATTTATGTTATCCCCCAAGTTGCGCAAGACTGAGCCACAATATTTTTTGGCTTTTGATTAGACATAGATCCAGCTTGTTCTCTATGGCTATGTTCTCCAGTTTTGACATAGATCCACCTTGTATTTATGAGGCTATGTTTACACTTATGTTCCTCATGGATCCACGCTTGTATTCTAGTGGCCATGATATATGCATCAATATTTTGGATCATTATTGTATCCTCTTGGAGATCATGTTCCACTATTTGAACATGGACAGTTACCCCATGGATAAGTTTGTCTGACTTTGCCTTCGCTTTCAGGTACTTCATTTGAGCCTATGATTCTTGGTTTCTCCGTTCCTCCACGATTCAACTCTTTTTTATTTTTTTTATAATGTATTTCGGCCATCGTTTCCCGTACTCCCTCTGACCTCATACATTAGGGGGCATCTGTTATAGCTTGAAATGACACCTCTCCGTCCGTGACGACACTTGTTTCCCTTGGTCGCATGACGACACTTCTTGAGATCAAGTTCAGTCACACAACAGGACAATTGTGGATGGAGGAGTCATTTGGGACACTAAAAATGGTTGAAATTACCTCATTCTTGACCCATTTGATGTATATGACCCTTAGGAACATTTTTCCAGACCAAACTATCTCCTGAAAATGAGCAGAAAAGCCTGTTTTTGGCCATTTTTCACTATGAGCGCGACTCTACTGTTATAATAGTAGCGTGTGTACGTGACTTTGTCTCATTCATAGTAGCGCCCATTTCCATATGTACGCGACTTTGTATACTATAGAGTAGCGTACACACTTGTTTTGGTCAAAAATCTCGAAATTCGAGTAAGTTAAGTTGGTTGGGAAACCTCTTGAGTGGTTATAACTTCTTTTCCTCTTCCTCATTGATTATATAAGGAGGGTAGAAGGGCCATGTGAAGGGACCAAGCCTAATTGCAAATTTATGCTGGAGGAATGGAGACCCTCATCCCCCTCTCTTGTGCTTCAGTTTTGGTAAACCCTAGTACAATTGCTTAGAGGCTGGGATCCTTGGAGAACGGAAGCAGGAGACCTTGAATCTAGGTTTCGTGAAGTGCCAAGCTTGAAGGAAGGTATAATTGTATGTACTTGCTTTCATTCATTAATAAAGATCAGACATTCTTCTCTTTCCAAATATGATCTATTAATGTGTCTTGGATTTGATTACAGTTTGTTTATAATCTGATGTTTTCTTCTATTATTAATATCAGTCTTATATATGTAGTCAAATGTATTTGAGAAAGGTATCAAGTTGTTTTGCAGGTCTGGGCATTGCGACACTGGATAAGCATTGAAGAGCGAGGGAGGAAAAGCTAGGATCAACCTTCTGAATAAGGTGCCTACATCTCTAAACCCTAATCTCTTCATTTATTAGTTATACTTGCAGAATGCTTGTAAGTCTATCTTTATCACCGTAAGTTGGTAGTTTCTCCCCTGAACTATAGGTGCATTTTCCCCACAACAACCTCTTAATTCTTTCCCTCAGCCACGCTGCAGTGGTAGCCTTAGACATGGTGCATCATAGGAAGTAAGTCTCACTTGATTGTTCTGGATCTATTGATAAGGCCATAGTTTGACAAAGATCAAGCACATGAAACACTTGGTTTAATCCGTGTTCATAAACCATTTCAAAGCATTCATGTCATAAGAAAGTAGAGATTTTAATTCTAGATTTTATTGAGATTGTTTATTGCATTTTTCAACTTTCTCAAGGATAGTATTAGGATTTGCACGAGTATTTCATAAAGGTTGGTTGGCAAGAGTGTATTTTGAATACGTATCTCATAGGGGGCGATTAGAAGGTGTGTTGGTCGATCAAACCCCTCACTACTATGTATTCAAGTTTCGATATACTGGATCAAGTATTAAACTCAGGAAAAAATATACCATATCTCTATGTTATCACTATGCGAGGTCAGGTCAGAAATAAGAGTAGTAAATTCCTATCTCAACACCAATTTTTTACAACAAGGATAATATTCTCTCCCTTTCTTTATCTCTCTCTTTGTTTCTATCTCACACACACATTGGTGTCTTTCATAACAACAAGTCAACCCTATAAATCTTAAATGTCATCTCTAAAACTCTTTTAGTATAGGTTTCCGAGAAAATTTTTGCTTATATGATTAATTGTAACGTACCAAAAATCATAACAAAAAAAATTCTTCTTTTAAATGTTTGATACCCTAATACAATCATAAGTAAGATATAAACCTACACTATGTTAGATTTTTGAGCTTTTTATATAATTAACTACCAACAGGTCAATGTTTTAAAAGTATTTTAACACAGTTATATGACATACGATTCCTGCCACTCTTATGAAAACTTCTAACTACAATGCTCTTTATGGCGAGAACATTTATAGAGCGCATTCATTTTCATTATATGCAACTATATGAATGCATTTCTTATCAAGACATACATAAACATATATGAATGAGATTTTTCAGTTTACATAATGGTGAGACATGGAACTCAACAAATTTTCATTCTTTTATATATATATATAATTTCAATTAATTGTTCTAGGTTCAAATTCATCCTTTTCAAATGCAAATAAATATACATCTCTTTCCAAATCAATTTTCCATATTTTTCCATAATCTTTTGAAACTAAATAAATACCCAATATTTAAATGATACATTTCAAGTGGTTTAATCAATTTCAATAAACAATTGAAAATATCTATTCCATATTACTGGTTCATTTTCCTAACCCTTTAATTTTCTATCTAAAAACACTAAGTTTCATTAGAAATAAGCTATTAATCGTTGTCACCCATTGTTTAAGTTATTAATATATCTCCACTTAATTCATGACTACACCTTTAAATTTACTAAATACAGCACTAATTCGAATTCATCAAATTGGTGAACAAATACAAAATAAGCTACCATCGCACCATCCTACTATACAAGGCACTTAATTCTAACGCATTGAATGAGTGATTTATCGCAGCATTCAAACATCAAACTTATCGACTATAGAAAATAATTAAAAGATGTGAGCGATCATCACAACATTCAATTGAATAACATCCAGCTCTGAAAAGGAGTTTCAACGACCAGCTTGGCTACGCAACCTCTTGCAATAAATCTTTGTTGTTAAAAATCAAACAAAATGAAAACCCTAATTTATATATACTGGAATCTCCTCATTAAAACAATGAGTAGAAAATTAATAGCGGAAGCATACCTGAATCCATTGAAGGAGAAACCTTACAGGAAGAGAACCCTTTGAGATGGTCTTCCAATTCTAGCCACTAGATTCTGTGTCAACTTCTCTCTGAGAGGATTTTCAGAAATTGGAATGCGTCGTGGTAGAATGGGGACCATAACCCTATTTATAAACCGCTAGGGCAGTTTTATCACAATAACCGCTAGCGCAGTTTTAATTTTATCACAATTATATTTCTGCCCCTCATAGAAATAATAATTATCTAATGGTATCTACACAATAATCTCATGACAATTATACCCTTAAGCCAATTAATCAATTATTAATTAAATCACTATATTTAGGCTTAATTAAATGATAGCACACACATTTTAATTATTTACATGTGTGGCCCAAATTATAGATTAATTACAAAAATTAATCTAACAATCTCCCACCGGGCCACATGCATATGTAATCAAATAAATGTACTTAACCTTATGAGCTCAAAATTTGCTATCATGTACTTAGGGTATATCCGAACAATCTCGTCCATTAACTATACTGACATAGGATCAAGGTGGCCTTTGTTACATCAATCGTTACTAGACCAATCAATGGTCACATATATCTGCACAGCTAAATGCCATAGATCAATCATGAGTGCATAGCATGGAAATTACATGCAATGTGATCTATTCATGCCTATTTCCAACTGGTCCTACTTAACTTTATTAAGATCAAATCTTTAGCATAATTTAACAGAGTGCAATAAAATGAATACTTTATTTCTGCAGAAAACAATCCAAATGTATAGATAAAGTCTAAACATAACATAGAGCAATATACAATGAATAATATAAACTCCCACTAAATTTGGATATCCTCAAATGAGACAACACCCATATGAGCAGTGTGCTCATGAAAGACCTTGGGTGGTAATCCCTTTGTAAGCGGATCCGCTATCATGGAGTTTGTTCCAATATGCTCTATGGATATCTGTCCACTCTGTACTTTTTCTTTTACAACTAGGAACTTGATATCAATGTATTTTGATTTTGTAGAACTCCTGTTTTTATTGGAATATAAAACTGCTGATTTATTGTCACAAAATATCTTCAGTCGTCTTTCAATACCATCCAGAACACGCAGCCCAGTGACAAAATTTCATAGCCATATTCCTTGATTGGATGCCTCATAACATGCTACAAACTCTGCTTCCATGGTGGATGAAGTTATGAGTGTCTGTTTGGCAGACCTCCATGAAATTGCTCCACCAGCCAACAGATAAATATAGCCTGATGTGGATCTTCTGCTGTCTTGGCATCCAGCAAAGTCGGAGTCGGAATACCCAATGATCTCTAACTGATCCGATCTCCTATATGTAAGCATGTACTCTTTTGTTCTCTGTAAATATCTCATAACCCTCTTGGCTGCTCTCCAATGATCCATTCCAGGGTTACTTAGATATCTGCCTAACATGCCAACAATGTACGCAATATCCGGACGTGTACATACCTGAGCATACATTAGACTCCCCATAGCCGAAGCGTAAGGAATCTTCTGCATTTCTTGACTTTCTAAACTATTTTTAGGGCATTGATTAAGACTGAATTTGTCTCCTTTAGCGACAGGGGTATCACCTGGTTTTCTATTTTGCATGCCATACCTTTGGAGGACTTTATCAATATAGGTCCTTTGTGACAATCCTAAAATACCCCTAGAACGATCTCGGTGTATCTGGATTCCTAAGACAAAGGAGGCATCACCAAGATCTTTCATCTCAAAATGTTTTGATAAAAATCTCTTGGTGTCGTGCAATATGCTAATATCATTTGTGGCTAGCAATATGTCATCGACATATAAAACCAGGAAAATATACTTACTCCCACTGAATTTGTGATACACACATTCATTCATAAGATTTGCCTCAAAACCACATGAGACAATAATTTGATGAAACTTGAAGTACCACTGACGAGAAGCTTGCTTGAGCCCATAAATGGATTTAGTTAATTTACAAACCATATTCTTTGAGTCTTCGGACACAAAATTTTCTGGTTGTACCATATAATTTGTTTCATCAATGTCACCATTGAGAAACGCTGTTTTAACATCCATTTGATGTAACTCAAGATCATAATGTGCAACTAGTGCCATGATTATCCTGAAAGAGTCCTTCGTAGAAACTGGAGAGAAGGTCTCTTTGAAGTCAATTCCTTCTTTTTGAGTAAAGCCTTTAGCTACAAGACGTGCTTTATATCTTTCTACATTACCATTTGAATCCCGCTTGGTTTTAAATATCCATTTACAACCAATGGGCTTTGTACCAACTGGTAATGGGACAAGTTCCCAAACTTTATTGTCTTGCATAGATTTGTACTCTTCATTCATGGCTTCAATCCATTTCTGAGAGTTGGAACTTTTCATGGCTTGCTGGAAGTTGATTGGATCATCTTCCATCATTCCACTTTCTACCTCACGTTCCTGGAGATATATGACATAATCGTCCGAAATTGCATTTCTCCTCTCTCTAGTGGATCTCCTTAATGGCATATTTTCTTGAGGTTGTTGAGTTTGTTCTTCAGGAGCAATGTCCTCATTTGCAATTAAGGGTTGAACAATATTGTCTGTTGGTTGAGGATCCAAATTTACTTCTTGATCAATGATAGGTAGTGAAACCTGTACATTATCAAAAGCAATAGTAGATCCCTCTTCCTCCTCAAGGACAATATTCCTAGCCTGATTTCTCCCCCCAAACTCAACATCCTCAAAAAATGTTGCAGTTCTCGTCTCAAAAATTGACCTAATAGCAGGATCATAAAATTTAAAACCCCTTGATCGCTCTGCATAGCCAATAAAGTAGCTGCGAACTGTTTTAGAGTCCAGTTTCTTTTCATGAGGCTTATAAGGTCTCGCTTCAACTGGACATCCCCAAATATGAAAATGCTTTAAACTGGGATTTCGACCCGTCCAAAGCTCATAAGGCGTTTTAGCAGCCGCTTTAGTTGGCACCCGATTTAGGATATAAGCTGCCGTTTTGAGTGCTTCACCCCAGAGTTTTTCGGGTAAAGTAGAATGACTAATCATACTCCTTATCATGTCCTTAAGAGTTCGGTTTCGTCTTTCTGCTACACCATTCATGCTAGGTGATCCTGGCATGGTGTATTGAGGGACGATCCCACATTCCTCTAGGTATTTAGCAAATGGTCCTGGACGTTGTTCACCTGATCCGTCATATCTACCATAGTACTCACCACCACGGTCAGATCTGACGCTCTTTATTCTTTTGTTGAGTTGTAACTCAACTTCTGCTTTAAATGTTTTGAACACGTCCAATGATTGTGATTTCTCATGTATAAGAAATAGGTAGCCATATCTTGAATAGTCATCTATGAATGTTATAAAGTACTGTTGACCATTCCAAGATGTCGTAGGGTATGGTCCACAGATATCTGTATGAATTAATTCTAAGACGTCTGTAGCTCTATTGGCACCTAATTTCTTTGTTTTGGTCTGTTTTCCTTTAATACACTCAACACAAATATCAAAATCTGAAAAGTCAAGTGATTCCAAAATCCCATCGGACACAAGTCGCTCAACTCTAGATTTAGAGATATGACCTAGGCGTTTGTGCCACAATGAGGCCGAATTATCTTTATTCAATTTACGCTTTGTACCTCGTGATTCCACATGCAAGGTTTCATTATAGGATGGAACAGTTTCCAACAAATATAGATTATCATAAACATTAAGTAAACCGGTCCCAACAGCATTTGAATTAATAGATAATGTAAATTTATTGTTTCCAAATGAACAACAATAACCTGATTTGTCCAAAACAGAAACTGAAATTAAATTCCGTCTGAAAGACGGTACAACAAAAGTATCTATTAAATCCAAAAAATAACCAGATTTCAATAATAATCTAAAGTGCCCTATTGCCTCTACTTCTACCGACTGACCATCTCCGACATAGATGCATCTTTCAGCATCACTTGGTTTTCGGTAACTCAGGCAACCCTGCATAGAAACACAAATGTGAGTAGTAGCACCAGAATCTAACCACCATGTGTTTCTAGATACTGAAGCTAAATTAACTTCAGAACAGACCAAAGTAAGAAATATACCTTTCTTAACACGCCAAGCAGCATACTTGGTACATTCCTTCTTAGTATGTCCAGGCTTATTACAGAAGAAACATGCTACCTCAACTTTTTGTTTCTTTTGTTCTGGACCCTTAGAAGCAGCAACCTTATTATCCTTATTCTTTCATTTGCCCTTATCCTTAGAAGTGCTAGCCAGATGAGCACTTTCGGTCTTGTCTTGCTTCAATCTCTCTTCCTCTTGCACACAGAATGAAATGAGCTCATTAAGAGTCCATTTATCCTTTTGACAGTTATAACTGACCTTGAATTGATTAAATTGTGCAGGAAGAGAGATGAGAACCAAATGCACGAGTAAATCATCAGATAAGTCGAGTTTCAAAGCCTTAAGTTTTGAAGCAAGATGAGACATCTCCATGATGTACTCCCGAACATTACCCTTGCTTTTATACTTCATTGAAATCAAGCTTGCTAAAAGCGTGCTCGTTTCAGCCTTATCGTTTTTGGCAAAACATTTCTGAATTTCCACAAGGAAGTCACTGGCATTAGTAACCTCATCGGTTACCGCACCCCTGAAAGCTTCTGGAATGCCGCGCTTCATGATCATAAGAGTTAGCCTATTTGAACGTTCCCACTTACCCCAATAAACCTCATCCTCTTGAGTACTATCCTCATTGAGTTCATCGGGTTTGGACATTCTCAAGGCTAAGTCTATATCCATGCAGCCTAAGAGAATCATCATATTCTCTTTCCAGTCCTTAAAATTAGTCCCATTTAACATAGGGACATTATTGATGTTGGCAGATATAGAAGTAGTTGATATAAAAGCTGAATAGAGAACAAAATAAAATGAATCAAATAAACCATCATGCTCACATAAAATAAGCAATTAAATACATAATCTTTAAATTTAAAAAAAAAAACAAATTATGACATTTCAAGATACCTAGCACAACATTAATATCAAGTCTTTGGACAGTAATATTAACTGTAAGTGGTACTCTTGTTGTAGTGATCAAACATTGATGATAAGTTATGTCAAATAATAAATCTATCTTTGGATTGATTTATTATTCACATTAAGTTACCTTTATAATCATCACATATTTATCACCACAAGTATGTATGCAATTTGACCAAATATTAACTTTCCTTTGGGCCAGTCAATACCCGCATGAATCACATACACACAAATATCTAACACCCCGAACAGACTAATCTACACGAAAGATGTCACTTTGGTGATTTTCCGCTTTAATTAGCCTATTTAAAATGCTAGATCAATAACTTAAATATTAATATCATAAAATGCTATTAAATAATAATAATAATAGTAATAAAAAATCAAATTCAAATTCAAATTCACAGTTTTGATCAATAATTATATACTAAATACAATAACTATGCCAAACCAAAAAAAAATTTATTTAATACAAAAATTAAATTAAAACTTAATATATTATTATAAGAATATGATAAATATTGCAACAGCAAGGGATAAAGGCGTTTTATACTCATATACATATATATATATTTGAAACTTTAACAGAATCATCACCTATTATTCCCAAAGAAATTTCTAAGATAAATCATTGGAAAGGTAATACTTTTGACTTCAAATACAAATTTTTCTGCACCTCTCTTCTTAACCAATGAATGTATCTATGTATACTCTTATAGAAAAAATAGCTAAAAGCACAGAAAGTAGGAAAATTTCCAAATGTATTTATGTATATTCTTATATTAATACAATCGATTTCTATTGACTTTATCAAAACGATCCACTGGTTTGTCAAACGATTTATGAAATGATTTATTGGTTTATCAGACGATTTATCGGCAGAATAAATACAATCGATTGATAAACCAATAGAAACCGATTGCAGAATAAAAAAAAACAATATATCAACCCAATATTTCATAAATATTAATCCATTGACACATATATATATATATTAAATTAATAACTCAAAGAATTAATCAAGAAGTAGGCTCTGATACCACTTGTTAAAAATCAAACAAAATGAAAACCCTAATTTATATATACTGGAATCTCCTGATTAAAACAATGAGAAGAAAATTAATAGCGGAAGCATACCTGAATCCATTGAAGGAGAAACCTTACAGGAAGAGAACCCTTTGAGATGGTCTTCCAATTCTAGCCACTAGATTCTGTGTCAACTTCTCTCTGAGAGGATTTTCAGAAATTGGAATGCGTCGTGGTAGAATGGGGACCATAACCCTATTTATAAACCGCTAGGGCAGTTTTATCACAATAACCGCTAGCGCAGTTTTAATTTTGTCACAATTATATTTCTGCCCCTCATAGAAATAATAATTATCTAATGGTATCTACACAATAATCTCATGACAATTATACCCTTAAGCCAATTAATCAATTATTAATTAGATCACTATATTTAGGCTTAATTAAATGATAGCACACACATTTTAATTATTTACATGTGTGGCCCAAACTATAGATTAATTACAAAAATTAATCTAACATTTGCTACTTAACGTCTAGCAAATAACTAATAATCCGCCAACCCTGATGGTAGAGAGAGCTCGTCATTCGAACTGAGGTTCAACGAGACTCCATAGTGACCGCATAACTGAGGTGAACAGATAGAAGTAGTTAAGGGTGGATATCTCTTTAAGGGAGGTGTCTGATCTTGAAGACCACGCCTCTGCCGGGTTGGATTCCTCCTGGCAGTGACATAGGAGAGAGGATTTTCATGGTGAGCAGATCTCACGAGGAGGAAAATTCTAAGTAGAAGAGCTTCCAAGTATGGAAACATTAGGTCGTAGAACAAGTAGGAACAACCTGTGTTGTACAGGTTCGATACACAAGTTTAAGGATACAAAACAGGGACTACATGTTTGTTACTCCCGGTCGATCTAAAAGAGCAAGTATGAAATCCAAACACAAAGCTGATACATGCCACAGAGATCCATTCATGTCTACGTTGAGGCGTCAGGCCTGACCAGAAAAGATATGAGGTTCACATACGGCCACAAGTTGAGGTAGATCCACACATAAGTAAATAACACAAGTTGAGGTAGGCCACGTGTTGTATTTGTTAGAATATTGAACACAGAAAAGATGGAACACAAGTGGGCATATTCATTGCGTGCTGATTATTAACCATGAATTTATACAGGATTACATCACATCAATACAACTGTACAATACTATGGGACAACCAAGTGTCCTAGTCAAACTAGAATTAACAAATAACTCAAATAATTAACCAACTTAGGACCAATGAGATTGCAATTCTTAACACACACCCTTAATCTCAAATGGGATGGTATTCGCAGCACTATCAATGCCTAAGTGATTCCTCATAAACTCAAATGCAGATGTTCCGAAAGGTTTGGTAAACATATCAGCTAATTGCTCCTTAGAGCCACAAAACATCAAAGTAATCTCTCCATTATTGACTAACTCACTTATAAAGTGGTAGCGAGTGTAAATGTGTTTACTCTTTCTATGAAACACATTATGTTTGGATAATTGTATGGATGAACTATTGTCACAATAAATAGGTGTTGGTTCTATTTCTGTGTGTCCCATATCCTTCAAAAGTCTTCTTAGCCAAACTGTATGGCATGTTTCTATAGTTGCTGCGACATATTATGCTTCTGCAGAAGACATACTAACAATGGGATGTTTCTAAGAGGCCCATGAAATGAGACGGGTAGCAAAATGAAAAAAATAACTAGATGTGCTTTTCCTATCATCAATACTGTGTGCATAATCACTATCAGTGTACCCTGTAAGAGTATTGTCAGGTGAATGAGTGTACCAAAGTCCATAACAAATTGTGTCTGCAATGTATCTCAGAATTATTTTTCCAACTTTCCAGTGAGAGTCTTTGGGAGACTCCATAAATCTAGAGATTAAACTAACAATGGGATGTTTCTTTCCAACTTTCCAGTGAGAGTCTTTGGGAGACTCCATAAATCTAGAGATTAAACTAACAATGGGATGTTTCTGAGAGGCCCATGAAATCAGACTGGTACCAAACTGGGAAGCATAACAAAAAGTGTTTTTGCTATCATCGATAATGCCTGCATAATCATTGTCAGTGTACCATGTAAGAGTACTTTTTGGTGAATGAGTGTACCAAAGTCCATAACGAATTGTGCCAGCAATATATCTCAGAATTCTTTTTCCAACTTTCCAGTGAGAGTCTTTGGGAGACAGCATAAATCTAGAGATTAAACTAACAACATACATCAAATAAGGTCTAGTTGCAGTCAAATACATTAAACTGTCTACCAATCTTTTCTAAATTGTAGAGTTTACAGTCGGTTCATCATAATTCTTGCTTAACTTAGTGCCTGTAGCAATGGGGGTTTCTGCTGGTTTACATTTTTCCATTCCGAATCTCCATAGAATGTCTGTAGCATACTTATGCTGACATATAAAGATGTCATTTTCACTTTGGTCAACTTCCAGACCAAGAAAATACTTCATGAGGCCAAGATCAGTCATTTCAAACTCTTTTTTGATGACTATCTTAAATTCTTCCAGCATCATATTTCCAGTATATATCATGTCATCAAAATAAATACATAAAATCATAATGTTAGCTTGTTGATCTGTTTTGACATATAGAGTGGGTTCATTATTGCTTCTGTTGAACCCATTGTTGATGAGATAAGAATTAATTATGCTGCACCAAGCTCATGGACCTTGTTTTAGACCATACAATGCCTTCTTCAGCTTATATACCTTATCTTCTTGACCTTTAACAACATAACTAGGTGGCTTGTCTACATAGACTTCTTCTCCAAGTATGCAATTGAGCAAGGTAGATTTCATATCCATTTGATAAACAGACCACTAGTTTTGAGCTGCTATTGCAAGTACAACTCTAACGGTGTTCATCCTTGCTACTGGAGCAAAGGTTTCATCATAGTCTACACCATATTGTTGTGCAAATCCTTTTGCAACCAACCTTGATTTGTGCTTATATATCTCTTCTTTTTCATTTAGTTTGGTCTTATAGACCCATTTTAATCCAATATTGTTTTTGTCTGATGGGAGATCAACAAGATCCCAAGTTTGATTCCTCTCTATAGAATCAATTTCTTCATTCATTGCTTGTACCCATTCACTACCCATTGTGCATCTTTTACTGCTTCATCAAATGATGTTGGCTGACAGGAAAATAGAGCATACTGTAGTTTCTCATAAATAATAGGAGTCTGCTCATATAACTCCATTAAACTTCTAGTTCTCTGCTTCTGTGGTGGAATGTCTGCTGGTGTTGCTTCTTGTTGCTACTGCTGTACCTCCAATATGGGCATTCTGAGTGGTAGACCTGGTGTCACTGAACTTTATTTCTGTGGAATATCTGCTGTATCATTCTAAGGATCACTCCAACATTTATCTTCAAGGAATTTAACATCTCTGCTCACCACAATATTTTTGGTGACATGATTATACAACTTGTAAGCCTTGTGTTGTTCACTGTAACCAGTGAAGATACATCTTTAACTTTTCTTGTCAATATTTTTCCTTAATTCATTAGGTATGTGTTCAAATTCCACACATCCAAATATTTTGAGATGTGAAACACTAATATTAGTGCCACTCCATGCTTCTTCAAGAATCTTATCTTTCACACTTATTATGGGAGATCTGTTCAATAAGTAAACTAAACATGCAACAACTTCAGCCTAATAATCTTATGACAACTTCTTGTATGAAAACATACTTCGGGCCATGTTCATGATGGTCTGGTTCTTCTATTCAACAACCTCATTCTACTGCGGAGTATATTTGGTAGTGAACTAGTGTTGGATACCATCCTGCTTAATGAACTATGCAAAATCATGTGAATCATACTCACCTCCACCATCTAATATGAGTATTATGATGGATTTACTTGAGTTATTTTCAGTTAATGCTTTGAAATATTTAAATTTGGAGAAGGCATTTGATTTGTTTCTAAGAAAGCAGATCCATACTTTCCTGCTATAATCATCAATAAAGGTCAAAAAATACAGACTACCTCTTATGGACTAATTTTGCATGGGTCCACCTAGGTCTGTGTGAACTAAATCAAGGTGTTCTTTGGCTCAAGATGTGGAAGAGGGAAAATTGTCGCTTTGGTGTTTCCCTAAGCTACAGTCTTCACAAGAACTGGATTGTTCATTCATAACTGGTAACCCCTTAACCATGGGTTTTTTTTGCATATGAATGATACTCTAAAAGGTTAGATGACCATACCTATAGTGCCACAATGAAGTTTCATCTAGACTGGAAACAATATGTGCATATGACTGTGAGAGAATAGCACTTCTCAGACTGAGTGGGAAGATTCTATTTTTGATCATTTCTACTTTTGCTAAGAGTCTTCTACTTGGTGCTTTATCATAGACATCACAGTATGAATCAATGAACCTGACATCATACTTGTTCTGAATCAGTTGACCCACACTGATCAAATTGAATTTCAGATTAGAAACATAGAATACATCATGTATTAACTTCTTTTCATTATGCTTCGTAAGTACAGGAACAATACCCTTGCCTTGAGCAGGAACAAGATAATGATCACCAAGTTTGATTTTTGAATTAACAGATGGATCTAGTTAAGAAAATAACGATTTTTTACCTTTCATATGATTGTTGTAGCCACTTTCTAAGAACGATACATCTAAATGATATTCTTCTCTAGTTGCTTGGCATGAGAGAAACATGACTTCTAATGAGATTTCTTCAACATTGGACACATGGGCTCTGCCACTGTTCTAATCTGCTTGCTTCTTTCTGCAGCCTCATTCATAGTGGTCGTACTTCTTGCAATACTTACACTGAATGTTGAACCTATTTGTCCATTTCTTGCCTCTCCCTCTCTGGTTCTGAGAGTTGTGAGAGTGATCACAGTGATATGAATGCTCATGGGTGGTTCTATCCTCTCTAGAATGAGAACCTCTTCCTCTTTAACCTCTCCCTCTACCTCCTTTGCCTTGACCTATGTTGAATGAAGCCAGAGTGCTGAAGGAATTTGATAGAGACTCTTCTTCTTGAGTGAGTCAAGCTTCATGAGCTCGACATAAGGGACCTTGTTAACTCTTATAGGGTAAATTTGGACATATCTTTGGATTCTTCTATAGCAGTAACAATGCAATGTCACTTGTTAGGAATTTTATTAAAATGACAATTTTTCACTTTTTTCCCTAGTTAGACCTTTGACTAGTTTTGAGCTCTAGGTCCCCAAATTGCTCCAATTGTTCCCAAATATTCTGAGAAGGTATATGAATGATGTTAAAACATAAATATGTGTTTCAGGGATGCTTTTGGACCTTTAAAATAATTTTTCAAATCCTCTTTCAATTCTGGCCAATGTAGGGAATTTTACTAGTAATTTCCCTTTGACTAGTATTGGTCTCTAGGTCTCAAATTGACTCCAAATGCCTTCAAATATTCAAGTAAGGTGTATGAATGATATTAACACTTGAATATGATGTTTATGGATGATATATGGCCACCAAAATACCTCATCAAACTCTCTTAAGATTATGGACCAAGTATGCAATTTTATTAGTAATTTGGGGTTCAAATCCCCCTGGGATAAGTACTGAAAATGGATTCCCAAATGCCTCCAAAACCCACTCAAATTTATGAAAATAGTTAGGGAATGTATTAAGGATATTATTAACATCTCATTTGCACCATTAATTGATTATTATATCTGTTCCAACCCTCTCCCATTCAGCTGCAAAAATCACCCATTCGACCATTGGGGAAATGACACTATTTCTTCTCCCAATGCAATTAAACTAAGTAAAAATAATTCAAATGCTCAAGTACAGTACATGAAACTTGTAAAATACATCCATGTCAATATATTAATCACAAATGTATCAGAGAATCATCCATTCATTCAAAATCATCAGCATTACACTGGTTCACAACAAGGTAGTGGGGAAATGGCACTGTTCTTTCATTAAAAATGAGATTTACACATTTATACTTGGAATTTCGACCTGAAACTTTTTGAATATGAAGAAAAGGGTATTTAATTTATATTGAAAAATAAATGGGGCATCATAAGCTCCCCCAAATAGTACAATAGCTCACTAAGAATGCCCTCCCTCAAGGATCAAGAATTTGCCATCAAAACTAGAAATGGTTGAAGGAGTGATATGCAATAGAAGAAACCATGAGCTGCCCTGTAGGTTACACCTGCCAATAAAGACTCCATTAAAGCTCCAAATTAAAGGTCTGAATGGCCTTTCCAATTACCAACTTGGATGGGAATCTTTCACCCTCGAAATTGGCTAAGGAAAGAAACTAGTCATCCACTAGCTCTCCCTCTTCACAAATGCAATTGCAAATTCTACAAATGATCAAAAAATGGTTTCCTTATTTTTTATTGACATTTATAAACTTCTAATGTCCTCCATGGGTCGAATTACTTCCAAGAGACTCATGCCATTTCAAGTTGAAAAGAGATTCTAAAGAACGCCACTTGTACAACAATTCCTAGTCTCCCACTTCCACCAAATCATATGTGGAAACATATTAGCTTCCCTAACACCCTTGAGCGCCCTCTTGGAGTCCTTTTTTAGCCCTGACATGTCATATATGTCATATGTCAGCCTTCAGGTCTGATTTGTGTCATAGGTGTCATAGCATCTTCATCATTGTTGTCATAGAGCTAGGGAATCTAGCCCAAGTGTCTCACTAGCTCCAAATTGCCTCTTCCTCTTCCATGGGAGTTAATCTTCCTGTATATTTCGACCTCATTGACTCATTACAAGTATTATTTACCTTAAAAGTCATCCCAAGAACATTAGGCTTCCCATGGATTCGAAATTGCAAGAAGATGATGCCACGTGACACATAAATTCTAGCTTGTGTGGGTCCCACTTCCTCCATGTGTCTTCATGATCAAATGCCACTTTGATTTTTACTTGTATATATTTATTTATCTCCTTTATTAAATAATTATGCTATCCTAATGTTCCAACATCATTTATTGTCCCCATTCTTCCAAATCCCAAAGCTTCCACCCCAAACCTAGGAAAGTAGTAATTTTCCTCCTTGGCAATTATTTGACCCTTAACATCAATTTGGAAAACATTAATGAATATGGAAAATGTGATTAGGCCATTGTGACCCAATGCCAAATTTGCGACATGACAAATCCTCCCTTCCCAATATTGCTTGTCCTCAAGCAATTTCAAACATGGGTGTTGAAGAACCTTCTTTCTGTATAATTCTCTGAAGTTGCCATTGAATTTCCCAACCTTGAGTCTTTGAGTTTCCATGAAGCTTTTAGAGAGGAACCACCATGCTTGCTGCTGCACTACTCTGATAAAAATCACTTTATTAAGTGGGAAATCCATCTCCCATACTGCTTGTTTCCCCAAAAAATTTGAAACCAATGAGATAAAAATTATTCCAGGGTCCCATTGCTTGTATTGCACCCCAACAATTAAGAGTGCTATGCAACCCACACCATTAGATAAGAGGATTCCTGGATCCCATTTTCTTGTATGCATTCTTCCAAACATCATGAGTACCAAATATATATCATCAAAGTACATAACAACATAATGAAAATGTACATAAAGGATATGCTTCATCAAAGAGTCATGAAAGTGCTTATACCTCCAAGCACGTAGACCACCATTTTTCAAGTGCATACAAGCTTCAAGTGACCAATCAGATCTGCTCCAATGACATAGGTGAGGATCCCATGTCCTATAATTTTGCTCCAAAAGGATGTGATATGCATCAAAATATTCAGCCATGTATTCTTTCATCCAAGAAGTGAATGAAGAATCTCCACTAAAATCTGAACCAAATAATGAGCATAAAAAATAAGGAGCCTTCAAAGGACTCAAATAAGTCTCACCCATATAGCCATGAATGTGAGAATCATAAATATGTAACAAAGCATGTGGCTGCCAACAAAAATGTTCTCCCATCATAAATCTATTCACCCAAGTGTTGAATGAAGTTCCTCTAACATCAAGTGAACCAAGTGTTGAGCAAGAAAAGCCATGAGTCTTCAAGTGACTCAAATGCATATCATTGGTGCATACATGTAGATGTGCATCATCATAAAGTGACAAATGATGTTGCTGCAAATGTGAATAAGAATGTGCTCCAACCATATCATCCTAAAACGTAAATCTAGGAGTTCCATACTCCTCATGTGGCACCATCAAAAAGAACCTTTCACCCATTCTTCATTGAGACTAATGCTGCAAAACATGGAATTGTAGGATGTAGGAGAATTAACTAACTCACCCAAATGATCAAAAAGTGCAGAAGTTTCATCATGGGAAGGATACATATGGGTAGTATCATGCAGCTCCTTAAAAAGTGTGAAACCTTTGTCATAGATTAGTTCCAATGTAGAGGAATAATGCTCTTCTTTAAAAATTGCATAACCTTCATCAGGAGACAATTCAAGTTCCTCTTCCACCACATCAAGTGTTTGGATCTCTTCAATTTCATCTTCAAACACATCAATCACATTCAATTTTCTACATTTTTCATGATCCACCATGTCATGAGAATCCTCCAAACAATCTACCATTTGACAATCTGAAACATAAGAGGAAAAACAAGTATCTTGCAACTTTTCAAGAAGTTGTTCATTTTGAATTGTGAGCTTATGATTATCCTCATTACTCTTCAAGTATGTATCATGTAACAATTCATTAAGCTCAAAAAAATGGTTTCTATCAAAAAGCAAAGACATGAAATTACCTTTGATGTGGCACATTTCTCTTTGAATCTTCTCCATGTCTTCAAGGAAGGATGTTTCCTCCAATGAAGTAGCTCTCCAACAAGAATTTGACACCAAGTGTCATGGAGAGTGTTGAGGGACTCTTGGATATTCTTTTCATTCATCTTTAAGGACCCTTCAAGAAAATGAGTCTCTTGTAAATGAACCTCCTCATCTTCTTCATTTTAGCTTGGACCAACTTCATGAAGCTCAAGTGGTGATGGGGAAGTTGATCTTGGTTCTTCTCTAACTGCTATAAGGTCTTCATTATCATGCTTAATGGAACTTTTGCTTGCATAAACACTTTCAAAAGTGATCTCTATGTCACCAACATAGAGGTGTGAGCACCCATCAGTAGGTACTCCTTCATAGTTTAAGCATCCATCAGTAGATGCTCTTTGGTTCATGTCTAAGCTAGAAGGTGTCTCAAAATGATCTTCCATCTTTTCAATAGAATATTCTTCATGCTCTTGTGTTGTCTCTTAATTTTTCTCCTTCAAGCAAGCTAATGCATTTTGCCTCTCGTTTTCGTTAGGATCAATATCTTTGGAATCTCTTTTTGATGAATTCCCAAAAGCTCTCCTCAAGTGGGACATTATTTCATGCACACATATATGATACTCACTCCAAGGTTCTTTACAAGAAGGGCATAAACCTTTCTTTACTAACTCCACATTTTCATTTTTGGGCCTATTTTCAAAAATATGTTCGACATAGTACTCAAAAGACATGGCATTTTGTGTATTTTTGCTAAAAGCAATATATTCTTGATATTTTTGATATTGTTGGGGAAAGGTTTTATATGTTGCTCTCCATCTTTGGAACTCACTCATGGAATTATACTTGGTTGGTGTGACACACTCATATTCACCAGATTTAAAGTCATAAGAATAATCTTCATTTCTCTTGAAATTATAAGAAGTGTTGCATGATGCAACATTTTCCTCGTACCATTCACATTCTGCTTCATATTCCTCATAAGAATTGTACTCATAGGATTCATCATAATAGTAAGACATGGATGCCAATTATTCTTGAACATATGTACCTAATCCATAGGTGCAAGTACCATGCTCTGACACCACTCCAATGTCCCTTGTTAGGAATTTTATTAAAATGGCAATTTTTCACTTTTTTCCCTAGTTAGACCTTTGACTAGTTTTGAGCTCTAGGTCCCCAAATTGCTCCAATTGCTCCCAAATATTCTGAGAAGGTATATGGATGATGTTAGAACATAAATATGTGTTTCAAGGATACTTTTGTACCTTTAAAATGCTTCTGCAAATCCTCTTTCAATTCTGGCCAATGTAGAGAATTTTACTAGTAATTTTCCTTTGACTAATATTGGTCTCTAGGTCTCAAATTGACTCCAAATGCCTTCAAATATTCAAGTAAAGTGTATGAATGATATTAGGACTTGATATGATTTTAAGGGATGATATATGACCACCAAAAGACCTCTGCAAACTCTCTTAAGATTCTGGACCAAGTATGCAATTTTACTAGTAATTGGGGGTTCAAATCCCCCTAGGATAAGTATTGAAAATGGCTTCCCAAATGCCTCCAAACCAACTCAAATTTATGAACAGAGGTAGGTAATTTATTAAGGATTTTATTAAGGTATCTATTTCACCATTAATTTATTATTATATCTATTCCAACCCTCCCCCATTCAGCTGCAAAAATCACCCATTCGACCCTGGGGGAAATGACACTATTTCTTCTCCCAATGTAATAAAACCGAGTAAAAATACTTCAAATGCTCAAGTACAGTACATGAAAATTGTAAAATAAATCCATGGAAGTCTATTAATCACAAACGTATCATATAATCATCCATTCATTCGAAATCATCAGCATTGCAGTGGTTCACAACAAGGTAGTGGGGAAATGGCACTGTTCTTTCATTAAAAATGCGATTTACACATTTCTACTTGGAATTTCGACCTGAAATTTTTTGGAGATTAATAACATAGTATTTAATTCATATTACAAAATAAATTGTGCATTAGAAGCTCTCGAAAAGAGTACAATAGCTCACCAAAAACGCTCTCCCTTAAGGATCAAGAATATGCCATCAAAACGGGCAATGGTTGAAGGAGTGAGCTGCAATAGAAGAAACCATGAGATGCCCTGTAGCTTACACCTGCAAATAAAGACTCCATTAAAGCTCCAAATGAAAGGTCTGAATGGCCTTTCTATTTACCAACTTGGATGAGAATCTTTCACCCTCAAAATTGGCCAAGGCAAGAAACTAGTCATCCACTTCACAAATGCAATTGCAAATTATACAAATGATAAAAAAATGGTTTCCTTATTTTTTATTGACATTTATAAAATTCTAATGTCCTCCATGGGTCGAATTTCTTCCAGGAGACTCATGCCAACTCAAGTTGGGAAGAGATTCCAAAGAACGCCACCTGTACAACAATTCCTAGTCTCCCACTTCCACCAAATCACATGTGGAAGCATCTTAGCTTCCCTAACACCCTTGATCTCCCTCTCGGATTCTACTTTTAGCACTGACATGTCATATATGTCATATGTCAGCCTTTAGGTCTGATTTGTGTCATAGGTGTCATAGAATCTTCATCATTGTTGTCATACGGCTAAGGAATCTAGCCCAAGTGTCTCACTAGCTCCAAATTGCCTCTTCCTCTTCCATGGGAGTTACTCTTTGTCTATATTTCGACCTCATTGACTCATGCCAAGTATTGTTTACCTTAAAACTCATCCGAAGAACATTAGGATTCCCATGGATTCGAAATTGCAAGAAGAGGATGCAATGTGGCACATAAATTCTAGCTTGTGTGGGTCCCACTTCCTCCATGTGTCTTCATGATCAAATGCCACTTTGATTCTCACTTGTATATATTTATGTATCTCCTTTAATAAATATTTATGCCATCCTAATGTTCCAACATCATTTATTATCCCCATTATTCCAAATCCCAAAGCTTCCACCCCAAACATAGGAAACTAGTAATTTTCCTCCTTGGCAATTATTTGACCATTAACATCAATTTGACAAACTCTAATGAATATGGCAAATGTGATTAGGCCATTGTGACCCAATGCCGAATTTGGGACATGACAAACAACCATAGCAAACTTCTTAGTGATACATCTTAGGAACTTTTGGACAACAACCTTTTGTTCCAAAGCCTCGTCATAGAGTTGGAATTGAGTCAGAGTACCTGAAACCGTAGTCATGAACTGATCTACAGTTTCAGTTTCCTTCATTTTAAGAATTTCATACTGAAGTCGAAGGGTTTGGAGTCTAACCGTTTTGAATCTGTCAATACCTTTGTATGCAGATGCAAGGAGATTCCATGCTTGATATGCGGTGTTAGCTTCTGAGATCCACAGGAAAATGGACTCCTAAAAACAGCTTTGGTTCGACTATTTTGCACTGATATCTCGAGCATGATTTTCTTCAAGGGATTTCTTGTTAGCATTAGACATAGCATCCACAACGGTTGCATCTGGTTCTTTGAACTCATTTTCAACGATGTCCCAACACTTGTTGAGTTGGAGAAACGCCTTCATCTTGATTGACCAAAAATCATATTTGATGTCAGTCAACATTGTTCTGGAGATCTGCTTCATACTGGTACTTTCCATTTTGTATGACTATCTTTAAATAGTGCCGCAACCTCCAAGATTAGTACAGTGCATTAGAGGGTGCGTCGTAAAAAATTTGTGCAAGTGAATATTGTTCGCTGCACTTTTCCTTAACAACAAGTGCATCAACGACGTGCTTCGTCTTTGCATAGAGTGCATCAGTGACATGTTTCTTCTATGAAACAGGTGTGTTGTGCTGCAGTTCTCGAAAGAGTCATGTGCCTCGGCTCTTTTAATGGAAAAATTTAAAAAAAAATGATTTGATGCGGCCCCAATGCTGTGAAGATGCTCCTCCACGCTGATGTGCTCCAGAAGATATGAGATCGGATTGTTCTCTCCACTATGTGAAAAGGATTACCCCAAATATAGGTATGGGTCATGCCATATGCTTTGATACCATGTTATAATATTGAACACATAAAATATGGAACACAAGTGGGCATATTCATTACCTTCTGATTATTAACCATGAACTTATATAGGATTACATCACATCAATACTACTGTCCAATACTATGGGACAGGAGATACTATGGGACAACCAAGTGTCCTAGTCAAACAAGAATTAACAAATAACTCAACTAATTAACGAACTTATGACCATTGAGATTACAATTCTTAACGGTATCTAGCCGCATCGTGGTTCAAGGTTAGTTGACAGAAAATAATCAAGAAATGAGACAGTCGGCACTATTCGGTAACTTGAATCGACCTAGAGCACAATAAATTTACATTCATCCAGAACCGAATTCTAATTTGAATTCATGTACAGACCCATAATCCATAAATAATATGATTTTCATAATGTTCTCTCCATTAAAAGCCATAACCAAGTTTTCTATAAATCAACAAATATATAATTAATTCTTCCTCTGCAATTCCCAAATTGCATAGCTCAACAAAATCTAAAGGTTAAATATTTGAATATAAAAAAAAATATGATATATGTGCATCCATGCTTATATTTAAATATAAAACAAAATAAAATATGTCTACAACCACTCGGTTGACCAACCCGGAATATATCAAATGCATTCAATCGATATATTACTAAGTTAACAGACTGCTCACTTCGATCATCCTATAATAGAATCTATTACATGTATTTAGAAAAATAACACTTCAAATCATTCAAATATCCCAAAAGGGAAATCTACTACCCACTGCATTATGCTTGCATAAATTCATAAATAAAATAAACCAATCTACAAAGCACATTTAATCAAATAAATAAACAGAAATAAGACAACTTACTTGAAAAATAGAAGGGGAAAAACACTTGGAGCTTCCCAATTCCTCCCAACTGTACAAGAGGATAGCCACACTACTTTCCCAAATTCACCCCCGAGCCAGACCACCACCATAGACAAATTAACTCAGCAATATCTAAATGCATACTCTTCCCAAGAGTCTGTAACAGATAAAAAATACGGACTTTCAAATAGAGAGAGTACTCAATAGCTTTCCCTTAACATAGCAACACTTTATCTCTATGCAACACACAACGTCCTATGTCTTCTCAGTGCACCATTATATAATTTTTGGCCAGGTCTCATGCCATCTCAATCAAATCTCAAGCTGATATCTTGAACCCTATAATTGTGGATCTAGTTGGCTTGTTGAGATTTTGACTTGGATTTCATTGATACCAAATATATTGCTTTCTATCCGCTTGTTCATTATTTCATGTGGTATCCCCTCTTTCAACTAGTGGCTCCGAGTGTCTATTTTTATTAATAGGGCGTGTGCGAGCTAATGAGGGTCTCTTTTGACACGTTAGATGCAATAGAAAACTGAAAAATCAGACATCCATCAACTTACATAGATTTTTTGAGACACATAGACAATTAATCTTGCAATGAGTAAAAAAGATGAAACATGTGAAATTAAATGTCATTTCTGAACATATAATTTTTTTCTATTGAAAATGTTCTTAACTATCCGGAATTTGAACATTTGTAACAATCACTTTTTTTATTTTTTGGACAAATTATAAGGTATATATTTTTGTGGGTGCAGCATTTGAGTGCCTAAACGATGGAATAAACTTACAAAAACTGGTATACATATAGAGAACACATACACTACTGTTCAGTGATCAAGAATCAAGATTGCACCGCTATTTTTCCCCAAAAAAAAAAATCTTTTTTAATTATCTAAGTGATCGAACCTCGAAAATAGTATCCCAATTGTGGGTGCATCCTTTGAAGGTATGAATGAAACTATTTTGAAACGATTTTTTTATAGCATGTAGAGGTCAATGTCATTTAATGTACCATACAATTTTTTTTTAAATGGTTGAGAAATATAATAGTTACGGACAAAACACTAACAATTTGTTTTTTGAGCTAAGGACTCATGACACGAGAAAAATAAGAAAAAAATAGAAATAGAAATATATATATTCTTTTTAAAAATTACATATTTGGAACCTTTAGAAAAAATGTTATCCATGTCTAAAATTTCATAAAAAATGATGGTGTGTAGTATACTGTAACCAGCGGCTAAACACAAGCACACTTAAAAAATTGGATATAATGCTCAATTAGCCATGGTTTATCATATTCCAAGACACAGTCATGGTAAATCTGAAGCAAATTGCAAAGGAGATACATAGGCATAGGAATTCCACGCTAGTTCATGTGGAGGTTTGGGCATAGTGATAAGTAATGTGCTTGCATTTTGTTTAAATTTAAATTTTAAAGCCCACTAAAACACAACACCCACGTGTTTTATATTTACATAACGCGTGCGCATTTTTCAGTTACAGAACACGTGCACATTTTTCAACAATATAATTTTTTTTGCCGAAAGGGGGTTATCATTTTATTTTGTGCCGATTATAACATTAAGAATAATTCCTGGTGGTAAGGGGTTGGAGGTATAAAAAAGGGTCTGGGAGGTGGTAAGGGGTTAGTGGTAGAGAAAGGGAGGTGGGGGGTGGTAAGGGCTTAGAGGTGGAGAAGAGCTGGGGGTGGTGTTAAAGGGTTAGAGAGAGAGAGAGAGAGGTGAAGGGAGAGTCATTGAGGGCTGGTAAGAGATTAGAATAAAGTGAGATGGGGGTGGTAAGCAATTATAAGTAAAGTAAATTTTATATTGAGTGCAAATATATAACCGTCTAGTTTTATTTCCTATTTTGAATAAAAAAATATTGTTTTCATTGCACGTGTTGGATTAAAGAGTGTTTTCTTAGTTGCAAGCCAACCTTGCATTTTCAAAAGAGGATATAGGATAAGATTCAATCAACCCCCCTCAAAGTTAATATTTGATATATTATTCCAGAATTAATAGAAGATAGGCCATGCACAACACAACTCGAATAAATTTGTGTATGTTAGCTTCCCAATACTGTTATATTTCTACCCCTACTCCCTAAGAAGTTTGAAGCTGTAAAGAAACAACTCTCTAGTTTTCATCATGGATTTCTTTTCTTTATGTCTAGTAAGATAAAGAAGCTCTCAGTTAATGATATGGAACATATGGATCTTAACAAGATTTATACAATCTCTACTTTACAAGAAACAGACCTTAGAACTTCTTGGAGCAATGACAATGAATCCTTAGATCTACATTTGTTAGTAGAATAAGATCAATTTATGACGACACAATGTAGTTATTACATGTTGATGAAGCGTTTTCCTGTGGAAGATGAGTGTATGGTTGAGCAGAGGAAAGATGTCGAAAAATGGGCTATTACATTAGCTTTTCCATTGGGAGAACGACTTACACAAGGAAATATGGCGGATGAGAGGATTTTATGATTTTCTTTGCACATAAATGGTATTATCCCTATATTCAGTCATTTGCTTGGTTGAAAGGCCTGCCTAAAAATATGTACATTGATTTTTTTTAATTTCTTTGCTAAACATTTAAAAGGACTTTCAAGTCACCTGCAAAGTGCTCCTTTGTTGATGTAAGTTCTTCCAAAAACACATATTTCGTAAGTGTATCAGATGTTTCCATCTACACCGGAATTTATTCTCCTCATAGATGAATGTGGGAATATCAGTAGGGAATAAGGCTCTCCAAAGTTTTTTCTATCTGCATCCACAACTAACTGGGCCAAGTTAATGGAAATGAATCCCCGGACTACTATGGGTATTTAAACCCTTTCTAAAGATTACTTACATTAAAACCTTGTGCAGGAGGTTTGATGTATTTAGTTAATGATTTGGTTCCTTTCTTTTGAAGACACTTTGATGTAGTATATATTCTAGAGCTATTTCCCCCAAAATTTAATCTCCGTGTTGCTTCCCATGCTTTGAAAGACTGTATTTTTTCTAATTTGATGCACACAATCCAATTAAAAATGGTTGCGGAATTTATCATTTGAAGGGCAATATAACTCCCTCCAAACAGTGTCATTGGAAAAAATCCACGAAAAGGGATAAGGGTAAGAATTTTTTTTAAGTACAACCTAACCCCCACCCCCTCACCATATCTCTCTCTGCCTCCTCTCTGTAACCCTTACTAACCCCTAACCTATAACCCCTCTCTCTAAATCTTACTAACCCCACTATGTCTCTACCTCTAACCCTTTAACACCCCACTCTCGTTCTACCTCTAAGCCCTTACCACCCCCCAATTCCTTTGAATATCTTTTTCACTACGCCAAACAATATAGTTGTAAGGTTAAATATAGTGATAAAAGTGTTGTGTTAAATATTGTGACAAAATTTTGATGTTAAATATCATGGAAGAATTGTGATGTTTGATATCACATATGCATTTTGGTGAGCCTAAATCGCGTGCACATTCTTATCACAAAAACATGTGTGCGTTTTAGTTAATAGTAACGCGTACACGTTATGTTTACCTACGCTCCTAACCCCCCAAACCCACTGATAAACCCCCCTAAAACACCCAAAGACCCCCACATTAATTTATAAACACCCCGCAACCCATTAGCACCCCCTTCTCTCTCTCTCTCTCTTACACACACACATGCATCCATATACTTCTCCCTACAACTGAACCCCATCCTCTCTCTCTCTCTCTCCCCTCCACTCCCTAAACCTTACTAACTCTTCATCTCACTCTTTTTCCCTTGATCCACTTATGCCCAATATCCTAGAACCCCCCTCTGTCTCTACCTCTAACCCATTAACAATCCCACTCCATCACTATCTCTAACCCCTTAACGATCCCCTGACCCCCCTATCCCTCTCTCTCCCCTCCTGTCCCTAACTCTTACTAACCCATTCTCTCACACTCTTTCTCTCCTGCAGGGAGAGGAGGGGGTAATCCCCCTCTGTCTCTACATCCAACACCTTACCACCCCCTAGATTCTATCCCTTTATCTCTCCCTCTCTCTAAGCCAAACACTCATGCTCATCACCTATACCCCTCTTTCTCTCTAATCACCGTTCTCATCCCCAAGCACATAACCCTCTCTCTCTCTCTCCACCCCTTGCCATCCCCCAATATCTCTCTCTCTAACTCTTACTAATCCCCTATATCTCTATATCCCCCTAACTATTACTTACCCCAATCTCCTAACACCCCCCTCTGTCTCTACCTCTAACCCATTAACAATCCCCATTTGTCTCTACCCCTAACCCCTTACCACCCCCTAAAGTCTCTCCCTTGATCTCTCTCTCTCTCTCTCTCTCTCTCTCTTTAACCCAAACACCCATTCTCCTCACCTACATCCCCCTTTATCCCTAATCCCCCTTCTCATCCCCAAACCCCTATCCTTCTCTCTCTCTCTCTACCTCTTTCCACCCCCAATCTCTCTCTCTCTCTCTAACTCTTACTAACCCCCAATATCTCTCTCTCTCCCGCTATCTCTTACTTACCCCTAATATCCTAACACTCCCGTATGTCTCTACCTTTAACCCCTTAACAATCCCCCTGTGTCTCAACGTGTAACCCCTTACCACCTCCTAAAGTTTCTCCCTTTACCTCCCTCTCTCTTTAACCGAAACATTGATGTTCCACACCTATATCCCCCTTTCTCAATAATCTCCCCTCTCATCCCCAAACCCTAGAATTCTCTCTCTCTCTCTACCCATTTCCACCCCCCAATATATCTCTGTTTATACCTCTCACTCTCTAACTCTTACTAAACCCCTATATCTCTCTTCCCCCCTAACTCTTACTTACCCCCAATCTCCTAACACCCCCTTCTGTCTCTACCTCTAACCCCTTAACAATCCCCCTCTGTCTCTACCTCTAACCCCGTACCCCCCCTAAAGTCTCTCCATTTACCTCTCTCTCTCTCTCTCTCTCTCTCTCAAACACTCATTCTCCTCACCTATATCCCCCTTTCTCCCTAATCCCCCTTCTCATCCCCAAACCCCTAGCCTTCTCTCTCTCTCTCTCTCTCTCTCTTTCTCTCTCTCCCCCTTTCCACCCCCAATCCCTCAATCTCTATCTCTTTCCCTAAATATTACTAACCCCCTATACCCCCCCCCCCTAACTCTTACTTAGCCCCAATATCCTAACACACCCCTTTATCTCTACCTCTAACCCATTAACAATCCCCCTCTGTCTCTACCTCTAATCCCTTACCACCCCCTAAAGTCTCTCCCTTTACCCCTCTCTCTCTCTCTCTTTAACCCAAACACTCACACTCCTCACCTATATCCCCCTTTCTCCCTAATTCCCCTTCTCATCCTCAAACCCTTAGCATTCTCTCTCTCTCTCTCTCTCTCTCTCTCTCTCTCTCTCCCTACCTCTCTTCACCCCCACCCCTTAACAATACCCCTCCATCTCTACCTCTAACCCCTTAACAATCCCACTCTCTCTCACTCCCCGAATCATCTACCTACACCTAACCCCAACCTCCCCTCTCTCTTTACCCATATCTCCCTAACCCTTACTAACTCCTTCTCTCACTCTCATTCTCCCCCATAGGGAGAGGAGGGGGTAAGCATGTAGGGGAGAAAGAGAGACATAGAAGGTGTTAGTAAGGTTTAGGGAGTGGAGGGGAGAGAGAGAGGAGGGGGGTCGGGTTAAGTGTAGGAGGAGGAGTAGGGTAGTGTGAGAGGGGGTTAGTAAGAGTTGTTAGTACTAATATCATCAATATGATCAACCGAAGGTAGCTCTAGTATACGCCAAGATGATGAAGACCTTAGAGTGAAATTCTATTGCAACAATGGCACAGACAGAGTGAAAAGCAGTCACACCGTGGCAACAGATTGATTTATGAGCAGATAGATGTAGCTAAATCTCAGAGGATCGATTATTCACAAATCAACAACGGATAGTGTAGTCAGGACCCCCAAATTCCTGGCGATTATTAGGCTCAAATTGCCCCTGACTGAAAACTACCACAAACATGTGGTAGCTTCAAAGGAGTACAAGGCCTTGAAAGTGCTTTTTTAGAGCCATGAAAACAACTAAAGTCTATCGCGATGGTTTCTAATCGCACAATGCTGAAGTAGTTGAATTTCCAAGATAGGTGGGTCCACCTGATAAAGCTACACCGGTGGATTTCATATGTCGAGGAAGTAAGGAGGTAGCATCGATGGATGTCCGAGCTTCAGGGTGATAAAGTTGCTTGGAGTTTAACACTCCCAATACATCCCTAGAAAAAAACCTCTACTTCCACTTGGCAACTCCAGGATTTTTCAGGGGATGAAAAGTAGTTTGTCCGAACCACTTTTTCAGGGCCCTGAAACTGCTAAATATTACCATAATGGTTTCCCATGCCATGGAGTGCCAGGTAGATAAGATATATGAAGAGAGGGACCCAATCGTAAAGTTACGCCCACCTTGCACAAATCTTGAGAAGGACTTAGCGGAGGATCGATGATTGCCTAAGCATCAGGGCATCGAAGTGCTCAAAGTTTAACCTCTCAAATTCTACATTGAGTAAGACTCATTAGTTCCACGTGGTGGTTTCACGAAAATTCAAGGCCCTAAAAGCAGTCTTTCTAAACTAATTTATCGAGGTTTTGAAACCACTTGTAGTTTACGATATACAACTTCTCGCTGTATTCCATCGTCCGCATGGTTCAAAAATGACTCCCTCAAAACAGTCTTGTCCACCACTTCCGCCGGTCAGAAGCAACGTCTCTCAACACTCATTACTGCCATCACCATCATACAAGAGTAATATTCTCCCAGCACGCAAAAATATCAATGAGTGGCTCGATGATCATTTCTCAAGGAATGCACGATTCTCAAGGAGGGTGCAAGTGAGGTTATAAATACTCAAGCAGTGCATAATTTGAATCATGGAGTTCTTAAGCCTCAAAGGTCAGATGCATTGAGCATAATGCATGAGTTTACCAGAGCTGTCAAGTGAAGTAGCGAGGATATGAGGTTTCGATGGCTCATTTTATTTCTAGTGGAATCACACAAGGAGCATTAAGGGCATGAATGAGGAGTGTCCACGAGCAGCTCGCTGATGCAGATGCACAAGCATTTAGGCGGAAAGGAGGTGGAGTCTCACCTGAGATATCTAAGGGAAATTCAGTGGTTGAAAAGGAATCAGGGCTTCTGAATGTAGAAGCATAGAAGGCAGGGGCTTGCCAGTACCAACGAAGGATGATCAAATTGTGAAGCAGTCACACCTGAGCAGTTTCAATTGTCAAATGATATATCAGGTCCTGTTTCGCAACTCGGTGATCTCAATGACCTTTTTCCCCATGGAAAGAAAGGTTCCAGAGAAAAGGGCTTGGATGGGGTAGAAGGGATAGATGATGAAGGTTTTAAGAATTTTTTAGCAACAACAAACATTGAGGTTCCTGCATCAACATCTTCATGGTGCCAAAATGTTTGATTGTTATCAAACTTAGTACATCTCTAAGATAAACAAGCATTTCAAAATATGTGGCTACCTCGGAGTGGCAGGGGTCTTTCCATTCAACATAACGTACTTCTTCGTCAGCAGAGTGGTCCCCATTCGCAGCAGTAGACTAACCAATATTAGTTCGTGAGATTTTTTTTGTAACATACTTTGTTGGAAAGTACAAACAGAATTACATAAGTCATTGGGCTGTAACAAACTCTCTGTAACAACTTATTTTGTAAAGCCTGTGAAGGGTATATAGAGTATTAAAAGGCAAAGGCCAAGGGTCGGCTCTTTTTGTAAGAAGTATAACTTTTGATATTTTGCAGTCTGATCAATATATAAAGAAGAACCTCATTTTTCCTGATATTGGCGTCTTGTGGATTCAAAATTTTGATATGTCAAGTTAGTATCCTTTCTCTTGTTAATTCATCTCTATCATATTGTTCATGATTTATGAAGTTCATTCTGGTTTCAATATGAGTGCTGTAAGCTTAAATTATTGTTCCTAAGATGATTATGGTGTGAAGTATTCATGTTAGGTTATCTGGAAATAATATCCTCATATTTTTTCAGGTTTAGTTCTGTGATCATTTTTGTTAACCTACTAAATTCCTCCCTTAGGCTCAGTATGTTATTCTCAAACATAAAACAAAGATTTACGCTCTTTGAAGTACCTTTGTTTTGTTGCATTCCATTAGCATCAACTCATTCAAATTTTTGTCATTGGCATATTGATATACTACCCACATTAGTCCAAGATTTGATATCTGCATTATATTATGGTGAATGTGATTTTGATCAAGCAAAAGAACACTGTAAATTTTATTGATTCCTAGGAACCATTCTAAAAATATCCTTAGAACATCTCTGGGACTAAAATCTTTTATGGAGCCGTTGCCGGGGAATGAAATCAATAAGATAAATCTTCCCTGGGGACAATGACAAAATTGTATGCTCCTAAATTGTCTGGCTGTAATCCACTTGGAGACTCCATCGAAGCAAAGCTGGCATATGGATGAAGACATACCTGCCAGAACCCTAGCCACGAATAATTTGTGGCTTTAAAAGACTCAGACTCCTAGATACATAGACGTGGAAAATATTAGTCTACTTCACTAGGCCATCGACGAAGTTTCTCCCCACCTCTGTTTGATCCTCAATTCCTTGAATCTGAATTCATTGTCCAAACCCTAGAAAGAGAACCTTCTCCCCAGAACCCTCACACTCGTTGTGGTTTTCCTAGCTTTCAAACGATTCCTCTTATAAGCGGAGAATTTTTAGCTCGTATAAATCCACCCAAATCTTTCATTTCTCCTCAAGCCAATAATTTGATCGCTAACCACCTCATGTCAGGAGGAGGAGGCAGAGGACCACCACGACCACCACCACCACCCATAACACCCAGATGGGTGGCTAGCCGACATGGAACTCTGCAGTTTCCCACACCCTTAAATGATATCCCTACACATTATTTGAAGTTGTTATCAAAGTATGATGGCATTAAGGGAACGTCTACTGAAGATCATGTAGACCGATTCCAAGATTTCACTAACAACATTCTGATTGAACATGATGATGTGTTCATGAGTGTTTTCGCTCAATCGCTGGAAGGAGAAGCTATAAAATGGTTCCTATCACTACCCAATGCCTCTATGAGCACTATGGAGATCTTGGAAACCACCTTTGTCAAGAAGTGGGGGATTAAGCGTGATAGTCTCTATTATTTAATAGACTTCTCCGCCCTGAGAAAAAGCAATTATGAAAATGTGGTGGACTTAAGTGCAAGATTCAACAAAGTATATTTAAGAATCCCTGAGGATATCTGACCAATTGAGGTCGCGGCTCGAGCCACATATGCGGGATATTTCCCCCTAGATTCCGCCATCACGTTGAGAGAAAGAAGATTACTCTCACTTAGCCTAATGCAAGATGACACCATAGGTGTTGAAGAAAATTTGAGAGCAGGAGATAAGCTAAAATTAACCCATGATATTGAGCAGAAACACAAAGGGAAGGATAAAGAAGAGAGTAATTGTTCAGAGGTTAAGGACTCTCGAGAAGCAAAGATTGATGAAATGACTCACATCATTAAGAACTTGGCAAATAAAGTTACTAGGATGGACTTAGAAAGTAGCAATCCAAATAAGAAAACCCCTGCTCATCATACTACTCAATTACAGAGACCATATAACCCTCAAATGGACTATAGAGAAAAAAGGAATGATGAACAACCATTGAGGCCACCTGTCTGGGATCATGAAAATAATCTGGTGGAAATTTCAGAGGAAGAGATCTATGAGGAATTTGAAGAGAAACTTAATTGGATGGAGGAAGATTCCTATCTCATGCATCTCACTAAAAACAATTATGAGACTTCACTCCCATATAAACAAACATGCCAAAACCTCGAACTCTGTCAAGAATATCACCCATTCCCCAGTGAATACGGTTTGTCCCCGAATGCTCAACCAGATGGAATGCGAAGGAATTATGACCGGAGACCAAGACTGGGATCAACAAAGGGATGGAATCATATTCCTTCTAAAAACTCTCCCCAGAAGCTGGCCCAAGCCAAGTCTCCTCAAGACCTCCTCTTGTTAAGAAAAAAAGGCCTGCTAAAAGATCAGATCAATACAGGCACTAGCCCCCATAAGAAAGTAGACCTAGATCCTAAAGATTATAACGAAAGCCTCATGCATTTCAATTTGGAACATGAATTGAGTAAATTCAAAATAATGATTCCCGTGTCTGAATTGATGAAAAACCCTACGTATCATAAACAAATTGATAAGATGTTTCATAGATTTGAAAATATTAACCAACTGGCTTCTATAAATCTAAATGATCAAGTCTCAGTTATCAAATATGGCCCCCACATCGATAATAAAGAAGATCCCACTGCTCCTTTTTATGTTATCCTAAATGTACATGATAAACTCCTCCACAACTGTATGCTCGACTCTGGAGCATCCCACAAGTTGATTCCCAAACTCATCATGGAACAATTGGGACTAGAAATCACCAGGCCATACCATGACCTATATAGTTTTGACTCCATAAAAGTGAAATGAATAGGCATGATAAAGGGCTTAGTAGTCACTCTTTCTCAAATACTAGCCAAAGGAGTTATGATGGATGTAGTGGTGGCCGATGTCCCAACAAAGTATGGTATGCTTCTATCAAGAAACTGGGAAAAAGAACTGGGGGGAACCATGCAAATGGATATGAAATATGCTACGGCACCTGTTAGTAGTGGGGAAACCAGGAGGTTATACAGAGAGTAAAACAACCCAATGAATTATCCATGGCCTATGTAATAAGCGAGTAAAACAACCCAATGAATTATCCTATGTATGAAAACGATGAGGACATGGGATGCTACATGTTGTCATTAGGAGACCTTTCTGCAGAAGAGACTGTACTTCCACATGAGCCAAATGTTATTGTCAAATATAGCCGGGATCAAGTATGGAAACTATATCTCGAGGGACCCTCAGCAAAAGACAATTATGAAACTGTTGCAATACTGTTATCACATGTAGGATAAGAGATTAATTTTCCTTATGAGCTAGACTTTGATACAGCAAATAATGTCATAAAAAATGAAGCCCTCACCCTACGTCGTTCGACTGCTAATATTTCCTTCAAGTCTGTCAAGAAGCCGAAGCTAAAGTATGAAATGGAAATGCAACATTTCCCTTCTATTCTTGACAAATTGAGAAGTCTGCGAATTTTGGAGGATGGTCAACATATCAAGTGCTTCCTACACCTCATGGACAAATCCCTGAGTACCAATATAGAAGACAAAGTAGGAAAAGAATATGAAGGTATGTTTATATATCTTGAGGATATGATTTCTTGTTTAAAATCAGCTAAAGATCATTTTCAAAATATAAATCAAACCTGTAGAAGATGCACAAAGTTCAGACTATTCCTTAAACTCATGAAATCCCTCCTTACAATGAAAAGGGGGAAATTGTTCAGGCATCTTATCTCCAAGGATAAAGCAAGGATAGATCCAAATAGAATAGCCTCTATTAGATTGTTTGAACTCCCAAGGAATAAAAAGGAGGTACAATCCTTTATGAGCAAGATAAATTTTACCTGTAGATTCATTCCCAACTCTACTGAAATTAAATGGATCACAGCTGAAAGGAGCTCCTTTAAATAGATAGAGGATGTCTTAGGAGAAAAATTTGTTTCCATAAACCCTAATTACACAAAATATTTTTTAATAGTCTCTTTTGCTTCTGAGGTTACTATCGCACCAATCCTCTTATGGCCAGAGCATGAAGAACCAAATCACAGGGAAAGAAGAATTCATCAACTGAAAGAATTTTAGCAGAGCAAGAACCAGCTGGGAAAATTCTCCAGGATTCACTAGGACAAGATTATAGCATCATTTGATTAAAGGGCTATTAGTCTAAACTTTCAACATCGAGACCTTGTTTTGAAATGGGATGCCAGGAGGGAAGAGAGAGACAACCATAGAAAATTTAACAAATTGTGGTTGGACCCATTCAAGGTCGTTAGAGTCCATGAAAACAACACATATGAATTGGCTCAACTCAACGATGAAAGCTTCAGGAACCCTTTAAATGGGAGATTCTTGAAGCATTTTATTCATTACTAACTTCTATCCTACTCCATAAATGGATCTAGTGTACCATATCTGTAACATATGTTTTTCCCTTTTTCCTTTTTACAAAAGCTATGCTCATATTGTTACTTTTCCCTCTTATTATTCTCTGTTACTTGATTTGAAAAATAAAGGATAGGTACGAATCCACAACCCAATGGACATAAAGGAACTAGTATATTGTTCTCAACCCCTTTTGAAGGAAGAGGATGTACCCGCTGAAGCCAATGTTAGTACTAATATCATCAACATGATCAGCCAAAAGAAGCTCTACTATACGCCAAGCTGATGAAGACTTCAGAGTGAAATTCTGGACCAAAAACGTCGCAGACAAAGTGAAAAACAGTCACACCATGGTGATAGATCGATTTATGAGCAGGTATATGCAGTTGAAGCTCAGAGGATCGATCATTCACAAATCAACAACGAATAGTGCATTCAGGACCCCCAAATTCCTGATGATTATCAAGCTTGGATCGCCCCTGACTAAAAACCACCATGAACACGTGGCAACCTCAAAGAAGTTTTGGGCCTTGAAAGCGGTTTGGTTAAACCACTTTTTCAGAGCCCTGAAAACAAGTAAATCCCATCATGGTGGTTTCTAATCACACAACATTGAAGTAGTTGAATTTCCAAGATAGGTGCGTACACCTGATAAAGCTACACTGGTGGATTACATATCTCGAGGAAGTAAGGAGGTAGCATCGACGGATTCCCAAGCTTCAGGGTGATAAAGTTGCTCGGAGTTTAACACTCCCAATATGTCCCTGGACCAAAACCATTCCTTCCATGAGGTGGCTCCAGGATTGTTCAGGGGTGGAAAAGAAGTTTTTCTGAACCACTTTTTTAGGGCCTTGAAACTGCTAAAGATCACTATAGTGGTTTCTATGCCATGGATCGCCAGGAAGATAAGCCGTATGAAGAGAGGAACCCACTCGTAAATTTGTTCCCACCTCACACAAATATCGAGAAGGACTTAGCGGAGGATCGACGATCGCCTAAGCATCAGGCCGTCGAAGTGCTCAAAGTTTAACCTCTCAAAGACTACCCTCAGTAAGAGTCAGTAGTTCCACGCGGCGGTTCCATGATAAGTCAAGGCCCTAAAAATGGTCTTTCTAAACTACTTTATCAAGGTTCTGAAACCACTTGTGATTTACGATATACAATTTCTCACTACAGTCCATCCTCCGCATGGCTCAAAAAAGACTCGTTCAAAACGGTCTTGTCCGCCGCCGTTGCCTGTCAGAATTAATGTCTCTCAACACTCATTACTGCCACGTCCGTCGTACAAGAGTAATATTTTCCCAGCACACAAAAATCTCAATGAGTGGCTCGGTGATCATTGCTCAAGGACAACACGATTCTCAAGGAGTGAGCAAGTAAGGTTATAAATAATCAAGCAATTGCATAGTTTGAATCATGGAGTTCTTAAGCCTCAAAGGTTAGATGTGCTGAGCATAATGCATTAGTCTACTAGAGTTGTCAAGTGAAGCAAGGAGCATATGAGGTTTCGACATGGGGGCTTCACTTAATGACTTCCTACCATAACACGTTCATTCATGGGATATGAAACAATACCCCTAATTTTAGTAAATATTGGAAAATACCTCCCAAATTCATTTTTTTTAACACCCTCCCAATATGCCTTCCCAGTTAAAAAAAACCCTATTTTCCCTATATATTGTATGTATCCATTTTTTCATTTACATTTTTTATACCCCTTTATATATCTACCTAGTATATTGGCATGATACCGTGGGGTGACTAAACCTCCCAAGGCCTATAATAAGCACGTATGGTTGGGTATTCAAGCCCCCAAGGCCTATCGAGGGCCTATAACAGGCCCTGGAGTCTTAGAGCCTCCCAAGGCACCCTAGGGGATTGGATACATTCATGGTATACACACAAGTGAATATGGCATAAGTTAAACACAACAATTTAGCATGTCTGGAGAGTTAATCTCCTTCAGTTGATGTAAGTGATTCACAACGTAGGCTACTACAGCTTTATGTACATAGTTATACATATCTAAAGATCAAACCCTGTTTTGCATAAACTTCCATGTTAGTTTTATAGAAAAAAGTTCAACCCTGACCTAAGAATGTTTTGTGAAAGACCTATTGATTAATATATACATGTATTTTTACAATGCATCCATGAATCTTTAGTTCCTGGGAATTAAAAAATAGGAAAATAACAGTTTCAAAATTTGAGAAAATTTGGCATGCCTATAAACTTGAAAAGAAAACAACTCAACTACATGTAATGGCACTGCCCACCGCAATTACGTTCCACCATAATTCAGATTGCCAGCAAAAGAATAAGTTTACAACTTCACAGTCAAAATTGCTACCAATGCTTCCTGTGACACCATATGTTTGTTTTTTCCATACACTAGAATGGAATGCATGTATGGCGTTATGTTTCTATTCAGTCCTAAGCAACAAGATTAAGAGAATGTTAGCAACAAGAAGCTTAAGAGAATAAAGAACAGAACCTAAGTGCTACAACAACAACACTTTCATGGGAGGAGCTGATGGGGAATTGTCATTCCTATATTATTTTGAGTGGTTGCATGTTTAAAAAAAATGAAGCAAAGAAGGTGGGAGTTGTGGACGAGAGGAAGACCACTAAAGGCACAGTGGATAGTGTACAATGGGAAAATAAAATGATGCATAAGAGGAAAGACAGTAAGGTAGTAAGCATAGTTGGGGTAAAGGAGAAGGAGGTAGTGCAATCTTGTAAGGTGTATTTGAAGAGAATGAATGAATGTTAAAGAGTGAGGTTGATGCAGAACAGTGTTGGGTAAAGACACTGAAAGAAGTATTGCGGATGTTGGCAGCAGAGATGGGTAGAGGCAAATGTCCAATCTGCACAATTTTTTTACTTACATTTTAAGCAAGATGCTCAAATTTCCATCCAAAAGAGTCAGATGCAAGGGCATCCCTGGTTAGAGAGATACCTTGCACACCCAATTTGCGTTGAGGTGTTAGATATTAGGAAGTTGCTACAGATTGTTACAAAAGCTACCACAAGATGCTATAGACGGTGAAAGAAGATCCATGGATGTTGGAAGTAGAGATGGGCAGAGGTGGATGCCCAATCTACACAATTCGTTGACCTACATTTTGAGCAAGATGCTCAAATTTCCAACCAAGGGAGTCTGATGCAAGAGCATTCCTGGTGCAAAGAGCTACCTTGCACACCTAGTTTACTTTGAGTAGTTAGACGTTAGGAAGTTGTTATAGATTGTTGCAAAAGTTGCTATAGGTTGTTACAAATGTCGTTCCTATGGAAGCCACTATATGAATGTGTTAACTATGCTACAAATCCTTGATATGCTACTACATCATGGTCATGGAGGCTGAGCAACCATGCTTGGAACAAGAGGACAATGCGTGACCGTTAGACACTTCAATGTTTTGTTTACTATTCATTTAGTTCTAAGGTGTAAAGTGTTACTGCATATTTTCAAGAACATGTAATAAACTACCATGAGAGAATAAAGGAGAGGGGAACAATTCCTTAACCAAATGGAATCGAAGTTGAATGGGTTTTTTTATTTCTTGACATTCCAACAATTATATTTACAAGAACCTTATTGATATGAGGAGGCGAACACAAAGGTCATGGAAAGATGATAAGCCAATTCTCAATCTATGTGTGACCTATGAGTTACCTCCTCCATTACTGGATTTCACAATCTCACCTTTGCTTGATCTACCCATATCCCATGTTTACGTGCAACATGCACAATAACCAGTTTTCATGATATGGCCCGAGCCAATGTTTTCTTTGTTATTGTCGATGATCCACCATCCCATACCATAATATTTATCTTTGACAAGTGCATGGAAAGAATTGATTGGTAATAACTCAAGCCATTACCCAAAAGACTTGGGTTGCATGAAAATCCCTAATTTAGATGTGCTTGTCAAGTTCAGGCTGCATTAGAGTTGCACGATACTTGTTGTAGCTTCATGTGGGTTGCTTATGACTGAGCTGATTGGTCTTGATGCTCGTGAAATATGGGACTACTGAATTGGCATTGATGGTGTTTGTTCTAAACTAGTGCTTCCCAAATCTTGATAAGTATGTCCACTGGGTACTACAAAAAGGTTTTTTCCACCCTGACCAGAAATGCTCTCCTCATTATTCCCTCCCTGTTCCTTTTTCAGATTCACTGTAGTTTTCTGGATTGAATATGCATGAACAGAGGATGCACTAACATGGGTTCTTTCCTGAGCACATATATTAAGATCAACTAAGTGAACTCCATTCACTTCATCTTGAAGCAAGCCATTTGCAACAGGACAATCAAGTCTATCAATAAAATATTACTAAACTATGATTAGCATGAATGATTATACAATATCCATGTCCTTAAAAAGGAAAGAATTGGTTATTAGATGGTCACCTGGTTGAGATTTTTGCTCTGGAGAGTTTTGCAAGACACTTGCTGTCTGTGCAAGGTGAGGAGAAAGAGTTGCACTATCACATTGCTTTTGGGTAGAAACCATGTCATTCAGAGGACTGTATTGCTCATGTAAAACTGTGGTCCCTATATTATTAGCTTTGACCAGTCCAGCAGGCATTATCTTTTCATGAATCCTTCCATTAGAGGCACTACCTACTGATAAACTTGGAAGGCCACTCAACAAGGTACTACTGGGAACCTGATCAGTGGGAGTTGATGATGCAAGAAGAATTTGTTGCCATTGTTCCGGCTGTGGATGGCGATTATTGAGAGATGGTTGAGAGTAATTTAAACCCTAAATCTGCAGGTGCTGCTGGTGAACAACAACATGCTGAGTTGATTGAGATTATAATTGGGATTGTTGTACTGCTTGTTGATGCAAGAAATGGTCTTGTTGGAAAATCAGCTACTGGTGAATCTGCAGTAAATAATATTGTTGTGGATTGAAATGAGCTTGGGTATAATATTGTTGATTCTTTAAGCACATCACCTGACCAAATGCTATTGAACTAGCTGATTGGGTTTTCTACTGCTGCGAAGGTTTATTGCCTGATAATATTCGAGCCCTGTGATTAGGGGGTGACCTTTTACCTGATGTTGGAGCTATTGATCTCTGTGGTAATGAGACAGTTCATTTACTCCCAATCACAGTCTTTGAGGTTGGAATTCCTATTTTCTTTGACTTAGACATTGATGCAGAGCTAGAATTAACATGTTGGTTACGTGACTGTTGCCCATAATTCTTTGTGCTTGTAGTAAACACAGCTTGAGGTATGGCACCACTAGGTAAATTAGACAACAAATATGAGCTAACTTGCTGATGATGTACTTGATGTGAAGAATTTATTATAGCTCCAGCCATAATATCTTGATGAGACGTACCAGCTGAAGTAGGAACAGTTGAAGACAACTTCCATTATGGAGGATGTTGATCCTATTGCTTCTGAGACTGCCCACTTATACTGGCCTCTTGTAATTTTCTAAGTTTGGAAGCCCTTGTGACTTGATCACCATAATTTGATAGTGGATACTGAGCTTTTACCCGAGTCACTGCTTATTTTGTACTCTGATTGCACTGCTGTCCCTTCAGGATTATTTCCAGATTTGGATTGGATGCATTAGGTTTCATAGAAATATGCATTTGTTGCTTCTTGACATTATGCTTTTCTCCAAAAGTAGTCATCATGGTAAAATCCTGAGAATGTCCTAGTGAGTTTGTGCCTAGTAGCGTTGCAGGATTCACATTATTACTTGAGTTGATTGGTGAACCTTGACTATAGAGATTCTTCTAACCTAGTGGAATTTTTCTATCTGCAGTCAAGGCAGTGTCTATTCCATTATTATACCCAGCCCAACATTTAACTTGACTTGTTTGTGATGGTGAGAAGAGATGGTGCTGCTGTGAACTTGAAGGTGTTTGTTGCTGCGGAGATGAGAAGTTGAATTACTGCTAAAACTTCTGGGAAGAGGATCCCGTGTTGCTCTGATTTTGTTGACCCTGTTGTTGAGGATGGGTAGGTTGATGCAAAAACTGTGCTGCATAGAAGGAGCCATTGCAAACCTAAGGGTTCCCGAGATGATTATGTGTTCCAGTGTTTGTTGCTCCAAAATGCACAGGTGGAACAGGGAAATGGAATCCACTTTGCTGGAACATAGCAAGTATTGAGCTTGTGCATTGGCTATGCTTGCAAAGCTTCTATTAGCTGCTCCAGTTCAACCTGTTAAATTTGTAGAAGCTCCTGTGTGCAAAGGAATCCCTGTTCCATAATTTTTACAATTAACCAAATGAGTAGCATTACCTATGTTGACAGCTATAGCATTGGTCGAGGTTCCAGATTCCGTAATGGGAAACCCAAAATTTGGAAGATTATGCTATACACATATGATTCAGAATAAAAATTGGGTTGATTTCAAAAGAAATATTAACGTCCATTCAAGTGATAAATGGAAAAGTGAATCCTACATTGAAGATTCAATACCTGAATGGTGACTGAAGATGTTGGATGTGCTTCTTGTTGTTGTGCAGAATTCTTCCTACGAACATCCATGTAGGAAGATGTAGCTTTTTCTTCCATATTATGACCACTTATTGCAACCAGTGCAGCCATAGCTATATTCCTATCATCAAAGGATGACCCCATTATGTTTGAATTTCAAGCCGATAAGGAGTCGAATCTTGGTAATGGGCTTCCCAAAATTGTTTTTGTTGCAAAAGCTAAATGAATATTCAAATTGTATGGTTTCCCTCCATACGAAGCAGTTGAGTTTTCATAACTCGTGGCCCAGAAGGGATTACGATCCATTTGCTATTGATAATATATGAAGTGAGCTATATATGCATGAGTTGCAGATCGTTTAAACATTTTCCACTGCTGCAAAATGAAGGCAGGCCACAACAAAATTAAAATCTCAGTCAGCTTCATCAAAATAAGGATGCTTCAAAAGTACTTATACATTCCCCAATCCAGCTAACATTAATGATAGTTGCATTCCTTACTTATCAAGGTTAGAATTCCTAAATTGCATTCCAAAAAATTGTCGCTTACACAGTGCAATCATTACCAAAAATTGACTAGTGCACACTGATAATCAACTTATTAGAAGGATTCACTATGCAATGCATAGTAGTCCTCAACTAAATGATCAATAGAAATCAAGTATCTACCTGTATGCCTTTTGTTAAGTTTCCTTCAACAGGCATCATTCCAGGTAGAGATGGAGTTCCAGAGCAAGTACCTGCTATCGGTCCAAAATACCTGCTGAAAAAATTCTTGCTTCAGCTCAGACAATAATTGCTTATTGCAAGCAACGATAAAGCTATAGTATCATAATAACACTGTAGACATTATCAGCCAACTAAAGCATATAGTTTAGCTTCCAAACAAGAGATGCTCATACCTAAGGGAAGATAAGGATCCAGACCACCTTGTGACAGCCATGGACATGGGTGAAGGTCCAACAGCTCCACTGCCAAAGATACTGACAGCACATGAAGCTGAACCTATGGGAGATAGAACATCTGATGGAACCCAACAGTTAGAACTATGATAATATATATCAGAATGAAAATACGACCATGCCCAATGAAAAAAAAATTTAGATGGATTTTCAAGCAAGAAAAATACAAAATTAATAAACTGATTTTTTAGATTAATCTCTCGTCACTAACCAGGTTTATCTAGTTTCTATATTCTTGAATCAGTCCTAGTGATTCTCCCTGGATTTTGTAGCAATTGTTTGCTTGGACCATTCTCACTTCCTCCCATACTGTCTACGTGATTGTTTTCCTCAATTTTTTCCTCCTTTATATGTTGTTCAATGAGACTTTCCTCTCCAAGGTCTCCGTTACAAGAGCTCTTCACTATTTCTTTGCACTCAACACCATCTTCCCTTTTCTCGTGTTCTCTTATTTTATCTATTGATATAAAATTGCCTTCGAATAAACTGTTGACTCCCATCTATTACCATCACAGAGAAACATTTACACAAATAATTCAGTAATGACTATGCATTCTTAGTTAAATAGTCTGCAATAAACATGAATCCAAAAATATAGTTCATCCTTGTTGGACATTCTATGCCATATTTCTAAAGTCTACTGCACAATGTAGGGTGCAAAAAGTGAAGCACTCTTACAGTTCCTTCTTCTAGCAATTCATCACTAGTTCTGTCTACCACAACGACAATATTGTCATTCTTTGAACTGCTAGCTTCTTTCTCTAGAGGTACCTGAACACAAAACCATCTTATATTTATTGAGATCACCTCTCCTAACTATCAGGAAACTAGAAAACTAAAAGTTGATTAAAATGATGAAAACATACCATCAGGTCTATCTCCATTTTTTCTAAAGAAGCATTCTTAGCATCCAAGGTTGGAGAGTGAAAGCCAACACTGAAAGGTATTGTTGGACCTCTACTCTATCGCCACTAGTATGGTTATAAAGTTTAAGAATCCTACCCTATACACATATGGGTTGATAGAGGCTCTTTCTAACAATTTAGGTAGGATTTACAACATTCCTTTGAAGGATGATGTAGCTGGCTTAAAATATTTGGGATTCATTCTCATACCAAACAGGTATAAGAAATAATATTAGCAATGGTTGGTAGATAGAGTCAAACAAAGGGTAACACAATGGTGTGATAAAGGGATATCTCGTGGTGGTAGATCGGTCATCATAAAGTTAGTGATTAAATCTATACCAATATATCGGCATGTGTTGGCTTCTATACCTAAAGGAGTTCTAGGAAAACTAAAGAGAATTTGTGTAAACTATATCTGCAAAGGTAGTCTTGAATAAAAAGGATCTCAGTTCAACGTGGGAAGTGTTTTTACATTTAAATCAGATACAAGAAGAACAATCAAGATTTCAGATAAGACTGCTATCTTTGGAAAGAATATATATTCTCTTCAAGTTGGAGCCAAAGATGACATAAAGGGATCTTGCATGATCATTCTTTGGCTTCCCTTTCACTCCTGGATATGATGATATTAATGTATGTTTATATGTATATTTACAATGCAATACATGATGCATTGGATAAAGAACTACGGCATCACATATAACAAATTGAATGGATCATCAAATTCCATCAGGGCCCTATTCCAAGAGCTTGCTTAACAACTTCCTCTACTTCTCATCACTAGATGAAGCTTAATTTTACAATGACTAAGCACTACTGCATGTCATGGTATACAACCTAGGGCTTGACACTTCAATAGATCAAGATATACTAGTCCTACCCATGTGTATGGCACTCCATTCTGTCTACTAGTTGTGAGTAAGACAAACATAATAGGACAAAAATATTCCTCGACCATTTATATTTGGGATCAACAAATGAAATATGCAAGAAAACACCTACGTTAAACATACTTAGTATCAAGCAATTCAATTCCTAAAGAGTTCAAAAGAGTGTTTCTATTTATGTAAAATATGGTATTCCATAATGTATGTGTAAAAACAAAATCAATGAAAAAATTCTTACCCTTGCCTTGCTTCAATGTCTCTGTTGAAGTCAATGTTGGGCTCACAGTCCAACACTAAGGTTGGAACCTGAAGTTGACATGTTTTCATTAGAAGCAGTCAATTAGAATCATAAGTATATAGCAGCGTTAAAAGCCAAACTGGTTATGAATATTACATAGATCATTATTTGTCTTACCTTCTAAATACCGGCATGTACATGTTCTCCTTGCAAAATAAATGTGCGGTCCCTATTATCAGGGTGTAGATACCTATCAATATCAAGAGGTAATTGGATCACAGACAACAACCCATGATTTCCACATTGAGTAGGGAAGAGCAAGTTATCATGCTTTTCATGCAAACCTCTCAAATAATCTAGTGACACGCTATTTTCTTCTACTCTTTTTCGCAAATGCAAACATCTATGGCATGTGTCTAAACTGGCCCTCAAGTAAATAAATCCATCAAGAACAAGCCTAGGTAAAACAGAAACAACTGGATCAAACCATGAATCAAATATGCTAAGCTCCATTTCATTCATCCATTTTGCCTCATGTACAACTCTCACAAACACCTGGTATATTCAAGACCAGTAAATTTGTTTCTAATTTCTTTTTTCTAGTGCTAAAATGTCAGCAACTGCACTAAAAGAAGACACTAGAACACAAAGTAGAGTGCAAAAACAAAGAATGCAGTTAGACTGGCTCTTAACAGGGTAGACACTACAAAATCAATTTGCTTATACATTTCATCGTCTATATTGGACAGTAATAAAAATTAGACCTGAACAAAGTATACAATGAAAACTAAGAGTCTCAAGTTACTACACTGTCATAAATGCATGAAATCCTATTGACCTTTCTACCAAAATGAACTTCAAAACATACCATCCAATTGTGAAAATCAATCCAATTCTGAAGACAAATATTTGCTCTTAAGCTTTAATAAGGTCATTAAACTCAATTTTACACTCTATGGAACTCTAATTAATTAAATTTATGAAGTTTGATTGAAAAAGTTGGATACTTTATACTAGACTTTAGAAAATTTAATTATAAAAAATAAACAGAGTAGAGATAAAATACTGAACTTATAGAGTTGATTCTATTCAAGATGAGAAACCCAAAAAAAACTCTACAATTCCCAAAATGGATTCTAAATACTCATTGTGACAATTAAGGAATTTGGAAAAATCAACAAGTGAAAGAAAGTTAAGGGAAAATCCAAAGGGAAACTAAGGTTAGCATGATATTGGATAAGATCCAATATAATGCTCATCATGATGGTTTTCAATTGAAATCAATCTCTTATCAAAATTCTCAATGGCGATAAAGAAATAATACGTAGCATTTGGCAAGTTAATTTAATGTCACATTTTCTGCAATGTGTAAGTTCTCACATATTGAATTACGATTACAGATGCTCACAATGACCACCGAGACAACCAAACTTGAATTGGCTAAATCACTATTTTAAATCCAGCATTGTAACTATGAACAAGGGAGATCATCTTCGATTGGAAATGTCAAGCAATCAAGTTTTGAAGACTCTAATGGAGCAGCCCTCTCTAGTAAGAAGTCAACATGTCACATGAATCCAAATCATCATTAAGTGAAAAAAGTCACTAAAGGACAAATTAGTGGAATTCCAAAGGTCACCTCAGGGTGAATTAAATCAATTTTGTAATAAATTTATTCAAATAATTCCAAAATGTAATTGCTACATAATGTTTCCAATGGCATGGTATTGACTCAAGAAGTTGAGTTGATGTAGAGTTTGTGAAACCCTTTTCTGCAGCAGACAATGAGCTATTACAACTACTAAATTGAAGTGACAGGTTGGAGCCTGTTGATTTGAGTTGGTATTCAAGATGATTGGTGTCCTCATTCCTTGGTAATGTTGGTGCCTACATTTTGCAAGTTGGTGCTTATACAAGAGTTTGGTGTCCCTATCATATTGGTGTCTGATCTATGAGTGGGTGGCCACATCATTTTGGAGATTGGTGTCTCCTACAAACTATTTGTATCTTATATTTTATCAATTACTAAATATGTTTTCATATGAATATTCTATGTACAATATTCTTATGTTGATGACTGATTTTGACCAATATCGACAATAAAGTGAAAAACAATAAATTTTTTTAAAAGTGTATGATATTGATTCACCCCCCCTCTCGGTATCATTGGGGGTTCCAACAATTGGTATCAGGGTTGGTTCCTTCAATTACAGGTTAATCCCTGGAAGGAATATCCTCACAAATGGATAGGCAAGAGGGACTATATACAAACATACCACCTCTATTCAATGGGGCTTAGTATGCTTTTTGGAGTATAATGATGAAGTCTTACTTATTGTCTCTTGGTTTTGACATATGGAAATCTATTGTATATGCTTATACACAACTCACCACTCCACCTACAAATGCAAAATGCAAAAATCTATGTAAAAATAATCAAAATGAAAAGAATGTTATTTTGTGTGGTTTGACAGACTCAGTTTCACCAAAGTCATGCATTGAAAATCAACCAAATATATATGTGGGATAAAATACAAAATATTTATGAAGGAGATGACACTGTGAAAAGATCGAAACTTGAAATTTGTAGATGAAAGTTTGGAGGTCTTAAAATGGAAGATGATGAAAAAATAGCAGAATACTTCCTTAGAGTTGATGATACTATCAACTCTCTCAAAGGATTGGGAGAAAAAATTAAAGAACCAATCATAGTTCAAAAGGTGTTGAGAACTCTACATAGAAGATTTAATGCCAAAGTATTAGTATTGGAATATAGGAAGGATATTGATATTGTCAACATGGATGAGTTGCATGGGATACTAACTGCTTATGAAATGAGAATTGATGTGGATCATTCACCCAAGAAGGAGGCAACTTTAAAAGATTCCAAGAAGACACAAAAGGACAAGCCTATTTCAAGGTCCAGTTCGAGTGATGATTCAGATGTTGAAGAATCAAACTTTGTAAAGAAGCTAACAAGAGGGTATGTAAAACATAAAGGTAATATTCCTTTCAAATGCTTTAATTGTGGAAAGATAGGTCTTTTTGTTGCTAAATGTCCTTTTTCTTTGGTGGAGTCACCAACTTTGGTTGGGAATGATTCCTACCTAGGAGAAGTTGGTTGCTAGTATTTTCTTGTGGTTTCCCTGGCTAAGGTTTGGAGAGTTTGAATTGTACCAGATTTGTCATAAATTTGTGGTATGCATTTGTAATTCATTATATATATATATATATATATATATATATGAAGTTTCCATCTGTCCAAATTTTGTGTAATTGTAGATTTGACTTTCAGTTTATGTTATCTTCATGATTGAGTAGACTTCAACACTATTTAGGTGTGCTGATTTGACATAACATGAAGCTGAATTGGATAAGTAATTTAACACATATTTGGAAGATAAAGGAGCAATTTTACTGCTGCAATAGTATGATGTAATTAAAATATTAGCTACTGTAATTTAATATTTCAGTTTCAGACCTAAGGCTGAAAGTTCACAAGAAATAGATTTGGGAAACCTTGAGTAAATGAAGTGAAATTTCAGAAATTACATTAAAAGCCAAATTTCAAAAATCTAAACAGTCACTACCAGCACTCACACTAGCTTGTCCAACCCACCATCGAACATATTACTACATGGGGGACCCTTCATAACCAAGCTACAATTTAGGCAAGGAGACCCCAACCAAGATACAACTCTCGTAAGGGCCATGCTCAATTACATCTGCTCATCAAGGAATCCCAATGTCATACCTCCTAATGTGAAGATTCGAATAGTATAACAACTCACAATGATCAAGACTCAACACAAGGTAGTAGTATATTTTGAAAAAATCCCTCCCAAATGTCACAATCACAATGATCAACTTCATCTTTGCAAACAAGGCAAATACAACACGCAGATGGCATAGCAGCCATAGCATTCTAGTCTAGCAACAAAGAAAAATGATAAATATGAGAGAAAGACAGTGAAAGAACAATGGAAGAAGAAAGTTCCCAAAGGATAAAGATTGGAATATATATGTGGTTGTGCATGGAAAGGTATCTGATAGCATATTCTAAATATAATTTGTGATCTAACCACCTTACAAATATCAAGAAGTTCACGAGTTGACAAGTGTTCTGGTTCTTTTTCTCACTTTTTTACCCCTTCTGCATCTTGTCATATCATAGGCCCTGCTTTCCCTTAGAAAGCCATTCCAAGATGTGTTTTTACATCACTAAGACTTTACATGCTTACATCACAATGATGTCCTCATTTTCATGTTCAAACTTAGTAGATATCAAAATTCCTAAGAATGTAATTATTCTCAAGTGGCACCTTGGCCTTGGGCTTCACACTAAGAATCTACACAAGTACAACATATGTACACAGGATTTTTACAAAGCCCACATGGTTTGACTTCTATGCAAAATTTCCACTTATGTACAATATCTACATGCCAGATTATATATAGCATGTATTACAAAGGGACAATTATCTGTAACACCTCAATTTCAACAATATCATTTCTAGAAAGGCATCATCGCCCAATTCACAATCCCAAAGGTTTGTCCAATCATGTCATGTCCAAATATCTCCATGGGTACTTCTAGAGAAACATCAATGAGATATTGTATATTTCTTACTATGATCACATAATTTTTCATCATTTTAGATGATGTTGCAGTCTCCAAGGGATGTTTAAAAGTAACCTTCTTTCTAAAAATGGAATATTGTTGTGTATCACCAATGGGTGTTCATTAACCAACTATGCTCCTCACACTATAACCTTAATTGCGACTAAAGTTCTCTTCATTCTTCATCCTTGGTTGCCTCATTGAGGACATCTTGTTACATTGTTGTTGTGTTCCTTAAAACTTCAATGTACTATGGGTATGATGAGTATCATTTCACAAATGGCATCCAGCATCTTTTGCATTGCAACTAGACCATCAGAAACAACATTCTTCAATTTGGAACATTTGTGCTGGTATAAAGCTCTAAAATATACAAAACAAACTTTGTCCAGTCTAGAATTGTAAGGAATTCAACTATATTCTCAACTATTTCACTTCATCAGTCACCCCTGCCATTGTCCTGGTTGGAATTGGTGCCATTTCTTAATCAATAACTGATCTTCAAGCTTCATCAGCAACAAAGAAACCTATTGATACCCACAGATAGGATGCATAGTCACTCTATTTTACACCTCTGTGAGTAAACCCTGCAAAATGATTTTAATTACATGTGTCCTAACATTTCATTGGATGGATCCATTTTAGTCAACAAAATATGCATTCTTCCATCAAAATCCTTAACAAGGTCTCTAAGTAACTATCAAATAGCCTCCAAATCTCTCACACCAATAAGGGATGCCTAAACTGTTAAATTTTGAGCATTAATTCGCAATACTCTAGGATCTTTACTGAGAGAATAACATCTAGAGTATATCAATGCATAACAATCACAATAATCATGACAATCATCACAAGAATCAAAAGCATGAGAGACAAGAGACACAGAGTTTCCGTGGGGAAAACCCTAAGGTGAAAAACCCCACAAATTCCTCAGAGATAGAGAGAGCAATGGCTCAACCAAAGTACAACCGAAATACACTGAGATAGTCTCCTAGTAGTAGATGATCCTCCTCCTCACTAGTGCACCACTTTCTGAGTGAGAGAAGTGTGAGTTTCCGAGTGATCCAAATAGAGATCTCCCGATCTCTATTTATACTTAACCTGTTTTCCCAGTTACACTATGGGGCCAACTTGTCTATCTAGATACATCCACAATATAATATATATTTCAGGGCCGACCCCAGACATGGTGGTCTAATAACCCATCGGCAAATACACACACTTGCGACACTTGTCAATCCACATGACGACACTTCCTTATAGAGGAATAACACATCTCTAATAAGGGTGCAATAAATATATATGAAATACATAGATGAAATACATTCCGAAGTTACATATACATCAACACTTCCTCTTAACTAGGAAGGTATTTCTCGACACAGATCTGTTAGACAAGTCTTCTTCTCAGGATCATCATCATCGATGCATCATCATCATCATCGTCACTGCTGCTGCTATCTCAACCAATCTCTGACTCTACTCATCATAGGAAGTTCTACAGAGCTAGTCATTTTTCATACTGGATGTAGGCCCACCACCTATAGGTCTTCCTCATCACTAGCCATACTATGGAATCCTCAGGACTTATTACATGCGTAAAAAAACATCGGAAGAGCATCCCAGGATGTTACAAGCACACAAATCTACCTATAGGATCTCCCAGGGCCATATTATATGTGACCTCACCACAAAACCTCGCAAGAGCATCCCAGGCTGTTATGAGCACACAACTCTACCTATAGGATCTCCCAGGGACAGATTATATGTGGTCACCACAAAACCTCGCAAGAGCATCCCAGGCTGTTACGAGCACACAGCTCTACCTATAGGATCTCCTAGGGACAAATTATATGTGGTCATGGAAAAACCTCGCAAGAGCATCCCAGGACTTATTACGGGCACACAGCCCAACCTATCGGATCTACTAGGGACATATTATATGCCATATGACAAAACCTCAAAAGAGCATCTGCCAGATATCCCAGGGCCAGATTATATGCCATAGGAAAAACCTCAAAAGACTATCTCCAAATCTTCCAGGGCCAAATTATATGTCCTCCCAGAGCAAAACTTCGAAAGAGCATTTTCCATATATCCCAGGGCCAAATTATATGCCATAGGCAAAACCTCGAAAGACTATCTACAAATCTCCTAGGGCAAAATTATATGCTCATCTGCACAACCTGATCCACGACCATAGAGTATCAACCTGATACTCACCATACATCATCCTGATGTATACATGATCATCCTGATCATCATCACTGCAACATCCCGCTGCAAAACATCTAGGGCAACATCCTTAAGCTCGTCATCCACGATCATCCTAATCATATCATGCATCTACCTGATGCATACCAAGTATCTACCTGATACATATCATCATACATGATCCACCTGATCATACAATGTATCCACCTGATACAAATACAAATACATGATCAACCTGATCATACATGATACATATCAACATACATGATCTAACTGATCATACAATGTATCCACCTCATACATATACAGATACATGGTCCAAGCATCCAACATGATGCATATACAAAATACATACAAATGATCCAACCGATCATATCCAGCATCCAACATGATGCGTACATACATATACATATAAATGATCCAACTGATCATATCCAACATCCAACATGATGCTTACATACGTATACATATAAATGATCCAACTGATCATATCCAGCATCCTCCTGATACATATATACATATACATATAAATGATCCAACTGATCATATCCAGCATCCTCCTGATGCATATATAGAGCAGTAACTGGAGCATCGTCTTGATGCTCATCATCTAGCGCTTACATCCACAACCATGTGAAGGATCCTCCTTCCAACATGCTTGGAATGGTCTCTGCAAATGTGTCCATCACTTCTTCCTCAAAGTGTCATCAATTTGAAGAACACCAAGCCTCTCTCTGAAGTACTTGAACTTCACTCTGGCTAGTGGTTTCATCAACACATTTTGCAAGTTGCTCGTGTTTCGACCTGTCATGAAACACTGGGTTCTCGGACAGCTTCACACAACTCTGGTTATCACAAAAGATACCAGTAGCATCCAACAGGAGATCAAATAACTCAAATAGTAGCTTCCGTAGCCATACTGCCTCACAACTAGCTGAACAGGCTGCAACATACTCTGCCTCAGCTGTACTCAGTGCTACTTAGGATTGCTTCCTGCTAAACCAAGAGATCACACCTGATCCCATACTGAAGTAGCACCCAGATGTGCTCTTCCTATCTGCAGCACTGCCAGCTCAATCTGAATCAAGATAACCCTGCAGGTTAAACTTTTGATTTGCTTCATACTTGACCCATAATCCATTGTACCCTTCAGGTACCTCAGAACATGCTTTACAGCAACTAGGTGAGCAGTCCTCGGATCTATCAGGAACTGACTCAATGTGTTCATAGCAAAGAAAATATCTGGTCTCGTGTTCATCAGGTACATCAAGGACCCAATCATCTGACAATACATAGAGACATCGATAGGCTCAGATGAAGCATCACATAGAAGCTTCAGATTTGATGCCATAGGTGTGGCCATGGCCTTGCAATGCATCATCCCGAATCTCTTCAGGATATCTACTGTGTACTTCCATTGACCAAGGAAGATCCCACCTACACTCTGCCACAGCTCCATACCTAGGAAATAATGCATCATTCCCAAATCTTTCATATCGAACTCGGCAGCAAGCTTCCTCTTAGTATCTGCAATCAATCTGTCATCTGCTGTTACAAACAAGTCATCCACATATAGGAGTAGAATCACAGGATTCCCTTCCTCAACCTTTTAATAGAGGTTGGAATCCGCTTTACTCTTGGTAAAGCCCAAACTAGATAGGAAACTATCCATCCTACCATACCAGGTTCTAGGAGCTTGCTTCAATCCATACAAGGCTTTCTTCAATCTGCACACATATGACTCCCTATCATGTATTTCAAAACCGAGTGGCTGCTCCACACATACTTCCTCTTCAACTACACCATTCAAGAAAGCAGTCTTGACATCCATCTGGTGTATTTTCCATTTCATTGCTGCAGCTAGGGAAAGTACTATTTTGATGGAAGTATACTTGGCTATAGGTGCAAAAGTTTCTTCATAATCTATTCCCTCTTTCTGAGAGAAGCCACAAGCTATGAATCTTGCCTTGTATTTCTCTACACTGCCATCTGCAGCATGCATGATTTTGTAGATCCATTTGGAAGTCACAACAGACTTCTCTTTAGGTCTTGGTACAACATCCCAAATATCATTCTTCATTATTGATTGGTTCTCCTCAACCATGGCATCCCTCCATTCTTTCTTTTCCGCTACTTCTTCATAACTGGAAGGTTCGTTATTCATGATGTCACAGAGTAAAGCAACACAGCTGGTATGTGATCTAGTTCTCTTCTTTGCTCCGTGTTCTTCTATTGGAATGCCAAATATTTCTAAATCTTGAATGAGATCTCTAGCCCATGCAGGTTTCCTCTTGTGAAAGTTATCCTTACGGGGTGGATCTATAGGTTCTTGTGGATCTTCAAACTCACGAACAACTTCTAGAACTGCTTCAGTCATGGTAGTGTCTTGAAATCTAGTTTCCCTAGGTTCTTCATAAAGTTCGATAGGTGCCTTCCTTGATTTGATGAATGCTGAGTTTTCATCAAATGTTACATCCCTGCTGACATCAATCTTCTTGAACCCTAGAAAGTATATTCTGTAAGGCTTCGAGCTTTCACTGTAACCCACAAAGATACCCTTCTTTCTTGAAGGATCTAGTTTGGTCCTCTTTTCCTTTGGGACATGAGTGTATATTGGATAGCCAAATATTCTGAGATGGTTGACTTCAGGTTTCTTACCAAAAAAGACCTCTTCTAGTGTCTTGTTGTCCAATATCTTGTGGGGTGTTATGTTCTGCACATATACAGTTGTTCTAGATGCTTCTGCCCATAGATGCATAGGTAGATCCTGGTCATGCAGCATTGCCCTTGCTGCTTCCATGATTTTTCTATTCTTTCTTTCAGCGACTCCATTTTGTTGTGGATTGTAAGAAGCAGTTAACTCCCTCTTAATCCCTAAATCACTACAAAGCTTCTTGAAGTCACCTGAGGTGAATTCTCCACCATTGTCGGATCTGAATGTTTTGATCTTCTTGTCAGTTTGATTCTCCATCAAGTTTTTGAATTCCTTGAACTTATCAAACACCTCATCTTTGTTCTTCAAGAAGTATACCCAAGTCTTCCTGGAGAAGTCATCAATAAATGAGACATAGTAAACATACCCACTCAGAGAATTGGATGAAATAGGACCACATACATCTGAGTGGATGATTTCTAGTATATCTTTTGCCTTGCTTTCACTGCTTGGGAAAGCCTTCCTAATGTTCTTACCTTTTGCACATCCTTTGAAAACACCTTCATGTTTGGTCTTGATTTCAGGAAGACCCTGTACAACCTTGCTTGCAATTGGAAGTGCCCTATAATGCATATGAGCAAGTCTTCTATGCCAAAAATCACTTAGCTCCATGGATCCATGTAACATGGCATGTTCAGGTTGACCCTTCAATTTATACAAACCTCCCTCTTGCTCTCCAATCACTACTGCATCATCGATTGTTTTACCCTTTGGCCACATTAGGACTTGGCCATCTACAAATGCAGCCCTCATGCCTTTTGCATCTAATGCAGAGATGGAGAGAAGATTCTTCTTGAGCCCAGGTACATAAAGGACTTCTTTTATCTTCAAATATTTTCCAGAATCTAGGTTATAGGAGGCTTCACCACTTCCTTTGATTGGGTATTGAAAATCATCCCCAAGTTTCACCTTATGAGGTGATTCATGTTCAGATAGGTTTACAAAAGATTCCTTAAACCCAGTCATGTGTTTGGAAGCCCCACTGTCAATCAACCAGTCATTACAACCATGAGAGATAGTACCTGTGAGAGCAGAGATTAGAACATACTCTTCTTCACTTGATGAGCCATCATCATTATCATCACTTTCTGTCCTAGCCTTCTTCTTTGGAGGTTCATCATCCTCGGTAGCATGAGCATGGAACTTTCTTTTGCTGCCCTTCTTCTTCTTGCTGGAGTTGTTGTTATTATCCCTTTTGTTCTTGGGACAATTTGAGGCAAAGTGACCCTTCTCATTGCATGTGAAGCATCTTAGATCCTTCTTATTCTTTTGATAGGATCTCTTGTAGCGAGAGTGCTCCTTCTTGGGCTTGCTTCTTTTGGTGTGAGCTGCGAGAGCTTGATCTTCACCTCCCATCTTTTCCTCACGAGCTACAAGTCTAGGTTCTTCTTGAGAGCATTCCTCCCACAGTTTACTGAAAGAGATCAATTCTTTCTTGCACAGATTCCTTGAATAAAGGAGTCCCATGACCTAGGTAGTCCATTCAGAGTGGTCATAAAAACTTCACCATTGTCCACTAATTCATCCACAGCTTCAAGTTGCTCCTTGATCTGAGAGACCTTGGAGAAGTAAGATTGAAAGGTTTCTCCATTCAACATCTGGACCCCTTTCAATTGATTTCGCAGAGTCATCTTCCGATTTATGTTCTTCCCTTCAAATAGCTTGGTCAAAGAGTCAAACATCTCCTTGGGTGTCTTTAGAGAAGATACATGGGGTATGAGATGGTCTTTGATAGAATCAGCAAGGATTCTCTTTGCCTTGACCAAGTTCTTCTTATGCAATACCTTAGCCTCTTCATCCTCTGGGATAGGGATGTCTTCTTTTATATATGAGTCCAACTCATTCTCTTCCAAGATTAACCCAATCCTATACTTCCAAGCTCGAAATTTATCAGCCCCTTCAAGCTTATCCTCAAGCTTGGTGTCGTGAGACATCTTAAAGAGTACTTCAAATGAAAATAGAAAAGATTTAGGTCTTACCACTTGAAATGCTGAAAACTGGATCTGGTCCCGGATTAGGGTTTGTCAGAAAAAACCCTAAAAATTCAAAATCTGAATTTCAACTTTCTAAAAGGATAGAAAGATGCAACTTGATGAGCTGATCAACCTAGTGTATTCATAATTTGAGATCAGCAACGCGTTTCCCTTCAGATTTGTCTTTTTTTCCTCCAAGGTTCACTAGGGAGAGCCCTGAATTAGGATTTGAGTTTCTCGGAGATCTACCCAGCCAAAAATCTCGATCCAAAGCTCGAAACTTCTATTTTTGCAAGGAGCTTCCAGCTATGTCTTCAGATTCCATAAATTCCTATTTTTCGTGGAAACCCTAATTTTTAGGGCCAAATCTGAAAATGCTCAGAATTGAATTCTGATTGGACAGATAGATTCTCCTTGATGAGTAGATTCAATCTACTATATTGCTTTTCCAAAATCTGTGGAGAGAAACCCAATAAACAAGAAACTCAAGTTTTCGTCACTACACAATGTCTTCTTCTTAGGTTAGCTCTGATACCATGTTAAATTTTGAGCATTAATTCACAATACTCTAGGATCTTTACTGAGAGAATAACATGTACAGTATATCAATGCATAACAATCACAATAAGCATGACAAGCATCACAAGAATCAAAAGCATGAGAGACAAGAGACACAAAGTTTCCATGGGGAAAAACCTAAGGTGAAAAACCGCACAACTTCCTCAGAGATAGAGAGAGCAATGGCTCAACCAAAGTACAACCAAAATACACTGAGATAGTCTCCTAGTAGCAGATGATCCTCCTCCTCACTAGTGCACCACTTTCTGAGTGAGAGAAGTGTGAGTTTCCGAGTGATCCAAATAGAGATCTCTCGATCTCTATTTATACTTAACCTGTTTGCCCAGTTACACTATGGGGCCCGACTTGTCTATCTAGATACATCGACAATATAATATATATTTCATGGCCAACCCCACACATGGTGTTCTAATAACCCATCGGTAAGTACACACACTTGCGACACTTGTCAATCCACATGACGACACTTCCTTATAGAGGAATAACACATCTCTAATAAGGGTACAATAAATATATATGAAATACATAGATGAAATACATTCCGAAGTTACCTATACAACATAAACTTCTAGAACCTATCCAAAATTTCTTCAATTGAAGCCAAGAGGGTTTTGGCAATCTAGCATACCAATACCATGGGATTGCTACCAATCTAAAAGTTGAAAACATGAGCTTTAAAATTAATTTCATAAGTAATTTTTCTCAACCCAATCCAATTTTTTCGTATGGAAAAATGATTAGAATGGCCACAAATATGTGAAAAGTATTATTCAATTCTTTAGAGTGGTGAATTGCATGATTAGTAGAGGCCATGCTTGCTAGTTTGGTTGGAGATATTTAAAATCTTCCCCCTCTACTCCCAAAAGTAGTATTGTTCATGTTTAGGTTCTATAAATGAAACTCAGGAACCATTCTTCTAGGTTTCTGATCTCGTAAAAAGCTTTCGCTAAACTAACACTCCTTATTCCAGTACTAATTTCTGAACCAAGCCCGTTTTCATCCACAAATTTTTAGTTTAAAAAATTCGCAACCACATGATCCTCACCCAAAGCAAATTCTAATATAGAATACAAAGGAATTTTAAAAGAAATCAAAGTATTGATCACGTTATCTAACTTTACTGGTATTAAAGGTGTTATTAATCATGGAATTGATCTCTCTTGACTACAAGAACAAGAACATTTGTTTTCCTTCCTTGGTAATCATTCTTTTATAGCAAGGGCCTGGGGTTTCCAAACATCATATTCACCTAATGCTCCAAGTTGATTTCAGTGCACATTAACATCACAGTAAGATGATAATCCAACCCTCACCCTAATGTCACATTCAGTCAATTAAGGCTTTGCCGAATTCACTTCTCCCCAAAACCGAGTAGCCTTGCATCTCACCCAATCAGATGGATCTGTTTGCATACTCATTCCCACTTTCTTACTGATTTTGGGAGGAATCTGAGACTGCTATCTCCCATGTCTCCATTTTCAATGCCTGTTGCAAAGCATGTTTTGCAAAATTTCTAAGGATGGTTATTCCTTCTTCAATGTCATGGAGACTGTTAAATTTTCAGAATTTACTTCAATCTGATCTAGGACCTTAACTAAGAGAACAAAATGTACATCAAATCTACAACATATCAATCATTGACACAATAATGCAAGCACACAAGAGACACAAAGTTTACTTGGGGAAAACCATAAAGGTGAAAAACCCCACTAACTTCCTCAGAGATTGATAGAGCAATGATACAACTAGAATACAAGAGATAGTCTTCTCCTAGCAGCAGAGCCTCCACCTCCACAAGTGCGCCACTCTCCACGGTGTGAGTGAGAGAATAGAATGTGTAAAATGAGAGAGACACACTCTCTATTTATACACTAACTTGACTTGACCTTTACTCAACGAGGTCGGCCTCAACTTAACCACTTAACATAATGTTGACTAGGCCGACCCCCACTAGGGTGGTCTAATAACCCTTTGACCCACATGACTTATATAGGGCCGACCCCAACAAGGTGGTCTAATAACCCATCAAGTATAAGTTACGACATTTCCGTATAGAGGAATAATAACATATCTATAGGAATACAAAATACATATATGTGAAATACATTCTGAAGTTACATATACTTCAACACTCCCTCTTAACTAGGAAGGTATTTCTCGACACAAGTCTTCTAGCACAAGTCATCTTCTCTGGATCATCGTCACTGGATAATCGTCATCGAGTCATCATCATCGTCACTGCTGCTGCTATCTCAATCAATCTCTGAATCTACTCGTCATAGGAAGTTCTACAGAGCTAGTCCTTTTTCATATTGGATGTAGGCCCACCACCTGCTGGTCTTCGTCATCACTGGCCATACTGTGGAATTCTCAGGACTTATTACGTGCGTCACAAAACCTGGCTGCAGCATCCCAGGCTATTACGAGCACACAGCTCTACTTGTCGGATCTCCCAGGAGCACATTACATGTGACCCATCACAAAACCTGGCTGAAGCATCCCAGGCTTTTACGAGCACACAGCTCTACCTGTTGGATCTCCCAGGAGCACATTACATGTGATCTCACCACAAAACCTGGCTGAAGCATCCGAGGATGTTACGAGCACACAGCTCTACCTGTCGGATCTCCCAGGAGCACATTACATGTGGTCCACCACAAAACCTAGCTGAAGCATCTGAGGCCTCTTTCATCCTGTCCAGATCCCCTAGGAGAAAATTACATGTGGTCATGGAAAAACTTGGCTAAAACATCTGAGGCCTTTTTCATCCTCTCCAGGTCTCCCAGGAGCAAATTACATGCCATAGGACAAAACCTCACAAGAACATCTCAGGATGTTACAGGTACACAACTATGACTTGAAGATCTCCCAAGGCACAAATTACATGTCCTCCTAGATCAATGCCTTGAAAGAGCATCCCAGGCTATTATGGGTACGCAACTCCGACCTATAGGATCTCCCAGACATGCTCATCTACACAACCTGATCAACGGCCACAAAGTATCATCATGATACTCACCATACATCATCCTGATGTACACATGATCATCCTAATCATCATCACTGCAACATCCTGTTGCATGTCATCTGGAGAAGTTCGTCATCCGCGATCACCCTGATCATACAATGCATGCATCTGATGCACACCAAGTATCTACCTGATACATATCATCATACATAGTGTATCCACCTGATACATAGATACATGATTGACACAATGTATCCATCAATAGACATGATCTACCTGATCATACAATGTATTGACCTGATACATATACAGATACATGGTCCAAGCATCCAACATGATGCGTACATACATATAAATGATCCAACTGATCATATCCAACATCCAACATGATGCACACATACATATACATATAAATGATCCAACTGATCATATCCAGCATCCAACATGATGCACACATACATATAAATGATCCAACTGATCATACAAAGCAGAAACTAGAACATCAACCTAATGCTCATCATCCAACGCTTACATCCACAGCCATGTGAAGAATTCTCCTTCCAACATGCTTGGAATGGCTTCAGCAAATGTGTCCATCACTTCTTCCTCGAAGTGTCATCAATCTGAAGAACACCAAGCCTCTCCTTGAAGTACTCGAACTTCACCTTGGCTAGTGGCTTCATCAGCACATCTGCAATCTGCTCATCCATCGCAATGTATAGGAGCTTCATAGCTCCTCTCTGCACCATATCCCTGATATAGTGATATTTGATCTCTATGTGTTTTGACCTGTCATGAAACACTGGGTTCTCGGACAGCTTCACACAACTCTGGTTATCACAAAAGATACCAGTAGCATCCAACAAGAGATCAAATAACTCAGACAGTAGCTTCCGTAGCCATACTGCCTCACAACTAGCTGAACAGGCTGCAACATACTCTGCCTCAGCTGTACTCAGTGCTACGTAGGACTGCTTCCTACTGAACCAAGAGATCACACCTGATCCCATATTAAAGAAGCACCCATATGTTCTCTTCCTATCTACAGCATTGCCTACCCAATCTGAATCAACATAACCCTGCAGGTTAAACTTTTGATTCGCTTCATACTTGAGCGCATAATCCACTGTACCCTTCAGGTACCTCAGAACATGCTTTACAGCAACCAGGTGAACACTCCTCGGATCCATTAGGAACTGGCTCAATGTGTTCACCGCAAAGCAAATATCTGGTCTCATGTTCGTCAGGTACATCAAGGACCCAATCATTTGACGATGCATAGAGACATCAACCGGCTTAGATGAAGCATCACAAAGAAGCTTCAAATTCGATGCCATAGGTGTGGCCATGGCCTTGCAATCCATCATGCCGAACCTCTTCAGGATCTCTACTGCATACTTCCCTTGTCCAAGGAAGATTCCATCTGCACTTTGCCACACCTCCATGCCAAAAACAAATAGTGCATCATCCCCAAGCTCTTCATCTCGAACTCGGGAGAAAGCTTCCGCTGCGTGTTGGCAATCAATCTATCTTCACCTGTAACAAATAGGCTATCCGCATACAAAAGAAGTATCACTGTATTGCCTTCCTCAACCATGTAGAAAAGGTTGGAATCTGCTTTATTCTTGGTAAAGCCCAAACTGGATAGAAAGCTGTCTATCCTACCATACCAAGTTCTGCACACATATATGACTACACCATGGTATCTTGAAATTCATCTGGTGTATCTTCTATTTCATCACATTTATATTTATCTATGCTGCCATCTGTAGCATGCTTGATCTGATAGTTCCATTTGGAAGTCACAACAGACTTCCCTTCAGCTCTTGTGACCGCATCCCAAACATCGTTCTTCATGATCGACGGATCATGGCATTCTTCCCGTATCTTGGCAACTTCAATATCTTCAATAGATAATTTTGTTGCTTTAACAAATGTTGTAGTCCTTCTTTTGTAGGTGATGGTATACGATCTTTCCAACACAACAAGTTAAATTGCATGATTAGAAAACATCTCATAGTTTTCAGAACAAATTCTTACACATAAGGAAATATGTCAGACAGTCATGCAATTATCTTAGTCAATGCTTCAATACAACATTTATCCATATTCCGTAACTTTCTAGATGCCTTCCAATCTCTACTAGAACATTGTTAAGAGTGTGCACAAATCCCAACATGTCATCAAAGAGGTTTCATTCTAGATAAGTATCAATGGAATGTTGTACAGTGCCATAGGCCACTTACCCATGCATATTAGTAGTATACTGTTCATCAATGCAACTATTCTAATATGCATAATACACAACCTAATTCTAGGAACATCATTATATACATTATTGAACAGTATTATTTAAACAATAAAATATGCAAGTAATGACAATTCAAATACTTATCTTTGTTTGTTTGTTGGGTTGACTCCCTCAGTCTTTGCTCCTTTTCTGCAACTCCATTCTTATGTGGATTGTGAGAAGTGGTCAACTCCCTCTGAATATTTGCATCCTTGCAGAAACTACTGAAGTGTGCTCCTTTTCTTTCTTGCAGGAACAACTAGAGTGTGCTCCCTCTTGATCTTTGCTTCCTGGATTACCTGTCCTTGAACTTACATCCATCCTTAATCACTATGCATGCTTATTAGTATCATCATTGTGTTATCCTTGAGGTCTCATACATAATCACACATTTATTAGTATAATCTTAATACTATCAAAACACAATAATCTTAAACATGTATATTCATGATCATTCACAGATAATAAACATTAGTATTCAAGGTTTCAGGGAAGTCTTCTTTTACTCATACATATTCTTATTTGATCATAGGACTCTTCTGGTTAGTTGAATCATCAATCAAGATAAGAGATATAATATGCATAAAACCCGTGATTATTCAAACCTATACCTTCATGATTCTTCTGGTTAGTCATATCATCAATTATGGTAAGAAACATAATATGCATACAACCATGATTATTCAAACCCATGATTTCATTAATAATCATTATCAACAACACAATAGTATAAGATCCTAACATAAGGTAGGATTCTAGCTTGATATAGGAAAAAAATACCTGGATTAGCATGCTATCTAGTTATGTCTAACATACCTGCATAATGTCTTCTGGTTCTCTTTAGTGACTTGTGCTAGTAACCTGCATGTCTCATAAGTTAACCATGACAATGGATGAATCTTGTCTTCATGTCACCATGAGCATATGTTCTTGAAGTAGAACATGATTTGACTTTCTTGGTGTACCTTTTGTGTTAGAAAACAACATAAACCTCATACAACATCACAATGCATTAGTACAATCATAAGTGTCAAAACCTTAATCAATGAATATCTTCTATAAGGTAATACGACAAGTCTAGTAATTAATCAAGATTGTACTGTAATGATATGAAGACAAACATATCATAAACTTAATCATGAACAGAATTCGAAACATACCTGTAAGCCATACCTGTCGAGATTGCTTGTAATCTTCTTATGGAAGGCCTTAGCCTCATCTCCCTCTAAAACAGGAACTTCTTCACTTATGCAGGTGACCAATCCATCCTCTTCTAGGATTAACCCAATCCACTTGATTTGCAGGAACTGGATCTGGAGCTGTAATAGGGTTTGTCAAAGAAACCCCAAAAATTCAAACTTTGAATTTCAAACTTCCGAAAGGATAGAAATATGCGCCTTGATGAGTTGATCAATCTGGTATATTCAGAATTTGAAAACTGCAAAGTTTCACTCCTCAATTTTTCCTTTGAAACTTCTGGATTCACTGGACGTGATCCTGAACTGGGGTTTGATGAAGCCCACTCTTCTTCCCAATCAAAAGGTTTGATCCAAATCTCTAAGCTTCTATTTTTCTGAGGAGCTTCCAACCATGGTCACAGATTTCCAAAATTCCAATTTTTGCAAAAGCCCTAATTTTCCATCTTTCCGATCAAAGTCCCGAACTGGGGTTTCATCAAGCCCGGCCTTCTTCCCAACCAAAAAATCTGATATTGGTCTCTAAATTTCGATTTTGATGAGTAGCATCTAGCCATGGTCTTCGATTACAAAAATTCCAACTTTCTCCAAAGCCCTAAATTCTGGAAGCCATGAATGAAGGTACTAAAAAAAAATTATGTTTTGACAGAACTATGTACCTGATTGTTTCTAGTGTAACTCCGAACGTTTTGATCCACAGGGTCTGAAAAATTTTCCTAAGATAGCCCGACCTGTTATCTTTCCATCCCGATAGGTCTGACCTCAATTGGATTCTTTGAGAGAGAGTTATGCCAAGTGTCGCTACCTGACCTGTTTAAGGAATAATACAGGAGAGCGAACTTGTACAGCGTGCCACGTGTCACTGGTTCAACTTCAGCCTCTGAAATTTTTTTTTGAGATAGTACAGTCTATGTGCTACCTATCAATCTTTACAAAATTTCATTTGGATCTTCCTAGCCCAATTTATGACCTTTTTCCCAAGGTCACCTGATTTTGACTCAGATCTGGAAGAGGCAGAAACCGTATATTGTACAAATCATAAATCACAAAGTACAACGAATTAGAGGTTTTCCTTTGGACACAAGGTACATGGGGATTTAAGCTTCGACCTGTAAAGGTTTTCGATCCGAAAAATTCGCCAAAACAGATTTATAGCGAAAGTGCTACGATGACGGGTTTTTGCTATATCAAGCCCTAGCATCGTAAGTGCAACAAGTGTCATACATGCCATATCATGCCTTCTTTCAGGCTAGCTCCGAACCCATGTTAAATTTTCAGAATTTACTTCAATCTGATCTAGGATATTAACTAAGAGAACAACATGTACATCAAATCTACAGCATATCAATCATCGACACAATAATGCAAGCACACAAGAGACACAGAGTTTACTTGGGGAAAACCATAAAGGTGAAAAACCCCAATAACTTCCTCAAAGATAGATAGAGAAATGATACAACCAGAATACAAGAGATAGTCTTCTCCTAGCAGCAGAGCCTCCTCCTCCACAAGTGTGTCACTCTCCACAGTGTAAGTGAGAGAATAGAATGTGTAAAATGAGAGAGACACACTCTCTATTTATACACTAACTTGACTTGACCTTTACTCAACTAGGTCGGCCTCAACTTAACCACTTAACATAATGTTGACTAGGCTGACCCCCACTAGGGTGGTCTAATAACCCTTTGACCCACATGGCCGACACCCAATAGGGTGGTCTAATAACCCTTTGACCCACATGACTTATACAGGGACGACCCCAACAAGGTGGTCTAATAACCCATCAAGTATAAGTTACGAAACTTCCGTATAGAGGAATAATAACATCTCTATAGGAATACAAAATACATATATGTGAAATACATTCTGAATTTACATATACATCAACAGAGACACCCTATGCGAACCCATTTAGAAAAGAATTACCATAGGGTTTCCCATAAAGGTTACTCAATTTACCAACACAAATTTTCTTCTGATTTTCTATTGTTAACTATTAACAGAGTAATATTCTCTATATTCCTCTCAGTCTTTCATTACAGGAAACCCTGGAATCTCATTCAGGCAGTAAAATAATATAATAACATAACACATCAATATCCTCAAAGAAGAACTAGAATTGGATAAATTGTATTCTTAAATGCAGCAAAGTTGGATCTCTAATAGGACACCAGGAAACCATTGTTCATAATTGCATGTTTGACACACTAAACATCCCATAATTTCGTTCTTTGTAATTATTTCAGGCTATCAATCTATGATTGTTCAATTCTAACTATCAACCAAACATTGCCAGTTATTTGTATATTTTGTTTCAAGGAAAACCTAGCTAGGAAACACAAGGGATGCTTCCCCACATTCATGGATGGCATCCCCAGTAAACCCATCAACATATAATAGTGTGCGTCACGCAGGGGTATTTGAACAGGGCACTTGATGGCATAAAACTAGCCAAATGCCAAATAACATTGGTGACAACCAGTTGAGCTAACCCCTTGGGCTACTATTGGTTATTGTTGGTTATTACTATATCATAATGAAAATAATTGATTACAAGCATCTATCTTAACACGTTGTAGGTTAAATAATCCCAAAACAAAACATGCCATAATGGAATGGTCGGTAAAATCATTAGGGAACCTACCAATAGAATAGTAAGTGAAATCGTCAGTAGAACCATCAATGGAGTCATCAGTAGAACCATGGGTGGAGTCATTTGCGTAGTTATTCAACAAGTTAAGCTGAGTGGGCTAGCTCAAGTGGTTCATAGCTATGAATAGCAAGTAAGAGGTCTTAGGATCAGGTCCCCGGGCTGGCTACCTTTGCGTATGTGGGAGTCACTTGATGTCCCTGCCAGGTCAGGGTACAATAGTCCATGTAGCTCACTTTACACTGGGTTCCATCCTCAGAATGAGGGGAAGTTCCCAGGGGTTTTGTGGGGATGTATTTTCCAAGGAAAATATGGTATAACATGTTAGTGGATTTAATCAACACAATGCTTTATTCAACACAAATTCCCATGAAAACTTAAAACTCGTACATAGTAAAAGATTGAGAGGATTCTTGAGTATTTATGATTCTAATCATTCCTAGATTTTCCATGATCAATCCAAAGGCATTCTTCATCATAGCATGAAAATTTCCCAAAAAGGAAGCAAAACAGGATATAGTATATCCTTTTACTCATGAAACATGCTCATAAAATCATTTATATTGAAAATGATTCAGTTAGGGTAGAAAATATGCTTTGTTCATATACGATTTTAATCCCAATTAACAACTCCAACAAACAGTCAGAATAGAATATGATTCATTCTCTAAAAAACAAAGAAACTAAAACAGAGAATACCCGAGTGAGCTTCTTTTGAAGCTCTATATTTTGAGCTCGGATATTTCTCTCCTCAATTCCAAACATGACTCTACACACAAACCATAATCGTCTCCCAAACCCTCAAAATCGGTCCATATTCCTAAACAATGCAACAAATCAGTCAGAAATGATATTGCATCCCAATTGTAGAATGTCCATTACTGAAATAGCAATTTGTGATTTCTCAAATTTTATAAGTATAGTAGCGCTAAATGGTAGCGAAAGAAAGGAACAAAGTTACAAAAAAATACTGACGAAATTTGGCTGTTATGTGAAGGTCTGAGACACACAGTCAAATATGACAAATAATGTTGGCTCTCTTCATCACCTCTAGCCCACATTTTCAATTGGCAATATTATAATTCAGTAATGCTTCAAACATCAAATGACTTGTAGCAAACAAGGATAGGCATTTAGAGTGGGATATTTACACAAAATAAATAGGTCATATTAAACTCAATTATCATTGTTAACGATGTGATATTAGGATTGATTGTTTCATGAATGATCACTCAAAATTAACACATAACCAATTGCTAGATAAATAATAAAATAGTAAAATATAAATATGCCATAGTTACTTGATGAGTCCAAATATAGCGAAGGAACTATGAGAAGCTCACTTACATGTGATGAGTCCAAATACAACAAAGGAACTATGAGAAGCTCACTTACATGTTGCAGGCATTGCCAACATATATAGATAAGATAATTTCATTAATGTACAACAAATGACATGCAACTAAGAGAAGTACATACAATGTAGTTACATAGTGGGAGTGCAAAAGAAACTCCTATAAACATGCTATAAAAAGCAGATAAAGATAAAGATCTAAGTATTTAGCTAAAAGAAGCTACAAGAAAAAGGTACAAAAGAAGATCAAGATCTAATTATCTAGCTAAAAGAAGCTATGAGAAAAGGTACAAGTGCTTGATAAATGCTAAAAAATGAACCTATGTGCAGTACAAAAGAGAGGATGTCAAGCCATGGTGGAGCTAGCTGTCGAGACCAAGTGAGGGGACCAAGAAGTAGCTTCTCATTGGAGCTATAAATCACTATGAATGGCCATATGCACTGTTGGATGATATCCTCTAGAGGGTATCCAGGGCTCTGCTACATGGGAGTGGCCCCCACCCTTTGCTCTCACTCCCAAAATGCTCCCAGTTTTGGGAGCACACTCCCAAGGTTCTCCCGAGGCACTCCCTACCTCTCCTATACAAAAATATCCTATAGTAGGTTGATCATTTGATGACAATGTTATGGTACCTCCCTTCATTGCCAAGCTCATATAAAAGTAGGTATGGTTGATCATTTGATGATAATGTTATAAGTTATACTTACAACTAATAGATGATTGATGTTATATGGTTTAATCCATGTTTTCTATAGCTAATTCAACACATTACATGTTTTTTAGATATAAATCCATCAAAATATATACTATATAAAAAATGCTCCCAGAACACTCCCAAAACGGGAGCTTTTGAAAATTTCAATTTTCGCTCTGCTCCCGCTCCCGCTTCTCGTTTCTAACAGCATCGATCCAAGGCCAAGGGTGGGCCTGACTGCATGATTGTAAGGTAAGCATAAGAATGAGGAGGTCCAACTCTCCTAACATCCAGTGGAAACAGATCAAGCTAGGAAGTTTGTTCTGGAAGACTAACATTATGTGATCTACTGAAATCAGTGATTTTAATTTTTTATCGATCCAAAACTAATAATGTTTGCAGCATTATAGAGAATTATATTTCGATAAAGTATGCCACTATATGAACTATACCTGGGATGAAAGGTTTTCTCCAAATTCCATCTCAAACCAAGATACCTACTCTTTCAATTCACTGCCATACAGTATTGATCAAAGTGACCACCAAAGGCCCATGGATTTGCAAATTTATTCCTAGTGTTTTCTTACAGTATGATGTTTGATACGTTAACCCTTATGATACACTTTACTGCCCTAAAGGGTAGAGTTCACCTTTCCATACCCATGTGAGGTGGCATGGAATAGGTTGCAAAGCCTTTGGGTGATTTTTTGTGTCAAGCCACCCGATGCTTTGTTTACAATAGAATAGATAAATCTGCATTACTGTCAACCTATCTCCATATCTTGTTGAATCTATTTAAGTTTCTTGAGAAATCCATTCAACAGAAGGCTATGTACATCATACTACCAAAAGTATGCTTTCAATGCCAAAAAACAACCCACGAGGATAAAGATTGCCAAAACCCTGTTTCCAAAAGCTAGAGCTATGTGTTCCGAGAACAAAGCTGCTGTAATGTCTATAAAACATAAAAAAGACAGAAGAAATGAATGATCTGTACAAGTAGATATAAGATTTGTAACTACCGAATCTCAATTCCATACCCCTATTTCTTCTCATACAATGCAGCTTTCTCAACCTCGAAGACTGTCCAACCACATTGTTTATAGAAAGTGATTAATATAGAATCTACACAAAAGTGCTAAAGATCATTCCTACTAAACACAACTTAAACCTTATACTGTTGGATCATTAGAAATATCAGTGTTTGCTTATAGATGTTGAGCAAAAGTCCCTTATACACATTCTCATGAAGAAAAAGAATGCAAGGGAATCAAATCATTGGTGGCGTTAGCTTATCTATAGCCACCCACATTTTCATTTGTAATAAAAATAGATGATCAAGAAATTCAAGGTAATTGAACATACCTATGGTCCAGGCACACACAACACAATTTGTCTTTAACATGAAATTCTATTTTTTTATTTGATCACATTCTAAACCCTAACAAGTCATCCTGGATGTCAAGCTTAGCCTATCCATAGCTATGAATAAGGTTTATAAGGTTAATCTGTGACCAAGCTTAACCTATCCATAGTTGTGACTAACTTAGGTTTATAATGTTTCATAACCTCTTCCGTTTTTTCAAAAGATAAAAAAACTTATGTGGCAGTATCCAGCAATATTTCATAAAAATCAGGCAATATTTCAATGTCTGAGACGAAAATGTACCTTATAAATAATATCTTCCTTGACTTCGCGCTGGATTCCACTAGCTAGTTTCTATGCTTTGATGTTCCATAACACTAAAAACACAAATGATATAAATGTAGAAGAGCGACTCTTTCAAATATCTCTTCCTATCTTCGATGTGCGTTTCTCTCCCTGGATCTCCAACAATGTTGGTTCGGTTTTGTGAGAAAGGAGTTATTATATCTGAACCACATATGTCCCTACAAACCCCGATTGTTGAATTGTCTTCTATTTCTGATTCTATAACACCCGCTCTGCTTGGTCATATATTGCTGGCTTTTTCACTTGGGTGAATTGTCTGCAAACTCCACAATCCCGTTCATGCATCTTACTTGGCCTCGACGTGATTTCCTTGCAAGCCCTCAAAACCCACACAAAACCCTCGCTTCGACGCACAAAACCCTGGCCTTGACATGATTTCCCTATAACTCAAATTGCCATTTCAGGGGATATTTGGCAGCCCACCCATATAAAATATACCCCAAAGTATTTGGGTATTGATGTATTAAATAAAAAAACCCTAATGCCCCTTAATATATAAGCAATATAATATTTGGGTTTTCATGTTTATTTAATACCCCCAATATGAACGAACATGATATTATATTGGCCCTCTAGTGAAGCCCCCATGGACTTTGATGGTTCATTTTATTTCCAGCGGAAGCACACAAGGAGAATTAAATGCACAGACGACTAGTGTCCACGAGCATCCCGTTGATGCACATGTGCAGTCATTCAGGAGGAAAGGAAGTGGAGTCTCACCCGAGATATCTAAGGGAACTTCAGTGGTTGAGAAGGAATCAAGCCTTCTGAATGCAGAAGCACAGAAGGCAGGGGAATGCAGGTCCAGTGAAGGATGATCAAATTGTGAAACAGTTGAACATGAGCGGTTTCAATTGTCAAATGATATATCAGGTCCTGTTTCGCAACTCAGTGATGTTGATGACCTTTTTCCCCATTGAAAGAAAAGTTTCAGATAAAATGGATTGGATGGGGTAGAAGGGATAAATGATGAAAGTTTTAAGAATGTTTTAGCAACAACCAACATTGAGGTGCCTGCATCAACATCTTCATGGCGCCAAAATGTTCGACTATTATCAAACTTAGTACATCTCTAAGACAAAGGAGCACTGCCAAATATGTGTCTGCCTCGGAGTGGAAGGGGTCTTTCCATTCAGCAGGACGTACCTCTTCGTCAGCCAAGTGGTCCCCATTCGCAGTAGCAGACTAACCAATATTAGTCCGTGAGATTGTTTTTTGTAACAGACTTTGTTTGAAAGTACAAACATAATTACATAATCTGTTGGGCTGTAACGAAATCTTTGTAACAACTTATTTTGTAAATCCTGTGAAGGCTATATATAATAGTAAAATGCAAAGGCCAAGGGTTGGCTATTTTTGTAAGAAGTATTTGTGAAAAACTTGCAATAATTAATTAATGCAAATACACGAGATATCAGAAATAACAAAACTCGGAATCACTTTTATATTGATCATAGGCCACTTCGAGGGGGCAACCTCCTTTGAGCAAGCTCAATACAATTAACTTCACGATGCCTTCATAGGCCTCAACACACACTTATATACTAAGTCTAGCTGCCAATACCATGTGTCAATACAAACCATGGGCCAATACAAAATATAGATCAACAATTATTACGGGTCAAACCATGGGCCAATACAAACTGTGGATCAACAAAACTATGGGCGACTTACAAAGCATATGCACCAACAACAATAACACAAACTATGGATCAACAAATACTACGGGATGACTTACAAAGCATATGCGTCTAACAAAAATATACTAACAAAGTAAAGACATGGGTTCCTAACATCCCATCTCCCTTAGAAAAAGCTTTGTCCTCAAAGCTTTAGATGTGGAAATTGATGCAGAATCTAAAGGAGTGGGTCCCCTATAGCATCCTCAGGTTGCATTCCAGGCCACTGGCACCTTTTGAGTTTGAGGGGGGATTGCATGGAAGGATGTAGACAAAGAAGAACCATATCAGCGACATGAAAAGTGCATGCACAACAGTGTTGATCGGCTTGTTGTTTCAGTCGAATTCTTGCCATGTGAAGATTGTCCTGCAGAATGAGAAGAAGCTGATCACGGTTTCGAAGAATTGAGTCAATTGCCTGAATTGGGGAGCTGCTGAGCATGTATGGAAGAAGAACTGGCAGTGCCTATCCAGAGACTGCTTCATATGGTGTCCTTTTAGATGTGGTACTATACCACTGGAGCGCTTCCAGGAAATCCATAGAAATAGTTGTCCAAATCTGTGTAGGGATGGGAAAGGGTTCAAGCAGTCTCGAAAGGAGGTTCGTTTAACCCTTGTTGACCTAGAAAGTATCACAGTCAACCACCATCCGTTGAATTGTCATTTTCAATCCCTGCCAAAAGAAGTTACATTGTTCTTGGTCATACGTTTTGAGAAACCCAGAGTGCCCTGCTGATGAAGAAGCATGGAGTTCATAGAAGAGATAGCCCCGTTGAACAGATTGCAGCCAATTTGGAATAAGCAGAGAAATAGCTATAAGAGAAACTGGGTCATCAAATGTGCGAGAAGGAGCATATGCCACCATATTGTCCTTACCCTGCTGGTAAGTGGTCGCATAGTCATAACCCATGAGTTGGAGAACCCATTTCAGGTGTGCTGGGGAGGAGACCCATTGTTCCAAGAAAGTTTCCAGACTCTGGAGATCAGTCTTGATGCAGAAATAATTCCCCAATAGGGATGGCTGCCACTTATGTACTGCATGCAAAATAGCCATCATGTCCTGCTGAGATGTAGATGCGGCAAAATGCTTACCGAAAAGGTCTCGTGAAGGCGGTAAGCCCACTGGTGCAACAAAGACACCTGCATATCTTTCCAAGGAAGTAGTTGTTGGCTTGGTTTTGCAACCAAGCTTAGTGCTATGGGCACCTGCTAACTAGTATCAGCAGTTTCAATAGAAATAAATAACAATAAACTAAATCTAAACTAAACTAAACTAGCATGTGCATTTTTGAATTAAAAAAAAACAAGAACAAGAAAATATAGAAAATAAATTTGTATTGAAAATGGGGGCAAGCAAGTGCTTGCAATAACAATACCTCCAAGTGATGAAGGTTGTTGAATAGCTCCAATGGTGAGCAGCTCCAATCTCCAATGGGTCCTTTCTCCAAGGTTGCTACAATGGCCAAATACTCAAGTGAGATTTTGGCAGCATGAGGATAGGAAGATGGATGGATGTGAAATGAGGAGCCCCTACCACCTTTTTATAGGTTTTGGTGGTGGGGAATACCATTTTTGGTTTTGTGGAAACCAATGGTATTGACCAACATGGTTTAGGTACTTTTCCCTCCTTTTTTCCTTTTTTGAATAAAATTAATATTTTTATTCCCTTTTTTAATACTTTTGGGAATTTGGACCCTTTTTGAGGGTTTTTTTATGCTTTTTTAGGAAAAATAATCTTTTTGAGTGGGAAAAAAGGGGTGTCCTAAGGTCTTTTGGTGACCTTTTGTTGGCTTCAGAGGCTCAGATGGTGGAAAAGTGGACAAATGGGTCATGTGAATAAGGAAATGAGCTAGTGAGCACTTTTTAGGTGTTAACAGATTGCCCCCTGATGTGTGAGGGTAGGAGCTCATCGTATGGCCGATAGACATCATAGTTCTTTTGTCTTTTTTCTGGGGTTTTTGGGAGGAGAAGAGACCGATTGGAGATTGGATCCGCGACCCTTGGAAGCTGCAAAACATAAACAATATTACATGGCCTCAATATGAATGAGGGATAATCTCTGATAATGGACGAGGCGAGCATACCCATGCTTGTATCAAGACATATGCATAACAATTAGTCCCAAGAAGGGGGATCTAATACATAAAAAATATACTGGTACATCATAATGGTCCAGAGGGGACATTATTTTGGGATGTACTCATGATCATGACATGACTGATCTCAATAACTGATACACTGGAATAACTGATGAACTGCTGAAACTGAAGGTGTCCAACATCTGTAGGGGCGTAATGACTGTGAGCCATCTCTGGGAAGTATATGTAACTATATACTCGAGGGAGTATAAAACTGGTGTACATCTGAATATTGTCGCCATGCGCAACCCGAATGTCTATAGAAAAAGTGGTAACAGGTTGTATCCATAGGTAGACTCTCAAATGTGGAGGAGTCGGGAGGTATCCGGGGTCTTCGACTAATAACTGAGCGGACCAATACCCTGTGCGAGTCTCAACGATGCGATCAAGGTGTTGAAGTCGAGCATGTGAGAAACAACCATTTGGAGAAGCACTGAGGACTCTTCTAGAAATGATTCGTAGGCACTCATCATAAATGGTGATGAGTCCAAGACACAGGGACCTCTAGGTCTATCCTCTGGAATAAATTTGGGTGTCATCGACAGAGGGAGACCAGCAACTAACAAGGCAATGATGTTTCCTTGATAGGAGCGCAAGGTGTAGCACTGAAGTGTGGTAGTACTGATGGTAGGACTGACATACTTGTGGGGATGGGAATTAACTGGGGTCATATAGTGGGTAGACTCAAACTTCCTTTGTTCAGAGCATGATGACATGGTGGACCTGGCAGCATAGGGAACTGACTTGTAGGTGTGGGTATCATTTCTTTTAGGGACTGAAGGGTATGTATTGACTCTGGGGGGGGTCAAGCTGATGGGTGCTGTCTAGGGATTCTCCGGGTGACATACTGCAGAATACTCTGAACAAAGGCGACCAAAATGGGGAAGTTGCTATATGAGTAGATGTGATCTGTTGTGGCACCAAGAAGCACCATTGGGTCCTTCTTCATAGTTTAAATGAGCTCCAAGAAGGGATAAAAGTGTGCTTTGAAATGATTCTGTCCTCTGGATTTGTGAGCCCAGGATTGTTCGTGCTCATTGGTGCTTTCATTTTTAAGGAGTCTGAAAGCGATAAGGAGACTCTGCAGTGGTTATGACTACTGTCCTATTGGTTTTACAAGCCCAGGATGGTGATTGTTCATGGTCGCTTTCATGTTTAGAGAGTCTGAAAGCGGTAAGGGGACTCCATTGGTGTTCTTTTTCGTAAGTTTAGTCTCCAAGGCCCAAAAAAGCATAAAATGATGCAGATGGAGAACTCTTCTAGCCGATGTGACTAGAGTATACCTTTTTCGTAATTAGTCTACAAGGTCCGGAAAAGGGGTAAACTTATACCAGGTAGACACCCTTTCAGATATGTTTAGCGAGCATTAAAGGAAGCAAGAATGCTCGGCGATCTTTTCATTGTTTTAGGAGTTAGAAAAGAGATTAACAGAAACTCCCTAAGTGCCTTTTTCGTAAAAAGGGATTGCTCGGCCCGAAAAAGGGATAAAATTATACCGAACAAAGAGGGATTGATGGGAGCAAGAAAGAGGTCTCAAGCGTCATCATGTGTGCGGGATACTGGATCCGGTGACAAAAAGATTGTCAAAAGGGGGCTGCGGTCGATGTGGCACACAAACCGAGGCAATGAGAGGGCATTTTGAAAAAATGGCCGAAAAGTATGGGCATGAGAGCAAGAAATGATCTCAAGCATCATCACAAGCGCGGGAAACTGAATCCGGCGATATAAAGATGGTCAACCACGGAGAATGGAGGATGTGGCACGCAAACTCAGGTGACGAGGGGGCATGGAAAAAAGGTCAAAAAATGGAGCTGGTGAAAACGGGAAAAAGAAAGAACTATCATGAAGTTCTCCAAAGGACGGTGGTGTCCATGCGGCTTACTATGGGTAAAATCATTTGAGGTACAACCCATTGCGTGGGTTTCGGAGGGGGTTGCCTTCTGAATCGGTCAGAATGTATGCCTGCTGTCCGAGGCAAGTGTGTATAATATATGGGCCTTGCCACATGGACACAAAATTTCCTTTCCCGGTCTTGTCATGAGCCTGATCATAAGCGAGGACAAGGTCCCCTTCAAAAAAATTTCTTGGGTGGACATGTCTATCATAATTCAATTTGGATCGGTTCTTGGCTGCTTCCATGTTTTGAAGGGCTGTGCGCCGATCTTCATCGGCCTGTTCCAGGAGTAGTAAGCGTTGTTCGATTGGGGCAGTGTCCGGTAAGAGTTCAACAACCATATGTAGGGTTGGAATCCGGCACTCAATGGGGAGGACAGATTCGACACCGTGAACTAAGTGGAAAGGGGTAAAACTGGTGGCGGTTTTAGTCGATGTGCGATATGCCCATAGTGCCGGGAAGAGCATGTGGTGCCAATTTGACTTGTGTTTGTCTACAGTGCGCTGGAGGATAGTTTTCAAAAAAAAATTTATCGCTTCGACTTGGCCATTTCCTTGGGGGTAGTAGGCAGAGGAGAAATGGTGTTCAAATTTCAGTAAGGTGGATAGTTCTTTCCAGACGGCGTCTTCAAAGTGAGAGCCGTGGTTTGATACAAGTTTCTTTGGCACTCGAAAACGTGCGATAACATGGTTCAGAAAGAATCGTGCAGCGGTTTCTGCTGTGCAATTGTAAGTGGGAATTGCCTCTTCCCACTTGGTAAAATAATCGACGGCCACAATAATATGTTTGTGACCGCTGGCTGACGTGGGATTACAATCAAGGAAGTCAATGGCCCATTTGCAAAATGGTCCGGCAGTAACGACTGGATGAAGGGGGGCGGGTGGGGTTCTTGCTTTAGGGGCAAAAAGTTGACAATTTTGGCGATGTTTGACTACGGTGATGCAATCAGTAAATAATGATGGCTAAAAGTAACCTGCACGAATGATCTTTTGGGCGGTGGCCATGCCGGAGAAATGGCCTCCACAGGCACCGCTATGACAATCATTGAGGACTTGTTCTACCTTGTTAAAATTCAATATGCTAAGACAGAAAATAGCAGCATTACATTCCATTTCACAATAATAGCATATACAGGATCACTGAAGAAACAACAAGCACAACATAAACACAAGAGACAGAGATTTATCCTGGGAAACCCTCATGGGGTAGAAAACCCAGCAAAGCTTCCTCAATATAGATGACCAGCAATATACAAAGATGAAACCCTGAGACATGATCTCCTTCTCCACAATAGCAGACCTCTCCTCCACAAGTGCGCTATCCTCAAGTGAGTGAGTGTGTCAAATGAGGAACACACCTCCTCTATTTATACACTACTCTGATATGTATTTTACACAAGTACATGTAGGCTCGTATTTAACCATTAGGTTAAATACCCCATTATAACTGATTGGGCCGACCCCCACATGGTGGGTCTAATAACCCTAGTTACCACAACCAACTTGGAGGAATAAACATCTCCAGATTTATAGTATAATCACATCGGAGGTATGGAACATCTCCGGAATAAATAATATACAAATATAATATTCTTTGAAGTTACAATATTTCAACACTTCCCCTTAACGAGAAGGATATTATAACAGTATCTGCACGAGCAAGGAGTCGTCAACATCATACATGATACATCTATAAATCATTGGAAGCTTTCTTAACATCATCAGTAACTCAACCAATTACTGGAACATCAACATCTTCAGTACTGAGTCTTTATCTTCTGCAGCACTCGAACAACTATAGCAACATCAACGTCTGGATCCTCACGATCATCAACATTGTCATCACACGATCATCAGCATCGTTATCTCACGATCATCAGCATCGTCATCACACGATCAGCAGCATCGTCATCACACGATCATCAACATCGTCATATCTCGATCATCATCATCATCGCCATACGATCATCATCATCGTCATCACACGATCATCAGCATCGTCATCACACGATCATCAGCATCATCGCCACACGATCATCAACATCGTCATCACACGATCATCAGCATCGTCATCACATGATCATCAGCATCGTCATCACACGATCATCATCATCGTCATCACACGATCATCGTCATCGTCATCACACGATCATCAGCATCGTCATCACACGATTATCAGCATCGTCATCACACGATCATCGTCATCGTCACCACACGATCATCAGCATCGTCATCACACGATCATCAGCATCGTCATCACACGATCATCAGCATCGTCATCACACGATCATCGTCATCGTCACCACACGATCATCAGCATCGTCATCACACGATCATCGTCATCGTCAAGGAATGATGTAAACCAGTCATGTACCTTTTTGAACCGAAGTCCAGGGACGATCCAATCCTATCATGTTCTCGGAGACCTCACGTCTACGGCTCAATTTACAGGACCAAAGTCCAAGGATGATCCAATCCTTCACCGTGCTTTTAGGACCTACGTCCAAGGATGACTTAATCCTCAACCGTCCACCAAGGACTTCATTCTCGAAGACATACGTCTACGGCTCTTCTTTCGGACTGAAGTCCAGGAATGATCCAATCCCTTCATTATCGAAGACATACGTCTACGGCTCTTCTTTCGGACTGAAGTCCAGGAATGATCCAATCCCTTCATTCTCGAAGACATATGTCTACGGCTCTTCTTTCGGACTGAAGTCCAGGAATGATCCAATCCCTTCATTATCAAAGACATACGTCTACGGCTCTTCTTTCGGACTGAAGTCTAGGAATGATCCAATCCCTTCATTATCGAAGACATACGTCTAAGGATCTTCTTTCGGACTGAAGTCCAGGAATTATCCAATCCCTTCATTATCGAAGACATACGTCTACGGCTCTTCTTTCAGAGTGAAGTCCAGGAATGATCCAATCCCTTCATTCTCGAAGACATACGTCTACGGCTCTTCTTTCGGACTGAAGTCCAGGAATGATCCAATCCCTTCATTCTCGAAGACATACGTCTACGGCTCTTCTTTCAGACTGAAGTCCAGGAATGATCCAATCCCTTCATTCTCGAAGACATACGTCTACGGCTCTTCTTTCGGACTGAAGTCCAGGAATGATCCAATCCCTTCATTATCGAAGACATACGTCTACGGCTCTTCTTTCGGACTGAAGTCCAGGAATGATCCAATCCCTTCATTATCGAAGACATACATCTACGGCTCTTCTTTCGGACTGAAGTCCATGAATGATCCAATCCCTTCATTATCGAAAACATACGTCTACGGCTCTTCTTTCGGACTGAAGTCCAGGAATGATCCAATCCCTTCATTATCGAAGACATACATCTACGGCTCTTCTTTCGGACTGAAGTCCAGGAATGATCCAATCCCTTCACATGTTCATCAAGAACATGTATCCTCATCATCATAACATGTATCACCACAACATGTATCATCAACATCAAAACATGTATAACCACAACATGTATCATCATCATCAAAACATGTGTAACCACAACATGTAGAACATGTATAACCACAACATGTATCATCATCATCAAAACATGTATAACCACAACATGTATCATCATCATCAAAACATGTGTAACCACAACATGTATCATCAACATCAAAACATGTATAACCACAACATGTAACATCATCATCAAAACATGTATAACCACAACATGTATCATCAACATCAAAACATGTATAACCACAACATGTATCATCATCATCAAAACATGTGTAACCACAACATGTATCATCAACATCAAAACATGTATAACCACAACATGTAACATCATCATCAAAACATGTATAACCACAGCATGTATCATCATCATCAAAAGCATGTATACATCTATCATCAAAAGCATGTATACATCTAATCATCAAAAGCATCTAACATCAAAAGCATGTATACATCTATCATCAAAAGTATGTATACATCTAATCATCAAAAGCATCTATCATCAAAAGCATGTATACATCTATCATCAAAAGCATGTATACATCTAATCATCAAAAGTATGTATACATCTAATCATCATCAAAAGTATCTAGCATGTATACATCTATCATCAAAAGAATGTATACATCTAATCATCAAAATAAAGAATATAAGAGTCCTAAATCTAAATAATTCTAGGTGAGTAAGTGCAAAGAAAAATAGGTAACCTCATCATTGATGAGATAGGCTTGTCTGTCTCATACTGTGCTACTCCCCCTTTCGAGGAGGGTTCTTCTGAACTACACCAAGCTTGTCTCGGAAGTGTTCAAACTTTACTCGAGACAGAGGCTTGGTCAGGATATCAGCAATTTGATCCTCAGTGCTTATATACTCTAGCTTGATAGCTCCTCTCTGCACCATATCTCGTATATAGAAGTATCGAATCTCAATGTGTTTTGACTTATCATGGAATACAAGATTTCCTATCATCTTGATGCAGCTTTGATTGTCACACATAATCATAGTGGAATCCATTTCTAAGTCAAACACTCCATATAATAGCTTCTGAAGCCACACTGCTTCACAGCTGGCAGAGCAGACAGCTATATATTCTGTTTCAGTAGTACTGAGAGCCACACTAGATTGTTTCTTGCTAAACCATGAGATCATGGTAGATTCAAGACTATAACATCCACCTAAAGTACTCTTTCTGTCTGAGACACTTCCTGCCCAATCAGAATTTGAGTAACCATGTAAACGGAGTTCATGACCTCCAAGATTATATAGACCAAAATCTAAAGTACCTTTTAGGTACCTCACTACATGCTTTGTAGCTATTAAGTGAACCTTTCTAGGTTCTACTAGATACTGACTTATGGTATTTACAACAAAGCATATATCTGGCCTAGTATTTGTTAAATACATCATTGGCCCAATGATTTGTCTATATAGGGTTAGGTCACCTAAATCCGATGAGTTATTAACTAATAACTTCAAGTTGGAGTCCATGGGAGTGGCCATGGCCTTACACTCCAACATATCAAATCTTTTTAGAAACTTAACAGCATACTTACCTCGATTTAAAAGATTCCTTTTGGATCATGCCATACTTCTAGACCTAAGAAGTAGTGCATTAATCTGAGATCTTTCATTTTATTTCTGCAGCCATTTTCATGATCTGTTTCTCATTCCTTGTCAGAAAGAGATCATCGTCAGATAATAATGGCATGATAGGTTTATCATCCACAACCTTTAGGTAAAGGTTAGGATCAGCTTTACTTCTGGTAAAGCCCGAGCTTTGTCATGAAGCTGTCAATTGTCCATTATTCACACTATGTATTGAGTGATCTTCTGCATATCTATCTGTGCCATCTCTCGTCAGATGGGTCTACTAATATGAGCTTCAAAGTCATTCAAATTCTATGGTGAGTTTCTTCTTGCATCCATGTCATATGTGTATAGAATCCATATTCAATCTTGTAGCAAGGGTTGGGATCCACATCACCCATGATGATCATTAAGCTTATCAATTGACTACCGATCCTGGGAACCCATACAGAACCTGATTACATTATTAAGAGAATGGTCAAAACATCTCATCATGATTCTCTTCCTCTTTCTAAGAGAATCTCTTAACCATAAGCTTTCTATAGTGTGTTTGATTTGTAAATCTTTTTGTTGAACATCCATCGCTTGTTCATCATTCATCATGATTTTCCCTACAAATCAAAATTAAGTACAGGATTAGTAATACTTCATAATCATCAAATCATATTGACATAATAACCTATTATGCATACAGATATCATTTACATAGTTATGCAACTAATTTGACCAATACTTTGGCACAACACTTTCCCATATCTTGTATGCATACAGTGGCTATCTAGATGCCTTCCATCTCTACCAGAACATACTATCGAGAGTGTGCACAGCTCTCGGCATGTCAGCAAAGAGGTTTCATTCTAGACAAGCAACAATGGAATGTTTGTCCAACTTACCAATCATATGCACATTAGTAGTATACTGTTCAATGCTCTATGAATGTTTATACTCAGCATTATATATTCTAGGAATACAAATATGCATACAACCTATTACAGTCAATATCATTACTATTTCAAATAACAACTCAAATACTTATCTTTTATGTTTGTGTGGTTGCCTCCCGCTTGATCTTCTGTATGTCTTTTGAACTTCTATTCATTATGTACCACTGTGCATGCTCAAGAGTCATCCTCATGATCTCATGTACAAACATACACTCATTAGTATATGCTATCAAAACATTATAGTACTAAATAATCTTGAAAATGTATAGTCATGATTATAGTTAATAAACATTAGTATTCAAGATTTCAGGGAAGTCTTCTTTTACCCATGCATATCATCAATCAAGATAAAAGATATAATATGCATAATCCCAATCATTCCAAGTATACTTATATAAGGGATCCTAACACAAGGTAAGATTCATGGGTAACATACCTGGATTAGTATACCTACTTGGTTATGTACAACACACCTAAACAATCTCTTCAATGATTTAGAGATCCTGAGCTAGAACCTACATGTCTCATAGGTTAAGCATAATATAACAAAGTCATACATACCTCGTAAGTAGAACAAAGATTATGGATGAGGCTTTGTCTTCATGTTTTCATGGTCATGGAACCTGATTTGTCTTTTGTGATGTACCTGTATCTTGTTAGCAGACAACATCAACCTCACACAACATCATAATGCATTAGTACAATCATAAGTGTCAACACCCTAACCAATGAATATCTTCTATCATGCATTCATAATTTTGTTAAGGTTATACGACAAATCTAAAATCAAAATTGTACTAACTGTAATAACCTGAAGACAAACATACCATAAACTTAATCATGGACAAATATCGAAACATACCTCGACGAGTCATACCTGTCGAGATCGCTTGTATTCTTCTTATGTAAGCCCTTATCCTCATCTCCCTCTGAGATAGGAACTTCTTCACTTATGCAGGTGACCAATCCATCTTCTTCTAGGATTAACCCAATCCACTTGATTTGCAAGAACTGGACCTAGAGCTGGATATGGGTTTGTCAGAGAAACCAAAAAAAATTCAAACTTTGAATTTCAAACTTTCAAAAGGATAGAAATATGCGCCTTGATGAGCTGATCAAACTGGTATATTCAGAATTTGAAAACTGCAAAGTTTTATTCCTTAATTTTTCCTTTGAAACTTTCGGATTCACTGGACGTGACCCTGAACTGGGGTTTGATTAAGCCCACTCTTTTGCCCCATCAAAAGGTTTGATCCAAAGCTCTAAGCTTCTATTTTTCTGAGGAGCTTCCAGCCGTGGTCACAGATTTCAAAAATTCCCATTTTTACAGAAGCCCTAATTTTCCACTTTTCTGATCAAAGTCCCGAACTAGGGTCTAATCAAGCCCAGCCTTCTTCCCAACCAAAAATTCTGATCTTGGTCTCTAAATTTCTATTTTGATGAGTAGCATCCAGCCGTGGTCTCCGATTACAAAAATTCTAACTTTCTTCAAAGCCCTAAATTCCAGAAGCCATGAATGAAGGTACCAAAAAATAATTCTGTTTTGACAGAAATATGTACCTGATTGTTTCTGGTGTAACTCTGAAATTTTTGATCCACAGGGTCTGAAAAAGTTTTCTGAGATATCCTGACCTGTTAGCTTTCCATCCTGATAGGTCTGACCTCAATTGGATTCTCTGAGAGAGAGTTATTCCAAGTGTCGCAACGTGACCTGTTTATGGGATAATACAGGAGAGCGAACTTGTACGGCGTGCCACGTGTCACTGGTTCAACTTCGGCCTCTGAAAACGTTTTCTGAGATAGCTCGGCCTGTTATATTTCCATCCTGACAGGTCTGACCTCAATTGGATTCTCTGAGAGAGAGTTATGCCAAGTGTCGCAACGTGACCTGTTTATGGGATAATACAAGAGAGCGAACTTGTACGGCGTGCCACGTGTCACTGGTTCAACTTAGGCCTCTGAAAAAGTTTTCTGAGATATTAAAGTCTGTGTACTACCTGTCACTTTTCACAAAATTTCATTTGGAGCTTCCTAGCCCAAGTTATGACCTTTTTCCCAAGGTCACCTGATTTTGACTCAGATCTGGAAGAGGCAGAAACCCTATATTGTACAGATCATAAATCACAAAGTACAACGAATTAGAGGTTGTCCTTTGGACACAAGGTACCTGGAGATTTTAGCTTCGTCCTGTAACAATTTCAGATCTGAAACCTTCGCCAAAACGGATTTATAGCGAAAGTGATACGATGACTTGTTTTTGCTATGTAAAACCCTAACCTTCAAATTGTCGTAAGTAAAGCAAGTGTCTTTAGTGCCATACCTTGTCTTCCTTCAGGTTAGATCTGATACCATGTTAAAATTCAATATGCTAAGACAGAAAATAGCAGCATTACATTCCATTTCACAATAATAGCATATACAGGATCACTGAAGAAACAACAAGCACAGCATAAACACAAGAGACAGAGATTTATCCTGGGAAACCCTCATGGGGTAGAAAACCCAGCAAAGCTTCCTCAATATAGATGACCAGCAATATACAAAGATGAAACCCTGAGACATGATCTCCTTCTCCACAATAGCAGACCTCTCCTCCACAAGTGCGCTATCCTCAAGTGAGTGAGTGTGTCAAATGAGGAACACACCTCCTCTATTTATACACTACTCTGATATGTATTTTACACAAGTACATGTAGGCTCATATTTAACCATTAGGTTAAATACCCCATTATAACTGACTGGGCCGACCCCCACATGGTGGGTCTAATAACCCTAGTTACCACAACCAACTTGGAGGAATAAACATCTCCGGATTTATAGTATAATCACATCGGAGGTATGGAACATCTCCGGAATAAATAATATACAAATATAATATTCTTTGAAGTTACAATATTTCAACATGCCTCACTATGGGATAGGCAACGTCGTAGGATGGTATCAACGCCGCGTCGATAAAGCACATTCCCTAATAAGAGGTATCGGGGGGCACGGTGACGTATACGACGACGTCCATCACGATCGATGTGGGGTCAAAATTTCTGCGTGCGGAGGTAAACTAGGATGTCACCGTACCATGGGTCGTAAGACGAAATAATGAAGATGTGATCGTCAATCAGATCCGTTTGGATAGCGGGTGATGACGAAGAGGATGGGAGGTCAGTGATCAGATGGGAAAGCGCGAGGGGTTTGGTGCTCTTGGGAGTTTTGAAAGTGATGTCATATTCCTGGAGAATAATGACCCATTTAGCAACACGGCCTTGTAGGAGCCGCCAGTTTAGGAGATAGACCATAGGGTTGGAGTCGGCGATGACTGTGGTATGATCGAGCAAAGTGTAGTGTCGTAACTTTTGGACGGAAAAGACTACAGCTAGGGCTAATATTTCCTCGTATGGGTAATGTAGGGGTGGGCCAGACAAGGTCTGACTGACGTAATAAATGACATGTTCTTGGTGAGAGGCGTCTTCTTGGACCAAGACTCCGGACACGGCATGTTCAGATGCCGAGACGGAAAGGGTGAAGTCCTGAGAGAAATCCGGAGGGGAGATCAAGGGGGCTTGTGTGAGAGCTTTTTTGCGGGCTTCGAATGCCGTGTTTGCTTTCTCATCCCAAACAAAAGGGTATGTGGGTGAGAAGTAGGAGTAAGAATCCGTGAACTTTGGTGGCGTAATCAGGCACGAAGCGACGAAAGAAATTGGACCGCCCCTGCAAACTCTGGAGTTTCCAAAGTGTGCACGGAGAGGGAAGGTCTAAGATGGCTTTGAATTTCAGGGGATCAACAGTAATTCCATCCTGGGAAACAACGAAACCCAACAAACAGCCCGCAGGAATGCAAAAGACACACTTGTGTGGGTTCAAGCGGATTTTATATTTGTGACAACGCAGGAAAACTTGTCGGAGGTCGTTAAGGTGGTCTGATCGTTTCCGGGAACGAGCTGTAAGGTCATCAAGATAGACCAGCAAGATATGGACCAAGTCGTGAAAACAATAGGTCATGGCCCGCTGGAAGGTGGCACCAGCATTTTTGAGGCCGAAAGGCATGACACGATAGGCAAATGTGCCCCATGGGGTGGTAAAGGAAGTCTTGTACTGATCCTCCTTATGGATCTGAATCTGGTTGTATCCAGAAAAGCCGTCCATGAAAGATAGGACTTCATGTCCCACACACGCATCGATGAGTTGGTCAATGAATGGTGTGGGGAAATTGTCTTTGGGACAGGCGCGGTTTAAATCACGGAAGTCAGTACATACTCTAAGGGTGCCTTGTTTTTTGTTGATGGGAACATGGTTTGAAACCCATGTCGTATAAGGAATAGGATAAATGAATCCTGGTTCGCGAAGTTTCTCGACCTCGGCTTTAACATCGGGGAGCTTGGAAGGATGAATGGGTCGCTGTTTCTGATGAACGGGGGGGACATCAGGCCATGTGTCAATGTGGTGTTCTATAATGGCGGGGTCAAGACCAGGCATTTTGGTATAGGACCAAGAAAAGACATCACGAAATTCTTGAAAAAGCTTCTTATACGCCTAAGTTTCCGCTTGAGTGCAAGATGCGCCCAACGAGATGAGCTCAGGTTTTCCAGGTGTGGTGGAAATATCAATTTGTATAATGGGGGAAATGTTTGACATGTTCCCTTCTTCGAAGGCATCTGGTGCTGGGATGGGGTCCTTGAGCCAATCGACCTTAGTGGGTATGAAATCTTTCGATTCGACGGATAGCTGGTCAGATGTCGTGGATGTAGATGCCTCTGGGAGGAAATAGGAGCGATGATGCATATCGTCCCAAGGGTAGTCGGGTGCAGTGAGTGTTTCTAAAATTTGCTCATCAGTATTGAAGTAGTCAGACCATAAATCAAGGGGTTCTGGTTTGAAAGTGGTAGTCTAAGAGATCATATAAATGGTGTTAATCTCTCTGGATGAGGATGATGCGGGAGGGTAGATCTCCTCGATAGTAGGGGGTGCCGTCTCAAGGTCCAAATTATTCATCTCGTACAGAGCTCCTCTATAATCTGGGATGTCAGGGCAGTTATGTGAGTAGTGGCCGTAAATACCGCATATCGCACATGGGTGGTTGGTACGCATTGATTTATCACGAGGCATGGGGTTTGGATCGAGTTTGACCACCGGGATGTTGGGGTCGTCGTCCAGCATTTGCATGTGTTCCTGTAATGCAGGTAACTGTGGACATTGATGGGTTGGATGGCCTAACTCATCACACAATGAGCATTTGGGAGGAGCACGGAATATGGGGGGAGGTTTAACTGCCTTGGGTGGGGGTACCGCAGTGTATGGTTGTGGGCCTCTGCCCCCGGTGGGTCTGATGAGTGGAGGGGGATTTGTCGATGACGAAGGAGCAGTGATACCGGGAGGTGGTTGCGTAGAAGTAACAATGGGTTGCACAGGTTGCAGGATGACATTTGGTGTCGGCGGTGGAACGGGAGGCGAAATATACCACATGGGTAATCCCAATGTTAACCCGGGTAGACTAAGGGTAGCCATAACCGGGGCGCTTACTACACCCGAAGGAGGAAATAGAAAGGGGATTGTGTGGATGGGCGTAACCCCAATGTGACTAGGGACCAATGGTGGTTTATTATCGGGTGTTTGTGGATTGTGGGAAAGAGTACAGAGGTTGGCGACGTGAGTCTCTGGTGACGGTGGTGGAATGGCTTGGAATGTAGAAGTCATCGACACGTCGGAGTACAGTCCGGGTCCCATTGAGGAAACGAATGAGGTATTTGCACTACAAACAGGTTGTTCAACCATGGGGAGAAAATTTTCAGGTGTGGTGGGGGCCTTGGGATCGTAGTAGGTGAGTTGGTCAACCTTGACCACGCGTCACTCATGGGGGAACTGCATGGTACGAAAAATGGATGAGGCGACAGCCCGCATGGCATACATGTAACTACAACCAAATAAAAGGTTATAGTTGAGTTGGGCATTGATGACCTCAATGTCGATGAGAACGGTTTTACCTACCAGCTGGACGGGGACATTGGCTAAAAGACCTTGGGGTTGATCCAAACGGTCATCGTAGGCTCTCAACGCAGTGGTGGACTGCTGGAGAGTAGGGGATCCCAAATTCTGCCAAACGAATGTGGACATGACACATGTAGAGGCCCCTTCATCGATAATACACCGATTGATGACAAGATTCTGAACAGAAACGAAAACTTGGAATGCTAAAGAGGAAGGCAGGCGTGGTTCAGACTGGTCTGAATCGAATGCGATCAACTGTGAATCATTGGGGTCAATGGCGCCAATGGCAGAGAGCAAAGTCTTGCGCTGTGAAGGACAGTTTTTCAAGACCTCTAAAGCAGACATGGCTGCAAGAGATTGGGCTAAGTCGTCTACGATGTTGTAATTCGACGCAGCCCGAGCATTAGGATTATTGTTGATACGACGAAGTGGGAAGCGAGGTGCTCTGGAAGCGCCATCAAGTGGAGCCAGAGGTATACGTAACGTCTAATCTGTGGGATTAACGTTAGTGTTCTTGTCGGCGGGAGGGGCTTCAGAAGTGGAGCCATATTGGTTTCGATGGGTTTGCGGTGGTTGACATCATCAACAAGTGGTGTGTACCTGAATCAAACATGGGTTGATCAGGGGCTGCATAAGTGATCTGTTGTGGTGGCACGTTGCCCTGAGGGGGAGCTAACGGCTGAGTGTTCACTACACCCTGGTTTCGAAAGGGGTTTTGTAGCACCAAAGGTTGAAGTTGAGGTGGTGGAGGGTTGGGTGGCGGATGAGGAGCTGCTTTCCCTTGACAATGGGCATCGTCGGTCCAGAGTTGCCGAGCTTGCTCGAAATGTGGGCAAGAATGGGTGTAATGACCATAGACCCCGCAGATAGAACAAGGGTGGTTTGTTCTGAGGTTATTATTTCTAGGCTGCTTGGGATTCCGATCCGGATTGCGATTGGGTGGAGTAGCATTGTTATTTTGCAAAGGATTGGGAGGTGGAGGACCTTGCTGATGTTGTTGGTTATTACCGCGGTTATGACCTCTACCATGGTTCTGTTGCGCACCTTGGTTGCGCTGGTTGTTTTGATGGTGGGGATTGTTGTGCTGTGTGTACACTTTCCCTTGAGCAGTGGGAGGATTTTGGTTCGCCGCAGGTGCGGGAGTAGGTTGTGGTGGGTAATAAGCCGGTTGGGCTGGAGGTGGTCCAGTTACCTGCTGGGGTTGTTGGTAACCGTGAGCTATTGGAGGTGTTGGGTTAGCTGTCGCAGCTTGCTGCAGGTAATACATTGGTTGAGGTGCAGCTGGGGGGGCGCATGCAGGTGGTGCATGACCAAAGCACTGAGGTGGACATGAAGGTACATGGGTATGGTGGTGATGTGTCATGGGAACATAAGAACTGGTTGCTCCAGACTGAGATGTAGCCCGCGAAAGGTCGGGACCATGGCTAGGATGTGCAATGGAAAAGGGTTGGGGATGCGAGGCCATACGACCAATGATGCCATCAGTGGCATGGGATGCCCCCGGCGCATCATGTTGGGATGACTCGCCCCGAGGGGTTTCTGGTATAATGGTATACATATAACCTGACTGGGCGTAAATGAGATCAAACTGTTGGGATTTGAGGATGGCCTCTTCTTCAGACTGGGGTCTTTCGGATGCCAAATCCTTCGCAATGAGAGGGAGGAGGGATTTTAGAAACCAATCTAGGAATATACGATCGTCTAACTTGATTTTGCAGAGGCTTCGGCGTCGACGCCACTCATGAATGTGGTCAGTGATGTGGGTGGTCGTGTTCTGTCTGCAAGACAGTAGGATTTCAACACCTGCATCGTAGCGGACAGGTAACTGGAAGAACTGCAGGAAGGTCGAGGCAAGAGAGGTAAAGGTGGCATGCGTCCCATGGGTTTGCTCGATATACCACTTAGCTGCAGAGCTAGTGAAGGTGCGCTATAAAAGACGGAGGCGGACAGAGTCATCCACTATGGAGTTGGAGGAACACCATAGATGGAAGGACATGATACGGTTTTGGGGGTCCTCACCTGCCTTGCCCTCAAATTTAGGGATGTCGGAGGGGAGTTTGGTGGGCATGTGAGGCCACACAGGATCGTGTCTTATAGGATCATTGGTGAGCCTTGCTAGGTCTGGCAAGTTCAGACTTGCCATGTACGGTAAGCTAGCAGATGTAGTCACTGGGACTGGGACATGCCTAGTCATGGTTGTATGATGTAGGGGTCTAGTAGCGCCTAAAGGTATGCTAGGTATTGAAGGTATGTGTCCTCCAATAGGTGTGGTTTGGTATGGGCCAGCGCTTCCAAGTGCAACATGGGTTACACTTGGGTTAGGAATAGTAGTGGTGATTCCTATAACAGGAGGTGGCCCTGTGTTGGGCATTCCTAAGGCTGGATTGTTTCTCATATTAGGCATACCCAGGGGGGTAGTGGTTTCCATGGATGGCACCGCAGCAGAAGGGTCTGTGGATGTCTCACCTATGGTGCTGGTAAAGAGTGGGTCAAATGGTGTTCCAGCCATAAGGTTGGTTGGGAATAATGTAGTGTGGTTTTCGGATTCTGCCTCAGAATCAGATGTGAAGTGAGGCGTGTTAGAATCGGATGACTGTCTGGTTGACCGAAGATGTGTCGAGTCAACGGATAAGGCTCGGTGTCGGTGACGTGGCGAGCCAAGTAGACTGAACTCTGGGAGTTCGCCCTGAAGACGATGAGAGCGTCTAAAATTCTCAATGGTGAGAAATAAGTTTTTGTGTAAAAAATCTGATGTGTAAAAATGGTAATGTATAAAAAACTCAAAACCCTAATGCAACCAAGGGTGCAAGAAGGGGAGTGAAAATGAAGGCTCTCAGGCCAAAAAATCAACCTCAAAAAGGCACTTATTATAGCAGTTGTGCTATAATAAGTGGAGGGATGCAAAAAATGGTCAGAGTACCAACATCCAAACAACTTCTAGAAAAAAAAATAGGTGTAACTAGACCAAAGGTGGGTTGAATCATGCAAACACCTAACTAAAAGTATTGTGAATCAACAAACTATATTCTCTGCAAGGTGATGAAATCCAAGTCAGACAATATTGAGTGTTGAGTCAACAGCTAGATATCCCCCTACCGGGAGGGACACCGGGTAATCAATCCTAAAGAATGGCTACTAGGATACTCCATTCATGACACGTCGAGAAAAGGTAAATCTGTCGTTTGGTCCTTTATCGCAATATCCCAATACAGGGATATCCCGAGAACTGCGAATGGTAGCCCTTCGGTTACTGAATGGATTTCGGTATTCCACTCAGGCTTCCGGAACCATCCTCGCGACTTCAACCCTCCTAGGGGAGAGGCCTTCCCATAAACCGGTTGTGACCATGCCAATAAATACTAGGAGATTTTAGCTCCCTAATGGACAACAACTATGTCTCAGATGTAATAACTGAGGGGTGTTATTGGAACACCTATCCCCTCAATACTACTTAGCTACAGAGTTCTTTTAGTGTTCCCCAAGTGGGGTTAAAAGTGGGTTGAAATTAGGGTAAGTTTTATGGCTCAGTTTAAAATTAGTGTTTCAGTGGGTGCACGTGTGATATTTTAAACTGAAATTGAAAAAGTAGATGCTAAGTATTCAAAAAACAAAGGATCTTTTGAAATATAAAAGCAATTAATATGACTTTTTCAATAAATGGAAATTAAATGCTTTGCAAAGACTATTCAAAAAACGAAGGATCTTTGAAACAGAAAAGCAAATAATATGACTTCTTTGAGAAATAAATGGATTTCGTTTTCAACAATTGCTATGGGCAAAAATTAAAGAAGCAAACAACAAAAATTTTAATCTAGATAAAATGAAAATAGATCCTTCTTTCAATTTCTGAAAATATTTAAAAAGACTTTTTCACATGTGCATTCTAAATAGTAAAATTTTCTATGGCTGTAAACAATGCTGGAATTTTTGATACTGTAAAAATAGCTAAGTGGGTAGATAATACAGCAAAAAATTAATTTTATAAACGAATCGGCCGAATGAAAAAATTGGCATCGCAGGTTTTGACAGAACAGCCGCGATGGACCGCGTGGGTTTCTGTCGCACAGTCGCAATGGGCAGCGCGGGTTTTGACCGCGAAGCCGCGATGTGCAGCGCGGGTTTTGACCGCGAAGCCGCGATGTGCAGCATGGGATTTCGTCACACAGTCGCGATGTGCAATGCGGAAAAGGTCCGCGAAGCCGTGATGTGCAGCGCGCTAAATGGCCGCGAAGCCGTGGTGAACTGCGCGGAAAAAGGCCGTGCAGTCGCGATGAGCCGCGCGACTGTTGGGAAAAAAGCCGCGAGGTGAAAGCCGTACGCAGACGCTGAAAAATGAACTCGAAAATTGAGAATTTCGGGCTGTTAATGGCTAAATAATGGGCCAAGATCTAGAGCAGCAATGGATCTGCTGTCTAGGGTGGCAGATCTATGAATTAAACTAACTAATACTATCAAAAACTAAGATCTAAAGCAAAAGTGAGATCTAAAGATTCGAAAAAACAGCAGAGTCGCCAAAAACTGTTGGCTTGATTTTGCAACCAAGCTTAGTGCTATGGGCACCTGCTAACTAGTAGCAGTAGTTTCAATAGAAATAAATAACAATAAACTAAATCTAAACTAAACTAAACTACCATGTGCATTTTTGAATTAAAAAAAAACAAGAACAAGAAAATATAGAAAATAAATTTGTATTGAAAATGGGGGCAAGCAAGTGCTTGCAATAACAATACCTCCAAGTGATGAAGGTTGTTGAATAGCTCCAATGGTGAGCAGCTCCAATCTCCAATGGGTCCTTTCTCCAAGGTTGCTACAATGGCCAAATACTCAAGGGAGATTTTGGCAGCATGAGGATAGGAAGATGGATGGATGTGAAATGAGGAGCCCCTACCACCTTTTTATAGGTTTTGGTGGTGGGGAATACCATTTTTGGTTTTGTGGAAACCAATGGTATTGACCAACATGGTTTAGGTACTTTTCCCTCCTTTTTTCCTTTTTTGAATAAAATTAATATTTTTATTCCCTTTTTAATACTTTTGGGAATTTGGACCCTTTTTTAGGGTTTTTTTATGCTTTTTTAGGAAAAATAATATTTTTGAGTGGGAAAAAGAGGTGTACTAAGGTCTTTTGGTGACCTTTTGTTGGCTTCAGAGGCTCAGATGGTGGAAAAGTGGACAAATGGGTCATGTGAATAAGGAAATGAGCTAGTGAGCACTTTTTAGGTGTTAACAGTAGTGGAGACCGTTGGTGGGTGCATCTGAAGGGAATAGAGTTGAGCAATGGCACCATGTGAATTATTCTTAAGGATCTTTTCCAAGCGATGTGAACTGATGATGTAGAGAGACCCTGGTTGTAAGCCCATAAATTTGTGTTGTGTCCCATTGACTGAAAAATGCATCCAAAGTTCATCAAAATGCCATAAGATGGGGCCAAGTGTGTGTAACCATTTAACGCCCAAAACTACATCACATCCACCTAAGGACAAGGGAAACATGTCAGAGCATAGGTTATAATATTCCATAGAGATATGCACATTATGACACTTCCCCTTTCAAGGTAAGGTGCCCGCATTGGCAACCATGACTTTAAAGTTGGAACAAGGATGGACAAAAGAATCAGCCTGTTTGGCAATCTGAGGGTCAATGAAGTTATGAGTGCTACTAGAATCAATGAATATGGTAAGAGGGAGCTTCTTGAATTATCCCCTAACCCGCATTGTTTGTGGGGTGGTGATGCCAGTTACAGCATGGAGAGAGATCTCAGGTGGGTCGTCTTGAGATGGGGTGTCAACAGGTGGGTGCTTAATGTCGACCTGAACATCTACTGTATCTGGAGCTTCTTCACCAACTTCTGAGGCAGGCGGAGAATCCACATCCAAGAGATAGAGCTTTTGTTGAACACATCTATTTCCCCGAGTGAATTTCGCATCAAAATTATAACAAAGCCCTTTTTCTCAGCGTGCATGCATCTCTATTTCAGAGAAATGCTTGATAGGAGTTGTTTGAGGAGCAGGCGTGATGGGAGGTCATTGGGAACCCATATTTATGAAGGGAATAAAGGTGGGTTTGAAGCGTTGTTGAGCTACGATCTTGTCCTCTACCAAATTAGCCAACCTTAGGACTTCCATCATTGTGTTGGGACAGAACATTTTGACTTCTGAGCGGATTTCATCCTTGAGACTACTGATAAAACAACACCTATAGAAATCATCAAAGAATCCTTCTATGTGATCGGCCAGTTTCTCAAATTCTATCTGATACTCTCTCACTGTGCCAATTTGGTGAAGTTTAGTGAGTGCTCCTGTGAAGTCATCAAAAGCACTAGGACCAAATCGTGGCAAAAGGAGTTGGCAAAAATCTATCCAGTTTGGCTCGGGATGAGCTTTGATGTACCAACGGTACCATTGAAGGGCTTCCTATTCCAAATGAAAGGATGCAAGTGGAAATTTCTGGACATCAAAAGTATTATGCAGACTGAAATATTGTTCTGCTTGGTATATCCATCCAGTCGGATCAGTACCATTGAAGCGAGGAAAATCAAGCTACGGCCAACGAAAATTGCTGGAAGAAGAGAACCCAGTGGCTACAAAAGATTTTGGTTGTCAATTATTGTTCATGGTTGAATGCTGAAGATGGAGGCTGAGAAATTTTCATCCAGATCTTGGAGTTTGGTTTGGATGGCTGCAAGTGCTTCCTCAATGGTTTTTGCTCCTGTGTGAGTGACAACCATAACCAAGAATTTTTTTTTTTGTGTGTGGGGGGAGAATGGATAGAAAAACACAAACACAAGCTTATTTAGTAAGGGGAAATTTGGATTTGGTAAAAAACTTGGAGGGGTAATTGGGGTTTGACAAGGTTTTTGACACTTTCTAAGGGACAGGGAAGCAAAAAATGGGGATTTCATAAGTGGGAACTCTATGGTAAAATTTGAAGGCAATCGGGTGAAAATTGAAGAAGTTATGGCAAACCGTAAAAATAGACAAATGTGGGATTTCTGGTCTTGGGAAGTGGAATTTGGGATAGGGTCTTCAGGAATGAAATATGCAGAATGGGATTGCAAGGATGTTAGTGAAGTTTCAAGGAAAATAGAGTTGAAACAAGGGAGATATGGCCGAAAAACATAATTTTATACTCTTTTTTTTTTTTACAAAAATGGATCGGCAACATCGGCGCGAAAGGGATCCGCTATAGATGGATCTACAATGGCATGGAAGGGATCGAAAATGGATGGATCTGAAATGACGACTGTATCTGGAACAACTTTCAGAATAGATCTGAAATGGCTAGATCTGGAGGGGAAGTGATCGGCAACAGTTCAGCTGAAAATAGATATGGACCCCAGTGATGTACGGCTTCCTAACAGTTCAGGTGTTTCACTCGACCACCAATGCTATCTGACGACTTGCGTATTGGGGTAGTACCCCTCACTCCACGGCTTAGGTAAAATTGATAACCGCTTTGACACAAACAACTACTCTTGGTTTACCTCACAGGTGGGAACTAGTCAATCAGGTAGGGATCGTTTCCCTTTTCGCTGGCAGGTCCTTTCAATGGGCTAGCTACTTTAGGGTTCCTGTGGTACTCCTCACAATGCGTTTTAGGGCTTATGCCCAAGTACTTCCCACAGTTAAGCAGATAGGGATTATTCCCAAATCTGAAGCTGCAATAGATGTCAAAAAAACATTTGGCAGAAATTCCACCCAACGAGCCCAAGAAAGTGCTCTAATACCAGATGTGAAGAACCTGCAATAATTAATTAATGCAAATACACGAGATATCAGAAATAACAGAACTCATAATCACTTTTATATTGATCACAGGCCACTTCGAGGGGGAAACCTCCTTTGAGCAAGCTCAATACAATTAACTTCACGATGCCTTCATAGGCCTCAACACAAACTTATATACTAAGTCTAGGTGCCAATACCATGGGTCAATACCATGTGTCCATACAAACCATGGGCCAATACAAAATATAGATCAACAATTATTATGGGTCAAACGATGGGCCAATACAAACCATGGATCAACAAAACTATGGGTGACTTACAAAGCATATGCGCCAACAACAATAACACAAACTATGGATCAACAAATACTACGGGACGACTTACAAAGCATATGCATCCAACAACAATATATTAACAAGGTAAAGACATGGGTTCCTAACAGTATTACTTCTAATATTTTGCAGTCTGATCAATATATAAAGAAGAACCTCATTTTGCTCGATCTTGGTGTCTTGTGGATTCAAACTTTTGATATGTTCAGTTAGTATTCTTTCTCTTGTTAATTCATCTCTATCATATTGTTCATGATTTATGAAGTTCATTCCGGTTTCAATATGAGTGTGGTAAGATTAAATTATTGCTCCTAAGATGATTATGGCGTGAAGTATTCATGTTAGGTTATCTGGAAATAATATCCTCATATTATTCAGGTTTAGTTCTGTGATCATTTTTGTTAAACTATTGAATTCCTCCCTTAGGCTCAGTACCTTATTCTCAAACATAAAACAAATATTTACTCTCTCTGAAGTACCTTTGTTTTGTTCCATTCCATTAACATCAACTCATTTAATTTTTTTTCATTGGCATACTGAAATAATGCCCACATTATTCCAAGATTGGCTATCTGCATTATATTATGGTGAATGTGATTTCCATCAAGCAAAAGAGCACAATAAATTTTATTGATGCCTAGGAACAGTTCTAAAAACATCCTTAGAACATCTCTGGGACTAACAAGAGTAAGGGGGAAGATGGAGGGGCCCGGATGGGAGGGGGGTGTTAGTGTTATGGGGAGGCACAAGGATGTGTGTGTGTGTGTAGAGGGGTGGGGGTTAGGAAAGATGTTGAATGTAAAGTGAGAGAAGGGGGGCTAATTTAAGTGTTGGGTGTGTTATGGTTGTTAGCAGGTTAAGACATCGGGGGGTGTTAGGGGATTAATGCATGGGGGGGGGGTGTTATGGGGTTAATACATGGGGGGGTGTTAAGGGGTTAATACATAGGAAGTGCAGGAAACATTCAATGAAATGTTAGACATCGAACTACCTTCTTAAATGTTATTGATCGTTAGTAGAACAAAAAACGTACGTGTTATATAACTACAAAAAATGCATGCATTTTGTACAATCACAATGCGTATGCATTTTTCACCTATATAGGTAGCACGCGTCGCTGTCCGAGAGACACTCTAATCAGCTCACGAAAAAAAACACAGCGGGCACAAATTCAGATTGTATACACAGCATAGAACTCATCATAGCAATAAATTTTGAACAAAAATTGAGTATTTCATTGAGACCATCTCCATCACAAGTGCTACGAGGATTGCTTGGAGGGGAAAAATACATTGGAAAAGTTTCAAGAAGCCAATAGAAAATCCATCTCCAATTATCCACCATTAAACTTCTTACAATTTATGAACATCAAATGCAATATTTCATTGACAATTGTGGTGGAGAATAGATTCAATTGAGCAACAAAAACACCAAGGTTGGAGAATGTCATATTGAGGAGCACCATAGACCATCCCCACCATTGATGGTATTGCAATTGAGGAGCATCAAAGGAATCATATCATTAATTATTGAGGTGGATCGTAGAAACTATTCATAAAGAAAAATACTTATCTTGAAGAATATCCAATTGAGAAGCACCATAAACCATCTACACCATTGATTTGTATTAAAGGAAAACTTTCTCATTGGTCATTGTGGTGGAGTATAAGACAATTAGGTAAGACAAAAACTAATCTTGGAGAATCTCCAATTGAAGAGCACTGCAGATCATTGATCATTTTTGTCATGGGAAATTTACACAATCGAAAAATAAAATCCGCAAGGAAGAATCTAGCTGAAGAGATCATTGAAGAAATAAGAGAAAAGATAATAAATGACATGAGGAATCGAATACATTATGTGGACACTCAATCAATTCTAGTTATAGAGGATATCATGATTCTTCCAACCAATCCACAACAAGAAAGACAACTAGAGCATTCACTTGAGGGGCCTTTTATTTCCACAATAGTTGAAGAACAATCACCCCATGGCCCTGATCATGGAGTAAAACATATGTGCACATCAATGCCACCTGAAACAATTGACAATTTTGTAGGTTGTGGTTATACAAGTGACTAAGTTAGAGAGGAATTGCATGGAAAATATATGATCAAAGAAGATAATTTCATTGAGACCATCCAAGAGGATGTCCTATTTCCATCATCCATCTTCCAGCAAGAGAAAGAGGGACAAGAAGTTACTGTTGAAATGCTAAACCAAACAGGTGATGAAGCTCCAACCTCCCTACCTCCATTAGCAAGTTCATGCCGAAGATCTCCAAAGCGCATACAGATTGATAAAAGTAGATCATTGGTTCGCTTGAAGGTATGCTATCTAAATGTAGTATTGCATATCAAACTCAAGAAATACTTGTTACCTATTTTGATTCTAAATGTGATGGAGATAAATGTAAATTATTTTTATCATTATTAAGATCTAGGAGTATGACTGTTGTTACGAGAAAGTTAAATGTAAAGATGGTAAATAGTTCTTAACCAAGTTCTCATATTGTTAAAAGTTTAGTAGATGCATTTGGTACAATTGGAAAGAAATATCATTCAAAGAATCACGATGCGGCTCACCCTTTGTTGTCACAATCAATCATGAACAAAAGAACTAGGGCCCTTCGTCTTCTTAAGCCTACATCCAAATTTATTAATGAATGTCAAAACACTATATAGGTATTGTGTTAGAAGGGAATAATTGGAAACTGGTCAAATAGATGTTTGGACCTTCATTGGCCGATTTCCACACTCTTATATGAAGCTCATTGATGTGGTAAAGGGACTAGTGCGTGATTTTTGGGATGACAACACTAGACCTTCTTCCAACCAAAAAGATGTAGTAAAATTGAGAAGGGGTTCAAGGGATCATGAACCCCACATTAAACATTTTCTTGACATGAAACAAACATAACTATATGAGAGATTTAGGCATGAATATAATGAACTTGTCTTGGGACAACGATCTTTTGAGAAATGAAAACCCTGGTAAGTTAAAATAAACACAACTCGTAAAACATTCTGTTGTCGATACCACATTGAGTACAACTATTATTATGACACACACACACACACACACACACACATATATATATTACGTGTATTCCATAACACTCTTGTGCGAGAATGCTAAGCTACATTGTCGCCAATGTCATCTAGAGACTTTATTCATAGTGTATTGTGCAGTAGGTCAGAAGGTTGCACATTTTATTAAAAATCTTGTCTAGATGGGACATGCCAAGTGTGCGGTGGAATGGAATTATCGGAAAAATGCATACATGTGACCGATGAGCATGAAATTGGGAGGCAGGAAGTGAAATTGTAGTCATTCAAATATGTCATGTATGATATTGACAGAGGGAATGAAATAGAAAAATACAGTTAGTCACTTCTTAGGTTAGTAATGAGTTATTGAATACTATTTTTTTTTTCGGATTTCAATTTCATATGTAACAATCTACTGATATATATATTTATTGTTGATATAACAGGTATGGGTTTGCGACTTCATGGATGGATTCTTAGAAAAGACACAATAGTATGTAAAGCATGTACATGTGGCTCGTTGGAAAGATGAGCAATTTAGAACATGCATCGATACATTTCACGTTGGGACTATCTTATCAGTGGTCGATTTTGCAGAAAACTACACACTTCAACCACAAAATGAGATTCAAAGTCAATACTATCACTCAGACCAGGTCAGCATAATGGTCCATATCACCTATAGACATGGGGCAAATAGTACTAAATAAAACAAAGTTATATTGAAGGAGTATCACTTCTACATAAGTGATGACAAGTGTCATGACTTGGATTTTGTACAACATAGTTTTCAAATGTTCTATGATCACTTGAAGGATAACAGTATACAAATGTAACAACATTGGGTTTGGTCTGACGGTTGTGCAGGGCAATTCAAAAATTCCTGTGTCTTCCAATCGTTGTGTATGGTCCACAAAAGGCACAAGGTGCCACATATTTGGAACTATTTTGAGACTAGACACAGAAAAGGTGAACATGATGGAGCAATTGCATGCATCAAGACTACATTATGTAGGAAAGAAATGAAGTTCACAAATGTATCACTCATATGAGATTCAAATACCATTGTTGAATGTTGTTCTTCAGTCATGGGAGAGGGAGCAAGAAGGCATGAAGATCAGTCAACCAAGAAAGCACATGTACATAGGTATTTTTGGGAGGTGGTGGATGTAGATTGAGCATAGTTATGTGAGTGCAAGATCATCCAAGGTGTTAATTTTTTAGCATTAATTCAATATACTCTAGGATCTTTACTGAGAGAATAACATGTACATCATATCAAGTATAACAATGCATATCAATCACACCAAGCAGTCACATGAGACAATAGACACAAAGAGTTTCACTGGGGAAAACCATAAAGGTGAAAAACCCGACCACTTCCTCAGAGATAGAAAGAGCAATGATACAACCAAAGTACAAGATATAGTCTTCTCCTAGCATCTGATCCTCCTCCTCACATGTGTGCCATTTTTCGAGTGATGGAAGAGTGAGTAAGTGAATGATAAAATAGAGATCGAAAGATCTCTATTTGTACTTGTCCTATCCTGCCCAATAAACTAGTGGGGCCGACCTGTCTAGATTATCCTAATAACCCATGGTTAACTTAATCAGGGCCGACCCCACACATGGTGGTCTAATAACCCATCGGCAAGTTATGACACTTGCGACACTTGTTAATACAACTGACGACACTTCCGTATAGAGGAATAATAACATCTCTATAGGAGTACAATATACATAGATGAAATACATAGGTGAAATACATTCCGAAGTTACATATACATCAACACTCCCTCTTAACTAAGAAGGTATTTCTCGACACATATCTGCTAGCACAAGTCTTCTTCTCTGGATCAGCATCATCGAATCATCGCCCTCGAATCATCACTGTTGCTATCTTAATCAATCTCTGAATCTACTCATCGTAGGAAGTTCTACAGAGCCCGTCCTTTTTCATACTGGATGTAGGCCCACCACCTGTAGGTCTTCATCATCACTAGCCATACTGTGGAATTCTCAGGATTTATTACGTGCATCACAAAACCTGGCTGTAGAATCCCAGGCTATTACGAGCACACAACTCTACCTGTTGGATCTCCCAGGAGCATATTACATATGACCCCACCACAAAAACTGGCTGTAGCATCCCAGGTTGTTATGAGCACACAACTCTACCTATCGGATCTCCCAGGAGCATATTACATGTGGTCTCACCACAAAAACTTGCAAGAGAATCCCAGGATGTTGCGAGCACACAACTCTACCTTTCAAATCTCCCAAGGACACATTACATGTGGTCATGGAAAAACCTTGCAAGAGCATCCGAGGCTGTTACGAGCACACAGCTCTACCTGTCAGATCTCCCAATGACACATTACATGCCATAGGACAAAACCTTGAAAGAGCATCCCAAGCTATTACGAGCACAGAGCTCTACCTGTTGGATCTCCCAGAGCGCTATTATATGTCCTCCTAGAGAAATTCCTTGAAAGAGCATCTCAGGCTGTTACGAGCACACAACTCTACCTATCGGATCTCCCAGGTCAACTTACATGCTCATCTGCACAACCCATCCACGGCCACAGAGTATCAACCTAATACTCACCATACATCATCCTAATGTACACATGATCATCATGATCATCATCACTGCATCGTCTTGATGCATGTCATCTGGAGCAACATCCTGAAGCCCGTCATCCATTATCATCTTGATCATATAATGCATCTACCTCATGCATACCAATTATCTACCTGATACATATCATCATACATGATCCACCTGATCATACAATGTATCCACCTGATACATACACAGATACATGATCTACCTAATCATACAATGTATCCACTTGATACATATACAGATACATGATCTACCTAATCATACAATGTATCCACCTGATACATATACAGATACATTGTCCAAGCATCCAACATGATGCATATACATATACATGATCTAACTAATCATAACAAGCATCCAACATGATGCATATACATATACATGATCCAATCATCCAACATGATGCATATACAGAGAAGTAACTAGAGCATCATCCTGATGCTCATCATCCAGCACTTACATCCACAACCATGGGAAGGATACTCCTCTCACCATGCTTGGAATGGCTCTAACAAATGTGTCCATCACTTCTTCCTCGAAGTGTCATCAATCTGGAGAACACCAAGCCTCTCTTTGAAGTACTCGAACTTCACTCTGGCTAGTGGTTTCATCAACACATCTGCAACCTGCTCATCCATCGCAACATACAAGAGCTTCACTGCTCCTCTCTGCACCATATCCCTGATATAGTGATATTTGATCTCAATGTGATTCAACCGGTTGTGGAACACCGAGTTCTTAGACAGCTTCACACAACTCTGGTTGTCATAAAAGATACCAGTAGCATCCAATGGGAGATCAAATAACTCAAACAGTAGCTTCCTTAGCCATACTGCCTCACACCTAGCCAAACAAGCTGCAACATACTATGCCTCGGCTGTACTCAGTGCTACACAGGACTGCTTCCTGCTAAGCCAAGATATCACACCTGATCCCATACTTAAGCAACACCCAGATGTGCTCTTCCTATCTATAGCACTACCTCCCAGTCCGAATCAACATAACCCTGTAGGTTAAACTTTTGATTCGCATCATACTTGAGCCCATAGTCAATTGTACCCTTCAGGTACCTCAGAATATGCTTTATAGTAACTAGGTGAACATCTCTGGGATCCGTCAAGAACTGGCTCAATGTGTTCATCGCCAAGCAAATATCTGGTCTCGTATTCGTCAAGTACATCAAAGACCCAATCATCTAACGATACATCGTGACATCAACCGGATCAGATGAAGCATCACATAGAAGCCTCAGGTTCGATGCCATAGGTGTGGCCATGACCTTGCAGTCCATCATCCTGAATCTCTTCAAGATCTCTACTGCATACTTCCCTTGTCCAAGGAACATCCCAGTTGCACTCTACCACACCTCTATGCCTAGAAAATAATGCATCATCCCCAAGTCCTTCATCTCGAAATCGGCAGAAATCTTCCTCTTGGTATCAGCAATCAAACTATCCTCACTTGTTACATGTAGGTCATCCACATACAATAGTAGTATCATAGGATTTCATTCCTCAACCTTGTAGTAAAGGTTGGAATCCGCTTTACTCTTGGTAAAGCCCAAACTGGATAGAAATCTATCTATCCTACCATACCAAGTCCTAGGAGCTTGCTTCAAGCCATACAAGGCTTTCTTCAACCTACACACATATGAATCCCTATCATGTGTTTCAAAACAAAGTGGCTGCTCCACATACACTTCCTCCTTGACTACATTGTTCAAGAAAGCTGTCTTGACATCCATTTGGTGCATCTTCCATTTAATCACTGCAGCCAGAGAAACTACTAATCTAATGGAAGTGTATTTGCCCATAAGATCAAAAGCCTCTTCATAATCAATCCCTTCTTTCTGGGAGAAGCCACGAGCCACAAATCGCACTTCGTATTTCTCTATGCTGCCATCTGCAGGATGCTTGATCTTGTAGATCCACTTGGAATTCACCACTGACTTCCCTTCAAGTCTTGGGACTGCATCCCAAACATCAATCTTCATGATCGACTGGTATTCCTCAATCATGGAATTCTTCCTGGATCCTGGGAACTTCAATATCTTCAATAGATAACTTTTTTGCTGAACAAATGTTGTAGTCCTTCTTTTGTAGGTGAAGGTATACGATCTTTCCTACAAAACAAGTTAAATTGCATGATTAGAAACATTTCATAGTTTTCTGAACAAATTCTTAAACATAAATAAATATGTCATACAATCATGCAATTATATTAGCCAATGCTTCAATACAACATTTATCCATATCCTGTAACTTTCTAGATGCCTTCCAATCTCTACCAGAACATTGTTAAGAGTGTGCACAACTCCCAACATGTCAGCAAAGAGGTTTCATTCTAGATAAGTAGCAATGGAATGTTGTACAGTGCCATAGGCCACTTACTCATTACTTGCATATTAGTAGTATCATGTTCATCAATTCAATTATTCTAATATGCATAATACACAACCTAAGTCTAGGAACATAAGCATACACATAACTAAATAACATTATTTAAACAAATAGAATATACATGAAATGACAATTCAATATCTTTGTTTGTTTATTGTGTGGACTCCCTCTCAATCTTTGCTTCCTTGCAGGAACTACTAGAGTGTGCTCCCTCTTGATCTTTGCTTCCTGGATTACCTATCCTTGAGCTTATATCCATCCTCGATCACTATGCATGCTTACGAGTATCATCATTGTGTTATCCTCGAGATCTCATACATAATCATACATTCATTAGTATACTATCAAAACAAAATAATCTTAAACATGTATAGTCATGATCATTTCAAACATAGATAATAAGCATTATCATTCAAGGTTTCAGGGAAGACTTCTCTTACTCATGCATATTCATGTTTGACTATAGAACTCTTCTGGTTAGTCATATCAATCAAGGTAAGAGACATAATATGCATAAACCCTAGATTACTCAAACTTGTAACTTCATGAGTAATCATTATTAATCATACAAAAGTATAAGATCATTTGATATAAGAAAAACATACCTGGTCATCATATTTGCTAGTTATGTCTAGCAATGTTTTCTTGTTCTCTTCAATGACCTGCATAACTCATAAGTTACCCTTTGCAAAACTAAATTATACATACCTCTTTGTTATCCATGACTATGGATGAATCTTTGTCTTCATGTCACCATAGCATGTTCAGGTTGTCCCTTCAATTTGTACAATCCTCCCTCTTACTCTCCAATCACCACTGCATCATCTATAGATTTATCATTTGGCCATCTACAAATGCAACCCTCATTTTTTTTGCATCCAATGTAGATATGGAGAGTAGGTTCTTCTTGAGCCCAGGTACATATAGAACATCTTTCATCTTCAAAGACTTCCCAGAGTCTAGGTTGTAGGAGGCTTCAGGCCACTTCCTTTGATAGGGTATTGATAGTCATCCCCAAGTTTCACCTTATGGGGTGACTCATGTTCAACTACATTTTCAAAAGATTCTTTAAACCCAGTCATGTGTTTGGAAGCCCCATTATCAATAAGCCAATCAATACATCCATGAGAGATAGTACATGTGAGAGCGGATAGTAGAACATATTCATCTTCACTTGATGAATCATCACTTTCTGCCCTAGCCTTCTTCTTTGGAGGTTCATCATCCTCAGCAGCATGAGCATGGTACCTTCTTTTGCTACACTTCTTCTTGTTGTTGAAGTTGTTGTTGTCCTTTTTGTTCTTGGGACAGTTTACAGCAATATGTCCCTTCTCATTACAGGTAAAACATATTCTCCTTTCTCTATTGTGATGGTGGTGTGAAGAGTTCTTGAAGTGAGATGGCTCTCTCTTGGGATTCCCTTTCTTGCTGTGTGCTGTGAGAGCTTGATCTTCATTCCCCATCTTTTCTTTTCAGGCCACAAGCCTTGCTTATTCTTGAGAGCATTCCTCCCATAGTCTGCTGAAGGAGATTAGTTTCTTTCTTACACAAATTCCTTGGATAAATGAATCCCATGACCTAGGTAGGCCATTCAATGTGGTCATAACAATTTCACCATTATCCACTACCTCATCCACTGCTTCAAGTTGTTACTTGATCTGAGAGACCTTAGAGAAATAGGATTGAATGGTCTCTCCATTATGAAGTTTTACCCCTTTCAATTGGTTCCGCAGAGTCATCTTCCGATTTATGTTCTTCCCTTCAAACAACTTGGTCAAAGAGTCAAACATTGCCTTGGGTGTCTTTAGAGATGACACGTGTGGGATGAGATGGTCCTTGGAAGAATCAGCAATGATCCTCTTTTCCTTGAACAAGTTCTTCTTGTGAAGAGCCTTGGCCTCTTCTCCCTCTGGGACAGGGACTTCTTCACTTATATAAGTGTCCAACTCATTTTCTTCTGGGATTAACCCAATCCTATGCTTCCATGCTGGGAAGTTATTAGCCCCTTCAAGATTATCCTCAAGCTTGGTGTGGTGAGACATTTTAATCAGAAACTCAAATGGAAATAAAAGATTTAGGTCTTACCACTTGATTTGCTGAAAACTCGATTAGGGTTTGTCAGAGAAACCCTAAAAACTCAAAATGTGAATTTCAACTTTCTGAAAGGATAGAAAGACGTGTCTTGATGATTTGATCAACTTGGTATATTAAGAATATGAAGTCTACAAAGCTTCACCCTTCATAAATGCCTTTTAGTCTTCCTCCATTCACTAGGGAGGACCCAGAATTAGGTTTTGAGTTTCCCAGAGATTCACCCAACCACAAATCTTGATCCAAAGCTCTAAACTTCGATTTTTCCAAGGAGCTTCCAGCTATGTCCTCAGAATTCTGAAATTCCTATTTTTGTGGAAACCCTAAATTTTAGGGCCAAAAATGAAAGTGCCCAGAATGAAATTCTGATTGGACAGGATGATACTCCTTGATGCGTAGAGTCAATCTACCTTACTTATTTTCCAAAATCTGTTAAGAGAAACCCAATAAACAAGAAACCCTAGTTTCCGCCACTGCACAATGTCTTCTTCTCAGGGAAGCTCTGATACCATGTTAATTTTTGAGCATTAATTCAATATACTCTAGAATATTTACTGAGAAAATAACATGTTCAACATATCAAGTATAACAATGCATATCAATCACACCAAGCAATTACATGAGACAATAGACACACAGAGTTTCACTGGGAAAAACCCTACAACTTCCTCAGAGATAGAAAGAGCAATGATACAACCAAAGTACAAGAGATAGTCTTCTCCTAGAAGCTGATCCTCCTCCTCACATGTGCGCCACTTTTCGAGTGATGGAAGAGTGAGTAAGTGAATGATAAAATAGAGATCTCCCGATCTCTTTTTATACTTGTCGTGTCCTGCCCAATAAACCAGTGGGGCCAACTTGTCTAGGTTAGCCTAATAACCCATGGTTAACTTAATCAGGGCCGACCCCACACATGGTGGTCTAATAACCCATCGACAAGTTACGACACTTGCGACACTTGTCAATACAAATGACGACACTTCCGTATATAGGAATAATAACATATCTCTAGGAGTACAATATACATAGATGAAATACATAGGTAAAATACGTTCCGAAGTTACATATACATCAACACAGGGAAATCATGTATTTCATTCAATTAGAGTGTCGTACAATGTTAAACTTGAAATGTGGACAAGGAAACTCTCTTGCTTTTGTTCTTCATGCAGTGGTGGTGAATGGGACTCATGTGAATTCACAGATTTGGTTGATAGTTGGGAGCGTGTATCACTCCCAATTGGTCAACATATAGCTAAAGAATTATCCTAGTTGGAGGAGGACCAATCAATCATTTCAGCAGACTATGACCACATATGATATCTCGTACAACCAGGTTCGATTAAAATTTTCAAAATTTTGACAAATTGTTGTGTCTAGTTAGTTGGATCAACTGTTGGCACTATTTTTTCTATAGGGAACATATATGCAGTTGTTTCCGCGAGACACAATGCATCGCACACTGATTATTGGCTGGGACGTTGCTTGGAGGGGAAGCAAACCCAAAATGTCCCATTAAGGGACTGCGTGGACAATGATTTTCCGATTGGGTTGATGGTTATCAAAGGAGAGTATTTGAACCAAATTTCCCACTTAGATGCTAGAAAAGGGTATGTATTTGAAGATTATAAAATGGGTTAGATTGTATACCATTACAATTGTCACAAACCTCCAACTACAAGCAATTCCAAGGAAGAACTCATCAAAGGAACGATACTTATTTCTTGATTCTGAGCACGATAGGTTAAAGGAGACCGTTGGTATTAGAGATGATCGCGATGGTATAGTCGAATGACCATAGGTAGGTAATCTAGTATGTGGTTTGCATGTTATATTGTGTTTGTATGTTTGACATGTATATTATGATTTTGTTTTATAGTCTGATTGATTATTGACATTAATATTTTGACTATTGCAACTGGACATTGACAACTTTCAATATATTGATAAATTGAACAAGCTTCGCCATGGATCCTAAATTGATAAATTGCACAAGCTTGATCATGGATCCTAAGTACACCATAATATCTGCATCCTCGTTCCCATTGTCACCACCAACATCATCAACATAAATATAATGGTTAGATAGCTAATTTAGAAATGTAGAAACCAATTCACAAACATAGAAACCTAATCTAGCCTTATAAATGTAAACTACCCTAGGAAAAAAAAAAAAACCTAGCAACCTAATCTATATGAACATAAGCCTAATATCTCCCCAGAAACGTCCATCGCCATTTGAATCCAAACCATTATGCTACAAATATGCACAAGAGTCCAAAAAACCCTAGTTTGTGTTTTAAAACCCTAGCCCATAAACCTTGGCCTATAAACCCTAGTCTATAAACTAATTTGAATTTCAATCCCTAGAAACCTAGTTTGTAGCCTAGAGCTTAGTTTGTGTTCAAAATCCTTAGAAACCTACATCACTACTTGAATCCAAACAATTTTTCTACAAATATGCACAAGAATCCAAAAAACCCTAGTTTGTGCATTCATGTGGATCCATTTGAATCCACACCATTGTGCTAGAAATATGCACAATAGTCCAAAAAACCCTAGTCTGTGCATTCATGTGCATCCATTTGAATCCACAACATTGTGCACTATTATGCACAAGAGTAAAACTAAAATCATGATGCAACTTTATATTCATGCCAACACATATTTTTATATTCATGACAATGCATACATTTGAATCCATACCATTGTGCTACAAAGATGCACAAGAATCCAAGAAAACACTAGTTTGTGCATTCATGTGCATCCATTTGAATCCACACCACTGTGCACAATTATGCACAAGAGTAGAAAAATCTCCTCTCTGCAACTATACATGCATCCAAAAAAGTATTTTTATATTCATGTGCATCCATTTGAATCCATACCATTGTGCTACAAATATGAGCAAGAGTCCAAATAACCCTAGTTTGTGCATTCATGTGCATCCATTTGATTCCACACTATTGTGCACAATTATGCACAATCTAGTAAAAAAAAAATTTAATGCTTTGGATTTTCATATTGATGATAATATTTCAGACTTGAAGAAAACCACATTTCATTATTCCAATAGATACATGAACAAATTATTAATCATTCAAGTAAATTATTGACTATCCTTTTTTTAATAGTTTTATTTTTAATTCCAATGAGACTAGTTGACATATCATGCAATTCAAGAAAATAAAATTTCATTTGGGTTAGATTTGGACAAGTAAATTATTAACCATGTTTCTTTTTAGTGCTTTTTATTTTCATCCGAGTGATATTATTATATATTAAAAAACAAATATGTCATTTGTATTAGAACCCTATCCTAGAAACCCTAGTTTGCACTCTAAACCCCTATCCTAGAAATCGTAGCCTATAAACCCTAAAGTGAATCCTAACAACCATAGCTTGTAGCCTAAACCCTAATTTGAATTCTAATCCCTAGAAACCCTAATTTGTATCCGAAACCCTATTTTGAATTCTAATCCCTATAAAACCTAGTTTGTATCCTAGAACCTAGTTTGTGTTCAAAATCCACAGAAACTTCCATCACCATTTCAATCCATGCCATTGTGATACAAAGATGCACAATAGTGCAAAAAACCCTAGTATGTGCATTCATGTGCATCCATTTGAATCCACACCATTGTCCACAATTATGCACAAGAGTAAAAAAATCTTCATGATGCAACTAGACATGCATGCCAAAAAATCTTGTTGTATTCATGTGCATCCATTTGAATCCACACCATTGTGCTACAAAGATGCACAAGAGTCCAAAAAACCCTAGTTTGTGCATTCATGTGCATCCACTTGAATCAAGACCATTGTGCACAATTATGCGTAAAAATCCCAAAAACATCATGATGCAACTATATATGTGTGCCAAAAAATATTTGTATATTCATGTACATTCATTTGAATCGAAACAATTATGCTACAAATATGCACAAGAGGCCAAAAAACCCTCGTTTGTGCATTCATGTGCATCTGTAAGAATCCAAACCATTGTGCACAGGTATGCACAAGAGTCTAAAAAAATTCATGCTCCAACTATGTTTGCATGCCAAAACTCTTCCTATATTCATGTGCATCCATTTGTATCTAAGCCATTGTACTATAGACATGTATAAGAGTCCAAGAAACCCTAGTTTGTACTCTAAACCCCTATCCTAGAAATCCTATCCTATAAACCTTAGAGCAAAGCCTATAAACCCTAGTTTGTAGCCTAAACATCTATATTTGAATCTCGAATGTCTCAAACATCTATATTTAAATCTCGAAATTCTCGAACACTTGTATTTGACATCTACCTAGAGTATATAACCTTGAATTAGATTATTTCTATTATTATTAAAAACCTAAGGGTAATGGGAACATACAATTTTGGTGTTCCTCAAACATTGAACATCAATTTTAGTATCCCTTTGAACTCAATGGGATCTACCAAACTTGGAGATCTTAAAAACACCAAGTTGTACCTGAAATCCTTTAGGGTGCAAGTTGTAATGGGCCATAGAATGGTGACCATGGCTCAGATCCAGAAACCATTGAATCTGTTGGATTGAGGACATCAGGATAGTTCTATGGGTGCCCCTCTCCTCTAGGTCCATGGTCCATTGATCATCTTTTAGGTCAATTTTGGAAACTAGGGTTTTTCTCAGTAAGGGTCTATGCAATTTTTTCACATAGGGGTCAACTTTGAAAAATCTTCGACCGAGATCTTATGGCTAACATTACCATGTGGAACCTTCCTAGACACACTTGTAGGACCTCCTGGAACCTGGTTTTGTTGCACAGTTGGAAGTCTATGACCCTGGTCAGTATTCAACAAGTGTCCTTGAAATCCTTTTGGGTGCGAGTTGGAACGAGCCATAGAATGATGACCATTTCTTGGATCAAGAAACCATCGAATCCGTTGGATTTAGGACATCGAGAAAGTGATAGGGGTCCCCCTCTCCTCGGGGTCCATGGCCCATTCATTATCTTTTAGTTCGATTTTGTAAACTAGAGTTTTCCTAGGTAAGGGACTATGCAATTTTTTCACATAGGGGTCAACTTTACAAAATCCTCAACCGAGAGATTATGGATAGCCTTCCCATGTGGAACCTTTGTAGACACACTTGCAAGATCTTCTTGGAACATGGTTTTGTTGCACGGTTGGATCTCTATGCCCCCAACCGATATTCAATAGGTGTCCCTTAAAGCCTTTGGGGTGTGATTTGGAACGGGCCATAGAATGATGACCATTTCTCATACCAAGAAACCATTGAATCCGTTGGATTCAGGACATCGGGATAGTGCTAAGGGTTCCCCTCTTCTCTAGGAACATGGCCCATTGATCATATTTTAGGTCATTTTTGGAAACTAGGGTTTGGATCAGTATGGGTCTGTGCAAATTTTGCACATATGGGTCAACTTTGAAAAATCCTCGACTGGGAGCTTATGGCTAGCGTTCCCATGTGGAACCTTCCTAGACACACTTGCAGGACCTCTTGGAACCTATTTTTGTTACACAGTTGAAATTCTATGCCCTCGGTCGGTATTCAACAAGTGTCCCTGAAATCCTTTTGGGTGCGAGATGGAACAAGCCATAGAATGATGACCATTGCTCAAATCGAGAAAAAACAGAATCTTTTGCATTCCGAAAATCGAGATACTGCTAGGGGTGCCGATATCCTTTAGTTCCATGGCCCATTGATCATCTTGTGGGTCGTGTTTGGAAACTAGGGTTTTGCTCAGTAAGGGACTATGCAATTTTTTCACATAGGGGTCAACTTTGTAAAATCCTCGACCAGGAGATTATGGATAGCGTTCCCATGTGGAACCCTCCTAGACACACTTACAGGAACTCCTAGAACCCAGTTTTGTTGCATGGTTGGAATTCTATGCCCCCGGTCGATATACAATAGGTGTCCCTGAAATCCTTTGGGGTGCGATTTGGAATGGGTCGTAAAATGATGATCATTGCTTGGATCAACAAAACATCGATTCCATTGGATTCAGGATAGTTCTAGGGGTGTCCCTCTCCCATGGGTTAATGGCCCATTGATCATCTTCTAGGTCAATTTTGGAAACTAAGGTTTCGCTTACTAAGGGACTTTGCAATTATTGCACATAGGGGTCAACTTTGCAAATTCTTCGAACGAGAACTTGTGGCTAGTGTTCTAACATGGAACCTTTCTAGAAACATTTGCAGGACCACCTAGAACATTTTTTGTTTCAATGTTGGAATTATTTTTTCTCGGTAGGAATTGAAGAGGTGTCCATGAAATCCTTTTGGGTTGTGATTTGGAACGGGCCATAGAATGATGACCATTGCTCGGATCAATGAACCGTTGACACCGTTGGATTCATGACATTGGGATAGTACTAACGGTACCCCTCCCATTCAGGTCCATGTCCCATTGGTCATCTTCTAGGTCGATTTTGGAAGCTATGGTTTTGCTCAGTAAGGGACTTTGCAATTAACTCACATAGGGGTCAACTTTGCAAATTCCTAAAACGATAATTTGTGGATAGAGTTCCCACATGGAACCTTACTATAAACACTTGGAGGACCTCCCAGAACCTAGTTTTGTTGCAGGGTTTGAATTCTATGCCTCTGGTAGGGATTGAAGAGGTGTTCATGAAAACCTTTGGTGTGCGAGTTGGAACGGGACATAGAATGATGACCATTGCTCGAATCAACGAACCATTAAATCCATTGTATTTTGGACATCTGGATAGTGCTAGGGGTGCCCCTCTACATTGGGTTCATGGTCCATTGATCATATTCTAGGTCAATTTTTGAAACTAGGGTTTCGTTGAGTAAGGGACTTTGCAATTATTGCACATAGGGGTCAACTTTGCAAATTCCTAGACTGAGAACTTGTGGCTAGCGTTCCCACATGGAACCTTCCTAGAAACATTTGCAGGACTTCCCAGAAACTAGTTTGGCTGCAGGGTTGGAGTTCTAGGCCTCTAGCAGGGATTGAACAGGTGTTTGTGAAAGCCTTTGGGGTGCAAGTTGGAACGGGCCATAGAATGATGACCATTGCTCAAATCAATGAATTGTTGACTCGATTGGATTTAGGACATCAGGATAGTGCTAGGGGTTCCCCTCGCCTTCGGGTTCATGGCCCATTGATCATATTCTAGGTCAATTTTGGAAAATAGGGTTTAGCTCAGCAAGGGACTGTCACATACCCAAAATTTCAAAAGAAATTTAAAACTTTTCTAAGCGTCCAATCTTCATTAAATGCTATGCGGAAGATAAAATGTGTACACAACATCTATATTTATCACTTCATGATAGCATCTTAACATTAATTATTCAATTGTAATTATTAATGAAACTTTACTTGTCGACACAAGGTCTTAAAATTCACAAGCAACCCCAATCATAATTATACAATTCGTTAAATCATATCTTATTGTAATAGCATGAATAAAATTCTAACACTTGTCTCACCATAACAAATTTTCCTCTACTAACTTGATTATAAAATGAGTTAAACATATTCATGGAAAGATATAAATAACAACCATCATAATAGTAAAATGCTTAAGATACATAAATTGGAAGTAAACAAAACTGAAGAAATACCTGAGATGCATCATCAAGGATATATATGAAAGAGATACAAAAGTACAGCCACAATTATCAAGAGAGATATATACAAGAAATACACCCCAAGAGAACAAAGACATACACAAGAGACCAAGGTAACGTGGTTCACCCGTACACGGGCTAGTCCACAAAGGTGTGTGCATCTTTTATTATTAGTTAAAAAGTATTAGGATTACAACTAGCAACATAGTTGTTGCAACCAGATTCCTTCTCCTTCTGTCAAGCATCTATCATATAGAGCTTTTCAATAATTAAATTAGTTACCTCTTTGAAAACATATACTAAGAAGTACATATATCCTCTCACTATTTATGATAAAGATCATCTTACCATACTTTAGCATATATATAAGAATATATATATAAATGCTTTTCAATAATTAAGCTAAACACATCTCTCTTTTCTTAAGAATTTATGTAAACACTTTTTATTATCAAAACTACAATGCATTTCTCCTTCCTTTACATTAAGAATATATATATACTAAAGAACATCTCTTCATACATACCTTAAGAATATATATATATATATATATTTATTTATGCTTTTAAATACTAAAGTACATCTAAATACTTCCTCATCCTAAGAGTTAATATTATAACACAACTAAACATTACTTTAGGCTTAAATCTCTTATACCGAGAGTCTGTAATTTATAAAAAGGGTAATGTTGTGTATTGATCCCCTCTATGGTTTTCACTAAAACCTGTCTTTGTATAATATTCATTGTATTATTTATTTGTTTTACCCTAATCAATATCCACACAAGGAGTACGTTCTTTCTCATTTTGGATAGTATAATATTATATATTTCTCTAAGAATATATATATCTACTTAAGTGAGTTCCACATTTACATAGAGGATACAATAGATAGCATGTAAGAAAACATTAACTAAACATGGTTATATTCAATAATTAAACTTGAACCATAAGCTACACTTCTTCTACTCTTTTAAACATGATGAGATACTATTTATGCATAAATATATATAATGCATATTATTCTTTGGATGGTCTTTACCATAAGACCTGTCGCAGTGGAGTAATTCCTAATGAGTTTTTAAGAATAAACATATAAACATTTATATATGTAATGACGGTGATATCTGCATAAATCACTTAGCATAAGTCTACAAGGGAATATGTAATTACAATGGTTATATTTAGCTTATTATATATGTACAAGACGTTGGCAATCACACCCAAAGATAGAAATCTAAGATTTCGTTGCAGCATTACTGAGCTAAATGGAAGTCAGAAGGAAAAACAAATTAAGGTCAAGCAACCATGAACTCCGGATTGCAGTGAATCTACGTTGGAAGGTAAAATTACGTCCTAAAACTTATCTCTATTCTCCAACGCGTTTTTGGTTGGGATACTGAAATTTATAAAGATGTGAAAATCATTCGACTGAGTAACAAAATAATGCACAATAGAAGGGCGATGTAATCTGTACAAAATTTAATAATGTAATAAACGTTGTTCAGCGTGATTACAAAATAATTCAAAATAAAGAAGAACCATCAAAGGGTATATGCAGGAAAATGAGTTTTAGATAATATATGAGCAAAGGTCTAACCAGTGGAAGATCTGTATATCCATACCCAAGCGTTGACAACCACCATAAACAGAAGGAAGATTAAAAGAAAATACTATCACCATAAAGGAAGAATGGGCATGGATTGAATCTCTAAAGGGGATTTCCCAGCTTGTTTGTTTGACTCAAACAACTTAGCAGGTTAAAACGAATTTGTGACAGTGCTTAAAATGGAAGGCGATGATCTTGAATTTTGTTAAGCTATGGACACTCAATAAAAAGAACGCGGTGTTTGGGACGGGACCATGAGGAGTTGCTGAATCCCTGACTTCGAAGTCCGGATGTCGGAACAAGTAGGGGTTTTCAAAAATGAAAAGACTTTCAATAAAATGTATACATATACCAGAAGTATTTATTTACAGTACTTTCTATCTATACAAAATTTTATGAAAAAGGAGCACTATCTCTAATCGTATACTAAGACCGAAGTCAGCACAACTGAATAACTTAGTTAACTCACAATAGATGAATACTGCTTACCCATTCCATCGCAGAACTCAATCCTTCACGCTGTGGGCAGGGTTGAACCGGCTCCTATCTGGTCGACAAAAAGCTATCATCACCGTCCCCCCTCCCTTTCCATGCGTAGGGTATATAAGTGCATAAACCAGCAACTGTGAGTTAGAGACCCTGCAGTGTGCACTATCTCTCCCCCGCCTTCATCCCCTCGAGCTCTCCTTTATTCCATCACTTATATCGTGCTCCTCCTCCCACGAACTCCATCCCCTAAACCCTTACGTAACCTCCCGCCATGATGAGCACTAAGTAGATAATTAATAGGTTCAACATAATCCCTTGGATTTGGGGTAATTTTCTCCCCACGATTGGTAACTCCCCCACTCCATCCATGATATGCATAACGAATAAATAAAGTAAGCATTGTTCATAAAGGAGGTATGCCTTGAGTGAAAACATCATTTATCTCTTCTCGGCACAAGTCAAGGAACGTGGCAGGGACAAACTCCTTAATGCAAGCAAGGGTGTTCTCCAGAACAAAGATGTGATTTATCTTAGAATTTAATGATAATCCTTTACCATTTAGTGGTGTATGAATAAATAAAGATCATCCACTCCTTCCCACTTTCATGAGTCTTCTAAAGATATCATATCTATATGATAGGTTATTTGAATAATACATTATTTGTATATATATATGAAAGGAATAGATTTTATATGTATATAAATATTTTATTTAGGCAATAATAGCATTGATGCCTATAATAATAACTATTATAATACTAGTAGTATTTTAATCAATAGTTAATTTGTTGCCAAAAATTTTGTTTATCTTTTATATCTATAGATTACATATAAATAGGTTCATATTTTTAATAATCAAACATATATATGTATGTGGTTTTCTTACCCATAGTAAGGTCTAGCATCGTCCTTGTCGTCAAGACGACTTCTTTCTCTTCTTCAAGGATTTAGTGGCAACATAGCCTTAAGTCTCCTAAGTGTAGTAATAACATTACGACCTAGGAAAGAATAAAATAATAAAACTTCCAAAGTTTACTGGTGGGGCCTTGGCCTTGAGCTCCTCACTAGGACTATTTACAAAATTTACAATTACATTTACAAGAGTGATAACAATAGGGGTCAAATTTGAGGGATGTTACACACTCCTCCCCTTAAAATTAACACCATCCTCGGTGTTCAACAGTTTGTCTTTCGCATCCTTTCATCATCTTTCGCTTGCTTTTGTTCTTACGCTTTTGGTCATCTTTACATTTTCACATTTTCCACAAGCTCTTATCACTTATATCCTGCACATCATATAGATCATACAAGATCTTCCAATGTTCTTTAGCATAACATAAGTGTACAAAATTTCAAAACACTAAATGTTCATCATTATTCCTCATTCTTTAGGGAATAATTTTGCTTATTCTAGCATTCATAGCAATTCACACATAAATACTTTTGATAGTCTAGCTACAAGACAAGTCATTATCATCATTAAACAATTATTTCAACAAAACCTTGTGATAATCAAACCTCTTTGTATTTCAGCAATCATGGAGACTTGCATACATATCCTGCTCATGTACTTCAACAATCATATAGACTTGCATACATAGCACTATGCAACTCAGCAGGAAAATTTGATAGTCTTACTCTGCAACTCATTACATAGCTTCCCCTCATCGAATCTTCTAGTGGGCTCAGTTCTAACACCACAAGGAAAATGTTTAGTCTCCTGAGAGAACCTCTTGTGCGCTCCGTTCTAACAACACAAGGAAAAATGTGAGCCCTTCATCTGCTCAATTCGATGGATATGAAGTTTGCCTAGGACTTTTGGGTCAGTATAACATTCAACAAGCTACCCACCTGCTCTGTTCCACTTCCATGGGGAACATGACCACAATTTAGGGAAGTTGCACCCTGCAACAGCTAGTAAGTGAGTGCAAGATGCAGCCTCTACTTGAGTTCAGGAAATATTATTTTCCCCTCAAACCTTCTAATTTGAGTCCGGGAATTTTACTTAGTAACAATCATTTAGTATTTCTTGCATTCACATGTGACATAATACCAACAAAATATTAACGAATATATCTCATTCTATGCATTTTGATGATTACACATCATCAACCATAAGTCTTACCACCAATCATGATCCATAAAGCCCTGTAATCAAAATAAAAATGTAAAGTAAATTATTACTTACTCTTGAGCGATTTAGTTCAACTTATCTGTATAAGTCAACGTCCCTTTTTTATCATGTCATCAATCGGGATTAAGTTCACTTCCTAAAAATGTTAGTATAAGGAAAAGTTTCTTTGCTTCAATTGCTCATCTTCTGAACATATTAGTTCCATAGAATTATACGCATGCTCATTTACTTGTGCATTCTCTTCAATTCATCATGATGAAAACTTTTATATCAAATTAGATTTTCACATCAACTACTTTGCTTTAATAACTGAAATACTCATCTTTACTACTTTGGGAAACCTTGAACTTTGAACTTTTGAATGACATTGCCCCTCGTCCATTCCAGTTCCATGCATCCAAAATGAAACAAAATAATCGATTAGTAAACTTAACAACCTTCATACTTATTTATTGCATGTTGAGCTCATTAGGCCCAAGTGTTGTAACCTAAAGCTCTGATACCATTTGTCACATACCCAAAATTTCAAAAGAAATTTAAAACTTTTCTAACCGTCCAATCTTCATTAAATGCTATGCGGAAGATAAAATGTGTACACAACATCTATATTTATCACTTCATGATAGAATCTTAACATTAATTATTCAATTGTAATTATTAATGAAACTTTACTTGTCGACACAAGGTCTTAAAATTCACAAGCAACCCCAATCATAATTATACAATTCGTTAAATCGTATCTTATTGTAATAGCATGAATAAAATTCTAACACTTGTCTCACCATAACAAATTTTCCTCTACTAACTTGATTATAAAATGAGTTAAACATATTCATGGAAAGATATAAATAACAACCATCATAATAGTAAAATGCTTAAGATACATAAATTGGAAGTAAACAAAACTGAAGAAATACCTGAGATGCATCATCAAGGATATATATGAAAGAGATACACAAGTACAACCACAATTATCAAGAGAGATATATACAAGAAATACACCCCAAGAGAACAAAGACATACACAAGAGACCAAGGTAACATGGTTCACCCGTACACGGGCTAGTCCACAAAGGTGTGTGCATCTTTTATTATTAGGTAAAAAGTATTAGGATTAAAACTAGCAACATGGTTGCTGCAACCAGATTCCTTCTCCTTCTGTCAAGCATCTATCATATAGAGCTTTTCAATAATTAAATTAGTGACCTCTTTGAAAACATATACTAAGAAGTACATATATCCTCTCACTATTTATGATAAAGAGCATCTTACCATACTTTAACATATATATAAGAATATATATATAAATGCTTTTCAATAATTAAGCTAAACACATCACTCTTTTCTTAAGAATTTATGTAAACACTTTTTATTATCAAAACTACAATGCATTTCTCCTTCCTTTACATTAAGAATATATATATATAAAAAACATCTCTTCATACATACCTTAAGAATATATATATATATATATATATATATATATATGCTTTTAAATACTAAAGTACATCTAAATACTTCCTCGTCCTAAGAGTTAATATTATAACACAACTAAACATTACTTTAGGCTTAAATCTCTTATACCGAGAGTCTGTAATTTATAAAAAGGGTAATGTTGTGTACTGATCCCCTCTATGGTTTTCACTAAAACCTGTCTTTGTATAATATTCATTGTATTATTTATTAGTTCTACCCTAATCAATATCCACACAAGGAGTACGTTCTTTCTCATTTTGGATAGTATAATATTATATATTTCTCTAAGAATATATATATCTACTTAAGTGAGTTCCACATTTACATAGAGGATACAATAGGTAGCATGTAAGAAAACATTAACTAAACATGGTTATATTCAATAATTAAACTTTAACCATAAGCTACACTTCTTCTACTCTTTTATACATGATGAGATACTATTTATGCATAAATATATATAATGGATATTATTCTCTGGATGGTCTTTACCATAAGACCTCTCGCAGTGGAGTAATTCCTAATGAGTTTTTAAGAATAAACATATAAACATTTATATATGTAATGACGGTGATATCTGCATAAATCACTTAGCATAAGTCTACAAGGGAATATGTAATTACAATGGTTATATTTAGCTTATTATATATGTACAAGACGTTGGCAATCACACCCAAAGATAGAAATCTAAGATTTCGTTGCAGCATTACTGAGCTAAATGGAAGTCAGAAGGAAAAGCAAATTAAGGTCAAGCAACCATGAACTCCGGGTTGCAGTGAATCTACGTTGGAAGGTAAAATTACATCCTAAAACTTATCTCTATTCTCCAACGCGTTTTTGGTTGGGATACTGAAATTTATAAAGATGTGAAAATCATTCGACGGAGTAACAAAATAATGCACAATAGAAGGGCGATGTAATCTGTACAAAATTTAATAGTGTAATAAACGTTGTTGAGTGTGAGTGCAAAATAATTCAAAATAAAGAAGAACCATCAAAGGGTATAGGCAGGAAAATGAGTTTTGGATAATATATGAGCAAAGGTCTAACCAGTGGAAGATCTGTATATCCATACTCAAGCGTTGACAACCACCATAAACAAAAGGAAGATTAAAAGAAAATACTATCACCATAAAGGAAGAATGGGCATGGATCGAATCTCTAAAGGGGATTGCCCAGCTTGTTTGTTTGACTCAAACAACTTAGCAGGTTAAAACGAATTTGTGACAGTGCTTAAAATGGAAGGCGATGATATTGAATTTTGTTAAGCTATGGACACTCAATAAAAAAAACGCGGTGTTTGGGACGGGACCAGGAGGAGTTGTTGAATCCTTGACTTCGAAGTCCGGATGTCGGAACAGGTAGGGGTTTTCAAAAATGAAAAGACTTTCAATAAAATGTATACATATACCAGAAGTATTTATTTACAGTACTTTCTATCTATACAAAATTTTACGAAAAAGTAGCACTATCTCTAATCGTATACTAAGACCGAAGTCAGCACAACTGAATAACTTAGTTAACTCACAGTAGATGAAGACTGCTTACCCATTCCATCGCAGAACTCAATCCTTCACGCCGTGGGCAGGGTTGAACCGGTTCCTATCTGGTCGACAAAAAGCTATCATCACCGTCCCCCCTCCGTTCCCATGCATAGGGTATATAAGTGCATAAACCAACAACTATGAGTTAGAGACCCTGCAGTGTGCACTATCTTTCCCCCGCCTTCATCCCCTCGAGCTCTCCTTTATTCCATCACTGAGATCGTGCTCCTCCTCCCATGAACTCCATCCCCTAAACCCTTACGTAACCTCCTGCCATGACGAGCACTAAGTAGATAATTAATAGGTTCAACATAATCCCTTGGATTCGGGGTAATTTTCTCCCCACGACTGGTAACTCCCCCACTCCATCCATGATATGCATAACGAATAAATAAAGTAAGCATTGTTCATAAAGGAGGTATGCCTTGAGTGAAAACATCATTTATCTCTTCTCGGCACAAGTCAAGGAACGTGGCAGGGACAAACTCCTTAATGCAAGCAAGGGTGTTCTCCAGAACAAAGATGTGCTTTATCTTAGAATTTAATGATAATCCTTTACCATTTAGTGGTGTATGAATAAATAAAGATCATCCACTCCTTCCCACTTTCATGAGTCTTCTAAACATATCATATCTATATGATAGGTTATTTGAATAATACATTATTTGTATATATATGAAAGGAATAGATTTTATATGTATATAAATATATTATTTAGGCAATAATAGCATTGATGCCTATAATAATAACTATTATAATACTAGTAGTATTTTAATCAATACTTAATTTGTTGCCAACAATTTTGTTTATCTTTTATATCTATAGATTACATATAAATAGGTTCATATTTTTAATAATCAAACATATATATGTATGATTTGTTTATCCTTCCTCTATATGTTATATTGTTACATTTATTCTATAATACTATATATATATGTATGTGGTTTTCTTACCTATAGTAAGGTCTAGCATCGTCCTTGTCGTCAAGACGACTTCTTTCTCTTCTTCAAGGATTTATTGGCAACATAGCATTAAGTCTCCTAAGTGTAGTAATAACATTACGACCTAGGAAAGAATAAAATAATAAAACTTCCAAAGTTTACTGGTGGGGCCTTGGCCTTGAGCTCCTCACCAGGACTATTTACAAAATTTACAATTACATTTACAAGAGTGATAACAATAGGGGTCGAATTTGAGGGATGTTACAGGGACTTTCCAATTATTGCACATAGGGGTAAAATTTGCAAATTCCTAGAGTGAGAACTTGTGGCTAGCGTTGCCACATCGAACCTTCCTAGAAACACTTGTAGGACCTCCTAGAAACTAGTTTTTTCTGTAGGGTTGGAATTCTATGTCCCTGGTAGGGATTGAACAGGTATCCCTAAAATCCTTTAGGGTGTGAGTTGTAATGGATCATATAATGTTGACCATGGCTCGGATCAACGAACCATCAAATCCGTTGGATTCAGGACATCGAATTGGTGCTAGAGTTACAGGTCTCCTTTAGGTCCAAGGCCTAGCGATTGCCTTATAGAACAATTTTGGAAACTAGGGTTTATCTCAGTAAGGGTCTATGCATTTTTTGCACGAAGGGGTCAACTTTGCGATATTTTGATTTGGATTGTATAACTAGACATTGAAAGAGTGGCACTCAAACCCACCACATTGCACTCTTAATAGATTGTTATGTCCTTAGTGTTCCACGTCATTTGGCATGTCCTTAGTGTTCAACTATATTTGCATTTTGAGCAATTAATGTAGTTTTTAAGAATTCAAAGTTCCAAATAAAAAAAGGGAGGCGGTGTTTCATCGATGATACCTCTCTAATCCTTTCTATATTTGTCACTTGCATTGAATTGCCCTTGTGGTTTCTTAGGAGAACTTGCAAAAAATATTTGTCAGGCTTGCTAATCTCTTTCAATTGAATTGGACAAGTATTCAAGTCATTTGTAAATTTTTGTGGGGTAAACAATTATTCATTTATGTGGGCCACACAGGTGCATCATTTGGGTGTGTCAACTATGTGCATCCTTTATGTTTGTTAGGTTCTTATGTGGGTAAGGTGCTTATGTGTTCCACTTGGTTGGGTTAGTTTCTTGGGTGTGTTGGGTGCTTATGTGTTTTAGGTATGTTTCTAAGTGACTTAGGTAGTTACGGTTAGTATCATTAGTAGGTTGTGTGTTGGGGGTTTTGGGGTTAGTGGGTTAGCCATAAATGGTATTGTGGTATATGGATTACTATTATAAGGTTTGATTTGGTCAACGTGAAAGAAAAGTATCACCTATGTGGGAAAAATAAGTGTGTTTCATAGGTGTGCCATCTATGTGCATCCTTTAATATGTCCAATAGGTGCTTATGTAGGTTAGGTATTCATGTGATTGAGTTAGATTGGTTTGTTCCTTATGTGCGTCACTTGAGTACATTGGGTGCTTATGTGACTAAGGTGAAACATGATATGCATTAGGTGGTTATGATTAATAGTGTTAGTGTGTTATGATAAAAAGGATTTGAGTTTAGTTGGTGAGTTGTGAGTGGCGCTTATGATAAAGGGATTATTGATTTAGGGGTCAAGGGTCATGTTAATAGGATAGTGTCGCATTGAACTTATGTGCATGCACATGTTCATTTTGTTATATAAGTGTCATCACAATAAAATTTAACCTGCTTATATGGGTTGCATGAGTGCATCACATGTGTGTGAAAGTCTAGATGCATAGCCTATGTGTGTTTGTCCCACTTGTTAAGTTTTTATGTGGGTTAGGAGTTTATGTAAACCACTTACTTGTATTAGTTTCTTACTATGTAGGTTAAGCGTATTATTACATTGTGTGGATTAGGTGCATCACTCACATAATTTCATATGAAATTTCATATAATTCGATTGTGGTAAAGAACATGCTGTAAATGTGCATTATTGTGGATACAATTTAATAATGTATATGCAATTGGATCATTGTCAAGAACATTGTAAATGTGCATTGTTGTAATTGTGCATTTTTCTAAACATTATAGCTGATATCTCCATGCAATCGTCCAAGCCATAAAAAATTGGGAACATTACACATATCAACATTATTGGCCACACATGTATGATCGCACATAAGACCGAACTGTGAAGATGTCAACAAACAATCTGAAATATATAATATATCATGTAAGTCATATAATACAAAAATAGAAGTCCCTTAGATGGCCATTCAATGTACATGTATCAAAAAGGTCAATGGTGTACATGTAAACAAAAGTACATATGTCCACGATCACACATCAAAACTCTAACTTCCTAGGACTTTAAAAAAAAGTATTTCTATCCTAGACTACACATCAAAACTCTAACTTCCTCTTGTTGTGTCCAGACTGTGATGCATCTTGCCTATGTCTATGACCACTATGCATCTCTGGTGATTCCAAGTCAAAGATCATATTTCTTGATCAGGTAACTGAACTAATACCGAATCACTAACAAACTTAAACAATTTAAAATACGACTCAATTGATTATAAAAAACACTCGCTAAATTCATCCGAGGAATAGAGGCATTTGGTGTCTTCCTCCTAATGGAAATCCTCTATGCAATGGTGCTCTACGAATAAAATATCCTATGTCAATTAGCTCAACAATTATCAACATGTATGTGTGATAAAGTACTAATAAATTTTATAATTGATGAACATGTCTCACCAAAAAAATATGCTATGGGACAAGAGACTAAGTGTCATGTATAGCGAGCAGAGCCATAGGTTAAACATGAACCTGGGTAACATGCTCTACTGGACTAGACTGGGGCTACATTCACCAAATAGTAAAATGGTTAAAGACATCATGCACGTGCATAAAAAATACAAATGAACTGTACATGTACAAATATTCAAGTAGATACCTCTGCATGGGTTGTTCCCATTGTACATGCAACTTGCATGACATCATCAACAACCACTCTAATGTCTGGCATGGAGGACTGTCTAGCCTAATGCTATAAAAATGCGAAAAAAAAACATTAATAAAAACAAGTTGTGGAGTGAATTGAAATATAACCAATAAATATCATCAAAGTCTATGAAAATTACCATGGAATCAGTAGGTCCACCCTCTCTTTTTACAGAAGATGGATGTCTAGTGTAGACAATACCCTTCTCTATGTTTGGACTAGAGGGAGAGCCAAACCAAAGTTGTGGTGGATTGAGTTGCATTAATGCCTACAGTCAGAGAGTGTTTACATAGTTAGACATGGACATGAATAGATGAAATAAGATGTATTGAAAAACTAACATGTTGTAATACTTACCTCATCTTCATATATCCCCCATGGGAGGGATAACTACTAGCAGATTATTGCCCCTCTGCATATATAGATAACAAGGTCTGCAAGTTTAAAGATTATAAATGTTATCAATCTATAAAGGAGTACACTAAGAAAAAATAATTTGAACAAGATTAATTCATTAACCATGTACTTACATTCCTTAAAAAATCATACAAGCCCATTGTGGGGAATTTGCTCAGATCAATGTCTCCTACATCCTATTGAGAATGTGGTGCATGCAACTTCAAAAATTGTAGATATTATGCCATCTAAGAAATTAATCAACTAACATGTATTAATGAACTGACATGTATTAAAAAAATTACATGTTCAAAATATGACCTTGGTGTTGGTTGTTTCCGCCTCAAATACAACAACACCAAGTACACTACCAGCTGCTGCAGAGGCATCAAGCTCTAGAAAGATTAAAAATTGTCTATATTAACAATCTTTTAATGTATACAATATGGAAAAAAATAATTTGAAATAAAAAAGTGATGTTTTAACTATGTCCTTACCCGACTAGAAGTCATCGTAGAGGTTCCATTTGTTGGTCCATGACCACAGTTGGTTTTTCCACATGCTGTGCACATGTGTGGCTCATGTGATGTCAGTCTATACCCACTAGTGGATGGTCCTTTGCCACTAGAAGCTAATGGTTATAACCCACTAGAGGAATAGGTTTACGCCTGATCAATAGTTGTACTATGGTATACAATGAACTAAGCTAGCATCATAAATGCCTCTTGTGTCTGGGGTATCATCGTATGTGTAGGAGGGATTTTTGGCCTTGGTAGCTAGATACGAGGTGGAGGTATCGATCGATTGGAATCGCTATGCCTAGCATTGCGATGATTCTGGGGCATCCCCATACCAACACCCTGGAACCCCAACATATCGAAATAGTTGACATGCTTACCCAGGACAAACTCATCATAAATTTTTACTTCCCCAACATATCGAAATAGTTGGTACTTCCATGGTACCATCGATCCATCTAGTTATCTCTAATTGGTGGAAAAACACACCACTCAATTTAAATATGTGCTCTAGTAGTCTCTGAAATGGCATCTATCCCAAGAACTGTAAAAATTGAATATATTTCTCTTTAGTTATTTTTAGTTTCTTCACCTCATTGTAACTCAATCCATTGGCATATTCTTGTTGTTTTCTTTCTATGTACGATGCTATGTTGTACAATGAATATTTTGAGTGACTGATAGTATCCACAATAACATCTATTGATGCTACCAATGAATGGTGGAGTTCATCTCCACCCCTCCAAGCTATATCGATCTATCTCAAATCATCAATCTCTCTCAATATCTCTACATTGTGATCCATAATTTCCACTACAATCATAAATACAAAAAGATATCATTATAAAAATACATATGGTAAAATGACATCTCTAACCAATGGAAAATGTAAAACTAGTGTACAATAAATAACAACATGAACTGTTTATAATTTGAAATTAAAAATTGAACAAATTATACACTAAAGACTAAACATTTAACATTTTTCCATCTTAAATTCATATTGTATGTGTGTATTAATTTCAATTTCCAAATACATACATTAAATTTCCTAACTGTATATGTTGATTCAGAATCTTATCTACCTTATTTTTAGGCTTGGATTATGAAGTTGCATCAAAAGTGTAGCGTGTTGACTAATGGCCTTGGAGGACGAGATCCAAGATTTCGGGTAGAGGCAAGTGCCAGAGCCTAGAGTAGGGGCACATGGTGCTATTGATGAATAAAATCCCAATATAGGCAAGGATTTTGATATATGTAATTATTTGTTGTGGAGTGAAGTTTTTTGGACTCTATAGACCATTTAGCATCTTTGTTTATATGTAATTTGGGGCATATATGGATTTCACCTAATGTTATTTTAGTTGTATGCACTCTTTCTATATACACATGAGAAATTTTGCATATTTGTTTATAGTGGTTTGGGATCTAGAATTCAACATAATTAATAGTTCTAAATATTTTAGGATTGAAAGGATTCCATTGGATTCTATCATGTATGATATTATGGGATTGACATGTAATCAAACACATCAACCTACCTATGATTCTTGATGTTGGTAGAGCCTATTGTTGAACTCCTATGTCTTGACCCTAATCAAAATGCACCCTTCACTCAAGTGAAAATATTTATTAAGCATGGGAAGCTTCTCTAGCCTATCTTAAAACTTGGACTAGGAATTTTTATCAAAACTATAAGGTGTTGACTAATTTCCTTTGAGGACCAACTTCGATATTCTAGGTAGGCAAGGGCTAGAGCCAGGAGGAGGGGTAAATGTTGCTATTGATGAATAAAATCCCAATATTTGCAAGGATTTTGATATGTTATTATTTGTTGTGGCATAATTTTTTTGGACTATATAGGCCATTTAGTATATTTGTTTATGTATTTTGGGGAAGATATCAATTTTACTTGATTTGTTTTTAGTTGTATGCAACCTTGCTATATACACGAGAATCTTCGGATATTTGTGAATATTGGTTTGGATTAATAAGGATCTTTGAATGTATATATATGTATCTATTGAAATTGATTTGATTTTTAAGAGTTAATTGGGGTTTTAATTTGTTTTGGGCATACACATGTTTGGAATTATGGTCTAAATTTCTTTTAGGGCATACCAATTTAAAAATTTATGGATTCAATTGATTTTAGGGCATAAAAATAAAAAAAATATATAGAAATTAGAAGCATGGAATTTGGTTTAAATACCTGAGGTTGAAGAAATTGGTGCCCAAGGTGGAAGATTTGCGCCCTATACTTCAAAATGCATTTACCACTACTCGTTTCCTCGTCATCGCTACTCAGTCACTATCATGGAGGAAATGATGGGCTCAGCCCGTTTCGAGCATAAAACATGTTTTAAAAAACACATATGCGATTATCAGATCACAATGCATACGCATTTATTAGCTCAAAAGGCATACATGTTTTATAACTACATAACGTGTACACGTTCTCTTTAACTATCCTACTTAGCCTTCAATTTGGCAGGCTAGGGACTAGGTTTGGCAAGGTTGAGATTGCTTGGAATCAATTATATTTTATAGAAATTGAATGGGTTTCTTGAATCTACCATTGCATCTAAAACGTCCTTGAACACAAAAAGATTTACGTAGCTTCTTAGGGCATGTTGGTTATTATAGAATATTTATAGAAAAAATTTCCAAAATAGCTTCTCCTTTCTTCACTCTATTGATGAAGGATGTAAAGTTTGAATGGAATGATGCATGCCAAACAACGTTTACTGAACTTAAGAAAATACTGTCTACATAACCTATCCTATGAGGGCCCAATTGGGCTCTTCATTTTCATATCTCCTCAGATGCTTCAGATGCTGCCATTGGAGCAGTACTAGGACAACAGGAAGGTCATGTGTAATGTCCCAAAAATAATAAAAATTAAAAAATTTTCTCTTACTGCAAAAATTCCTAGAATAGATAATGTATTTGTAAATTAACTTCAGTACTGAGAAGTGGCACCGGTACTTTGTTTGAGACAATAAGAGTTTATGAATTCTAAGCAAGATAGTTTTACTAGTTATATTTTTCTGCGGAAGTGAGATAGTAAGGTAGTTGATGTATATGTATCCTTATGGCATGTTTATAAATGCTAGAGTAACACTTAGGGTCCTTCTTGTACTTTTGGTATTTAGATGCATGTTGAGTTTGTAAAATGTTTAACTGGTATCTCCAGGATTGATGGACTTGTTGAGGGGAGGTTGAAATTACTTGGGGAAACTTGATGTTGATAAGCATACCCCTGGCAGAGCTGCCGAGAGGTAAGGAGTAAGCATTGGGACTTCCTGACTTACTTAGCAATTTTGCTAATGCATTTAATTGTAACAATGTTTTGCAAGTGTGACCATGAAGGGAACCTCCCTAGGTTAACCTACCTCCAAGTCCTATAAATGATTAAAACTAAAGTGTAAAAGAGCTTAAAGGTTTAATCCTTGGGATACTTGTTTGGATATCACCATTACGTTGATGACTCTCCACTATAGTGTTGTTAAATTTTCAGAATTTACTTCAATCTGATCTAGGATCTTAACTGATAGAACAACATGTACAGCATATCTACAGCATATCAATCATGGAGACAATAATGCAAGCACACAAGAGACACAAAGATTTACTTGGGGAAAACCATAAAGGTGAAAAACCCCAATAACTTCCTCAGAGATAGATAGAGCAATGATACAACCAACCAAGAGAGATAGCCATAACCTAGCAGCAGATCCTCCTCCTCCATAAGTGCGCTACTCCTCCTTGAGTGCATATGTGAGAAGTGAGTGAGTAAATAGAGTGCCTCCCGCACTCTATTTATACTTGACTTGACTTGCCTTTTTACCTAACTCATGTAGGCTCGAACTTAACCACATAACATAATGCTGAGTGGTCCGACCCCCAATAGGGTGGTCTAATAACCCTTTGACCCACATGGCCGACCCCCAATAGGGTGGTCTAATAACCCTTTGACCCACATGACTTATACAGGGCCGACCCCAAACAAGGTGGTCTAATAACCCATCAAGTATAAGTTACGACACTTACAATATAAATGATGACACTTCCTTATAGAGGAATAATACCATCTCTATAGGAATACAATATACATATATGTGAAATACATTCCGAAGTTACATATACATCAACACTCCCTCTTAACTAGGAAGGTATTTCTCAGCACAGTTCTTCTAGCACAAGTCATCTTCTCTGGATCATCGTCACTAGATAATCGTCATCGAGTCATCATCATCGTCACTGCTGCTGCTATCTCAATCAATCTCTGAATCTACTCGTCATAGGAAGTTCTACAGAGCCAGTCCTTTTTCATACTGGATGTAGGCCCACCACCTGCAGGTCTTCGTCATCACTGGCCATACTGTGGAATCCTCAGGACTTATTACGTGCGTCACAAAACCTGGCTGCAGCATCCCAGGCTATTACGAGCACACAGCTCTACCTGTAGGATCTCCCAGGAGCACATTACATGTGACCCATCACAAAACCTGGCTGAAGCATCCCAGGCTGTTACGAGCACGCGGCTCTACCTGTCGGATCTCCCAGGAGCACATTACATGTGATCTCACCACAAAACCTGGCTGAAGCATCTGAGGCCTTTTTCATCCTGTCCAGATCTCCCAGGAGCAAATTACATGTGGTCCACCACAAAACCTGGCTGAAGCATCTGAGGCCTTTTTCATCCTGTCCAGATCTCCCAGGAGCAAATTACATGTGGTCATGGCAAAACCTGGCTGAAGCATCTGAGGCCTTTTTCATCCTGTCCAGATCTCCCAGGAGCAAATTACATGCCATAGGACAAAACCTCGCAAGAGCATCTCAGGATGTTACGGGTACACAACTCCGACCTGAAATCTCCCAGGGAACAAATTACATGTCCTCCCAAGCAAAACCTCGCAAGAGCATTTGCCAGATGTCCCAGGGCACCGAATTACATGCCATAGGCAAAACCTCGAAAGACCATCTGCAAATCTCCCAGGGCACAAATTACATGCTTTCCTGCACAACCTGATCCACGACCACAAAGTATCATCTGATACTCATCAAACATCATCCTGATGTACACATGATCATCCTGATCATCATCACTGCAACATCCTGCTGCATGTCATCTGGAGAAGCTCGTCATCCACGATCATCCAAGTATCCACCTGATACATACATAGATACATGATCCACACAATGTATCCATCAACATACATGATCCACCTGATCATACAAAGATACATGATCCACACAATGTATCCATCAACATCCATGATCTACCTGATCATATCCAGCATCCAACATGATGCATACATACATACATATAATGATCCAACTGATCATATCTAAGCAGAAACCAGAACATCATCCTGATGCTCATCATCCAGCGTTTACATCCACGGCCATGTGAAGGATCCCCCTTCCAACATGCTTGGAATGGCTTCAGCAAATGTGTCCATCACTTCTTCCTCGAAGTATCCTTGATCTGAAGCATGCCAAGCCTCTCTCTGAAGTACTCGAACTTGACCCTGGCTAGTGGCTTCGTCAGCACATCTGCAATCTGCTCGTCTGTTGCAACATACAGGAGCTTCACAGCTCCTCTCTGCACCATATCCCTGATATAGTGATATTTGATCTCTATGTGTTTCGACCTGTCATGAAACACTGGGTTCTCGGACAGCTTCACACAACTCTGTCTATCACAAGAGATACCAGTAGCCTCCAACGGGAGATCAAATAACTCAGACAGTAGTTTCCATAGCCATACTGCCTCACAGCTAGCTGAACAGGCTACAACATACTCTGCCTCAGCTGTACTCAGTGCTACGCAAGACTGCTTCCTACTAAAACAAGAGATCACACCTAATCCCATACTGAAGCAACACCCAGATGTGCTCTTCCTATCTGCAGCACTGCCAGCCCAATCTGAATCAACATAACCCTGCAGGTTAAACTTTTGATTCGCCGCATACTTGAGCCCATAATCCACTGTACCCTTTAGGTACCTCAGAATATGCTTTACAGCAACCAGGTGAACACTCCTCGGATCTGTCAGGAACTGGATCAATGTGTTCATAGCAAAGCAAATGTCTGGTCTCGTGTTCGTCAGGTACATCAAGGACCCAATCATCTGGCGATACATAGAGACATCAATCGGCTCAGATGAAGCATCACATAGAAGCTTCAGATTTGATGCCGTAGGAGTGGCCATGGCCTTGCAATCCATCATCCCGAATCTCTTCAGGATATCAACTGTGTACTTCCCTTGACCAAGGAAGATTCAATCTACACTCTTCCACACCTCCATGCCAAAAACAAATAGTGCATCATCCCCAAGTTCTTCATCTCGAACTCGGTAGTAAGCTTCCGCTGCGTGTCAGCAATCAATCTATCTTCACCTGTAACAAACAGGTTATCCGCATACAAAAGTAGTATCACTGGATTTCCTTCCTCAACCTTGTAGTAAAGGTTGGAATCCGCTTTATTCTTGGTAAAGCCCAAGATGGATAGAAAGCTGTCTATCCTACCATATCAAGTTCTGCACACATATATGGCTACACCATGCTGTCTTGAAATCCATCTGGTGCATCTTCTATTTCATCACTTTTGTATTTCTCAATGCTGCCATCTGCAACATGCTTGATCTAATAGTTCTATTTGGAGGTTACAACAGACTTCCCTTTAGCTCTTTGGGATCGCGTCCCAAACATCATTCTTCATGATCGACGGATCATGGCATTCCATTTTGTCATCCCAGATCCTGGGAACTTCAATAACTTCAATAGATATCTTTGTTGCTGGAACAAATGTTGTAGTTCTTCTTTTGTAGGAGATGGCATACTATCTTTCCTACACAACAAGTTAAATTGCATTATTAGAAAACATCTCATAGTTTTCAGACCAAATTCTTACACATAAAGAAATATGTCATACAGTCATGCAATTATCTTATCCAATGCTTCAATACAACATTTATCCATATCCCGTAACTTTCTAGATGCCTTCCAATCTCTACCAGAACATTGTTAAGAGTGTGCACAACTCCCAACATGTCAGCAAAGAGGTTTCATTCTAGATAAGTAGCAATGGAATGTTGTACAGTGCCATAGGCCACTTACCCATCTGTATTAGTAGTATACTGTTCATTAATGCAACTATTCTAATATGCACAATACATATCCTAAGTCTAGGAACATGAGCATATACATCATTGAACAATTTTATTTAAACAAACAAATATGCAAGAAATGATGATTAAAATACTTATCTTTCTTTGTTCGTTGGGTGGACTCCCTCTGAGTCTTTGCTTCCTTGCAGGAGCTGCTGGAGTCCTAATCTGAAGTAGCTTCTTCTATACCTTTCTGTTGTGGAATGTAGAGAGATGGACAACTCCCTCTGAATATCTGCATCCTTGCATAAACTACTGAAGTGTGCTCCTTTTCTTTATTGCAGGAACAACTGGAGTGTGCTCCTTTGCTTTCTGGTAGGAGCAACTGGAGTGTGCTCCCTCTTGATCTTTGCTTCCTGAATTACCTGTTCTTGAACTCATATTCATCCTTGGTCCCTATGCATGCTTATTAGTATCATGATTCATATAAAATCATACATTCATTAGTATACTATTAAAACACAATAATCTCAAGCATGTATACTCATGATCATTTCAATCAGAAATAATAAGCATTAGCATTCAAGGTTTATGTAGGATTCTTATGGTTAGTCAAATCATAAGAAGCATAACATGTCTAAACCTATAATTACTCAAACCTATGACTCTTCGCATTAGTTGAATCATCAATTAAGATAAGAGATATAATGTGCATAAAACCTGTTATTATTCAAACCTATACCATCATGAATAATCATTATCAACAACACGATAGTATAAGATCCTAAACCAAGGTAGGAATCTAGCTTGATATAGGAAAAACATACCTGGATTATCATGTTAGCTAGTTATGTCTAACATACTCGTATAATGTCTTTTGGTTCTCTTCAGTGACTTGTGCTAGTAACCTGCATGTCTCATAAGTTAACCATTATAAAACCAAGTTATACATACCTCGTGAATGGATCTTGTATGAGATCCATGACAATGGATGAATCTTTGTCCTCATGTTATCATGATCATATGTTCTTGGACCAGAACATGATCTGTCTTTCTTGGTGTACCTTTCATGTTAGTAGACAACATAAACCTCATACAACACCATAATGCATTAGTACAATCATAAGTGTCAACACCCTAACCAATGAATATCTTCTATCATGCATTCATAATTTTGTTAAGGTGATACAACAAATCTAAAATCAAAATTGTACTAACCGTAATAACATGAAGACAAACATACCATAAACTTAATCATGGACAAATATCGAAACATACCTCGATGAGTCATACCTGTCGAGATCGCTTGTAATCTTCTTATGTAAGGCCTTATCCTCATCTCCCTCTGAGACAGGAACTTCTTTCACTTATGCAGGTGATCAATCCATCTTCTTCTAGGATTAACCCAATCCACTTGATTTGCAAGAACTGGACCTTGAGCTGGATATGGGTTTGTCAGAGAAACCCCAAAAATTCAAACTTTGAATTTCAACCTTCCGATAGGATAGGAATATGCGCCTTGATGAACTGATCAAACTGGTATATTCAGAATTTGAAAACTGCAAAGTTTCACTCCTCAATTTTGCCTTTGAAACTTCCGGATTCATTGGACGTGACCCTGAACTGGGGTTTGATGAAGCCCACTCTTTTTCCCCATAAAAATGTTTGATCCAAAGCTCTAAGCTTCTATTTTTCTGAGGAGTTTCCAGCCGTGGTCACAGATTTAAAAAATTCCCATTTTTACAGAAGCCCTAATTTTCCACTTTTCTGATCAAAGTCCCGAACTAGGGTCTAATCAAGCCCGGCCTTTTGCCCAACCAAAAATTCTGATATTGGTCTCTAAATTTCTATTTTGATGAGTAGCATCCAGCCGTGGTCTCCGATTACAAAAATTCCAACTTTCTCCAAAGCCCTAAATTTCGGAAGCCATGAATGAAGGTACCAAAAAATAATTCTGTTTTGACATAAATATGTACCTGATTGTTTCTGGTGTAACTCCAAAATTTTTGATCCACAGGGTCTGAAAAAGTTTCCTGAGATAGCCTGACCTGTTATCTTTCCATCCTGACAGGTCTGACCTCAATTGGATTCTCTGAGAGAGAGTTATGCCAAATGTCGCAACGTGACCTGTTTTGGGATAAAACAGGAGAGCGAACTTGTACGGCGTGCCACGTGTCACTGTTTTAACTTAGGCCTCTGAAAAAGTTTTCTGAGATAGCTTGGCCTGTTACCTTTCCATCCTGACAGGTCTGACCTCAATTGGACTCTCTGAGAGAGAGTTATGCCAAATGTTGCAACGTGACCTGTTTATGGGATAATACAGGAGAGCGAACTTGTACGGCGTGCCACGTGTCACTGGTTCAACTTCGGCCTCTGAAAAAGTTTTCTGAGATAGTGCAGAATGTGTACTACCTGTCAATTTTTACGAAATTTCATTTGGAGCTTCCTAGCCCAAGATATGACCTTTTTCCCAAGGTCACCTCATTTTGACTCGGATCTGGAAGAGGCAGAAACCCTATATTGTACAGATCATAAATCACAAAGTACAACGAATTAGAGGTTGTCCTTTGGACACAAGATACCTGGAGATCTTAGCTTCGTCCTATAACAATTTCTGATCCGAAAACTTCGCCAAAACGGATTTATAGCTAAAGTGCTACGATGACTGGTTTTTGCTATATCAAGCCCTAGCATCGTAAGTGCAACAAGTGTCATACATGCCATATCATGCCTTCTTTCAGGCTAGCTCTGATACCATGTTAAATTTTCAGAATTTACTTCAATCTGATCTAGGATCTTAACTGATAGAACAACATGTACAGCATATCTACAGCATATCAATCATGGAGACAATAATGCAAGCACAAAAGAGACACAAAGATTTACTTGGGGAAAACCATAAAGGTGAAAAACCCCAATAACTTCCTCAGAGATAGATAGAGCAATGATACAACCAACCAAGAGAGATAGCCATAACCTAGCAGCAGATCCTCCTCCTCCATAAGTGCGCTACTCCTCCTTGAGTGCTTATGTGAGAAGTGAGTGAGTAAATAGAGTGCCTCCCGCACTCTATTTATACTTGACTTGACTTGCCTTTTTACCTAACTCATGTAGGCTCGAACTTAACCACATAACATAATGCTGAGTGGGCCGACCCCCAATAGGGTGGTCTAATAACCCTTTGACCCACATGGCCGACCCCCAATAGGGTGGTCTAATAACCCTTTGACCCACATGACTTATACAGGGCCGACCCCAAACAAGGTGGTCTAATAACCCATCAAGTATAAGTTACGACACTTACAATATAAATGATGACACTTCCTTATAGAGGAATAATACCATCTCTATAGGAATACAATATACATATATGTGAAATACATTCCGAAGTTACATATACATCAACAAGTGTAAGGGTAAATATTGAAGTATTAAAAGAGTTTGGTGGTAGTAATAACTACAGCATATGAATTTCTCATGGCCTTTGGTGTCAGCTAAACATAAGGGTTTCTACCTGGGTTTTAAAACCAACATTCGTTATTTTTGTGGTTCCTTTGGTTATGAGCATTCCCTTGCTGCGTCTGGTGGTTTGTGCTCCTACCTGAGATATGCTCATGGTCAGTGCACCTGATGGTTGCTAAGAATGGAGAGTACATGAATATGACCAAGTAACTTGTACCATTTACCTATGATCTTTTCCCTTTTGTTTTTATCTAGCATTCAAATGTTTGACTCGGGGTTTTAATTTTCTGACTTGTATTCTTTTCTTCACTAGAAGGTGGTAGGATTTCAGATTTCTCTACGTGGAATGCTATTAGGTGACTAGCATTCTTGGCGTTTATTGGTATGATAATTGTAAGTTCAGGTCTCACAAACCCTTGCTCCAACCCATCTATGGAGGGGTGCACTATTTATATTCACTATGTGGGACTTCATGTTTCTCTTAGGGATCACTGTAACTTACTTGAAGTTCCTGTGGGGTCGCCTTTGGCTAGAACAGTTATTGAATGTGTTATTTTGTTCAAATGGGGATAACCCTGGAGGGTTTTCAGTTTGAAGTAGAGGTTTGTCCATTCGGCTCTGTGGAGACTCTAAGGTTTTGTAATGGGGAATAATACACGCATTGTATACTTGGGGTTTTGAAAGGAATTGTTGTTACTGGATTAATTCACCTGGGTTTTTCTATTGAACATGTATGGATGCTATTTTAATTACTTAACCTCTGCATTGGCTATTGAATAGGTATGGATGGTGTTCTTACAGTATTTGGCTTCTGCATTTTCTATTGTCGTTCTATCATGAGGGATTTCGATTTGATATTATCGCGTAGAAATCTAAGAGCATAGCTCTGTCATTTTCTTGTGTTTGTTTGAGCCCGTGGGTGAATTCTGTCTAATGTATTTGGGTAGTTATCGACCTGGGCATTTTAGGTTTTCTCATGGGTCTCGATACTATGACCTGCGCCTGTCAGTTTGTCTATCCGTTTCTTAATTAGGAAATTTTTTATCGTGCTGTTGAATGGTAGATAGTTCCTTGACTTAGTTTGGAAAGACTTGATATGTACAGACCTCTTCATTTTCATTTTCTTTTAAAAAAAAGAATGTTTTCGGTTTCTTAAAGATAGTGTATGGTTTTTAACTAGATGTGGATTCGATTCCCTTTGGGGAAATAATGGCCACAAGGGATTTATGGGTTGTACTAGAATTTCATGGACTTGGGGTTTTAGATGTATAGTAACAAATGCTTGAACTGGGGTTTGAAGTAACTTAGAGATCCAATGGCAACGTCGGTGGCCATATGGGAAATCTAGACCTACGTTTGGTTGTCCTTCGTTTTTGTTAAATGGAATCTATTATTTATGTAGGTAATTAACAGACTAAAGAGGAGGTTAGGATTCTGGAACCTAAGTATAGAGAAGTCGTATTTTCATGTTTTACTTCACTTTGGAAAGAAAAAATGACAACTACAGCAGCTAAAGGGATTTACAAAGAAATGTGGTTTTAATAAAGAAACGCCTCTCTTAATACTGCATTTTCATATCTGCGATTCTGTGTTTGAAGAAAATAAATGATGACAAAGGGATTTGAGGTTTCTAACTGCGCTTAAACTATACGATTGTCTAGATTCTAATTTCCGTTTGGTATTTGACTTGGGAAAAGAAGGAACTGAGTTCTGAAAAGAATTGTAATAGATGTAAAAGGAATTAACCCTAGTTATAAATTAATTTGAAAGCAAAGTATGACGTTTCAGAAATAAATGAAAATTAAATATATAAGTCTTTCAAGAACTCAGTCATCAGTTTACGTATCGATTGGATTTCTAAGGTGTCGACTGACATGGTTGTCTAGCACAGGCTAGCTAGGCTAGCCCTGCTAGACCTTTAGCTGGTTTTAAATCATACACCTAACTTAATGGAGATAATAAATTTCGTTTAAAGGGACTTTTGATCCTACAATGTGAACCTGAGAGCCCATGCCCAATGGCCCTTGCTCTATGAAAGAATTAATACTAAAAGGTTTAGGGAAAATAGTGTTGTTTAATAAATCCTATTTTAATGTTCCTAGCTTCTATTGTAAATTGAAATGGAGAATTAGTAGCTCATACCTGGTTTCCTTGAAGCTTGATCCTCCTCTGCAGAACCTACACACTCAAACAATAATTAATGCAGAAAACTTATGGAATTAGCTGACCTGTAGAATGATCTTTTAACTGGATAACTTTGGGGATACGATGTTCCTCCCAACCATGACCCTTAGACCGTTTCTGGTTCTAACTGGATCCCCCGAGATGGTTCCAACATGCAATAAGAGATAGAGGCCCTAGGTTGAACTGTTGATTCATATCTGGAAATCAATGTGGGACTGCTTCAGTTCTTGCAACAAAATTCTCTTTTATTTCCATGAGAGAATGATAATGAAAAGATATATCCCCTCTTTTGGGATTTGTTCTCTTTTATATAGGTGAGTCTTGGTTTTGGAATATAGTTGTTTGAATAATAATATTTAGCTTCTTACTTAAATTTGAAATATAATATTTTAAAAGATATTTACTTAAATATCTACTCCTTGTTTAACTTGAACCTTTACTTATTGTAGCTTAAATTATTTCTTAAATAGAAATAATAATAAATTCTCAATTAATAATAATAATAATAATAATAATATTGCTAATATTAACAACACATTTAATAATAATATGAATTGTAATGTGATAGCCATTTTATGCATAAACTCTATGCAATATATATATTTAATAAATAAATAATAATAACATTCTTATTAATACTTTTAATTATAATATTAACTATGAGGCCTTTAAGCATGTCGTTCTCATAAGACTATTCTTAATCATTTCATGCTTAAGTTATGGTAATTTACTTTTATTTATTTAGGTATCTCTCATGATACTTCTTTTAAATATTTAAGGACAAGGTCCAACTCTTTGGACGGGTCTTTTGGTAAGCTTGGATAGCTGGCTTGTTTAGGCACCTCTAGGTCTCTCTCTTGCATGTTGGATTCCCTCGGTTAACATGGTAGTTCCCGCAGTACTTGATGATAGATAGAAAAATGATTCATTTAACCAATTTAAATAAATGTGATGAATAGAAGTGCTATTCAGAGTCTTCTCGACTCAACACTTTTAAGATCATGTAACCCTAAGTGCTCTTCAGAGCTTTTAACTCAACACTCTCACATGGGCATTACACTAGTGCGATTCCAGAGCCTTCTGCTCAACACTATTACTAGAATGTGGTCGTGAAGCACATATAGAATATTCAAGTGGCCTCAGATCTGGTATTCATTTATCAAGCTTGGAGTGCTCCTAGGATTATGCCCAACACTCAATGTACATTGGGGTTTACACCCAGTACATAATAAAATCCTCTAAGTACATCGAGGCTTATTCGCAGTACGTAGGTCATCCGTGTGTTCCTGAGTCCACGCTCAACACACCATATAAGTCAATCATATAAATAATAACTTTGTACATTATGTAACAAAAATGTCATCTCAATATATTAGGGTTTGTACCGAAATCATATGATAAACATAAATCAAATCATTAGGGCTTCCTTGCCCAGTATATAATCAATAATGAAATTAGTTAGGGTCCATGCCCAATATATCATTCTATAAAAGAATAAATCATGTGTGCTAGGGCTTATGCCCAATACACCAAATAATTCATATGTGTTGGGGCTATGGCCCAGTATAACATCAAAAATAGTTAGTTAATAATCCAGAATATTACATCATGCTCCATATGCAATCTATTACATTAGTAAGAACCTGCCCCTGCTGAATTGAACTACACTATTATAGAGAAAGAGTTCCTTTCCATTGTTTATGCCATCAATAAATTTAGACACTACATTACTGGATATTCAACTTTTGTACACACTGACCATTCAACCATTAAGTACTTAATGAATAAACCTATTACTAATGCTAGAGTAACTAGATGGTTGTTATTATTACAAGAACTTGACATTACAATTATTGATAGACCAGGGAAGGAAAACGGTGTTGTTGACTTTTTATCTCGACTTACTAACAATGATGATAGTTTACCAGTCGAAGATTCCTTCCCTGATGAACATTTGTTTGCAGTTTCAGTTCATTCCCCATGGTACACAGATGTTGCTAAATATTTGGCTGCAGGAAAGCTCCCAGCACACCTATCTAAGAGAGAAAAAAGAAAGATTATATAGTAGAGTGCTAGATACTACTGGATAGATGGGAATCTTTTCTACACAGGTCCCGATTTGGAAATCAGAAGATGTGTAAGGGAGGATGAAATTTACAGTATCATGAAAGCTTGCCATGATGAGCCTTATGGTGTACATTTTACTGACAAAAGGACAGGCCATAAGGTGTTAAGGATTGGTTATTTTTGTTTGACATTGTTTAAAGATGCACAAAAATATGTTCAGGCTTATGACAGCTTCCAAAGGATGGGCCAGCTGAATAGATTAGATGAAATGCCTCTTCAGCCATAGCTTGTGGTTGAACCTTTTGATAGATGGGCTCTGGATTTTGTAGGGCCTATAAACCCTTCCTTGAAGCAGAAAGTTTATATTCTGGTTTGCACATATTACATGACCAAATGGGTGGAGGCTGTAGATTTGGTCAAGGATAACGATCAAGTTGTAATGGATTTCTTATATGAAGAGATATTCACCCATTTTGGAGTACCAAAGGAGATCGTTACAGATGAAGGACCACAATTTGTGTCTCATAAATTGGAAGCCCTGTTGCAAAAATATCACATTCAGCATAAGATAACCTCGCCATATCATCCTTAGGCCAATGATCAAGTGGAAAGCACTAATAAGGTAATTGAGGCTATTCTGACAAAAACGGAGAAGAGTCACCGTAAGGAATTGGGCTGAAAGACTCCCGGAGGCATGATGGGCATACCATACCACATGGCGCAACATTACAGGTTTCTCCCCATATGAATTGGTGTATGGTAAGAATGTTGTCTTTTCCCATTGAATTTGAAATTAAAACTCTAAAGACAGCCATAGAAGCAAACTTGGATTTGACAACAACACATAGTAATCGATTGAATCAATTAAATGAACTTGACGAGAAGCGCACAACTACTGTGCATCAGACAGGGTTAATTCAACAACAACGTTCCAAGTGGCATGGCAGGTTCAAAAAGAAGAAAGTCTTATGTGAAGGAGACTGGGATTTACTATATTATTCACGGTTTAAGAGGGATTACAAAGGCAAACTACGTACAAGATGGCTAGGACCCTACCAAATCGACAAGGTGTTTGACAATGGAACAGTCCGTTTGACCACAATTGATGAGAACCAGACGCCATTATTCGCTAATGGTCATCGGCTGCGATTGTATCATAAGCCGATTTCGAATAATGCATTCATTTCGCATGTTGCAGTTGATCTAGATTATCAGTTAACGCAAGGGAAAGAATCTCTTTCGGCCCCTGTGAATTTTTAAACTGCAATTTCCACACATATATTTGTACATAAATAAATTGTTGTTTATTTTATTTTATGCTTTGATCGGTTTGATTTTTTGAAGAACTGTGTCGAGGAATCAACTTGAGGAGCATCAGTCATGACTGGGCCAGAAGATTGCAGGCACCCTAGCTTATTTTCCTATTATGAATAAGCTCCTTGAAGAAAATGAAAAATTTGGTAGCATTAACCAGTCAGCCGAGGATTTGCTTATCTTTCCATTTTTCGTAGCTGTGACTCCGCCATATTTTTCCCATTTTCTCATTTTTCGCAACTGCGACTCCTCCAAATTTTTCCTATTTCTACTATTTTTTCAGCTATTACTCTGCTATATTTGTCCTATATCCGGTTGTGACTCTACTAGACTTGACTTATTTTTCCTGTTTTCACAGTTGTTACTCTATATTTGTCCTATATACGGTTGCGACTCTGCTAGACTTGACCTATTTTTCCTATTTTCGCAGCTGTTACTCCTCTATATTTGTCCTATACCCAACTGTGGCTCTGCTGGACTAGGCTTATTTTTCCGATTTCCCAACCATAATTTTGTCAGATTCCTCTTACTTATCAGTTGCAACTCCACAAGATTGTCCATTTCTTGAAAAAATATAGCAGGTAACGACTCAACTGGGCTCCAATTTAGCACTTATTTCACAGCTCTAATCCAAGTCCGCCAAGAATGAAAAAGTATTGGATTGCCATGGGTGTCCGTTAGCATGGATGTACTTGCTAGCTCGGTTGGAGGTGGCCAACTCATCATAGCACATGCACAATTATGTTTTTGATAATGGATGTGATGACAAAGTCGGATCATTGTGGAAAGTTACGGCTTGGCTCATATTGAAAAGGTACGAATTCTGACCATATACATGATTAGGCATAAAAATTAATGTGGCAATGATGATTATGCTTTGTCTTTAGTCCTCGTCAGCAACGCGTACCCACTTAACCGTCAAGGGACCTATCAGAAATAACACTCGTATCCATTACACGACTGTCAGCTTTACCCAATCCGTACCAAACTTGCCAATTATTCCATTTTCCATAACTGTATCACCTTTCTGTGGGTTGATAACTATGCCATCTTTCCTGAAATACCCAACTCCAACTTCAGTTGTTCGATGAATGTCTGTATGCTGCAACTTCCATGTCCGAATTGGTAATCTCTGTAATTGCCATCATAATTACGAAGGTAAGCTGACATGGGTAATCCAGTAAGGCATGAATCTGAGAACACAGAGGCCCCGCATGGAAACACAGAGGTTTTCACCATCTTTGAAGCAGCTGGGTAGAATGTATATTTTCAATGCTTAAATGGTTTTCACACAGAGAAAGAATTACAGTTCGCTCTTAACCTGACTGATACTCATTATGAGGTGAGGGGATTGCGCATTGATATCAGAGAAGCAATTGTGGCGGACGTTATTGGTTTTCCTCAAGGTTGGAGGAGATGTTTTGGATGAAAGGCACAGAATGCGACTGCAGTGAGGTATTTTCTTGCAGTTGGTGAGAATGTTCGTCCAAGAGGTCGTGGAATAGCGTTGGAATCATTACCTCGACCTTGGGATGAAGTTGCAATTTTCCTAAAGAAATACATCTTCTGTGAAGGAAGGTACAAGATTGTCTATCTCTCTAAATTTCCCTTATTATCTCATTTACGCCATGGTAATCTAGTGAACATGTCATTTTATCTTTTAAAATCCATACATCACATGGCTTGTTATGTGAGAACAACCTAGCATCCAATTTCTTCCATCACTAATCATGGCTTAATTAAACTATTAATCTTAAGGTCACTAGCACAACAAAACCAGACTTGGGCACAATTTCTTACTGGGGTCGGGATAATTTAGGAACCTGCATTAGAGGTAGGAGGTGTCATAGTAGAGGAAGAGGACTGGATTTCCTCCGATTCAGCTGGTGGGAGGGATGGAGTATCAGAATAACAATTGGAGGATGAAGGGGAGGTAGATATGGGGGAAGCTACGACAACAGAAAACCCTGTTGTAGAAGAGGACATGATGGAAGTTGTGGTAAATGAAGTTGTGGTATTAGAAGCTGCAACAACAACAGACCCTAAAGAAGAAGTAACATACCCGATAGAAATATTAGTTGGGGTGGTAGCTGAAGCAGTAGAGATGGCATCATTAGCAGCTGCAACAGAGGAAGTTGAAACTATAGCAGTTGTAGAAGCTGCCACAGTGGAAGCTGTGGATGCGGAAGTTGCAATGGAAGGGGAAGAACATCAAACAGAGGCAGCGGAAGGAGGAGATATGGAGGTTATGGATGTTGAATCCTCCCTCGAAATACGAAGAACTATTATTCAAGAGGAGGAATTCATCCTTGTTGCTGAAAATATAGAGACCCCTGTGTCATAAAAAAGAAGGAAAAGGTCAGAGAATAAGAGCCAGACATCCACTCTGGCGAAAAAGAGAAGAACCATAGTTGTTACTGCAACAGAAGCAGTATGTAGTGAAGAGCAACCATCTGGGGTTGTAAAGGAAAGAAGAACTAGATTTGTTACAGCAATAGAAGTAACATGTGCAATCGGGGCAAACATTGAAAGTCCCATGGAAGAAGCAACATGTGCAATTGGGGGCAGATATTGAAATTCCCATTTTAAACCCCAAATCATCCACTGTTACACAAGAACCTGCTCCAGAAGAACCCAAAAATGAATATATTATTCTTGAGAATGAGCTGCTAAAAGAGGAGGTGCAAATGCTTTGGGGTGAACTGGAAAAATGGAAAGAAGCATTTAAGAATCAGGCAGAAAAGAGTTTTAACATGCTAGTGGAGGCTGCAGGCCAGCTGGATAATTCATCTCCTATTTTGGGGAATGAAGGACATGAAGAATTGGTATGCCCAGAATGTCAAGATATATTTAAAGTGGCAGGGCATAAGGGCACAGTGTTGGACTTAGCAACACAAAAATCTGCAAAATCAAGGCAAGAAGTGGAGGAATTCCCTACAGTGTACCCAGTGGAAGGAAATGAGCCAGAAATAGACATATTCCCTCACCTGGATCTAGGAGATGATGAAGAGATGCAATCCAAGCCATCAGGGAATACTGAATTATTCCAGGGCTAGTCTCATTTTTCAGAAGACATTGAAGAAACCCAAGAGCAACCTCAGCAACCTAAAAGCATTGAAGTCATTTCAGAACAGGAGCCAGCTACACAAGAACCAACACTCCAAGAGCTTGTTACTGAAGCAGCGAATCAAACAATAGGAACCCCGAGAAATTTTTAGGATTTGGATGTTGTTACACAAGAACCAAAATATTCAAAATTATTTGTCGAGGCTTCAACTCAAACAGAGGAGAACGAGATTGGAACATAGGAAGAAGGTGTTGTTACACAAGAATCAGTACCTTTCGACTTGGTTATGGAAGTTGCAACAAAAACTGAGGTAATTGAAACAAGGGATGTTGTCACACAAGAACCAACATTTCCAATTAGGTTTTTTGATGCATCCAAACAAGTGGAAGATGCTGTGACTGATGAAGAAGAAGTTGCCAATCCGTTAACTCAAGGCAAGCCTATTGAGACACGGGATTAGATGGTCCCAAGTCAAGTTTTGATAATGGTGCCTGAAATAGAAGAGGTGTGTTGGCTTGGTTTTGCAACCAAGCTTAGTGCTATGGGCACCTGCTAACTAGTAGCAGCAGTTTCAATAGAAATAAATAACAATAAACTAAATCTAAACTAAACTAAACTAGCATGTGCATTTTGAATTAAAGAACAAGAACAAGAAAGATAAAAAATAATTTTTGTATTGACAATGGGGCAAGCAAAAGCTTGCAATAACAATACCTCCAAGTGATGAAGGTTGTTGAATAGCTCCAATGGTGAGCAGCTCCAATCTCCAATGGGTCCTTTCTCCAAGGTTGCTACAATGGCCAAATACTCAAGGGAGATTTTGGCAGCATGAGGATAGGAAGATGGATGGATGTGAACTGAGGAGCCCCTACCACCTTTTTATAGGTTTTGGTGGTGGAGAATACCATTTGTGGTTTTGTGGAAACCAAATGGTATTGACCAACATGGTTTAGGTACTTTTCCCTCCTTTTTCCTTTTTTGAATAAAATTAATATTTTTATTCCCTTTTTAATATTTTTGGGAATTTGGACCCTTTTTGAGGGTTTTTTATGATTTTTTAGGAAAAATAATCTTTTTGAGTGGGAAAAAGGGGTGTACTAAGGTCTTTTGGTGACCTTTTGTTGGCTTCAAAGGCTCAGATGGTGGAAAAGTGGACAAATGGGTCATGTGAATAAGGGAATGAGCTAGTGAGCACTTTTTGGGTGTTAACAGATTGCCCCCTGATGTGTGAGGGCAGGAGCTCATCGTATGGCCAATAGCCATCATAGTTCTTTTGTCATTTTTCTGGGGTTTTGGGGAGGAGAAAAAACCGATTGGAGACTGGATCCGCGTCCCATGGAAGCTGCAAAAAATAAACAAATATTACATGGCCTCAATATGAATGAGGGATAATCTCTGATAATGGACGAGGTGGGCATACCCATGCTCGTATCAAGACATGTACATAACAATTAGTCCCAAGAAGGGGGATCTAATACATAAAAAATATATTGGTACATCATAATGGTCCAGAGGGTACATTATTTTGGGATGTACTCATGATCATGACATGACTGATCTCAATAACTGATACACTGAAAAAACTGATGAACTGCTAAAACTGAAGGTGTCCAACATCGGTAGGGACGTAATGACTGTGAGCCATCTCTGGGAAGTATATGTGACTGTATACTCGAGGGAGTATAAAACTGGTGTACATTTTAATACTGTCGCCATGCGCAACCCGAATATCTATAGAAAAAGTGTAACTGGGTGTATCCATAGGTAGACTCTCAAGTGTGGAGGAGTCGGGAGGTATCCGGGGTCTTCGACTAATAACTGAGTGGACCAATGCCCTGTGCAAGTCTCAACGATGCGATCAAGGTGTTGAAGTCGAGCATGTGAGAAACAACCATTTGGAGAGGCACTGAGGACTCTTCTCGAAATGATTCGTAGGCACTCATCATAAATGGTGATGAGTCCAAGACACAGGGACCTTTAGGTCTATCCTCTGGAATAAATTTGGTTGTCGTCGACAGAGGGAGACTAGCAACTAACAAGGAAATGATGTTTCCTTGATAGGAGCGCGAGGTGTAGAACTGAAGTGTGGTAGTACTGATGGTAGGACTGACATACTTGTGGGGATGGGAAGTAACTGGGGTCATATAGTGGGTAGACTCAAACTTCCTTTGTTCAGAGCATGATGACATGGTTGACCTGGCAGCGTAGGGAACTGACTTGTAGGTGTGGGAATCATTGCTTTTAAGGACTGAAGGGTATGTATTGACTCTGGGGGGAATCAAGCTGATGGGTGCTATCGAGGGGTTCTCGGGGTGACATACTGCAGAATACTCTGAACAAAGGCGACAAAAATGGGGAAGCTACCATATGAGTAGACGTGATCTGTTGTGGCACCGAGAAGCACCATTGGGTCCTTCTTCATAGTTTTAATGAGCTATGAAATGGTACTGTCCTGTGGATTTGTGAGCCCAGGACTGTTCGTGCTCATTGGTGCTTTCATTTTTAAGGAGTCTAAAAATGATAAGAAGACTCTGCAGTGGTTGTGACTACTGTCCTGTTGGTTTTACGAGCCCAGGATGGTGATTGCTCGTGGTTGCTTTCATGTTTGGAGAGTCTGAAAGCGGTAAGTGGACTCTATTGGTGTTATTTTCCGTAAGTTAGTCTCCAAGGCCCGAAAAAGCATAAAATGATGCGGATGGAGAACTCTTCTAGCCGATGTGACTAGAGTATACCTTTTTCGTAATTAGTCTACGAGGTCCAAAAAAGGGGTAAACTTATACCAGATAGATGCCCTTTCAGATACGTTTAGCGAGCATGAAAGGAAGAAAGGTTGCTCGACAATCTTTTCATTGTTTTAGGAGTCAGAAAAGAGCTTAACAGAAACTCTCTAAGTGCCTTTTTCGTAAAATGGATTGCTCGGCCCGAAAAAGGGATAAAATTATACCGAACAAAAAGGGAATGATGGGAGCGAGAAAAGGTCTCAATCATCATCATGAGTGCGGAATACTGGATCCGGTGACATAAAGATTGTCAAAAGGGAGCTACGGTCGTTGTGGCACGCAAACCGAGGCAATGAGAGGGCATTTTGAAAAAATGGCCGAAAAGTATGGGTGTGAGAGCGAGAAATGATCTCAAGCATCATCATGAGCACGGAAAACTGAATTCGGCGATATAAAACTTGTCAAAAACGGACGTCGGTCGATGTGGCACGCAAACCGAGGCGACAAGGGGGCATGGGAAAAATGCCCAAAAAATCCAGGGGTGAGAGGGAGAAGTGATCTCAAGCATCATCACGAGCGTGGAAAACTGAATCTGGCTCTATAAGACTTGTCCAAAATGGACGACGATCGATGCGGCACGCAAATCGAGGCGACGAGGGCGCCCAAAAAATGGTAAAAAAATGGACCTGATGAAAACAGGAAAAGGAAAAATCTATCATGAAGTTCTCGCTGCGCTGATTCCAATGGTACCAACGATTTGAGAAACGGACGTCGTATGAGACTGGAATGGCGGTTTGAAAAATGATGGAATTTCTATAAATAGGGCGTGGGGCCCATATGACGTGTCATTGTTACGTGCGAGTTTGGCAGAGCAGTCAGAGCTCTTTCTCAATTTCTGGGAGATTTGACCGTTGGTTTTTGATTCCGCGAGTTTCAGGTAACCCTATTCGCCTTAGCCTTTTCAATTATGTCATTTTTTGTTAGCGGCGGGCCCCCGAAGGCCGTGAAATTCCACGTTGACCTTCCAACGTGGAATATTGCGGGTTTCGGGTCTTTTCCCGCGATGAACCACGCGGGTTTTAGGCTGACAGTCGCGATGTTCATCGCGACTGTGAGGTTGGAACCCGCGATGTTCATCGCGAGTTCATGGGAGATAGTCGCGATGTTCATCGCGACTGTCTGGCAAATACCCGCGATGTCCATCGCGGATTCTTGGATGGAGGCCGCGATGATCATCGCAGATTTTGAGGGAAAGGCCACGATGATCATCACTGATTTTGATGAAAAAGCCGCGATGGTATTTTTGCAAAAAAAAATTTGCTGGGGCTAAAAATTTCTTCTGTTTTCTGGCAGGATGCTGAGGAGACCATTGGCCTCATGGCGAGAGCGGGAGATAGATGATGATCTGATGTTGCGGATTCAGACTGATCCGGGGGTGCGGCAGACTTTGGTGGCGAGCGGATTCTTGAAGTTCACTTAGATCCCACCTATTTGTTCAGTGAGATGGCTTTTGAACAAGTTAGTGAGTTGGTGGGTGTCGGCGGAGGGTGCTTTTATTATTGGGGGTGAGAGGTTAGAGATCACCCTCATGGATGTTTATTTTCTGACTGGGTTGCCTCGTTTAGGGGAGGTGGGGGATCTGTTGCCGAGGATCCCGCCAGGTGTAGATATGGAGGATTTGCTATAGAATTTTTGTGTTGATGATGCCGTTTTGTAGAACAGTTCTATTAGTCTACGATCACTACGTGAGTGGGATATGCGGGCTGTTAGGGCATGTGTTCTGCAGATATTGGGTGCTACTGCGCCACATCGTTTGTCTGGGGGACAAACGATGTTGGTGGACTCTGTTCTTCGGGGGACTTATTATGCCTGGGGGCAGATGTTTCTGGCTGGTGTCCGGAGAGATCTAGACAAGGCCAGTCGAGAGGGAGATGAGTTATGTTATGCCTCTTTTATATGTTGTTTTTTTCTTCGAGCGGTTACCGACCTTGCGACCACGGGTGCCCATTCGTGATGGTCTGGTGAGTGAGCCTCGCATGATGCGGTGGGGGCAGATGATGCCTCGTGGCGGCGGTGGTGTCTGCGGTTTCTTTACGGAGGAGGTCTATGAGCAGTGGGAGCAGATGCCCCTACTGATTAAGGATTTCCCATATGCCGGCATGGACTATCGAGGTGACCCAGAGATGCCTCGTGCCCCGGGACAGGCCTGGAGTTTAGATGGTATGTTTTGTGGTTTGTTTTATACTATATCATGTGATTTGTTTTATGATTATAGTTAGATGTGTGTATGATGGTTTATTTGCATTTTGCAGATGTTGGGCCTGTACCACCGGTCGACTACGTGGCTCATCAGGGGCGGGCGATGGTGGTCGCTCATCCACTTGCAGCGGTACCACCTCCACGTGGTGGAGGATTTGCGGCTCGTGGGCGAGGGGTTGGCCCTCGAGACGATGCTATAGAGGGTGTCAGATAGACATTCGACATGATTCTAGATGGACTCCCCGAGGATGGTTGGAGAGACCTGGACTGGGACGTCGTGGAGCGTTGCTTCGGTGCGTCGCCTGAGTGGCAGTCGCTCCTGTTGAGGACAACGGTTTTTGTGGCTGAGCACAGGGATGGTGCTCGAGATGACCCGGCAGGGCCACCTGAGAGGCGGATCCGTCTACGTGATGATCCGGTAGGGCCAGCAGAGCGGAGAGTTCGAGCTCGCCATGATCCGGCGGGGCCAGTGGAGGAGGCGCCAGAGGAGCCTAGGGACCCTCATGACTAGATGATATGTATTTGCCCCCAAATGCTGATGAGCATATGGGGATGCACTATTTTGTATGGCTGATGTATTTTTTGTATATTGGGTGCTGAGGGCACCTATGACATGTTCTGACTATACGATGATGTATATATATGTATATATTTGATGATGGTATATAGTCGTGTATGCACGTGGATGCATTTATTGTCTTTATGTTTGCCCGTGGAGGCACATGTTATGCATGTGGATGCACATTTTGTTTTGTTATATGCCCGTGGAGGAACATGTTATGCACGTGGATGCACATTTGTTTATGGTATGATGCGATTGGTGTGCCAGTCAAGTACATTGTTGGCCATGTGGTCTGCTACACTATTGAGTTTTCTTGGGACATGTGTGAATGAAATGGATTCAAACTGTCGAATCATTTGTTTAGTGCGCAAAAATTTTCTGAACAGACAGGGATCGCGTACCTGGTAATCATTGTTGAGTTGGGAAACTAGGAGTTGGGAGTCCAAGAAGACGTTAAGGTGACGTATGCTCATTTGGAGAGCTGTGGCCAAGAGACCGGTCACGGCATCATATTCAGCCTGGTTGTTGGTAGCGGCACCCAAACACATTCCATCGATGTGGATCAACTCATGTGAAGGGGAATATATTACCCAAGCTGCGGAGGCCAGATTGGGGGACCAACGGCTTGCACCATTGGCGAAACCAACGTAGCAGAGTGGAACATGGGTGTGAACGGGATCAGTGGAAGGGGCCGACCGGACAGAGGGGTATCCAGAGGAGATCGTATAAATGGCGGGGTCAAGGTCAGGCATTTCGGTATCTGACCAAGTAAAGACATCAGTGAATTCTTGGAACAGTCGTTGGTATTCTCCGATCTCATGCTCACTGTGGGAGGCTCCTAATGTAATAGTATGAAGGGAACCAAGTGGGTCATAGATGTCAATGTGGATGACGGGAGAAATATCGGCTATCAGATCCTTTAACCAATCGATTCTAGTACGAAGGAAATCTTTGGACTCAACCGCGGATTGGGTAGCGGTGGTGGATGAAGTCTCTTCCGGGAGGAAGTCTAGACGATGGTGCATGTCTTCCCAGGGATGATTAAGGGCAGTAGGAGCCTCTAGAGTTTCTTCATCATTGCGGGAGCTTTGATTTGTCAAATCAAGTGATGAGGTAGTGGTAGTCGAAGAGATCATGTAGATGGTGTTAATCTCTCCGGATGAGGATGATGGGGGAGGGTAGATCTCCTCGATAGTAGGGGGTGTCGTCTCAAGGTCCAAATTGTTCATCCCTTAGAGAGATGCTCTGTAATCTGGGATGTCAGGACAGTGATGTGAGTAGTGGCCGTAAATACCGCATATCGCACATGGGTGGTTGGTACGCAGTGATTTATCACGAGGCATGGGGTTTGGATCGAGTTTGACAACCGGGATGTGGGGGTCGTCGTCCAGCATTTGCATGTGTTCCTGCAATGCAGGTAACTTCGGACACTGATGAGTTGGATGTCCTAACTCATCACACAACGAGCATTTTGGAGAAGCACGAAACACGGGGGGGAGGTTTAACTACCTTGGGTGGGGGTACCGCAGTGTATGGTTGTGGGCCTCTACCCACAGTGGGCCTAATGAGTGGAGGGGGATTCGTCGATGACGAAGAAGTAGTGATACCGGGAGGTGGTTGGGTAGAAGTAACGATGGGTTGCACCGGTTGCAGGATGACATTTGTTGTCGGCGGTGGAACGGGAGGCAAAATATACCACACGGGCAATCCCAATGTTAACCCAGGGAGACTAAGGGTAGCCATAACCGGAGCGCTTACTATGCCCGAAGGAGGGAATAGAAAGGGGATTGTGTGGATGGGTGTAACACCGATGTGACTAGGGACCAATGGTGGTTTAGGGAACAAAGGTGGTCGATTACCGGGTGGTTGTGTATTCTGTGAAAGAGTACAGAGGTTCGCGACGTGGGTCTCTAGTGACGGTGGTGGAATGGCCTGGAAAGTAGAGGTCATCGGCGCCTCGGAGTAAAGTCCGGGTCCTACTGAGGAAATGAATGAGGTAGTTGCACCACAAACAGGTTGTTCAACCATGGGGAGAACATTTTCAGGTGTGGCGGGGGCCTTGGGATCGTAATAGGTGAGCTGTTCGACCTTGACCACGCGTCCTTCATGGGGGGACTACATGGTGCGAAATACAGATGAGGCAACAGCCCGCATGGCATACATGTAGCTGCGACCAAGTAAAAGGTTATAGTCTAGTTGGGAATTGATGACCTCAATGTGAATGAGCATGGTTTTACCCACTAGCTGGACGGGGACATTAGCTAAGAGACCTTGAGGTTGTGTCGAACGACCGTCATAGGCTTGCAACGCAGTGGTGGACTGCTGGAGAGTAGGGGATCCCAACTTCTGCAGAACGAATGTGGACATGACGCATGTAGAGGCCCCTTCATCGATAATGCACCGATGGATGACAAGATTCCGAACAGAAACGAAAACTTGGAATGCTAAAGAGGAAGGCAGGCATGGTTCAGACTGGTCTGAATCGAATGCGATCAGCTATGAATCATTGGGGTCAATGGTGCCAATGGCAGAGAGTAAAGTCTTGCGCTGTGAAGGACAGTTTTTCAAAACTTCTAGAGCAGACAAGGCTGCAGGAGACTGGGCTAAGTCGTCGACAATGTTGTAATTCGACGCAGCGTGAGCATTGGGATTACTATTGATGCGATGAAGTGCGAAGCGAGGTGCTTTGGAAGCACCATCAAGTGGAGCCGGAGGTATACGTAACGTTTGATCTGTGGGATTAATGTTAGTGGTTTTGTCGGCAGGAGGGGCTTCAGAGGTGGAGCCATATTAGTTCCGACGGGTTTGGAGGTTGGCATCGGCAGTCGACATCATCAACAAATGGTGAGTACCTGAATCGAACATGGGTTGATCAGGGGCTGCATAAGTGATCTGTTGTGGTGGCACGTTGCCCTGAGGGGGGATAACGGCTGAGTGTTCACTACACCCTAGTTTTGAAAGGGGTTTTGCAGCACCAAGGGTTGATGTTGAGGTGGTGGAGGGTTGGGTGGCGGCTGAGGAGTCGCTTGCCCTTGACGATGGGCATCGTCCGTCCAGAGTTGCCGAGCTCGCTCCAAATGTGGGCAAGAATGCGTGTAATGACCATAGACCCCGCAGATAGAACAAGGGTGGTTTGTTTTGAGGTTATTATTTCTAGGCTGCTTAGGATTCCGATCCGGATTGCGGTTGGGAGGAGCAGCATTGTTATTCTGCGGAGGATTGGGAGGTGGAGGACCTTGCTGATGTTGTTGGTTATTACCGCGGTTACGGCCTCTACCATGGTTCTGTTGCGCACCTTGGTTATGCTGGTTGTTTTGGTTCTGGGGCTAGTTGTGCTGTGTGTACACTTACCCTTGAGCAGTGAGAGGATTTTGGGTCGCCGCAGGTGCGGGAGCAGGTTGTGGTGGATAATACACCGGTGGGGTTGGAAGTGGACCAGATACTTGCTGGGGTTGTTGGTAACCCTGAGGTATTGGATGTGTTGGGTTAGCTACCACAGTTTGCTGTGGATATTACACTGGTTGAGGTACAACTGGGGGGGCGTATGTAGGTGCTGCATGACCAAAGCACTGAGGTGGACATGAAGGTCCATGGGTATGGTGGTGCTGTGCCATGGGAGCATAAGAACTGGTTGCTCCAGAATGAGATGTAGCCCACGAAAGGTCGGGACCATGGCTAGGATGTGTAATGGAATAGGGTTGGGGATGCGAATCCATACAACCAATGATGCCATCAGCGGCATGGGATGCCCCTGGCGCATCATGTTGGGATGACTCACCCCGAGGGGCGTCAGGTATAATGGTATACAGATAACCCCATTGGGCGTAAATGAGATCAAACTCTTGGGCTTTGAGGATGGCCTCTTCTTCAGACTGGGGTCTTTCGGATTCCACATCCTTCGCAATGAGAGGGAGAAGGGATTTTAGAAACCAATCTAGGAAGATACGGTCGTCTAACTTGATTTTGCAGAGGCTTCAGCGTCGACGCCACTCATGAATGTGGTCAGTGATGTGGGTGGCCGTGTTCTGTCTGCAAGACAGTAGGATCTCGATGCCCGCATCATAGCGAACAGGTAACTGAAAGAACTGCAGGAAGGTCGAGGTAAGGGAGGTAAAGGTGGCATGTGTCCCATGGGGCTGCTCGATATACCACTTGGCTGCAGAGCCAGTGAAGGTGCGTTGTAACAAACGGAGGCGGACAGAGTCGTCCACCATGGAGTTGGAGGAACACCATAGATGGAAGGACATGATATGGTTCTGGGGGTCCTCACCTGCCTTGCCCTCAAACTTAGGGATGTCAGAGGGGAGTTTGGTGGGCATGTGAGGCCACGCAGGATCGTGTCTGATAGGGTCATTGGTGAGCTTGGCTAAGTCTGGCAAGTTCAGACTCGCCATGTACGGTAAGCTAGCAGATGTAGTGACTGGGACTGGGACATGCCTAGTCATGGTGGTATGATGTAGGGGTCCAGTAGCGCCTAAAGGTATGCTAGGTATTGAAGGTATGTGTCCTCCAATAGGTGTGGTCTGGTATGGGCCAGCGCTTCCAAGTGCAACATGGGTTATACTTGGGTTAGGAATAGCAGTAGGGATTCCTGGGATAGGGTTTGTAGAAACCAGAGGTGGTGTGACCCCTATGTTGGGCATACCCATAACAGGTGGTAGCCCTGTGTTGGGAATTCCTATAACCGGAGGTGGCCCTGTGTTGGGCATTCCTAAATGTGGATTATCTACCATATTAGGCATACCTAGGGGGGTGGTGGTTGCCATGGATGGAACTGCAGCAAAAGGGTCTGTAGATGTCTCACCTATGGTGCTGGTAAAGAGTGGGTCAAATGATGTTCCAGCCATATGGTTGGTTGGGAATAACATAGTGGGGTTTTCGGATTCTGCCTCAGAATCAGGAGTGAAGTGAGGCGTGTCAGAATCGGATGACTGTCTGGATGACTGAGGATGTGTCGAGTCAAGGGATAAGGCTCGGCATCGGTGACGTGGCGAGCCAAGTAGAATGAACTCTGGGAGTTCGCCCTATAGACGACGAGAGCGTCTAAAATTCTCAATGGTGAAAAATAAGTTTTTGTGAAAAAATCTGTATGTGTAAAATGGTAATGTATAAAAAACTCAAAACCCTAATGCAACCAAGGGTGCAAGAAGGGGAGTAAAAATGAAGGCTCTCAGGCCAAAAAAATCAACCTCAAAAAAGGCACTTATTCTAGCAGTTGTGCTACAATAAGTGGAGGGATGCAACAAATGGTCAGAGTACCAACATGCAAACAGCTTCTAGAAAAAATAGGTGTAACTAGACCAAAGGTGGGTTGAATCATGCAAACACCTAACTAAAAGTATTGTGAATCAACAAACTATATTCTCTGCAAGGTGATGAAATCCAAGTCAGACAATATTGAGTGTTGAGTCCACGGCTAGATATCCCCCTACTGGGAGGGACACCTTGTAATCAATCCTAAATAATGGCTACTAGGATACTCCATTCATGACACGTCGAGAAAAGGTAAATCTACCGTTTGGTCCTTGATCGCAATATCCCAATACAGGGATATCCCAAGAACTGCGAATGGTAGCCCTTCGGTTACTGAATGGATTTCGGTATTCCACTCAGGCTTCCGGAACCATCCTCGCAACTTCAACCCTCCTAGGGGAGAGGCCTTCCCATAAACCGGTTGTGACCGTGCCAATAAATACTAAGATATTTTAGCTCCCTAAAGGACAACAACTATGTCTCAGATGTAATAACTGAGGGGTGTTATTGGAACACCTATCCCCTCAATACTACCTAGCTACAAAGTTCTTTTAGTGTTCCCCAAGTGGGGTTAAAAGTGGGTTGAAATTAGGGTAAGTTTTAAGGCTCAGTTTAAAATTAGTGTTTGAGTGGGTCCACGTGTGATATTTTAAACTGAAATTGAAAAAGTAAATGCTAAGTATTCAAAAAACAAAGGATCTTTTGAAATAAAAAGCAAATATTATGACTTTTTCAATAAATAGAAATTAAATGCTTTTCAAGGACTATTCAAAAAACAAAGGATTTTTCAAACAGGAAAGCAAATAATATAACTTCTTTTCGAAATAAATGGATTTCGTTTTCAATAATTGCTATGGGAAAAATATTAAAGAAGCAAACAGCAAAAAACTTTAATCTAGATAAAATGCAAAAATAGATCCTTCTTTCAATTTCTGAAAATTTTTAAAAAGACTTTTCACATGTGCATTCTAAATAGTAAAATTTTTCTATGGCTGTAAAATAAGCAGGATTTCTAATACTGGAAAATGTGTTATGTGGGCAGAAAATACAATAAGAAAATAATTTTTTAAACGATTCGGCCGAATGAAAAAATTAGCATCGCGGGTTCTGACAGAAAATCCGCGATGGACCGCGCGGGTTTCTGTCACACAGTCGCGATGGGCAGCGCGGGTTTTGACCGCGAAGCCGCGATGTGTAGTGCGGGTTTTGACCGCGAAGCCGCGATGTGCAGCGTGGGATTTCGTCGCACAGTCGCGATGTGCAGCACGGAAAAGGTTTACGAAGCCGCGATGTGCAGCGCGCTAAATGGCCGCGAAGCCGCGGTGAACCACGCGGAAAAAGGCCGTGCAGTCGCGATGAGCCACGCGACTGTTGGGCGAAAAGCTGCGAGGTGAAAGCCGTATGCGGATGCCGAAAAACGACGCCGAAAATTGAGAATTTCGGGCTGTTAATGGCTAAAAAATGGGTCAAGATCTAGAACAGCAATGGATCTGATGTCTAGGGTGGCAGATCTATGAATTAAACTAACAAATACTATCAAAAAGTAAGATTTAAAGAAAAAGTGAGATCTAAAGATTCAAAAACAGCCGAGTCGCCAAACACTGTTGGCTTGGTTTTGCAACCAAGCTTAGTGCTATGGGCACCTGCTAACTAGTAGCAGCGGTTTCAATAGAAATAAATAACAATACACTAAATCTAAACTAAACTAAACTAGCATGTGCATTTTGAATTAAAGAACAAGAACAAGAAAGATAAAAAATAATTTTTGTATTGACAATGGGGCAAGCAAATGCTTGCAATAACAATACCTCCAAGTGATGAAGGTTGTTGAATAGCTCCAATGGTGAGCAACTCCAATCTCCAATGGGTCCTTTCTCCAAGGTTGCTACAATGGCCAAATACTCAAGGGAGATTTTGGCAGCATGAGGATAGGAAGATGGATGGATGTGAAATGAGGAGCCCCTACCACCTTTTTATAGGTTTTGGTGGTGGGGAATACCATTTGTGGTTTTGTGGAAACCAAATGGTATTGACCAACATGGTTTAGGTACTTTTCCCTCCTTTTTCCTTTTTTGAATAAAATTAATATTTTTATTCCCTTTTTAATATTTTTGGGAATTTGGACCCTTTTTTAGGGTTTTTTATGATTTTTTAGGAAAAATAATCTTTTTGAGTGGGAAAAAGGGGTGTACTAAGATCTTTTGGTGACCTTTTGTTGGCTTCAAAGGCTCAGATGGTGGAAAAGTGGACAAATGGGTCATGTGAATAAGGGAATGAGCTAGTGAGCACTTTTTGGGTGTTAACAAGGTGGAAGATCAAGAGATCATTAAAATGGACTCTGAAGATGAGAAAGATGGAGAGGATAGAAGGATTCAATGTTTGGAGAAAAATCTTTCTTTGTTACAACTTGAGTTAGCTAAATGGAAGAAACATATTGACTAGTTCAAAGAAGGGATGGTCCCTCTATATGAATACAGAAAGACTATCAGGGAATTGAGAGAGAAATGGGCTGAGGAATTGGTTTTCCATAGATCCCAGTGGGACGGTGTTCAAAAAGAATTGGAAGAATTGAATAAATTCAAGTCCATGCAACAAGAAAAGGATCAGATGTATATTCTTCCTCAAGAATTGTTGAGTTGCGGGGCTCCATCTCCTTCTTACCCTGTATTTTTTATGAACAAACAACTTTATTTATGTTGAAAGCATTGAAAGAAGGAAGACCATGTAAGCTGATCACTTCCCCCCAGTTCTTAGAGACTTTCATGGAAAGTGATTTTGGGGATCAAAATTTGTTGTGTGAATTATATTTGCACGATAGAGCGGGCTATACTGATTTTCATTCTAATCCTATGCCCTATGTGGGGTATGTTCAGCTGAGAGCATTCACTTCTTTTGTCACCAATCACATGGAATGGTGGGATTCCTATCAGACTATCAATAGGAACAAGGATAATTCTACTCTTTGGATCAAAAATGAACCTCGACTTCCCAGATGTCTTATTTCAAAGCATGCAAGGTCTCTCAAATCTCATGAAAAGACTCATCATTTGATGGATCTGCAAAGGATAGTCATTACTACCTGTGTCCAGACAATGTCTAAGTAGCAGCAGTATGCCCTAGAAGGTGCCAAGCATAGGTGGCAGGCTTCTTCCCCAGATTTAAAGGAAAATGATCCATATTGTTTTGAGAATTTTAAACAGGCTCTTCTTAGAGTACCTGAGTATGTTAAATGCATGAAATCATGTGGACCATTGTGGCTAGGGCTGAGATTTAGATTTCCTCTCATATGGCTACCTGTGAACCCATACATAAGCATATATGTTTTGACTAAGAAGGAGGAGGGATAGTGTTGGAAAAAGTGGACTGCTTGCAATGGATTTGTAAATTTGGCAGAAGCACCTGAACTTGTCTTCAACATCACCAATCTCCACAGAAAGAGTATGGATCCAGATTCAGATTTGGATTAGTGGAAGTTATTACATGAGGACGTGCAATCAGACAGTTGGGGGGAGATGTTGGGTCCTAGAGTTGTCCCTTTTTTACCACACTTATTACCTTTTTTTCTCTTTTTTTCCTTATTCCTATAATTAAAACAAGATATATGTCTTTCCTCAAGATTGAGCATGAATCGTGACATGTATGATTTTTTATTGCCTACTTTATTAATGCCTAATATTTCTATGGTTATGAATTCTATCCTTTGATTTATGCTATCTTGTGTTGATTTTATTAAGACAAGCTCAAAGCATTGAGAGACACAAGTGTAGAAACCCGCTAAGCATATGGAAGGAAGGTATAATTTGTGCCAGCTGTTACTCCATTTTTCTAATTCCACACATTAATAGAAGTAGCACGATCATCTCTCCATGTGGTAGCTGTAACAAGATTTCGCTACAACAGAGCATCGCTGCAATAGACAGAGCATTTCCTGGCCAGCTAGTCCATTGAACCATTGACAGCCAAAGTAACAACGCCCTTCACATCCAATGGCTTCATTCAAGTTTATTCACGGCTGTAACAATTTTTTTGCGACTCAACAGCCTGTAGATCAGAGATCTTCATGGTTGCACGAATTTAATGGATCGGGATTGTATTTTGCATGTATAAATATGGGAAGGATTTCAGAGCCTGGGGTTGGTTGATTATCAATTGTACGAGCTGTAATAGAGTATTGTGAATTACCATTTTTAATATAAGGAGCAGACTTATTCATATCCTTATGTTTTAATTTGTAGTAGTTCATGACATCTCTGTTAGAAGGCCAGGGCCCTCCTTCTCATAGATATTTTCGAGTTAAGTAGATAGATAAGTTTATTTTTCTATTGTGTGGTGTAGATTTACAGTAGATACGTTTTACAGAGAAGCTGCAATAGTGGTAATTGGTAATCGCATTTTCCTTTGGTAGTTAATGGTTGCATTCTGAATAGTTGTAACTGCATTGTGTGACAGTCGACTGTGTAGGTTAGTTCCTTTTATGCAAGTGTGCTAGTTAGTTGTTACAGTCAAGCTCAACTCTAGTTTATTTATGTTATTCATCTTTCTTGAAGTCTATTGAGATTAGTCAGATTACGATTGCACTTGGGTTGATTTCTTAATGTCATTTATGATTTGCCGATTAGATAATTTTAGACAGGTTATGGTTAATGCATTGTAGTCTGATATCTTTAGGATTTAGCTTATTCCAAAAGTAAGTCTAGCTTAATTCTTCTTAGATCAATGATTGTTGGAGTGATGCTTGTAGGAAGTTAAATGTACTTTGAACTCTTAGATGGATGAATTACATTATTTTTAGCCATGAGATGAGTTTGACTGAGCAGATAGGTAGGATAATTATCTCCATTTATTCAATCAACTGCTTGAATGTTTATGCATAGATTGTGCTAATTACTTTTGAAATAAAAGACCTAACTGGGTTGACAATTTATATTGAGCATCCTGTGTGTTAGTTGTAATTGATTATCATATAGGGTGACCAACAGTAAATATTTATTTAAGTTTGGATGGCTCTCGGGCCTATCAACATTTAGTCTATTGCAATGTAAACTCTAAGTTTCAGGGTTTCCTGTTGGTCTTCTATAAAAGCGCATTTATTTAATTTTGGGTTTTCTTACCGTATAAAACTCTAATTTTATGAACTCTCTGTGTTTGATTTTAGTTAATTAATTATGTTATTAAGTTATTAAATTCCTAGGCTTGTTAAAACGATCCCTAAAATGCTATGAAAGCATTGCTCGATTTCCTATTTACTGATCTATGTATTTAATTGTGATTATATGAATTAGTTGTTAATTCAAATCCCATGTTCGTAATGCTTAGAATGGGGATGGGGGATTATATGAAGTCATTCTATTGTTTGCTAAAGATTCTGGAAAATGTACCAGCTCTACTATGTTTGTTAAATGTTGTGTAAATTTTGGGTCTGTGTATTCAGTTTTTAATTATGTAAATTAGATATTACAATCATAAACCCCATGCTTGTAATACTTCTAATGGGGACTCAGAACTCTATATATATACGCTTATGATTTGATTGTATTTAAAAACCCTAAGTTTCTATAATGGAATTTTATGAGTTGAAAGAGATCTATGAAGTCGTTTTAACATTCTGGAAAATGTATGGGTTTACTTTGTTTAATGACTGTGGGTAATTTAATTAGTGATCAATTCCTCCTATAGAAAATTGTAGAGTCTCTAAGGCCTACCACAAATCCTGTTAGGTGTTTATATCATATGATTTTTTGTTATGTTCTTTATGTTATTAGGATGGAAGTATAATGTGCTGGTCAATTTCATAATTTGGTTATGTTTTTGATTTAAAAGAATATTTATTATATTACTAATATTTGGCTAATATTTACCATTTATAAGTAAATATTAAGTACAGGTAAGTATTACATATATACTCTAGGCAGAGTTGAGGGCTTGCCTGGAAATCCTAATTCTAAGAATTTCTCTCTATATATAAGGAAATATGGGAGATTTCTCCATATATGTTTTAACCTAAAAATCATGGCTAAGCAGTTTTGCCGATGATTTTATTCCAAGAAAACATACAGTCCTATTTTAAATAATCATTCAATTAATAATCAAATCTAAAACAGAATATTCTATAAGTTTAACAACCCTTCCGGCAAAATTCATACATTAATGAAGCTCGACGCATAACTTAGATAGAGTTAATATGAACCAAGAGATGTTGATCATAACATATATTTTGGAAACATGATAACTGAAACAACAAATAGATACTTATCAATATTTTATTGCAGACCGACTGACTTAGGAACTACCACGTTCCTCCCAACCATAAACCGCAACCCGTTCTTGGATTTTTCCACCGGTCACCCCCGAGCCGAACTGAGCATGACAATAATCTAGAAGGCCTAGGTGTGGTTTTCTATCTTCCTTACTACAACAGAGTAGTCACAAGCTCCGTTTACCAGCCCTTTGTGTGTATCTCTCTGAATAACTTTCCCCCTAATAATCTTCATACTCCTCTCTCTAGGACAGTCCTCTTTATAGGACACACTAGATATCAGATATATGATGTTTGAGCATTCAGATTCACGACTGAACCCTCCAGTGAACTTGGAAAACACTTTCCCCTACCAATTTCCTTTCTCTTTTATTTATAACTTTTATGAGAACAAGACTGCTAGGAAATTAGGTCTTTTGCTCACTCACTTATCTAACTGACACACTAGCAGTTATGTTTTTATATTTTATTAGAAATTTAATTTATCTTAATCCTCACAATTTATTTTAATATTTATTTAATAAAATTAGAATTTTACTCACCTAACAACTAGTTGGATCTTTAGTTATCAGCTATTGACCAGTCTAGACTCTCGCATGTGTTAGAAAAATAGGATCGCAGAGCAATAACAATAAACAGAAATGCAAATCTAATCACACATACACATTACAAGAGAGACACAGATATATCGTGGTTCACCCAAGATGGGCTACATCCACACTAAATTTGCTAGTCCTTATTATTATATTGTCCAACAAAGTGAAGGGATACAACCTGCAGCACAACCGATGCACTTCCTCTTCACTGTCTCATAGTCTCTCTTCTTGATCTCAGATATCTTTACAATGCATAAAACCTAATACATCAACCCTAGACATGTTACAATGTCTTTCTTTTATAATGGAAATACAATGGGAAAATACCACGGGTTACCAAAAACCATGGGCCCAAAAACTATTGGCAAAAACAACCCCAAAATGTTTTCTCCAGGGATTCACCCCCGAAACCCCTGGGGATCGTGCCAAGATCATAACTAAACCTAGGGTTCAAACATGGTTGAATCATCCTTTATGAGACTAGAAGATCTTGCTCCACAACCAACAATCTCCAACTTGGAGACTGATCACAACAACTCCACCACTGCTGTACTTGTTGGACCTTGGACTTGGAAAATTTCTCATCTTCACCTTCATGCTAGAAGGCCAACTAAAACCGAGCAAGAACTTAGTTTCTCTCTTGTCACTACCTTCATGAACATGTCTGCAGGATTCTAGCTAGTATGTATCTTTTCTAGCTTCAACAGTTCATCTTCTAGAACAGAGCGCATGAAATTGTACTTGAGCTATATATGTTTAGTCCTGGAATGGAATGCTGAGTTCTTTGAAAGATGAATGGCACTCTGGCTGTCACTATACAACCTGCTATCCTTCTTCTTCTTACCCAATTTCTCCATAAACCTTTGCAACCAAATCATCTCTTTACTAGCCTCTGTAACAACAACATACTCGACTTCCGTTGTTGAAAGTGAAACAACCTTTTGCAGTTTTGAAATCCAACTTACTGATGTTCCACCTACATTAATCACATACCCTGTGGTGCTCCTCCTGCTATCCTTATCACCTTCCATATCTGTATCAACATATCCTTGTAGAACAGTGTCTGAACCTCCAAAACATAATGCTTGAGTGGTAGTACCTCTCAAATACCTGAGAATCCACTGTACTTCCTTCCAATGTTCTTTACTTGGATTGTTCATATATATGCTCATAACTCCCACTGCTTGTGCAATATCTGGTCTTGTGCACACCATGGCATACATCAAGCTTCCAATTGTTGATTGATAGGGAATCTTGGACATGAAATCTGTCTCTTCCTATATCTTGGGACACATTTCCTTACTTAGACTGAAATGGCTGGCCAAAGGTGTACTAACTAGTTTTGCATTCTGCATTCTGAACTTCTCCAATACCTTTTGTATGTACTCACTCTAAGACAATGTCAATTTGCGATTTTTCCTGTCTCTCGTTATTCTCATACCAAGGATTTGTTTTGTAGCACCCAAATCCTTCATTGCAAATGAATTAGCTATCTTCCTTTTGAGTACATTTATATCCTACATGTTAGACCCTGCAACAAGCATGTCATCCACATACAATAACAAGATAATATATCTTTCATTGTCTAGCTTCTTGAAATAAACATAGTGGTCAGAATGACATTGACTATAACCTTGTTCTGTCATAAACCTGTCAAATTTTAAATACCACTTCCTTGGAGCTTGCTTCAAGCCATACAAACTCTTTTTCAACCTTCATACCAAGTTCTCCTTACCTTTGACCTCATTCCCTTGTGTCTGCTGCATATATATCTCTTCCTCCAAACCTCCATGGAGAAAGGTTGTTTTTACATCTAGTTATTCAAGATGCAAATCTTCTATCTCCACTAGACTTAAGATAGTCCTAATTGAAGTCATCTTAACAACATGAGAAAATATTTCATCAACATCTATACCTTTCTTCTGTTCAAACCCCTTTACAACAAGTCTAGCCTTGTACCGCTTCTTACCTCTTTCTTCTTCCTTCAACCTGTAAATCCATTTGTTCTACAATGCTCTTTTACTAGTAGGCAACTGAACCAAATCCCAAGTCTTATTTCCTACCAATGAGTCCATCTCCTCATTCATGCCTTGCTCCCACTTCTTTCTAGTTTCCACCTGCATTGCTTCTTCATAACACTCTGGTTCACCAGCATCAGTCATCAATAAATAATACATTGAATGAGAGTATCATTCAGGGAGTCTACTTAACCTGATAGATCTTCTTGCAGTTGCAGGAGTTTCAAGTACTTGCTGTTGTTCTTGATTTTCTATCACCTTTGGAACTTCATTTTCTTCAATTTCATCAAGTACTGTGTACTATGTTGTTTCCTTTTCCTGTTTCTTTCCCTGCAACTGATCTTTATACATGAACTTTTCATTGAATATCACATCTCTACTCCTAATGATTTTTTTATTTGCATAATCCCATAAGAAATAACCAAAATCATCAATCCCATAGCCAATAAAGGTACATTTCTTGGATTTAGCTTCAAGATTTGTTATATTTTGTTTATCAATATGGACAAATGCTTCACAACCAAATGTTCTTAGAAATTAGTAGTTTACCTTTTTACCTATCCATGCCTCCTCTGGAATACCACCATCCAAAGCACTTGAAGGCCCTCTGTTTATTAAATAAACAACAGTATTTACAGCATCTTCCCAAAACTTTAAGGGCAAGCCTGCATGCAATCTCATACACCTTGCACACTCCATGATCATTCTATTCATCCTTTCAGACACACCATTTTATTGTGGTGTTCCTGGGACTGTCTTCTCTTTACGAATCCCATGGTATGAACAGTAACTATAAAACTCCTTGCCGCAATAATCACCTCCATTATCAGATCTAAGACAGTTCAACCTTTTTCTTATCTCATTCTCAACGAAAGCTTTCCACTTCTTAAAAGTAGCAAACACATCAAATTTCTGTCTAATGCAATAAATCCAAGTTTTTCTAGTCGCATCATCAATAAATGGAACATAATAATGAGAGCCACCAAGAAATTGTACCTAAGCCGGTCCCCATACATTTGTATGCACAAGCTCTAACTTTTCATTCTTCTTCTGTTTCCCAACCCTGAGAAATATGACTCTCTTTTGTTTTCCATAAACACAGTTTTCATATAATTCCAAACTTACCTGCTTCAAATATGGTAGCAACTTCCTTGATCGGAGAATCTGCATCCCCTTCTCAGTCATGTGGCCAAGCCTATGATGCCACAATGTTGCAAATGGATTTATCATTTCCATTGGTTCGTTGGTTCACCAAAATGATCATTCCCATTGGTTCGCACAACAAAGGAATTATTCCAAAGATCTCCGAGAAGATCAAAAAATATGTACTTGCATTGAAAACTATGTACAAACACATATGAAGAGCTCCTCGAATTATGGAGTAATTGCACGTGTAGAGATTCGCAGAAAGATCGATTTGATTTAGATAAAAATCTATATTGGATTTCCCAACTTGTTGTTAATAGAAGGTAGGGGTCAAGGAATTGAAAAATTAAGAAACGATGTACTAAATATGCTCAATTCTGTGGACCGAAAACTTCACATTGCTATAGAAAAAGTTGCAAAACCATATAGAAAACCTAATATTCTTGCGGAGTATATTGCCCTACAACTAGAGAATAGAGTTCCATTCAGAAAAACAATGAAGAAAGCTATTGAACTGGCTGAACGGGAAGATGTAGAAGGTATTCAGATCCAAATTGCAGGACGTCTCGACGGAAAGGAAATTTCCCGGGTCGAATGGGACAGGGGAGGTAGGGTTTCCCTACAGACAATTTGGGCTAAGATTGATTATTGTTATTATCCGTTTCAAACCATCTATGTAGTTTTAGGGATAAAAATTTGGATCTTAGAGGATTAGGAATAATTGGTCTTTTTCCCAATCTGCCCGATCATGGATCATCAATTTTATCAGATCAAATAGAAATTAGATTTACCATTTCGGAACCGTGATATGCTTAGTGTGCGACTCGTTGGAATCGAGCTTTTCATTCTTTTCCGGAGTTATGGAGAACTCGAAATAAGAACGGATTGGTCTCTGGTATAAATAAACTAGAGACTAACTCATTGCTTCATATTGCGAAGATCCAATAACTATGGGTAGATACTATCACCTCAAAAATACTTTCTTCCACGATAGAAAAAATGATATTTTTATCTCTCGTGAAGCGATAAAGGTGTTTGGTAATGCGGAAAAAGAAAAAAAAAAGAAGGAGAAATGAAATCTTCTCCCAATATTGTATGGTTCATTAATTACCCTCCGAAAAGCAGTGTGATAAAGCATAAGAATCATCCTGATTCATTCAAGCAAGATTGAAGGGATTCAGTTTATGAAGGAGAAAGAGCTTCGGGTCGATGGAAACTAAGGAAATTGATTTCGTAACAGATGAAAAGAAAGCTCCATTGCGGAGGGAAGACCTGGGCATTTAGATAGAAGCAATGGAACGATGGAACCTATGACTGCATAAGATCATATAGGAATCTTAATCATTCATTGGATAGGATGGTGAAATAAACCGAAAACGAATTAATCTCATTGGAGTCTATAAGTAAGTCGACCCCATGGAGCAAATACTGGAAGAGTTAATATTCTCCTGTGACATTATTTATTAAGATTATTGGATGGAAATAAAAGAGTTATTCGTCCTGTAAATTAGATTCTATATACGATATGCATAATGCGTAGATATAGACTCATTTATATATAAATATAAACTACAGTCCAATTTGACATAGATTATTCACGAGGAGCCGGATGAGAAGAAACTTTCATGTCCGGTTCTGGATTAGAGATGGGATCAAAAACTATAAACCATCGACTATAACCAAAAAAGAACAAAATTTCGTAAGCAACATAGGGGAAGAATGAAAGGAGTATCTTATCGCGGCAATCGCATTTGTTTTGGTAGATTCTCTCTTCAAGCACTTGAACCTGCTTGGATCACATCTGGGTAGATAGAAGTCGGACGAAGAACGATTACTCGTTATGCCCGTCGTGACGGAAAAATATGGGTACGTATATTTCCCGACAAACCTATTACAATGAGACCTGCAGAAACACGTATGGGTTCCGGGAAAGGATCTCCCGAATATTGGGTATCTGTCATCAGACCAGGTCGAATACTTTATGAAATGGGCGGAATATCCGAAACCATCGCTATAGCAGCTGCTAGAATAGCTGCATATAAAATTCCTATACGTACTCAATTTTTTACTACTTAACCCATACAGAATAAAAGAGCTATTTCTGGTGGAAGAATATTACTAGTTCGTAAGAACTCTTTCTTTTCTTTCTTTTAATGTTATCTGCCAAGGTAACAAATCTTTTGGAGGAAAAATGATTCAGTCTCAAACTTATTTGAATATAGCGGATAACAGTGGAGCCTGAAAAATAATGTGTATTCGAGTTCTAGGAGCAAGTAATCGTAAATGCGCTCATATAGGTGATGTTATCATTGCTATAATTAAAGAAGCAGTACCTAACATGCCCCTAGAAAAATCGGAAGTGGTTAGAGCCGTAGTTATACGCACCTGTAAAGAACTTGAACGTGACAATGGAATGATGATAGGATCTGATGACAATGCAGCAGTTGTCATTGATCAGGAAGGAAATCCAAAAGGAACTCGAGTTTTTGGTTCGGTTGCTCAGGAATTGAGACAATTGAATTTCCCGAAAATAGTTTCATTGGCTCCCGAAGTCTTATAATTACTAATAGATCTTGTAGAAATCTTCTACTTATTGATAGTTCATCAAATGGTACATGGATCAATTCATTGCACCTCGGGCATATTCCTTGAAGAAGATCGAACATGCCTTTTATATCGAGACCAGGAATTCCTAAGAATTCGTTCGTCATGGGTAACGATACTATTGCCAATCTAATTACTTCTATAAGAAATGCCGACATGGCAGAAAAAGGAACAGTTCGAGTAACAACTACTAATATAACCAAGAACATTGGAAGGATCCTTTTACGAGAAGGTTTTATAGAAGATGTTAGGAAACATCAGGAAGGCCAAAAATATTTTTTTATATCGACTTCAAAATATCTGAGAAGGAAGAAAAGGACATATATAACCACGTCAAAGCGTACCAGCAAACCTGGTTTAAGAATTTATTCCAATTATCGAGAAATTCCAAAAGTTCTAGGTGGAATGGGGACCGTAATTCTTTCTACTTCCCAAGGAATTTTGACAGATCGAGAAGCTCGACAGAAAAAAAATTGGAGGAGAAATATTATGTTATGTATGGTAATTAATCTCAATTTTGTCGAAAAATATTGATTCTATAAGATATCCCCATGGTATTCAAGTCAGAGCAAGTTTGGTTCGAGACACCATTCATATTAATCCAAGCACGTTAGTCAATTTTTTTTATCAAAAGAGGAGGAGATTCGATGAACAAACAGAATTTGATCCATGCAGAAGGTTTGGTTACTGAATCACTCCCCAACGGTATGTTTCGAGTTCTGACAGATAATGGATGTCAGATTCTGACTCATATTTCAGGTAGGATTCGACGTAATTCCGTACGAATACTACCAGGAGATAGGGTCAAGGTTGAGTTAAGTGCTTATGATTTAACCAAAGGACGTATAATATATAGACTTAGCAACAAATCTTCAAACGATTGAATCGCCTTTTGAACATCTGATAGGGATCAAGAATCATAGATTCAATGGACTTTCTCAGGGAACAAAATGTAATATGAGCAAATTGGAGGGTCACAAATATGAAAATTTGTGCTTCTATTCATAGAATTTGTGGAAAATGTCGACCAATTCGTAGACAGAAACGAGTTATGATAATTTGTTCCAATCCGAGACATAAGCAAAAACAGGGGTAATTCTCTTCTATATCAATGAACGGATCTAGCGGTAAAATAGATTTCGATATGCATTTTTTGAACTGAACTCATAATGATTAATATGTCAAAAACTACAAGAAGAATTGGTTCACGTAGGAATGAACATCGAGTACTCAAAGGAGTTATTCATGTTCAAGCAATTTTTAACAATACCATTGTGACTGTTACAGATGTACGGGGACAAGTTTTATCTTGGTCTTCTGCCGGTGCCTATGGATTCAAAGGCACAAGGAGAGGTACACCATTTGCTGCCCAGACTGCAGCAGAAAATGTTATTCGTACATTAATGGATCGGGGTATGGAACAAGTAGAAGTTATGATAAGTGGTCCTAGTCGGGGGAGAGATACAGCATTACGAACCATTCATAGAAGTGGCATACTATTAAGTTTTGTACGTGACGTAACCCCTATGCCACATAATGGATGTAGACCTCCCAAAAAGAGACGTGTGTAAGAATTGAATGAATTTCAAGAGAAAGAAATGATTTAATGATCTAATCAAATAATCTTGGTATGATTCGAGATGAAATCTCAGTCTCTATTCAGACACTACGATGGAAGTGCATCGAATCCAGAGCATACAGTAAGCGTCTTCATTATGGCTGTTTTGCTCTATCCCCACTCTGTAAGGGTCGAGCCGATACAATAGGCATCGCAATGCGAAGAGCTTTACTTGGAGAAGTAGAAGGAACATGTATCACACGTGTTAAATTGGAGAACATAAAACATGAATATTCTGCGATAATAGGTATTGAAGAATCAGTACATGACATTTTGATGAATCTAAAAGAAATTGTACTTAGAAGTGATTCGTACGGAATCCGAGAAGCTTCTATCTATATCGTTGGACCCAGAAATGTAACTGCTCAAGATATCATATTACCACCTTCTGTGAAAATAATTGATACTACACAACATATAGCTAGACTTACCAAATCAATTACTTCTGATATAAGATTACGAATTGAAAAAAATCGCGGATATATTATACATAGTCCAAATAATTATCAGGACGGAATTTTTCCTATAGAGGTTGTTTTTATGCCTGTTCGCGATGCGAATTATAGTATTCATTCCTATGGGAGCGGAAATGAAATACGAGAAGTCCTTTTCCTGGAAATATGGACGAATGGGGGGTTAACTCCTAGAGAGGCACTTTACGAAGCTTCTCGAAATTTGATCGACTTATTGATTCCCTTCCTGCATGGAGAGGAATAGAACATCGATGGAATGAACAATAGAAAAGGGTCTAATATGCCTCCCTTCCCCCTTTCTCACGTATTGACTGATACGAGGGAAACGAAAGAAAAAATTGCATTTAAACATATTTTCATTGACCAATTAGAGTTACCCCCAGAACCTATAACTGCCTCAGAAGAGCCAATATACATACATTATTGGACCTCTTAAATTACAGTCGAGAAGATCTGATGAGAATTGAACACTTCGGGAAGGAATCTGTCGAACAGGTATTGGAAGTTCTACAAAAACGTTTTGTAATTGATCCACCCAGGAATTAGTTTCGGGTTCATTAAATGGTTGGTTCCATTCCATCTCTTCATTCATTTCCTTTCCCCAAGTGTTTCTGGAGAGTCATGAGAATCATTTCATTTCAAATCTTTTACATATCTCTATTTCATGGAATATTTGAAATAAATCTCTGGCAAGATGGGTATATCTAGGGAGATATAATTTGTCTTAAAGCAACTACTCCCTAGATATACGAATAAAAAATGGAAATTTTTTTGTATTCGATAGTTAGATCAAATTGGAAAAGACCTAAAGTTAAAGATTCATCAATAGGCAACGCTGCCCCAATACCTAACCAAAGGGCTACTGCAGTACCGATCAAGGATACTGTTGTAGCTACTGGACAACGAAATGGATTCTGAAATTGATTAACTTTCTCTAGAAAAGGTACCGTCAATGATCCCGTGGGTACTGAGCCCATTAAAAGGACACCTAATAATTTGTTAGGTACTGTACGAAGTATTTGGAATACAGGGAAAAGATACCATTTGGGTAATATCTCCAAAGGAGTTGCAAATGGATTTGCTGGTTCACCAATCATTGATGGTTCTAGAACCGCTAAACCTATTGTACATGCAATAGTACCTAAAATTACAACTGGAAAAATATATAAAAGATCATTGGGCCAAGCGGGCTCTCCATAATAATTATGTCCCATACCTTTAGCACAAAAAATAAATCCACTTGGTTTTAGACTTGGTGTAACCCAAAATGATCGTTCCCATTGGTTCGCACAACAAAGGAATTATTCCAAAGATATCCGAGAAGATAAAAAAATACGTACTTGCATTGAAAACTATGTACGAACACATATACAGAGCTCCTTGAATTATGGAGGAATTGCACGTGTAGAGATTCGCAGAAAGATCGATTTGATTCAGATAAAAATCTATATTGGATTTCCCAACTTGTTGTTAATAGAAGGTAGGGGTCAAGGAATTGAAAAATTAAGAAACGATGTACTAAATATGCTCAATTCTGTGGACCGAAAACTTCACATTGCTATAGAAAAAGTTGCAAAACCATATAGAAAACCTAATATTCTTGCGGAGTATATTGCCCTACAACTAGAGCATAGAGTTCCATTCAGAAAAACAATGAAGAAAGCTATTGAACTGGCTGAACGGGAAGATGTAGAAGGTATTCAGATCCAAATTGCAGGATGTTTCGACGGAAAGGAAATTGCCCGGGTCGAATGGGACAGGGAAGGTAGGGTTCCCCTACAGACAATTCGGGCTAAGATTGATTATTGTTATTATCCGGTTCAAACCATCTATGGAGTTTTAGGGATAAAAATTTGGATCTTAGAGGATTAGGAATAATTGGTCTTTTTCCCAATCTGCTCGATCATGGATCATCAATTTTATCAGATCAAATAGAAATTATATTTACCATTTCGGAACCGTGCTATGCTTAGTGTGCGACTCGTTGGACTCGAGCTTTTCATTCTTTTCCGGAGTTATGGAGAACTCGAAATAAGAATGGATTGGTCTTTGGTATAAATAAACTAGAGACTAACTCATTGCTTCATATTGCGAAGATCCAATAACTATGGGTAGATACTATCACCTCAAAAATACTTTCTTCCATGATAGAAAAAATGATATTTTTATCTCTCGTGAAGCGATAAAGGTGTTTGGTAATGCGGAAAAAGAAAAAAAGAAGAAGGAGAAATGAAATCTTCTCCCAATATTGTATGGTTCATTAATTACCCTCCGAAAAGCAGTGTGATAAAGCATAAGAATCATCCTGATTCATTCAAGCAAGATTGAAGGGATTCAGTTTATGAAGGAGAAAGAGCTTTGGGTCGATGGAAACTAAGGAAATTGATTCCGTAACAGATGAAAATAAAGCTCCATTGCGGAGGGAAGACCTGGGCATTTAGATAGAAGCTATGGAACGATGGAACCTATGACTGCATAAGATCATATAGGAATCTTAATCATTCATTGGATAGGATGGTGAAATAAACCGAAAACGAATTAATCTCATTGGAGTCTATAAGTAAGTCGACCCCATGGAGCAAATACTGGAAGAGTTAATATTCTCCTGTGACATTATTTATTAAGATTATTGGATGGAAATAAAAGAGTTATTCGTCCTGTAAATTAGATTCTATATACGATATGCATAATGCGTAGATATAGACTCATTTATATATAAATATAAACTACAGTCCAATTTGACATAGATTATTCACGAGGAGCCGGATGAGAAGAAACTTTCATGTCCGGTTCTGGATTAGAGATGGGATCAAAATACTATAAACCATCGACTATAACCCAAAAAGAACAAAATTTTGTAAATAACATAGGGGAAGAATGAAAGGAGTATCTTATCGTGGCAATCACATTTGTTTTGGTAGATTCTCTCTTCAAGCACCTTAACCTGCTTGGATCACATTTGGGCAGATAGAAGCCGGATGAAGAACGATTACTCGGTATGCCCGTCATGGCGGAAAAATATGGGTACATATATTTCCCAACAAACCTATTATAGTGAGACCTGCAGAAACACGTATGGGTTCCGGGAAAGGATCTCCCGAATATTGGGTATCTATCATCAGACCAGGTCGAATACTTTATGAAATGGGCGGAATATTCGAAACCGTCACTAGAGAAGCTGCTAGAATAGCTGCATACAAAATGACTATACGTACTCAATTTGTTACTACTTAACCCATACAGAATAAAAGAGCTATTTCTGGTGGAAGAATATTACTAGTTCGTAAGAACTCTTTCTTTTTTTCTTTTAATGTTATCTGCCGAGGTAACAAATCTTTTGGAGGAAAAATGATTCAGTCTCAAACTTATTTGAATATAGCGGATAACAGTGGAGCCCGAAAAATAATGTGTATTCGAGTTCTAGGAGCAAGTAATCGTAAATGCGCTCATATAGGTGATGTTATCATTGCTATAATTAAAGAAGCAGTACCTAACATGCCCCTGGAAAAATCAGAAGTGGTTAGAGCCGTAGTTATACGCACCTGTAAAGAACTTGAACGTGACAATGGAATGATGATACGATCTGATGACAATGCAGCTGTTGTCATTGATCAGGAAGGAAATCCAAAAGGAACTCGAGTTTTTGGTCTGGTTGCTCAAGAATTGAGACAATTGAATTTCACGAAAATAGTTTCATTGGCTCCCGAAGTGTTATAAGTATTGATAGATCTTGTAGAAATATTCTACTTACTGATAGTTCATCAAATGGTACATGGATAAATTCATTGCACCTCAGGCATATTCCTCGAAGAATATCGAACATGCCTTTTATATAGAGACCAGGAATTCCTAAGAATTCGTTCATCATGGGTAACGATACTATTGCCAATCTAATTACTTCTATAAGAAATGCTGACATGGCAAAAAAAGGAACAGTTCAAGTAACAGCTACTAATATAACCAGGAACATTGGAAGGATCCTTTTATGAGAAGGTTTTATAGAAGATGTTAGGGAACATCAGGAAGGCCAAAAATATTTTTTTATATCGACTTCAAAATATCGGAGAAGGAAGAAAAGGACATATATAACCACGTCAAAGCGTACCAACAAACCTGGTTTAAGAATTTATTCCAATTATCGAGAAATTCCAAAAGTTCTAGGTGGAATGGGGATCGAGAACTCAACAGCTACACCTACTTGTTCAACACTATACTTTGATTCTGCCCTCCTAAAAGGCACATCGGCTTTCACAATTCCTTCTTTGTCTACCAGAACTACTGGAAATGTTTCGAAAAAGGTAGGCATATGACGTACAAAAAGCTCATTTCCCTCCTTATCTTTGAAGATAGGATGTCCTAACCAACCAACAGCTATTCCATCTCCATTTTCCATCGCACCTGCTCTGAATAACCCCCCCTTAGCTGGATTATTACCAATGTAATCATAAAAAGTGAGTTTCTCGAGAATTTTTGACCAGGCTTTCAATAGGCTCAAATTTTCGGCCAGACCGGCACGAACTCGTCGATCTATTTCTTGTTGAAAGTATCTCTGATCCCACTGGTAACGAGTGGGACCAAATAATTCGACCGGAGTAGTTGCAGAGCCATACCACATGGTTCCGGCAACAACGAAAGCTGCAAAAAACACAGCAACAATACTGTTGGAGAGGACCGTTTCAATATTCCCCATGCGTAATCCTACGTATAAACGTTGGGGAGGACGAACACTGAGATGGAATAGACCTGCTAATATACCCAATATACCCGCTGCAATATGATGATAAGCTATTCCTCCCAGAACAAAAGGATCAAAACCTTCAGCTCCCCATGCTAGATCCACTAGTTGTATTTTTCCAGTTATTCCATAAGGATCAGACACCCATATCCCAGGACCATACAAACCTATTACATGAAATGCTCCAAATCCGAAACAAGCTACTCCTGAGAGGAATAAATGAATTCCAAATATTTTTGGCAAATCTAAACAAAGTTTTCCCGTACGTTCATCAAAGAATAGTTCCAGATCCCAATATACCCAATGCCAGATAGCTGCCAGAAAGCACAGGCCAGAAAAGAAGATATGTGCCAAGGCCACACCTTCATAACTCCAAATACCAGGATTAATTACAGTTTCTCCATTGATGCTCCATCCACTCCATGAATTCTTTATTCCCAAATGAGTCATAAAAGGTATAACGAACATACCTTGTCTCCACATTGGATCAAGAACAGGATCGGATGGATCAAAAACTGCTAATTCATACAAAGTCATTGAACCGGCCCAACCAGAAACTAGAGCTGTATGCATTATATGTACAGAAATTAACCGGCCAGGATCATTCAATACGACGGTATGAACGCGATACCAAGGCAAACCCATGTAAACACCCCTTTATCGGAAAAAGTAGACACTATGTAACTTTCTCACATTGGATTGGAAGAGATAATGCTATCGAGTTAAACCCGAATCATCTCGAAGGTGAACATCTATTCACTTGGACATTGCTATAGAACAGGTTCGAAACAATTATGTTCATACATAATAGCAGGGAGAGGCAAAGATATTTTATCGTTTGTATGTACCAATACACAATGCGGGGATTGGTCCCATTTACACTGATAAAACACATAAATACTTGTTCATTATTTGAGGAACCTGCGAAAAAAAGAGGAAACTAGATCTCCCTATTCATTCTTCCGTTCGTCTATGAACGATATCTCCTTTCCTTCCAAGTTATGGACCAGAATATACTTTCCGATAAACACGTACCAGAAGTCCATTTCTTCATATTTCTGTTGTACTTATAATCAAGATCCTGGAGATTACGTAATGCTCACTCTTAAGCTATTCGTTTACACAATAGTGGTATTTTTCATTTCTCTTTTTATCTTTGGATTTCTATCGAATGATCCAGGACGTAATCCCGGACGTAAAGAATAGTGAAAAAAAGTCTCTAGGTTAATTGGTATTTTCCATAGAAAGATTCGGAGCTTTCATTTTCAGGATGAATAATGACCGAACGGAGAGAGAGGGATTCGAACCCTCGGTACGGATTAGCAATCCGCTGCTTTAGTCCGCTCAGCCATCTCTCCAAGATGGAAGAGTTCATGTGTAACAAAATGAATGGTGGAGTGAAGGTGTATACCATAACATGTATGGATTGTATCGATAATGTAATGAATAGAGCAATTATTTAGAGAAAAAGAAATCTAGTGAATCATATTGTTCATTCCGTTCAAAATAATTCTTTTTTCCTGAACTAGAAATCCTAGAGTTATATAACCTACTTTTATGTGATAAAAAATCCTTTTAATACTGGTTGGTCTGTTTTCGACAGAGCACCGCTGTACTTTCAATGTTTTCTATTTTCATTTGGCTTTATATCTATTTTATGTGGTATGATATTGTTTATAGTGACTGAGGGCTATAGGAACCTGACTGAGAAAATAAACAACAAAAAAACATAGAAAATGGAAGAAAAGTGATTAATCTTGACAACATTTTATTCATACATCCATCAAGTCGATGGTCATAGGGGTGAAAGAAAACGAAATGGATCTAGAGTTTATTGCACAGCTCACTGTTCTGACTCTGATGGTTGTATCGGGCCCATTAGTAATTGTTTTATTAGCAGTTCGCAAAGGTAATCTATAATTACAATGAGCCATCTTCGGGAATGACATACTATTTACCCAAGTATTTCATCTCCGGGGATGGAGATTCATGTAATGATGAAAACGAGGTAATTATTGATAGAAACTTGAAATAGAGATTGATAACTCCCCATCTTCCTATTGGTTGGACAAAAGATCGATCCGTATGTTACAATTGGATCGTGGCGGGTATAGTTTAGTGGTAAAAGTGTGATTCGTTACATTATCAACTAAAATAGTTGAAGGATCTTTTACATGGATCTTTGATCCATCTAAAGCTCTATTTCCAGATAGGTTAAAAACCTTCCCTATGAATACCATGGTTCAGGAATAGCATACCTTCTCGTAATATGGATATGAAATGAGAAAAGACAAACACATTTTTGATTCCAAGATAGCGACACAGAATGTTTTAAAGGTTAGAGAAATCTTTCCAATTAGAGAAATCACAGATCTATGGAGATCCAAAGATATTATTTCATCATGACTAAACCTTCAACATATGGATCGAAAGACCCCAGGTTGAAGCCGAATAGCTATAGAACGATGACTTTGGTTTACTTGGGTGATCGGCATTTCGTTCGAGCTCGATGGAATTTGTTCTCGTGGGGATCGGAATAAGTAGAAATAGGGAACGAAGTAACTAGAAAGATTTGTTATTATTTTCAACTTTTCAAATTTATCTTTCTATAGGGGTCATCTAGAAAGTGAGCAAGTATTCTACGATTCGGGGCCCTTCACTAAAAAAAAAATAGAGAAGGGGAGAAAAGAGAAGAAACTGACATAGATGCTATGGGTATGATAATAAATTAGGGTTTTATTAAAAAGATAAACAAAAAAAAGAGGAGAAAGAATTGAAATATCCTTTAAAAAAGATTTGATATAAATACTCAGCTTCTTCCCTCATACCGCTCTCTATCCCCCATAAAGGAACCGAATGACATGAAATTCTCATGTTCGGTTCTGAATTAGAGGCATTGAATAATCAATGTCGACTATAACCCCTAGCCTTCCAAGCTAACGATGTGGGTTCGATTCCCGCTACCCGCTAATAGATATCTACCTATTATATTCTATCTATATAGATATAATAGGTAGATAGAAAGTGATTAAGTATATAACATAATTTCACGATGCATTCAAAATTCATTTTCCGTTTCAATGTGAAATAGATTCCATTCTTTTCCTATCCTAACCTCATTGTGAATAAAAATGTGGATCAGGCGGGATAATGTATGCCAAAGAGAGAGAGTTAAAATAAAAAGAAAGAAAAAATGTAAGAGAGAAAGAGCGTCCATCGTCTAATGTATAGGACAAAGGTCTTCTAAACCTTCGGTATAGGTTCAAATCCTATTGGACGTAATACTCTTCAATTGTTCTAATTTGTTGTGCAATGTATTGGAACAAATTCTTCAGCTCTTTTTCCTGTTCCGAATGGTTCCACTAAATTAGAAAATATTCACTTTTGTTCTTGAAGTACAAAAAGTTCAGTATGTTCCTTAAGAGCCTCTTCCAGAAGGGCTTTTGCTTCTTCCGTAAATGTACCAGTAGAACGTATAATTTCTCCGAACTGAGGTTTATTCTTTATCAAGTACTCGTGTAACCGAACGAGAAATTTTTTCACCTGTGCTATCTCTAATATATCTAGGTATCCATTCGTTCCGGTATAAATAGTAGCTATTTGTTCTTCTACTTTCAAAGGAGCCGACTGAGATTGTTTGAGCAACTCATGTAATCGTTGACCCCTTGCCAATTGATCTTGAGTAGCTTTATCAAGATCGGAAGCAAATTGTGCAAAGGCTTCCAACTCTGCAAATTGAGCTAACTCTAATTTCAGTTGTCCAGCTACCTTTTTCATAGCTTTTATCTAAGCCGTGGATCCTACTCTAGATACAGAAATACCCACATTAATAGCAGGTCGGATCCCGGCATTGAATAGATCGGCCAATAAAAATATTTGTCCATCGGTAATGGAAATTACATTAGTGGGAATATAAGCTGAAACATCTCCAGCTTGAGTCTCAACTATTGGAAGAGCAGTCACACTCCCCTCACCTAATAGCGAACTTAATTTAGCTGCTCTTTCTAAGAGACGGGAATGCAAATAGAAAACATCTCCCGGATAAGCTTCTCGGTCGGGTGGTCTTCTTAATAGAAGAGACATTTGTCGATAATCTTGTGCCTGTTTGGAGAGATCATCATAAATGATTGAAGTATGTTGTTTCTTATACATGAAGTATTCAGCCAAAGCTTCCCCTGTATAAGGAGCGAGATATTGTAATGTAGCGGGAGAATCCGCAGTTTCTGCTACCACAATGGTATATTCCATTGCGCCACGTTCTCGGAATGTATTAACTACCTGAGCCACGGAAGAAGCTTTTTGACCAATTGCTACATAGACACAGATTACATTTTGACCCTTTTGATTAAGAATAGTATCTGTAGCTACTGCTATCTTACCGGTCTGTCTGTCCCCAATAATTAATTCTCGTTGACCACGTCCTATAGGAATCATAGAATCAATAGCAATAAGCCCCGTTTGAAGGGGTTCATATACGGAACGTCTTGATATAATACCTGGAGCGGGAGATTCAATCAGTCGAAATTCGGAAGCTGAAATTTGACCCTTGCCATCAATGGGTTGGGCTAGAGCATTTACAACACGACCCAAATACGCATCACTTACTGGTACCTGAGCAATTTCCCCGTTGCTCTCACGGAACTGCCTTCTTGTATCATCAAGCCATCGCCCATTAATACAGCTCCAACATTATCCGATCCCAAATTTAGGGCAATGCCTATTGTACCATCTCCAAATTCCAATAATTCCCCTCCCATTACTTCATCAAGACCATAAATACGAGCAATGCCATCTCCTACTTGAAGTACGGTGCCAAGATTACCAACTCTTACTTCGTTATTATATTGTTCGATCTGTTTACGTATAATACTACTAATTTCATCGAGTCGAATATTTCCCATTAGCACTCATTAATTATCTGTTGAGAAATAAGACCTATAACCACTAATCATTTGTGTTCATCATGGCTCTAAGCAGGCCAATATTGTGATCGATCGTACGGAAATGTAACTTAGTATTGAAATGACTATTCAAAGTTCCTATAGCTCTTCGTAAAGCTTGGCGAGAAACTTGTTGTCGGATCTGGTCAATTACTCTTTGCTGTTCGGAGTAAACCATCTCATTCTTGGGATCCTCTAATTGTTCCAAATTCTCAGAAGCAGCATTGATTAGATCCTCTTTCTCTCATTCTATCTGGGAGTCTCCATTTACCAAGATTTCATCCGCTATCATTTCCACTTCCCTTAAGCGAGCCCGAGCTTTCTCGAGCTGATCAATAGCTCCTTTACATAGTTCTTCCGAATTCTGAATAGTATTCAATATTTTCTGTTTATGGTTATCTAATAGATTACTTAATGAAAGTAGATTATCTATTCACTTCACGAATTCATAATCTCTTCCCAAACCGAACACGAATCTTTCGATTCATTCGGCTCTCCTGCTCAGTTCTTTGTTTATTCCCCAAGAACATATACGTTCCCTTCCTTCATCAACACCAATCCTGCCATTTCCGTTCCGTTTACGGAAGATTAGAATGAATCTATAAAAGACCGAGATCTACGAAGGGCTCTTCCAACAAAAGGGATTTGCAATTATCAATAAAGTTTTTTTTTTTTCTTTTCTCGTTTCCCCTTTTCTCTCCTCTTCTTCCCCCATGAAATTTGAATCAATACGTTCCGTTCAATCAATTAATTTGTGCCTTCTCCTTTTTGTTCTATCGAATAAATTCCCTTCTGTGTAGGTCGTCAATTCAGCATTGGAACTAAAATTGGATGGGAGATTGGGACTATTTTTCAGTAAATAGATAAAATTATTCCATTGATATGAATGTTATATATCGAATCAATCTCCAACTATGCCTTTTAATCCATCTCATCTTGACACAACGGTGGAAAGAGTACCCAGTTAGTTGTGCTTAGACTTTAAGCAGTTTAGCTTTAACCATTCTAATGGTCCTCCCTCATTGGTTGGTATGAACTAAGAGTTCATTTCCCAATCAATTACGAAATGCTATAGTTCTTCGTTATTCCTTGTTCGGAAGTAATTCGTTGAGATCATGCACTTTTCTATCTCCAAAGTGCAGCTGGTTGGGCCCAGCCATATTATTCGAATATACAACTCACACACACTCCCTTTCCAAAATAGATCAGTACACTAAGCACCACACTTAGATTTATTATATTTGTTTCTAAAATATTGGTATTTGACCCGAAACCCCCAGCGGAAGGCCAATAACTCAAGGAAATGAAAGGATCAATTACATTTTTCATACGCTCTCCCCTTATAGATAAGGATATGATCTACAGAATTTTGTTCTTTTCTTATTTGATCCTATCTAGTTCTGGATAATAATATTTGGGATACTTAGTCCCAGGTCTTATATAAGGATAAATTTTTTTTGCTTTTCCTATCCACTCCCTTCCCTGCCGCACGCGTCATGAATCTTTCTGACTGAAGTATAGGTATAGGAAGAAAGACAATAATTCATTTGCTAATTATTCGGATCAGCCTATCCCCTAAAAGAGCAGCTGAACAAGGAAATTATTGGAGAAATACTAATGTAATGACGAGGTGTAGGGATCTTTGTTTTCAGAATCAAACAAAGGGATTTGCAAATAGAAGTGCTAGGGCCACAACTAATCCATAAATAGTTAAAGCTTCCATAAAATCTAAACTTAGCAATAAGGTACCTCGTATTTTACCTTCCGCTTCTGGTTGTCTCGCAATACCTTCTACAGCTTGGCCCGCAGCAGTGCCCTGACCAACACCGGGTCCAATGGAAGCAAGCCCTACAGATAATCCAGTAGCAATAATGGAAGCAGCAGAAATTAAGGGATCCATGGTAATCTCCTGTTACTAAGGTTGGGAAATAGTTGATAATACGACAGTTTCATCTATTGAGTGTTCACCAATGGTTCAATTATGGAACGATTTCTTCCGAACAACTAAGAACCCAAAAGATTTATTGATGATCTCAAAGTGATAATATAAACAAATAGGGAAACCTATTATTCCCTATGAAAATATTTCATCATGAAAATATTTATTATTCATAATATTGAAAATACAGATTCCTTTTTATTAGACATATTAATTCTTATCACGGAAAGAGAATAGATTGCGTAAGAGCCTATAAGTAATTATATATAACATCTATAGATTATATATTAATCCATATAATCTATAAGGCTTATAATAAATATAAATGGGGTACATTAAATATATAAGGCTTAATCCATACAAAGTAAAAATGTGAAAAAATCCTCCCCTTACTAGGAACAAAAATTGAATCGTTCTATGCCGGGGTACATTCTTTATCCGATTAGTGAACCTGTTCGATCCTTTTTTTTTCATATTTCTATACAAATGAACCAATCTGATCCGCTCTATATGGAGATCTAATGGACGGAATTAATAGTTAACTGATGCTAAATCTTCTTACCAAGCTCTTGTTACTAAGAATTTCGATTTGCTTCTACCATAATATCAAGTCATGAGTTGGTACGATACTTAGAAAATATTCTATCTGATCAGACAGTTATTTAGTGATTTAATGATGACCCTCCATGGATTCACCTATATAAGCTGCAGCTAGAGTTGCAAAGATCAGAGCTTGAATACCGCTAGTAAATAATCCCAGGACCATTACAGGTATAGGAACTACTGAAGGTACCAGAGAAACAGGAACAGCAACTACCAATTCGTTAGCTAATATATTTCCAGAAAGTCGAAAACTAAGTGATAAAGGTTTTGTCAAATCCTCTAAGATGTTAATTGGTAAAAGTATTGGGGTTGGCTGAATATATTTACCAAAATAACCTAACCCCTTCTTTGCAAGACCTGCATAGAAATATGCTACTGACGTAAGCGAAGCTAGAGCAACCGTAGTATTAATATCATTTGTAGGTGCGGCTAACTCCCCATGAGGTAATTTTATAATTCCCCAAGGAAGAAGAGCACCTGACCAGTTAGAAACAAAGATAAATAGAAACATAGTTCCAATAAAAGAAACCCAGGGACCATATTCTTCCTCTCCAATCTGAGTTCTAGCCAAGTCCCGAAGAAATTCGAGAATATATTCGACAAAATTTTGTCCACCGGTAGGAATGGTTTGTGGATCTCGAACAGCTATGGTAGCTGAACCTGATAAGACAACAATTACAACCCAAGAAGTTAAAAGTACCTGTGCATGAACTTGAAACCCCCCTGTTTGCCAATAAAAATGTTGACCCACCTCCACACCAGATATCTCGTAGATATGATTCAGTGTGCTAATAGGAGATTATACGATATCCATATCCATATTACCCCCTTGTAAAGATTAACTTAAAGAAGAAAAGAAATGATTTTTGTCGAATGAGGGATTCCTCCATTATTTCACTCTCATCAAAATTTTTGATGTCACGAGATAATAAAATGGTTATTCCATTAAGAATATTTTTTAATTTGGATCAGCAAACCAAACTAATAAATGAAATTTGCTCTTACGATATATTGGATGGAATAGCAGCCAACTCAGTAAATCTTCAGGTCCTCCCCCCTTTTTTCTATTTTATTATTATTACTAATTCACTATCTATTAGCCTTTCATATAGCTATAATGACCTTAATGACCTTCCTTCACAAATTGCTGACGTTGATCTGTTCAGGATCAATTGGATTGAAGCTATACCATCATCATTGGCTAGAATTGGGATATCTACGAGATCTGGATCACAATCTGTATCAACTAAGCAAATTGTCGGAATACCCAAAGTTCTACATTCCCCAAGAGCAATGGATTCTTCTTGTTGATTGGTAATTATCGCAATATCGGGTAAGCTTGTCATGTATCTAATCCCACCTAGATATTTCTGCAATTGGTCCAATTGTCTCTTGAGCATTGCTGCTTCTTTCTTTGGAGGTCGATTGAATCATCTCGTATCTTGTTCTTTTTTTAAATCCTTGAACTTCTGAGGTCTCGTCTCTGTAGTAGACCAATTAGTTAACATACCACCAAGCTATTTTCTATTTACATAATGACATCGAGCTTCTGTAGCAGCTGATGCTACTAAATCAGCTGCTTGATATTTCGTACCGACTATCAGGAATTGTTTTCCCCTACCTGCTATATCAAACGCCAGATCACAAGCTTCTGATAAAGAACGAGCAGTTTTAGCCATATTTATAATATGAGTATCTCTACGCTCTGTAAAAATGTAAGGTGCCATCTTAGGATTCCATTAACTAGTTTTATGTCCTAAATGAACTCTTGCTTCCATCATCTCTTCCAAATAAATGTTCCAATGGGGTATAATAAATATATAAGGCTTAATCCATACAAAGTAAAAATGTGAAAAAATCCTCCCCTTACTAGGAACAAAAATTGAATCGTTCTATGCCGGGGTACATTCTTTATCCGATTAGTGAACCTGTTCGATCCTTTTTTTTTCATATTTCTATACAAATGAACCAATCTGATCCGCTCTATATGGAGATCTAATGGACGGAATTAATAGTTAACTGATGCTAAATCTTCTTACCAAGCTCTTGTTACTAAGAATTTCGATTTGCTTCTACCATAATATCAAGTCATGAGTTGGTACGATACTTAGAAAATATTCTGTCTGATCAGACAGTTATTTAGTGATTTAATGATGACCCTCCATGGATTCACCTATATAAGCTGCAGCTAGAGTTGCAAAGATCAGAGCTTGAATACCGCTAGTAAATAATCCCAGGACCATTACAGGTATAGGAACTACTGAAGGTACCAGAGAAACAGGAACAGCAACTACCAATTCGTCAGCTAATATATTTCCAGAAAGTCGAAAACTAAGTGATAAAGGTTTTGTCAAATCCTCTAAGATGTTAATTGGTAAAAGTATTGGGGTTGGCTGAATATATTTACCAAAATAACCTAACCCCTTCTTTGCAAGACCTGCATAGAAATATGCTACTGACGTAAGCGAAGCTAGAGCAACCGTAGTATTAATATCATTTGTAGGTGCGGCTAACTCCCCATGAGGTAATTTTATAATTCCCCAAGGAAGAAGAGCACCTGACCAGTTAGAAACAAAGATAAATAGAAACATAGTTCCAATAAAAGAAACCTAGGGACCATATTCTTCCTCTCCAATCTGATTTCTAGCCAAGTCCCGAAGAAATTCGAGAATATATTCGACAAAATTTTGTCCACCGGTAGGAATGGTTTGTGGATCTCGAACAGCTATGGTAGCTGAACCTGATAAGACAACAATTACAACCCAAGAAGTTAAAAGTACCTGTGCATGAACTTGAAACCCCCCTGTTTGCCAATAAAAATGTTGACCCACCTCCACACCGGATATCTCGTAGATATGATTCAGTGTGCTAATAGGAGATTATACGATATCCATATCCATATTACCCCCTTGTAAAGATTAACTTAAAGAAGAAAAGAAATGATTTTTGTCGAATGAGGGATTCCTCCATTATTTCACTCTCATCAAAATTTTTGATGTCACGAGATAATAAAATGGTTATTCCATTAAGAATATTTTTTAATTTGGATCAGCAAACCAAACTAATAAATGAAATTTGCTCTTACGATATATTGGATGGAATAGCAGCCAACTCAGTAAATCTTCAGGTCCTCCCCCCTTTTTTCTATTTTATTATTATTACTAATTCACTATCTATTAGCCTTTCATATAGCTATAATGACCTTAATGACCTTCCTTCACAAATTGCTGACGTTGATCTGTTCAGGATCAATTGGATTGAAGCTATACCATCATCATTGGCTAGAATTGGGATATCTACGAGATCTGGATCACAATCTGTATCAACTAAGCAAATTGTCGGAATACCCAAAGTTCTACATTCCCCAAGAGCAATGGATTCTTCTTGTTGATTGGTAATTATCGCAATATCGGGTAAGCTTGTCATGTATCTAATCCCACCTAGATATTTCTGCAATTGGTCCAATTGTCTCTTGAGCATTGCTGCTTCTTTCTTTGGAGGTCGATTGAATCATCTCGTATCTTGTTCTTTTTTTAAATCCTTGAACTTCTGAGGTCTCGTCTCTGTAGTAGACCAATTAGTTAACATACCACCAAGCTATTTTCTATTTACATAATGACATCGAGCTTCTGTAGCAGCTGATGCTACTAAATCAGCTGCTTGATATTTCGTACCGACTATCAGGAATTGTTTTCCCCTACCTTCTATATCAAACGCCAGATCACAAGCTTCTGATAAAGAACGAGCAGTTTTAGCCATATTTATAATATGAGTATCTCTACGCTCTGTAAAAATGTAAGGTGCCATCTTAGGATTCCATTTCCTAGTTTTATGTCCTAAATGAACTCTTGCTTCCATCATCTCTTCCAAATAAATGTTCCAATATATTTTGCTCATTCTCGTTCGCTTTCCTCCCCAAAATAACGAAATAACATGGACCGTAATATCTAATTATTCCAACGGAATCGATTACATCTCAAAGATTGCCTGTCTGTATAGTACGTGGTATAAACGTTCTCATTCACGGGGTGTTCACTAGTGAGGCAATATCATATCACGTCCATTCATATTGGGGGGTTGAATACTCTTAAAAACCTCAAAAATATATTTCCCCGTATTAAGGGGTCAAGGGGTTTTTTTTATTTGACATAGTAATATAAATATTGGGGGTTATTTTATTTGGGAGTGTTGAGGAATAACCTCCAAATCATGGGATGGATTCATATGTCCAAATCACGGGCTCAATTCATACCCACCTAAGACTTAAGGACCTTCCATTTTTATTTGATATTGCTTATGATCCTAAGTTTTGAATAAATTTGATAATAGTGTACCAATGATAATATCGATGGAAGTCTCTTTGGATTATTGTCCTTGAGCAATGTAACATCCCGATAATTTCATAAAAAAAATTAAAAAAAATATACTAGCATTAAATGTTAAAATTGTGATTGCGGAAGTAATAAATGCTTGTTAAGGAAGTATTAAATAATAAAGTCATTAATGTATATAACAATTTAACTACTATGTCCTTTTAACTAATGATTCTTTAAGACAGTGATGTGTCTTACCTCCATAAAAATGATTACGACACTAATTTGTTTGTAGTTGTAATAACTGAAATTTCAAAACAATATAAGACGGAGTTCTCCTTGACAAGGTACTGACAGTTTTAATTTCGGGATGGTGATGAAAGGGTTCCTACGAGGTGCCCCGAGACTTACTTAGCTAATTAGCTAAAGCATTTGTACCTGTCCTTCTTGCGAATATTCGCAGGTAAGGATAACAATGACAAAACAATGTTTAAGAGTATTTATATTTTCCAATTAGTCGTCTTATTTGGTTAAAGAAATTATAAGTACCTCCTTGTTTCAGGTATGGAATTCTATCCAAGTTCTAAATGTATTATTTCGAAAAAAAAATACAAGTTGTAGAAGTTAATAATATTTAAACAGGTTTCAAAAGTACATTATCTTGGTAGAAATATCTATGCTTAAAAATCTTAAGATTAATTACTAGATTTGAAAAATGAATTGCTAATATGATTCTGCCAATATTTTCCAATTCATGAAACCTTTTACTACCCGGTGAAATGATTGATGGACAAATTCAATTTGAACTTTATTCCTTTATTATAACATCAAGTTTCACTTACTATTTCAATGCTTGGTATTTTATTTAAGATAACTATGGTAGCTTCTACTTTCTCCATTTATAATATATATATATATATATATGGATATAGTCTTGATATTTATAAAGTCAAAATCATATTTTATTTAAGAACATAATACAATATAAGTGTGGACCTTTTTTAACTATAGGGTGAACCATTCTAATCTGATATTGGTGCATTATTATAATAAACAACTTTTATATGGTTTACTATAATAATATTACAATGTACCGATACTATTTTCTAACCTAAGTTCTAACTATCTAAATCTTATATGCATGCGATTATTACCAATACAAACTTTTGATTTATGTAATCATGCATTCGATGGTTAATACCATAGCGATGAAGCGATATACAATGCAATCATGACCTTACTCTATGTATTGATAATGAACGACATTACACCAAGCATTAAATACGACACTGGTAAGGAAGTGACGGTTATTAATGTCGATGCTGCATCGATCTGACAGGTTGATGGTGTCTCGTCCAAACATTAATGGTTCTGAACCAACTCTTTAGTGGAGTGTAATGCTGTCTATCCACGTTCTCAAACCACGTGAAGCCTGGTTAAAATGTGACTCACGAAATCGAACTATGCGTAGTGAACAAGCAACTCTCCTCCGAACTGTACATGGGATTGACTCCTTGGCATGCAGCGTTGGCATTGTCGTAGCTGTTACAATAAATGAGGTATTTATGTTATGGTTTCCCGATTCTCAAAGCATCAGGCTGTCACCTTCTCGCTCATCGATCACAATAGATCTGGGTCGTTGAATGATAAACCCTAAATTCTCGTTGTAAGTAATGCTGGAGGGTTTCTCAGTCTTCACTTTCACGTTTTGGAGTTAGAGTGTGAGGCCGACACACTGCTAAAACTTAGGGTTAGCAAGTTTGCTTGGAATTTGGAACCCGCGACCTCTGCGTTATTTTAATGGTGTTTTGCAGACCTGTAAGTGAATGCTCAGTAGTTGATACCACGACCTTGGTGTGGTTTCTATTTCAGGGTGAAAGTCTATTTTTACAGTCCTGGGGTTGGATCTTTGGCCTTTCCACTCAAGGTAATACGTCTCTATGTTCCATCATTGAAATTTGAGTTTTCATAAATCCTTTATTTTGATTCATTCCAATTTATTTAGATGTATGTTTCACTTGCAGGGTCAATCAAAGGTCTAACATCCAAGCTTGTTGGACAAATGAACGTCGAGGACTCCGCCGTCCTGGTAAGTCTCTGGTTCATCCATAACCCTGGACTCATCGGAAGTTAAAACGTTCTGCTCAGTAAAAGAGTTAGGTTAATCCGTAAGCAATGATAATGTTTAGACTAAGTTTTTGTGTTGCCGAGGCTTCAAGCCTACATTGTAAACTGAAAATATTTTACAATGGCATCTTCGCCATAGTACAACTTGCAAGCTTCGCTTTAAAGGATTGAAAGTCATTTGACTTGGTATTATAATACTGGTTTTTAGTTATAGAAGAAAAGAAATGTTGCGTTGTTCTTTTTTTTGTATTCGGTGCTGTTAAAGTTGTTGCGAATACTGTAGTTTGACGCTCAATCTAAAGAAATGAACTTCTGTAGTTAGATTATGGAAATAAATAAGAGTGGAGGTTTTGAAGATTTCGATTTGAACTGTAAGAAAATTAATTTAATAAATAGGCCTTAAAGTTTTAGTGACAAAGTATTGTTTCCAAAGTCGTAAACGAAATTACAATGTAAAAAAAAGAAGAAGTATTTACAGGGTTGAAACCTTGTTCCTGTGTGAGCATAACTTGAATTACTTCTTGCTCGGTTTGATCTGTAGAAGATCTGGGTTTTGAAGCTCAAGTACTGCCTGTGTGTCTTCTATCAATAATGTTTAAAACAGTTGTAATGAAAAGTCGAGAGTCAACCTAGGGTTTTGAAGTGAAATTGTAAGAATAATGGGATTTGAACAAGGATTCAAACTTCACCTTTGGTTTAAAAAGTGATAGAAAACAAATACTAGAAAATTTGATGAAATAAAAATAAATACTAAGATTTATATAATACTGTTCTGCAATGCCTTTGCATGTAAATACTGTAACTCTGCTTTCAAAGCTTATAATGACTCTCGGAAAGGAACAGATTTATTTCTATAACTGTTGAAAAGAAAATTGAAAGATATCGAAGAAAGAAATATTATGAAATATTCGAGATGCTAGATGGTCTAAAACAACTGTTACAGTTCATAAATAATTAGTAAGGTAAGAATAATTGATAAGTATTTAAACTATAGTTTTCTGTGTGGGGATGAAGTATTTTACTTCTGTAATTTGATGAATTAATTGCTATGCTGGCATTTTAAGAGAAACTGTTCTGTAATTTAAGATCAATCTTTCTTGGCTCACTGGAACCAAGAAAAGTTTGATCAATGTTTATTGACTAATTATTTATTTCAACTTTTTGCATTCTTCTTTAATTTTTTCACATTTCCAGTTAGGAATAGTTGTTAGATTGAGTTATATTTGGCACATTCATAATTGTAATTTCAATTCTTATATGCAAGGCATCTGTTTTAATATTATATTGGAATTAACATGAACATAGGTGAAAATCTAAATCCTTATTTAGATACCCTATGTGTTATCGTTACCATGAAATGGTATCATATAAGTTTCGCTATTTGTGTATCTTTATAACTATTGCATGCTTGAAACCTAACAATGGATATTTTCCCCTATGTAGATATAACCCAAGAAAAGGTAACTAAATGTTGTTAATTCCCGTGATTGCAAGAATAAATGTAGAGGAAGTGGAGGCAATTCATTGGATCTTGTGAATGACCCAAATCCAAGCTATGCACATGATCATATGGTGTTATTGAAAAGTAAAAGGAATTTTTCTATGTTCATTTGGGTTCAAACATCGACAATGATGTTTTTTTTTATAGGAAGGTAGGGGCATCCTTCCACAAAAGGGTTTCAATTTTGCATTTTTATGGAGATTAATTTATTAAGCATATAGAAAACATGAGTTATCTATGGCTATATTTGTATTACATGATAAAATTGGTAGATTGGTAGGTTGTGGTGTGAAACATTTGCAATTATCATATTTTCTAAGCATTGCACTAACAATTGGACTATCAGTCTTTTACATTCTTTGTTAATATGTTGATCCCTTGACTAGGTTTTGTTTTATGCATTTTGCCTTCCCCAGTACTTTATTTCTTTGGGTGTTCCACTCTCCAATGCTACAAATTGATTGGTCACCCCTGCGATCCTAGTGGGATCATTGTTAGAATTATACTATTATTTTATTTAGAATCGTGTTTGCTTATACTAAGATGTGGCAAGGCTCCTGTTTGTTACAAATTGATAATATGACATAAAGGGGGTGTTAAAAATGGGTTGATAAAAATGGATACCTACAATATCTAGTGAAACTAGGGGTTTTCTTAATTGGAAAGTCATATTGGGAGGGGGGATCAACAATACAATTTTAGGATGCATTTTTCAATATTTAGTGAAATTAGGGGTATTCTTTAATATCACGCGAACGATCGTGCTATGCAACAAGTTCATTGAGTGAACCCCCCGTGTTCTCATTCATAGAATATTTTATATTATTCCTATTATATTATAGAATGAATATTCATGAACATAATAAGAAATCTCTTTATCAAGTAATAAGAAATCTCTTTATCAAGCAAGACTATTTATCAAGACTATTTTAATGGTTGTTTCAATATATTGTGAGAATGTTCTTGAATGGAAAAAAAAGAAACTTTGTCATGAGGAAATAAAATATCTTTCACTTTGTTGCTAAATAGATTCCTATTCCCCATTATTGGATCCATTCCGTTCCGTTTCCCTGAACGACGGATATGCTGTCCAGTACCGGCAGGTATAAACCCCCCGAGAATAACATTTTCCTTCAAGCCTTTCAACCAATCGATACGACCTTGTAGAGCAGCTTTAGCTAAGACCCAAGCAATTTCCTGGAAACTCGCTTCGGATATAAAACTTTGAGTATTCAGAGATGCCCTTGTTATTCCCAATAACATAGTTTGATAGTAGATTGCCTCTTCCAGAGCACGATCCATTCTCTGTGCTCGTGATAATCCAATGAGTTCCCCGGGTGAAAAAACATTAGTCGTTCCATCTTCTGAAATTAATACTTTCGATGTCATTTGGCGTACAATAATCTCTATATGCTTATCACAAATTCGTACCCCTTGGGATCGACAAACTTTTTGAATCTAATTGACCAAATGAATCTGACTTTGTTCCATAGTTATCCTAGCACTGATGAATAACCCCCAAAGACTTCCAAGAAATCTTGTCATATCTCTGGTCCAATTTTCAAAACTTTCTTTCAGATTCATCGATATTGAATTATTTAAACGGGCTTCTGACAATTGTTCAACTTTAGGAAGACCTTGAATTATATCACTGGATTTGAACCTTTCATATATCAATGTTATCAATGTATCTCCTTTGTCAAGAATTTCTCCATAATGACCATGAACAGTCACTTTTCGAGTAGCCAAATAGGGTTTAGCTGATCTAATGACTAAAGATTCCTCATCAACTGCTATTCTTTGACCAGATTCGGGGAGTGGTTCATCCTCGGATATACATACACTTTCAGGAATAAATTGTCCAGGACTAACTACTGGAAATGTTTTTTTGCAGAATTCGGATGAGGAAGAGTACCAATTTGGACCCAAGAAATTGGAAATGATGTTCCTGCACGGATCGAAATTAAAAAAATTTGTATTTTCGTCGATGAAATAGTATTTAGGTACTTGGAAAGTATTGAAAGAATTGTGGAAAATGGAATGTTTCTTTGACAATACTTTTTTATAAGTTAGAACATGGGAGGATGGAAAACGGTTGGTGATACTATGTAAATGACCCAAGAGACCCGAAAATTCAATGATTTTTCTCATAGGATCCTCTCTATTTGATTTATTTACATATCATTACATTTTGAATCATTGAATAGAACGACTCGAAAACAGTCGAATGGTGACAGAACCATAAAGGATCCACTGTCTTCTTCCCCATTAGAAAATGAACAAATAGTTCCTTGATGCTTACTAATTAATGGACTCTCCCCATTGGAAGAGACAAGATTAGTGTAGTCCAATTTGTTATGGAACATAAAATTTGAACTTGCTTTATTGTCCCTTCTCCCCATGGAAAAAGGGGGGTATTTAATCAAGCTAATTTGAATCATATTGCTAACGATCTTATTTGTTTTTACTGAAGTAAGAGAGGCATAAGCCCCAGATTCTATAGAATCTATTTGTTCCCAATCAAATCCTAGACAAGTTCGAACCAATGGAATACTTGTGTCACTCATTACTTGGATTCGTTCACTATCTTCGTACGAAATAGAATTGCTAACTTGAATCTGCAAGTTGTCTCCTTCCCTCGATAAATCAAGGGAAAAGGGAAGGGAAAAGGGTGTTGCCATATCCGGCCCATCAGGTATTCCATATTCTACATTATAATATCCAAAAATGGAATTTCTCTGTAGAATACCACTTTTTGGTATTCTAAGAATCGCATCAGGACAAGGTATTATTCTTTTTCCCCATTCTTTATCACACTGCAATGGGACGATGAATCGATTCATTTGCTTTTTCCCCTTAATATTGTAATTCCTAGGGGAAAAGGTGACATAAATAGAGTCTCGATGCTTGTTGGATATGGTCCGATCAGTTTCTGAATAACTGAAGATTTGTTCTTCCTTCCCATAGCAGTTTGAATAACCTGATCTATGTTCCACTTGATCCACGTAAGAATCAGAAAGTGATTGATGTTTGGAAACAAAAGGTTGAACATCTACTTGATCCTGATGCTTATGAAATGGAAAGGGTACTACACTGGATCCGTATATACCTCCCGATAATATCCATAGATAACCCGTCCTAAGTATAGGATGAACATTACCATGTACATATTCAGGTGCATGACACACATTGGTACTCCAGTGCATTTCTCCTTCTAGGTCAGAATATATATTTTTGAGAACTTTTTCCTTGAAGGAAGATGTTCTAGCACGAACTTCGGCAATAATTTGTTTCGATTCCACATATTGATCATTGTGAACCAAAAGCAAACTTTGTGGTGGAATGGTTAAGTTATGTACTTGATCCTGGCCATCAATAGTGATGGATAAGTTATTATGACATAGATAAGCAGGATGTCCATTGCATGTACGTGTAGGATAAACCAAATTCTCATTGAATTCAATCTTTCCATTGAAAGGGGCTCGTACATGTTCTGCAATATCACCAGTAAATACCCCCCCGGTATGAAAAGTCCTTAGTGTTAGTTGAGTTCCTGGTTCCCCAATGGATTGGCCTGCAATAATACCTACTGCTTCTCCCAATTCGATCAAGTGACTGTGAGTAGTACTCCAACCATAACATAATTGACAAATCCGAGATATACTCTTGCAAGTAAAGGGGGTTCGTATATATATTGGTTGTGTTCGAGGGTTTATCAATTGATTGGCAAGTCCAACCCCAATATCCTGATTGCGCGTGGCAATGCATCTCCTATTTATATATACATCGTCTGCTAGCACACGGCCAATCAGTATTTGTGTTCGTACAAAAATTTCATTTCTGTCCCTCTCTCGACCTCGAATGGAACTTACGAAAATACCTCGGATAGTGCCACAATCTGTTCTATGTACTATGACGTGTTGAACCACTTCAACGAGTCTACGTGTGAGGTATCCAGCATCTGCTGTTCGTACAGCAGTATCCACAACTCCTTTACGATCCCCATAATAGGAAATAATATATTTCGTTAAAGAGAGCCCTTCACATAAATTCCTTCGGATGGGTAGATCAATGATTTGTCCTTGAGGATCTGACATTAATCCTCTCATACCTACTAATTGGTGAACCTGAGATGTATTTCCCCTAGCTCCTGAGAAGGACATAACATGTACTGGATTTAAGGGATTAGTCATGCTAAAATTCAGATTCATTTCTTTTCTCAAATATTCACTTGTAGCATATCATATCTCGATCGATTGACGTAATTTTTCTACTGCATGTACATTCCCATAATGATTCTGTTTCTCCGAAACAAAACCTTGTTGCTCCGCATCTTGGACGAGCCATCCTTTGGAAGGTGCTGTTAAAAGATCATCAATTCCTAATGAAATAGCTGTATCAGTAGCTTGTTGAAAACCTGAAGTCTTGAGTTGATCCAAGATATGTGATGTATATGTCATTCCGAAGTGATCTATTAATCTGCTAATAAGTTTTTTAATGGCAGTTTTATCCATCACTTTATTATAAAAGGGAAAATTATCAAAGGGCAATCTAGTTCGTTCCTTCACAAGGAAAAATCTCCATATTTTCATGAGCAGGATTAAGCAATGGGTTCAAGCCGGTTATTCGAAGGCTTCCTTGATCTCTATATCTGCACTAATGAAAAGATCATAAGATCAATTACATTAGATCCTGAGAGCTGGTAGTGATTTCTTTGGGTGTTCAGAATGGGAAAAACCTTGTATGGCTTCTTCCATTTCTTGTTTGAAACAAGTATGACCAACAGTTGTTCGAATGTATATATTAAGAATTTCCCCCATTCTACCTTTTCTTATTCGAAAATGTTCATGGATTTCGTGTAAGGTACCCAAAGATTCATATTGAACCTCGATAGGGGCTTCTTGGTTTACTGAGGTAATGATACGTAAATATACTTCCCCCCACCGGAGCCATAAGGGGATGTATAAGTCAATTCGTTTCTGTCGATAAGCTCTGAGCACATCATCATAACTATAAAAGGAAGGTTTCTTCCAGGAAAACCTTTTCTTTTCCGAGTGATACGGATGGTACCTATTCCCATAAATACCTTGATTATTTCCGACCGTTGATATATAAATTCCAAGAAGCATATCCTGAGTCGGTATAGAAATAGGATCTCCAATAGCTGGAGACAAAAGATTTGTCTCAGAAAACATGAGTAAATGAGCTTCTGCTCTAGCTTCCAGAGATAAAGGTACAAGGACAGCCATCTGATCTCCGTCAAAGTCCGCATTAAATCCTCCACAAACCGATCGATGTGAACGAATGGCACGTCCTTCTACTAAAATAGGTTGAAACGCTTGTATTCCCAATCTGTGTAAGGTAGGTGCTCGATTCAACAATACGGGATGTCCTTGCATAACCTCTTGAAGTACTTCCCATACAATGGGTCCCTTATCTCGAATCATACTTTTAGCAGCTCTTAGGTTGGGAGCAATATGTCGTCCAATGAGACTACGAATTACAAATGCTTGAAAAATCTCTATTGCTATTTCTGAGGGTAATCCACATTGATACAATGATAGAAAGGGACCTACCACAATAATGGAACGACCTGAATAATCAACTCATTTCCCTAGTAAATTTTCACGAGATCTTCCCTCTTTGCCTTCAATCACATATGAGAACGATTTATAAGGCCTATCAGGATTGTCTCTCATTGGTTGTCCACAGATGCCATTATCGAGAAGTGCATCTACGTCTTCCTGGATCAATTTTTTTTGACAAATAACCAATGACTCGGATCCACTTCTTGCTAATAAATTTGTAAGAGAATTATTCCGATTGATAACTCTTTGATAAAGTTCATTTAGATCTGATATGGTAATAAGTCCACCTTCACCTAATTGAACGATTGGCCTCAGTTCGGGAGGAAGAACTGGTAATAGGCATAAGACCATCCATTTTGGTTCTATATTTGTTCGGAGAAAATGTTTATCCAATTTCATGCGTCCAACCAGAAAATCCTTTCTTCTTCAAATTGTTTCATCCTCCCATCCATCCACAGTAAATTCTTGATCCTCCTCCAATCTATTCCATTTCAATTCCACCAAGTTCTTCCATTCCATATGTGAACGATCTATAATCATTTGCATATCCAGACCAGTTAGTTGTTCCCTGATAACATCTCCCCCAGTAGCTATTTCTCTCTCTTTAAATGTTCCAGAACCTCGAGCAAAGAGGTAATGAGGACGAGCAGAGAGGTAATGAGGAATAATATCTCTCCAGGATTGAATCTCATAATTGAATGTACCCCGTGATCTCAATAAAGTTGGTTTGTTACCTATGGGCCTAACAAGAAAAAGATTCGGATAGGTTATTCTAAGATTTCCCCCCCTCAGGATCGGACGTGAAAGTTTCCTCTCATCCGGCTCAAGTAACTATAGAAAAAAATGCACTCTTTTTCTCTCTGAAGAAAGACCGCTACTCTCTGCTCAAGTTCCAGGTGAAATTGAGTATTCCTTTACTATTCTACAACGTAGATATGGAATTATTGAGCAGTCTCCTCCCTTCCGAACAATCCATTTATTCTTGAAAAGATATTCAATTAGGGATTTACTTGTCTTTATCTCGTTCCATTTGATCATTTAGGTTCCTGCTTGCTCCACTTCGATGGTTACAATACTATCGATCGAAGCATATGTGCGATGAATAGACTCCTATAGCCATAGACTCCTGCTTGCTCCCCCTCAAGCTAGACTATGATGTGCAAAAGAAAATAATGTGGGGCCCTAGTAAGTAAGACCAAAGGTCACCCCAATACAATAATCCAAAAAATCCTGAAAATAAACTAAGTGAGGAAAGAGGGAAAACCCAGTGGGAAGAAAGCCCCTCCTCAAGCTAAAGCATAAAAATGGATCAATCTGTCTCCACCATGATGGAACTCACCCCCAACAGTGAATGAAGGTAAGAGAACTTCTTCTCAGTGAAGCTCTTGGTGAAAATGTCTGCAATTTGCTCATCAGTAGGGCAATATTGCAGAATGATGGTGCGATCATGCACCAACTGTCGAATGTAATGCATATGAATCTCAATGTGTTTGGTCCTTTGCCGCTGAACTGGATTTGTGGAGATTTTGATAGCACTTTGATTGTCACAAAATAGGACAGTCGAAGTAGTGCTACCAAAACCAAACTCGGAAAGAATACCCTGCAACCAAACTGCCTGAATGCAGGCATTGACTGCCCCTCGATACTCTGCATCTGTTGAAGAAAGTGAAATGGCTTCTTGCTTTTTGTTGGACCAGCAAATAGCACCATGACCAATCATGAAAACATAACCAGAAGTGGAATTTCAATCAATGCTATCACCTCCCCAATATGAATTAGTAAAACCAATGAAATCAAGCTCAGAATCTGCACCATAATGTATGCCAAACTGTCTCGTACCTTGCACATACTGCAAGATCCGCTTGGCTGCTTGCTAATGAAGCTCATGTGGCTACTGCATATACCTTGACACGGCACTCACGACATATGAAATATCATGCCTTGAGTGTGTCAAATAAAGTAGTGAACCAATCAACTGTCGATACATACTGCAATCTGCAAGCGGTGTAGAATCTCCCTCCTCAAGACTGATTCTTGAGAGGAATGGGAATGGGGCTGCCTTACATTCAGCCATATTAAACTTCAATAACAGGTGGGAATCTTATTTTTGCTGCAATATAGTGATCCCATCAAAATTTTGAGCTATCTCCAATCCCAAAAAGTGACTCAGCAAGCCCAAATCGCTCATGTCAAAAGCTAGATTTAAGGCAGTTTTTAGCTTGTTTATTGAAGTAAGAGTGCTACCAGTAATGAGAATATCATCAACATAAAGTACAATAACCAACAAATTACCTTTAACTCGCTAAAGATACACATTCGGATCAGATTTTCATCTTTGGAAATTCTGAGAAAGAAGGAAGGAGTCCATCTTTGCGTACCAAGCTCTTGGGGCCTGTTTTAACCCATACAAAGATTTCTTCAATCTACAAACTAATGATGGATCTGATGTGTAGCCATCTGGATGCTGCATATATACCTCTTCAGCAAGGTATCCATGTAGAAATGCACTCTTCACATCCATGTGGTGCACTTCTGAGTGCTTGGATGCAGAAATAGCCAAAACAAGGCGGATGGAATCCATCTTTGCAACCGGTGCAAAGGTCTCAGTGTAGTCCACTCCTTGGACTTGGGAGAAACCTTTTTCCACCAAACTTGATTTGTATTTGCTGATAGATCCATCAGCATCAACTTTCATGCGGTAGACCCATTTACACTTCACTAATTTTCTTCCAGGTGGAAGAGAAACTAGCTCCCATGTGTTGTTCTTTTGAAGAGAACTGTACTCTTCATCCATGGCACTTTGCCATCTCGGATCTCGGTGGGAAGAATAGTATGATGTGGGATCTGAACCAGCCATCAAATAAAAAATCTCAGGAAGTAATGGATCAGCAATAGAAAGAGCCATACCTGCTCTTTGAAAGTCTGCTCTTGTTCGTCTCGGATCAGCAGGATTTCCAAGGTTCGAACCAGCAGATTGAAGAGTGTTTTGGGCCCACTTTGGTAACTGAGGAGGATCATAATGGTCGGATTCCGAACCCGATATATCATGATCATCATATGATGCTACAATATCAGAAATATCAGAACTCATACCTTCATTATCGCTGCACGGATCATCTTCTGGTGAAGGCGGTGAATCGGCAGTCTCTTCCTCGACTAGTTGCAATTCTTGAAGCAGTTCTTCAAATTGCACACTGCGCTCTATGAATATCTTTTTAGATTTGATATCCATGAGTTTATATGCTTTTGATTTTTCCCCATATTTTATCAGTATGCACTCAATACTTTGTGGATCCAAAGCTCGTCTCTTCTTGGAAGGAATTCTAGCCCATGCAGTAGAGCCTAAAACTCTCAAATTTGACACATCCAGTTTGTGACCAAAGAATGCTTCGAAAGGAGTCATACATTTCACGGATGAATGTGGAACACGGTTCTGTATGTATGCAGCAACATTGATTGCTTCAGCCCAAATATTTGCAGCCAAACCTTTTGATTCAATCATGCATGTAGCCATCTCTTTCAGTGACTGATTTTTCCTTTCCGCTACACCGTTCTGCTGGGGTGTGTAGGGAACTGTATGTTGGATATGAATTCCGCTTTGGGAACAAAGTTGCAGCAAATCGGACTTGATATATTCTCCACCATTATTAGATCTAAGAGCTTTGATCTTGCTCTCAGTGGCGGTCTCAACAGAATCCTTAAAATCCTTGAATTTTCCAACCACTTCTGACTTGTTTTTGAGAAAGAATACCCATGTAAAGCGGGAAAAATCATCAATAAATGTCAAAACATACCTTGAACCATCTAATGATGTATGGGGCAGCGGACCACTGATATAATAATGTATCAACCCCAAAACTATAGAAGCTCAGCTAGCTTTGCCGCGGTCGAATCTGTGCTCGAGGTGCTTCCCAATAATGCAACCAGTGCATATTCCCTTCGAGGAACGGAGTTCTGGAAGACCATCTACCATGGATTTGTTTGATAGCAGCAGAAAATACTTATAATTAAGATGTCCAAATATTTCATTCCAAAGCCTACTAACCTCATTACCATGTGTGCGAAGAGCAGTGGGCTTTGCAAGTGGAATAAAGTGTGAAAATTCATGGCATTTTGCAGTGTGGTTTGCCTTTCCGACTGCAACAAGTCTTCCACTTTTGATATTAGAAATTTCAACTGTATTAGGGATGAATGTAACTTGCTTTGGTTCATCAGTATGTGTCATTTGATACACAGAAAGAAGATTTGAAGCCAAGGAAGGCACATAGAGAACATTCTGAAAGCTTCCATGATCTACATGAATCGTACCTTTGGCCTTTGAATAAATTTTTGAGTCATCTCCCAAATGGATGGGGATGGATCTGTTTGGATCGAATGAAGAAAAAGAATCAATATTTGCAGCCATATGATTCGATGCACCCGAATCTATCAAGAGAGTAGTGGGCTTCGAAACCATTGCCATGAGTGCTTGTCCTCTTTCATGATCATAATTCATATCCTTCTTCCTTGCACCGTCAGGAAGAGTTATGTTGTTCTTTTCCGAAAGGAGGGCGATTTGATCTATAGTCTTCTTCATACATGAACATTCGGGATGAAAGCCACAGTTGCAATAAGTACATTTAGATTTTTGGTTACCTTCTTTTCCCTTTTGCTTGAACTATGAACTGGATGGTGCATCCATCTGTTTGCCTTTCTCTCTTTGCTTGTGAGGCTCGAATTTGGGCTTCTCCTTCTTTTGGTTTCCTTTACCATTCAAGATCTTGGGTCCTTGAACATATAGGGATGAATCTTTGGAGCTTATGGACCCCATTTGAATCAACTTGTCATTCTCTTTTGTGACGGACTCAATGAAGGCATTCAAGGTAGGCATCTTCCAATTCGGGGTAGTTAGCTGACCGAAATTGAAAGTAGAGACAAATACCGAATAATCTTTACCAATCTTGCTGAGAATGGAGAGGATCAATTGTTTATCCTCTTTGATAACTCCACTATTCTTCAACTGCAAGTTCAAGTTCTTGAATTTTGTGAAGAATTCATTAATGGTCTCGAAATTCTCAGGACTAAGGGCAATCAAGTCATTCTCTAATTGAAAAGCCCTAAGCTCGTCCTGCTTGCCAAATAGTGTTTCAAGTTGCTCCCATATAGATTTTGGAGTCTTCAATCCATTCAGATGGAAGTGAAGATCTTTGGAGATGGAGAGACAAAGAAGACCATAAGCTTCATCAAGCTTGTTGTAGTGTTTGATTCTATCTGACAAGTTGTTTGACTCCAATTCAAGACCAAGAGTGACTCGGTAGTAACCTTTTGAACGTAACATGATCTCCATATCATCCTTCCAATCAAAATAATTGAATGGGGTGAGGATAGGATTTGAAGAAGAGTATTCCATTGCTCGGAGCGAGTGCACACTGATGTAGAGGAGATTGCAAGGGAAGTGTAGCGAATGCAAATGATGGAGACAATAACGTGGAAATCACAATAAACCAAGAACAATGAGGTCGAACAATCCACCCTTTTAGAGTTGCATCACACCTGGGATTGGAGATCAAACAATGTTGAATGGGTCCAATGTATCAGATCCAGGAATTATGTCGAAACTCAAGCTTCTGTAGTGGTATTGGATGTATTTTCAAGCTTTGCATGCACAAGAGCGAATGCCCTTGAGATCTTTCATGCCAAAACTTTTTTCAATTTTTGAGCAATTCACTCAAATCTTCTTGTAGAAACACCTGTAGAAAAGAGATCTTGTCCCTGGAATGGCTCTGATACCATGTAAAATTAGTCACAGAAGATCTAATGAACAAGTAAATCAATCACAACAGATGAACATAGAAAATATGGTGTAAAACTGTGCAAAACATGCAGCAGTGCTCAATATCCCAGTAAGGGTGAATGATTAAAATAGAATACAGTAACAATGACTGAGCAATTTGAATTGCCTAAGGAGGTCATTCAAATCACTGAATGGAGTAGCTTGAATCCAACTAGGAGTCCTCATCATCAATCGGTGGTGGTCATCAATGCACAAGAACCAGTCATCTAGGTGTCAATCTGAGTCTAACTGAGTGTAACAAGTGTAACTGAAGTGTGTAGCATTGATTAAGGGAAGGAGGCTCAGTGGAGGGTGCATGGGAGGCTAACTGAAGCCAGAACAAGTCATCTAGTCAATCTGGAGGTCCAAGGGAAGTGAAACAGTCATTCGGGAGTGAAACTAGCCTCAAATCAGGGAGAATCGGAGCTAACTGAAGTGGAATTGCAGTGGTAGGTGAAGAAGTGCGCCCTTCTCTGGCAGTAGGTGAGAAGTGGGCGCCTTCCTGACTAGGAGGGCTAAAAATCTGAAGTAAGTGGCTCTCGAGTGCTAGAATAAGGTCGCTAAGGTGCTGGAGGCATCAACCTGGTGACTGGGATGCATGCAAAGTGCATGCAAACCCTAGAATTTGCGTCCAAACCCTAATTGCATGCAAGATCCTGAAAAAGATGATGTGGATATCCGAACAAATCTTGGTCTCTTTCAAAAGTTGGAGCCTTAATTTTCTTAAACCCTCCTTGCAGACTGTCTCCTCTCTTGTATTTATTTTTGCAAGGAGATGATGCATAAGAATCGGAAGAGTATTCAGATTTAGGACCAGAGGAGTTGGATGAGTTGGAGTGTTTGGGTGACTCTTCAAGTTTCCTAAAATATGGGCTACTGTCTTTTTTTCTACAGTGATGCTTAATCATATTCTTATTTGCATAATGAGTTGTATTCCTATGAGTTTTCTTTCCAGTTAATGTTTGCATTAGTGCTTCATTTACTTCATGTTGTTCTCTTCTCTCGTTCAAGTTATCATTTTTGAAGCTATGGAATTCTGTCTGTAGGCTTTGCATCGTTTTTAGTAGGTCATAAGATTTGACTATTTCGAGATTATCATTTAGTTCTATTACTATTTCTTGTTCCATGGGTATTGAATTTAGGTTTCCGTGTTGGCTGTCTTATCTTTCAGTATTCATGTTTGCTTGTCTTGTCTTGAAAAGTTTTCAATGTGCAAGCAAAAAAGTTTTATTAGTTTATTAGTTTTGCAGCAGTAGTGTAGGCTCAGAGGCCTCCAGTTTTCGAATCTGGGCTCTGATACCAATTGTAATGTCCCTCAAATCCTGGAAATTTAAAAAACATTGTATGGGTCTATTAATTAGATGAGACTTAGGACTTGATTAGACAGTACCTTCAACATTGCTTTAAACACTTAGAAGTAGTATGAAAATCTGTCGTTATCTAGAATGTTTCTTTTGGGTTGGCTGTACAATGTTGGTCTAGCATGAATTTTATTCATCTATTTCCCTGTATGATGTTGTCGTACATTTTTTGCTATTGTTTACATCATATAGAGTCTATGTTTGTTTGATGATCTTTATTATATAATTTAGTTCTGTAATGTGTTTATCTATTACGATGACTTATGTTATTTATTAGGCTTGTCTTGCTCCCTTGGTAAGAGGGGTTTTTAAGGCAACGGGTCTTAATTATCTCTCATAAACTAATTCCTTTGTCTTTACCTTGTGCATGTGCCTAGGGGAGACACTTAATTCATCACTTTCAAGTTTTTAAGAAAATCTAATACTAAAGGTAAGGGGATAAGGTTAAACCCTAAACCCTAAGATTTGTCCTAGCTCATCAGCGCTGATTTAAACAAGGGATGAAGCACTTTTACTATGGAGATGTGGGTAAAAATTGAAAGGTTAGTGGATGGTAGATGGGATTTAAATGAAATCCATGTGAAGTCTCTTCAGTGGAATCCATGTTGGCAATGGGTAAAACTACGAGTTACTCCAGCCTTGGTTTCATTTCCTATTTTGTTGTTTCATGGGTGTGTGGAAGAAGAGCGAAGAGCTCTCTGCAATTTCTTGGTTGATAGGAAGGTTATGCACATGACAATAGCATGGCTCTTGGTCTGCGAAACCGCTAATAGACTGGTATACAGCATAGACAGCCACAATACTGGAAGGTAAGCCCAATTTCACTCAAGGTTTTCTTTTGTTTTCAATATGTTGTTTTACAGTGGCTTGTAAGGGTCCACTAGTACAAAATGAGGAATTAATGACTAAAATTCAACTATAAATGACTGTTTTTTAGTCGGTACTAATAGTAGTTGATTTCCACTATCTTATAGCTAGTCATATTTCACTAGTCATTAATTGGTTGAATTATTAGTCATTGATTTAGTCATTAATTGCCACAATTAATGACCAAATATACGACTAAATAAACTACTAGATGATAACATATTAATGACTAAGCTAAATACGACTAAACATTAGTCGTGTTATAAGATACTGGAAATTAGCTACTAATAGGCGTATATATGTGAATTTAGTCATTTTCTTAGTCACTAATTTATGATAGGGTACGGAGGAATTGAACCACCAATCTCCTGCCTATAATTAGGCATGTGCTCTACCATTGAGCTAGCACCCTTTAAGAATTTTTTATTGCTTGACAATGATGATATTCAAACAAATTTTGCATTATTCAAGCATACAAAATAATGATTACCAAGTTACTATAGATCCATAATGGCTTACCTTGTACTAGTCCTTCAAGTATTTCAACTATGAAACAATAAGTTTTATCATCACCATATAAGGAAGGTCCAAACTATGAAACACTTCGAGTGACTGCAATACAATCTATATAACATAATTTTTATTTCTTTCAACTTAACACTCTCAAAGGTCCCTATGTTAAAGTTCAAGCATCCAAGGACAATAAATAACAGCAGTAGTAATAAATTAATGAACAAGTTAAACTAGCATACATAAAAGAGAAAACAATGTGGTAACATATATAACATAATTTTAATTTCTTTCAACTTAACACTCCCAAAGGTCCCTGTGTTAAAGTTGAAGCATCAAAGGACAATAAATAACAACAGTAGTAATAAATTGATGAACAAGTTAGACTAGCATACGTAAAAGAGGAAACAATGTGGTAACATATATAACATAATTTTCATTTCTTTCAACTTAACACTCCCAAAGGTCCCTATGTTAAAGTTGAAGCATCCAATAACAATAAATACCAATAGTAGTAATAAATTAATGAACAAGTTAAACTAGCATACATAAAGGATAAAAAAATGTGGTTTAGACCTTCCTCTGTATACTCAGCTATATATTATGATCAAACTTTGTCTCTTAGGAGACAAGTCACTAATGAAACAATGGACATACCTCAGAGACAAAGAGATAGGTAGTTGTAGGGCGGAGTTGGACAAATACAGACCGCAAGGTATTAATCAAAACAATCTAGAAATGAGGATGAACTTTCAATCCCATTGCTGCAATAAATGACAGTCTTTTAGGACAGTCATACATTAATCAAATAGAAGCTCCTTTCAAATGTGCAGAGGCAGCCTTAACCCACACTCTAGCATGTCCATCATATTGTGGAGCACTTCCATACATAGTAGCAACCTCAAGGAGGATTAAAAGGAGCACATAACAATAAAGGTAAATCATCATGACAAAATGATCAAGGTACCACACTAGGAGAGGGAGGCGCTAGCACAAGGACCAACAAGGTTCAACATAAGGTCAAAGGTCAACAAGAGTGGTCATAACAAAGTGGGAATACAACCCTTTCACCCACAACACCAAGGTGTACAATCAAGGTGGGTAAACAACCCTTTTGCCCACAAGACCAAGGGTCAAAATTTTATCTTCTCTCTCAAGGTATATAGTCCATAGGTGTTCCATACAATAACAATAAGTTTTATCATCACCGCATAAGGAAGGCCCAAACTGAATAAATTTTATTCCTGTACATGCAATAAAATTATAAATGGACAAAAAGAAAAAAGCAATTGTTATCACATACAAGTTGATTCAACACTTTGGTAAGAATTTTAGTTGTAAAAAATATCTATGCTATGGTGGATGATGCCATGGAAAGGAGAATTTCAGTTTATATAGAAGCGAAGGATGAGAAAATGGTGTCCCAAACTCATATTCCTCCAATGCTGGCCAAGCCACCATCCACGACTCTGTCCAAACATCGCACATAGGTCATGGTTTTGTTCAGCATGGACAGTATTCAAGAACAGGATGAACATAATCTCCCAAACATACCAATACATTAAAAATGAATGTCATGGTTTATCATAACCACAAATATGTACAATCCTAGTCTTCTTGAATGCAATTAAAAATAAACTTCTAGAGTGAAAAAAAAATTGAATAACTACACAAGGTACACAACTTCCGTGTTATAGTTAGTACACCATGTTAGAACAAATGTCCTTCACAAATCTTGAATACCAATAAAGTATGAGAAACAAAGATAAAATCTCAGCTACAACGATTTATAAATAAGAGGGTCAATCAATACTATGAAAAAGAAAATAGCCTAAAGGCATTGTCCAATGTCAAATTCATTAGATCGTAGAGTTCATTCATATTTTACAAGCATAGTGTCAAAATGGATTGTGAATCATTGTTAACAATTATGCAAATCTGTGGCCTAAATATCTCAGATTTTTCTTCATCGTCCTTTTTTCTAATATTTCTTTGTACTAAAGGCTCGAGTGAACTAGAAACACAGCAATTACATCTTCCATGTGTAACTGGAAAACCATACGTTTGGGATATTTATTTGTGGTCATTGGAAGCAGAAAATCTTCTTGTTGATTTACTCTATAGATTCAGTTTTGATCTTGTTATTTGTACACTGTCATACATCCTCTAGACGTTCCAAATATACAACTAGTCCACTAGAAATCGCATTCACATATTTTCATCTTCTATCATAAAGATAAGGATGCTTTATATGCCCATAATACCTCACAAATTAACTGAGATGGATACAAATCAAATGTTGAAAGAGGTCTAGGATTCCAAAGACATGGGCCATGGCATAGGAAAAGGAAGTTTTGTCTCTACCATTCCTGTATTTTGTTTTCTAAAATGAAATTGTATTAGCTCTTTCAGCTCATTCTTATACTTTGTTGACATACATTAGGCCACTATATAAAGGAATGGCGGCAGAATTTGATCTTATGATATGTCAAATCGCTTATGAAGCCATTGTGTTGGTTCATAACAATTATTCCTCAAACAACTAAGGTTTTATTAGGCCACACTTATGTGAGCAAGTGGTCTTCTAATTGATTTCAACAAACTGAATGTACTTCATTTACTATTGGAATGATAGCTTGATCATAGAGATTCCTCTATTGTGTAGATGGACTGAAAACTAGTTTATGATATTTTCATTTAGTTACATTTGCAGAGATAGATACAATAATATTTACATGATGCTACGATCTATAGTGCATCCAAAAATTTAAACAAAAATTGAGAAGAATATGCTGCAAGATAAACTTCCAATGGATGATGGAATGCTCCCACTCAATTGATTGCTTGCTAGATACACATATTTCAATGCCCACATGTTCTGGAATAGATTGCTTGTCTCCCTTGTGATGGTGTTGTTGGAGAGATCGAGAGATGTATAAAGAGGAGCAACGGTGTCCCAGTAATTCAATCTCATTGACCTCAACCAGCCAAACACAGATCCACTAAAAAACTGCAGTTTGTAATCCAGTTAGGGATGACCTCAAAGCTTAGATTATTATGTTTGAAATGAGATGACCCATGGGCTTATTGTTTGAAATGAAAACACAATCCAAGAATGAAGTAGATCCAAAGAAATTGGGTTTTTGGCCTGTGAAATTGTTGAACGACAATTGAAGCGAGTGAGAGGCCTAGCAGGCTACACAACCAGGCAGGCATGTCACTACTTATATTGTTTTCACATAGAATGAGGGTGTGTTGTTTATAGGATTTTTGAAGAATAAGGATGATCCTTGTGAACATGTTTCAAGATATATCCAGATAGTAAATGGATGCTAAATAGAGGAAGGAATTTGGGATAATGCATGAGATTATATTCATGTCTAAACATAGTTTTTCCAAATTAATCCCTGACAATCTGAGTGGTTCGGGAATATTTGCACTCAAAGGATTATTGCTTTCCAACAGCTCCAAAATCCTAGACAGATTTTCAAGTGGTGAAGGAATGTTATCTTTAAGAAAATTTCCTGATATATCGAGAATATTTAATCTTTTCAAAGCTCCCATGGAGTTCGGAATATGAACCGAGTGCATGTTGCTTATGAGTTTCAAGACCAACAATCGACTCAAATTTTCAATGCTTGAAGGAATAGATCTGGTGAGCAATTTCGAATTCAAGTACAGAGCAGTTAAACTCTGCAGATTTCCAATTGATTATGGAATAAGACTGGTAAGTAGGTTTCCTGAGAAAGACATCGATTGTAAACCCTACAAATAGCCAATGTTTTAAGGAATCGAAGCCGTGAGATTGTTATTTCCTAGAGAAAGATGGGTTAAGGATGAGAGGCCTGAAATAGAAGATGGTATTGATTTGTTGATGTTTTTCCAGTGTAAAAAAATAAAGGTCTAGAGATGAGAGAGCTTACCGATTCCTTAAGGCTCTGGACACAGTTGGCCTGAAAGTAACAAACCTTACTGCGAGGACACATGTTGGAGACAGATCTCATCTCATTGACCCCAAGCATTTATTACACCCTACAAGACTTCTTCACAAAGTATTTTTTGTTGCTTCAACTCAAAGCATGAAGAATATAAAACAAAGAGGATCCACTAATCCTCACCATTCTATCAAAGCTAAATCCTGAGTACTCGGTCTTCATTTCTTACTTTCTCATTGCAAGGCTTGGTAAAATCTTGGACAATGCTTCCTTGTCTCCTCTGAGTGCATCCGTTGAGTCACTTATATAGGAGCAGGATAAGATAAAAAAAATGGTGCCTTCAAGAGTTCCAGAGCTCATGTACTTGCAGTTAATGAAAGCAGCAAGTAAAAAAATAATGTCCGGAAAATTTGATCACATTTCACTTAGCTGTTAAAATACCTAATTCGCCTGGGAAAAAGGCACTGATGCAAGATATTCAAGAGGCCTTCCCTCGAATGACCCTTCCTAATAGAGCCCGACCGCAAGTTTGGTGTACCAGTTTCCATACTGAAGGCCATTCACGCAGATCAGGTAGTGAGTTCCACAGTCACACAGGTCAGCTTGAGCGACTCATGTAGGTCAGCTCGAGTAATCTATTCACTGTTGTTTCCTTGGTATTTGTTGAGAATGAGATTTACCACTTAACCGCTATGGTTTCCGCATAACACATCGTTCCATTGGAAAACAATTGTCTCCCGTCCACAATTCATGAACTCTAGTGGGATTATCCAAGATGCCCCCTTTGAATTCTACTAATGTATCCTGGTCTTGTGTTTTTACCTCGGCATGATGAGTTTAATGACAACGTAAATAGTAGTATCAACCCTCGCACTGCTCGTATGTGTGTCCTTTATTTTTTAGGGAATGATACTACATAGAGTAAAGCTAGGAAGAGCATAATTTGGGGACAAAAACCAAACCAAAAGCATGAAGAAAATGAGGTGTGATTGGTTTTGAATCCTAGAGTTATTTGGGGATGGTGGAATAAAGAAAAAGGGAAAGACAATATGATTTAGGAAACCAACCACGCTTCTACAACAATCAAAACTTACCGAAGTGGAGCACTAAGAACTTCTCGGCATATTTGCAATATATTTTCATGAAAGATTCTTATCATATAACACAACTTATAACAACCATGAGAGTCACATATAAATTAGACCTATTTATGGGTGTTGTTTGGACATATTCCCACTATATATGGCTTCATTGCTTCATTAAGTTGGGAAAAAAACATGAAGGATCCTAAAAATGACACATAAATGAAAATAAATTAGGGAAATGCATGGATCTTAACATAATGCAATTAATTTGTTTTTCCACCTACCACTCACCCCTTTCAAACAAGAAGCTCTGGCTACAAATATGGGTTTCCATCCCCAAGTTCACATGCTTGAAAATTGGGTTAGCCAGATTAAAAAAAAAAAGAAAAAAAAAAAAAGAAAGCAGCAGCAATATTCCAAGGTTCCCACCTCAATCCCCTACAAGTCGCTAGAAAAGCTAAAGGCATACTTCTAGAATGCTTGAATTCCTCCATTAACTCCTCATATTCTAATCTCACCACTACTGAACTTAAATGGATTGGCACCTCTCTCCCCAATCCTTCAAAAGGTTTAAGACCTCGCAGCTAGAACCCCCCTCCCTAGAAAATCAAGCTTTCCATTTCCGACTTTGAAGAATGGAGAAGCAAACATAACTGTGACAATCTCCATTTTGATGGAGCATCCAAAAAAAAATCCAAGAGCAACTGGAGCAGGGTGGGTCTTGATTTTTGCTGGAGGAACACAGAGAGCCAGTTTCAGATGGGAAATAGGAACTTGTTCCAAAAATATAGCAGAAGCATTAGCACTTTTGAAAGGTTTCCAGATCGCCAAAATGCATGGGTTTGAGAAACTACAAGTGTTTGGAGACTCCCTAATAATTATCAAGGCTTTCAATACACACACTGTATACAACGACTTGGGCATTGAAAGAATCATCCGTCGAATTCAACATATCACGAGCCCATTCGACTACTTCAAAGCTTATCACATAATGATAAGCTTAAATTATGAAGTTGACATCGAGGCAAAAGCTGGAATTGGTTTAACACCCGAAAATAAATGAACTTTCAGATGGGGAAATAGAATACCATCACGTTCCCTAATCATGACATGTTGCTACTAGTCTCACACATATCATTGAATGTTGGTTAAATTTGTATCTCGAAACCTCAAATATTCATCCAAGTGATTGAGCATGCATCAAGACAATGACCACCAATGCATAGAACTCAATGACATCGGATTGCCCTACTTTCAACAAGATTATTATACTGGAACCGGATTGGAATGACAATGGATTATCACTTTGATCTCTAACAATGCTTTAGAATTTTATGTATTGTATTTTATTGTACTCCAAAATACAGCATGACAGCCATTTATGGAAGCAACAAGTTATTCTTTCGAAACTCTGCTCTGCATAGATGCCTACTCAACAAATGAGTTCAATTCTTCTCATACAAGTTTCAGCGAGTAGAACGAGACTCCTCTATCTTGGATATGAAGAACACCATTAGCTCTATCTTACAAGCTACAGTCACAAACTGATATAAATCCAAGAAATTCTTTAATGTTGGATCATGAACACTGTAACTCGCCGATTTTGGCTTCCAGCCATGGCCATTCTTTTTTTAATTCAAATTATTCATTTTTGTTAAAAAAAAAACATAATGCAATTAATGAGTGAAAGAAAAATTGAATACAACAGAGTTGAATTCAAACTTTAAGTGTCAAAAGAAAACAATGAACATAACTAAAAGTCAAAATGTAATCTATAGAAAGGGAAGCAAGATTGAAGACAAAAGAGTTTAGTCCAAACTTGAAGTGTAAAAATATAGGTAAGAGAACATAACTAAAAATAAAAAAGAAGGGTTGAAAATCAAAATTGTAATGCGCAAAACGAGCAAAACAAAAGATAGTTTATTTGGGGTTTTTATCTTTATCTATTTTTATCATTTTTTTTCTCTTTTTTGTTTTTTGATTAATTATTTGTTTAGTAGAAAAGTAAGCCTTTAGGGATGACCCATTCATCTTATGAGAAAAGAGCCTCACTTGACTATCCTTAAACCTAAAAGCATTGTTACCAAGATTTTGTTCAATGGCTAAGCCACAATTTTTGGAACTTGGTGTGCTTACCTTTATCCTCACAGACATAATCCCAAAAGATAACATGCTTCCAATTCTGAAAGATTTCTCTTTCTCTTTCTTATCATAATATTTCTTAACAACTCTTTGGCATTTCTTTAGATTATGTGTCATGAATTTCTTTGTTCTTCCAAAGCTAATAGCACATTGAACCTCTAAACTATTGGACTCATGTCCAACTCCTCAATTTAGAAGGTTAAACTGTAAGTGGCAATTTCTAGCTTTGTAGGCATGAGGGCTTCCTTCCAATAAACCATTTTGAAAGGGTTTTCCCTCATACTAATCTTCATTGTAGTTTGATCTTCCCATAAAGCATAGTTCGGGTGCTAATTCCATTCAAAAGGTTTATCCCCTATAATACGCTTAGTAATTATAATCATATTTTTACTCATGGATTCAGTGAGACCATTTAATAGCAAATAATAAGGAAATGGAGTAGAGAAAAATATGTTTTATTAGTAACATAACTCAATACCTCACTCGGAACAAAAGCCACACCATTTTCACCTATAATCTCAAGAGGAATATCAAACCAAGAAAAGAGATTTTCTTCCAGGAAAGAGACAACTTGTTCTGCCTTAGCATTTTTAAGTGGGACAACTTCTCCCCATCTAGTAAAATAACGAATAGCATTGAGAATAAAGACATGATCAATTGTAATATGTCTCTATGACCTTAAAGATATATGTAGGTGACAACATAGCCTTAAGGTGTAGCTGGACAATATATAGGTTCCCTGTTTTTGGCTCATAGATGGAGACCTTTCTCCTCGTTTCTATTTTTTGGTACTTAGCGGTTATATATATCTTTTCTCTTTTCTTTTTGGTTTGTTTCCCCATTGATGACTTTTCCATCCATTCGCATTGTTAAAATTTAGTAAAATATTGTACAAATTCATTATCAAAATTGTAATTTTCCATTGTGAGTGTGGCATAACTAGAAATGACTAACATAAATGACTATTCACATTAATCATTGTTAGCTAGTCATATTTATATTCCCGTGACTAAATTAGTCATTTACGTTAGTCACTTGTTATCTAGTCATATATTTTATCCCGTGACTAAATTAGTCGTTTATATGAGTTGCTTTTTGTTGGCTTATTTAAAATTGCTCAATTTTAGTCGTTTATCCCTTGAAAAAACAGTGGTGACTAACTTTTTTAGTCTCCTAGTCACTTATCTCTCATTTTGTACTAGTGTTCTAACTAACCCTTCGTTCTTTCCTTGCTGACATGAATCACCATGTGGGTGCTGGGAGACTTCAATTTGGGCATTGGTACAAGGGGAAGGTGGAGACTCCCAGGGTTCGACCGGTCCTGGTAAGACCTAGGCTCATTAAAACGCCTCTGTCATGAGTGTGTGGATTCTTGTTGTTGCACAGTGTTTAATGGTTGTGCTTTGGGAGATACAAGGAGTTTATTAGGCAACCTTTGTTTATTTTCTTTGCTAGGTTGTTTGTATTTTCGCCAGCATTGGCCTCTCGAATTTGAGAGTGCCATTTTCAGGCCTTAGGGCATAGATAGGGGATCTCTGCATGTAAATATTGTAACTCTGTTGAGAGCTTGAGACACTAGGCATTTTTGGGTTGTAAGCCTGTCCAGGCGATTCATTGTTGTTGTCATCCATTTTATGCTATTGTTTACTTCATACGGGGTCTATGTTTGTTTGAAAATATTTATTATATAATTTAGTTTTGTAATGTATTTGTCTATTATGATGTCTAATATGTTATTTATTAGGACTGTCTTTCTCCCTTGGTAAGAGGTGTTTTAAGGCCCCAGGTCTTACTTAGCTCTCATAAGCTAATGCCTTTTTCTTTACCTTGTGCAGGTGCCTAGGGTAGACACTTAATTCATCACTTTCAATTTTTTAAGAGAATCTAATACTAAAGGTAAGGGGATAAGGTTAAACCCTAAACCCTAAGTGTTTTCCTAACTCATCGGCGCTGATTTAAACAAGGGATGAAGAAATTTTATTATGGAGATGTGGGTAAAAATTGAAAGGTTAGTGGATGGTAGTTGGGCTTTAAATGCAATCCATGTGAAGTCTCTTCGGTGGAATCCATGCTGGCAATGGGTAAAACTGCGAGTTACTCCAGCCTTGGTTTCATTTCCTATTTCGTTTTTTCATGGGTGTGTGGAAGAAGAGTGAAGAGCTCTCTAAAATTTCTTGGTTGATGGGAAGGGTATGTGCATGACCAGAGCATGGCTCTAGGTCTTCACAACACCTAATAGACTGGTAGACAGTGTAGACAGCCACGATACTAGAAGGTAAGCCCAACTTCACTCAAGGTTTTCTTTTGTTTTCAATACGTTGTTTTACAGTGGCTTGTAAGGGTCTAACTAACCCTTTGTTGTTTCCTTGCTGATAGGAATCATCATGTGGGTGCTGGGTGACTTTAGTTTGGGGGTTGGTACAAGGGGAAGGTGGAGACTTCCAGGGTTTGACCGGTCCTGGTAAGACCTGGGCTCATCAAAACGCCTATGTCATGAGTGTGTGTATTCTTATTGTTGCGCAGTGTTTAATGGTTGTGCTTTGGGAGATACAAGGAGTTTATTAGCCAACCTTTGTTTATTTGCTTTGCTGGGTTGTTTGTATTTTCGCCAGCATTGGCCTATCGAATTTGAGAGTGCCATTTTCAGGCCTCAGGGCATAGATAGGGGACCTCTACATGTAAATATTGTAACTCCATTGGGAGCCTGAGACACTGGGTTTTTTTTGGTTGTAAGCCTGTCTAGGTGATTCAATGTTGATGTAAATCTGTATTTAAGTTTGGATGGCTCTCGGGCCTATCAACGTTTAGTATATTGCAATGTAAACTCTCAGTTTCAGGGTTTCCTGTTGGTCTTCTATTAAAGCCCATTTATTTAATTCTGGGTTTTCTTACTATATAAAACTTTTATTTTATGAACTCTGTGTGTTTGATTTTAGTTAATTAATTTGGTAATTAAGTTATTAAATTCCCGGGATTTGTAAAACGATCCCTAAAATGCTATGAAAGCATTTCTCAATTTCCTATTTATTGATTTGTGTGTTTAATTGTGATTATATGAATTAGTTGCTAATTTAAATCCTATGTTTGTAATGCTTAGAATGGAGATTGGGGGTTCTATGAAGTCATTCTGTTGTTTGATAAAGATTCTGGAAAATGTACAAGCTCTACTCTGTTTGTTAAATGTTGGGTAAATTTTGGGTTTGTGTATTTAATTTTTAATTATGTAAATTAGATCTTACAATCATAAACCCCACGATTGTAATACTTCTAATGGGGACTCGGAACTCTATATATATGCTTTTGATTTGCTTGTATTTTAAAACTCTAAGTTTCTATAATGGAAGTTTATGAGTTGAAAGAGGTCCATGAAATAATTTTAACGTTCTAGAAAATGTATGGGTTTACTTTGTTTAATGAATTGGGGTAATTTAATTAGTGATAAATTCCTCCTGTAGAAAATCATGGAGTGTCTAAGGCCTGCCATGACTCTTGTTAGGTGTTTATATAATTATGTCCTATGTGCCCTATGAAACTTAAATGGGTTAAGTCTATAAATTACTTTAGCTTCGGTTTGAATGGCAATGGATCTAGTTATTAGTGTTAGTCTTTCATCTCTGTTTATGATGTAGTTATATTGTATTACATATATGTTTTGTTGATCCTTTAATGGGGACATAGTAGGTATAGTCCTACATTGGATCGCTATGGGTTTCATAAGTCATGGGCTCATATACATATTCTATTGGCTATGATTCCTGAAATGTATAGTTACTATGTTTCCTAAATGTGAATGCTTTAATTTTTATTTGGTAAATTCTAATTAATTTCTAGAGTCTGGTTAATATATATAATTTATGGTATTTATGTGTAGTTTAATAATATAATCATGCTATGGGAGATCATGTGGATGTTTGTAAAGAGATGGTTTATACTAGGTAGCTCTGTAGGTTATATCATATGATTTTTGGTTATGTTGTTTATGTTATTAGGATGGAAGTATAGTGTGCTGATCAATTTCATAATTTGGTTGTGTTTTGGATTTAAAAGCATATTTATTATATTACTAATGTTTGGTTAATATTTACCATTTATAAGTAAATATTTGGTATAGGTAAGTATTACATATATACTCCAGGTAGAGTTGAGGGATTTCCCGAAAATCCTAATTGTGGGAATTTCTCTCTCTGTATAAGGAAATATGGGAGATTTCTCTGTATACATTTTAACCTGAAAATCATGGCTAAGCAGTTCTGTCGATGATTTTATTCTAAGAAAATATACAGTCCTACTCTAAATAATCATTCAATTAATAATAAGATCTATAATAGGATATTCTATTTGTTGAATAACCCTTCCAGCAACATTCATACATTAATGAAACTCAACACATAACTAAGATACAGTTAATATGAACCAAGAGATGTTGATCATGACATATATTTCAGAAACATGATAACTGAAACAACAAATAGATACTTATCAGTATTTTATTGCAGACCGACTGACTTAGGAACTGCCATGTTCCTCCCAACCATAGAACGCAACCAGTTCCTGGATTGTTCCACCGATCACCCCCAAGACAAACTGAGCATGACAAGAATATAGAAGGCCTAGGTGTGGTTTGTTATCTTCATTACTACATCAAAGTAGTCACAAGGTCCGTTTACTAGCCCTTTATGTGAATATTTCTGAATAGCTTCCCCCTAATAATCTTCACAGTCCTCTCTCTAGGACAGTGTTCTTTATAGGACACACCAGATATCAGAAATCTGATGTTTGAGTGCTCAGATTCACGACTGAACCCTCCAGTGAACTTGGAAAACACTTTCCCCTGCAAAGTTCCTTTCTCTGCTATTTATAATTTTTATGAGAACAATGCTGCTAGGAAATTAGGTCTTTTTCTCACTCAGTTATCTAACTGACACACTAGGAGTTCTGTTTTTATCTTTAATTAGAAATTTAATTTATTTTAATCCTCACAATTTATTGTAATCTTTATTTAATAAAATTAGACTTTTACTCACCTAAAAACTTCTTGGATCTTTAGTTATCAGCTATTGACTAGTCTAGACTCTTGCATGCTCAGGCACTCTTTGAGTGGCAGTCCCACTCAGTTAGAAAGAATAAAATAATAATAGTTTTGAACATTAAAGTAAATAATCAATGGTTTATTGATGCTCCAAATCTCGCAGCTCAACATTAGTTAATCAATATGAGTTTAAGTGCTCCAGAGCATCTCAGCTCAACACTTACTCAAGTAATAGTGCTTCTAGAGCCCACTTGGATCAACACTATCCACAATAATTCAGATGTTCTAGAGCTCACTTGCTCACATCATTTAATAATTTGGTGCTATTCAGAGCTCACTTGCTCAACACTAAAAAATAACCACATGGGTGTTTCTAGAGTTCTTTTTAACTCTACACCTGTCCAATAATAATTAACTTCATAACAACTATTGACAATAAAATAAAATAGTGTTTTCTTGAGATATTATAGAGGGTTTTGTTCCCATGAGGTTTTCTCTGTTTCCTCGTTTTACATGCACTAGTTATTTTTGTATTGGGGTGACCATAAGCCTTGTTACTTGGGACCTCTATTTCTGATTTCCACCACATAAAGTCAGGCTTAGGGGGGTTGTTGGAGTATTAAAAAACCCACCTATACTAGTCTAGACTTAGGATATAATTAATTAATCATTTAGGATTAATTTCCTGAGTTTTGACTAGGAAAATAGGGCCAATTTTGTCTTTTAGTGGAACACTTGCCATCCTAAGTCAATAGGGTGAACTTAAGGAAATTTTGGATAAGATTTCATTGGATTTTGTCTGATTTCCTTCCATTTTTTGTTTAGAAGTTGCTTTCCTGATTTAGTTAGCTTTGTCCTGTTTTTTCTGCTTTCTAGTGGAAAAGGTAAAGCTAGTTGACTTAGAAACTTTTTACACTTGACCAATTCGACCTCTGCATCATATATTCTCTCCTATAGCCATCAATACATTCCATTTACCTCACTCATGAGCTTTCATGCCATATTTAACAAATTCGCGAGCCTCTAGGACAATTTTGGAAACTGCTTTTTCCACCTAGGAGGTTTCTTTCCTTTACTAAGCCTTTTAATTTTGTCCTTTCCAAATTGCCTCCAAGGCATTTGATTTTATCCATGGAATATGTATTATATATTGTTATCATATTGATGAATAAAATACAAAGTGATTTCCACAATTTATCTTCACTATTCTTCTTCTCTCATTGTCTAAAATATTCCTTGTGAAGTTGTCTTACGAATCTAGATCTAACTATTGAAAATCTCACAAATGTAAGCTACTCAACATATTTGTCCTCCCATGAAGCAATACCTGCATTTCGAACCTCAGGTTCTTCTCTTTGTTCTTTAGTAAACTTGTGCATAGTAGGCTTGGAGTAAGATGGTGTTTCCATCTTGAATTCCTCACGGCTATTCTGAGGCCTAGTTTTTGAGAAAATGTGGCCACCACTTCTATTCCTCTCACCATGCGGCATACCATTGTTGCTCCCTTCTCCAATATTCCTTTCTAGCTGCTGAGCTAAGAACTCCCTGGTCTCCTTCCCAGATTGAAAAATATTGAGTGAGATGTCTTCCATCCCTTTCATCATTTGTTGAACAAAGAGTTTGAACTAGTCTTCATTGTGAGACATGTTTGATTCTCCTTGTAGTTGCCCTTCAGTAGAATTGATTTTTTCTTCCTCTTCTCCTTCTGACAAATGAATTTTCTTCTTGGAATTTGAATATCTTCTTGGAATCATAGAAATAATTCAAGTGCAAGTTCATAGGACCATGATACGATACCACTATAATGTACCAGCTAGGACTACGGATAGAAAAACTCTCTACTTCTCAAAATTAATTAAAGCAGTGATTGTGGAAGCTAGATGGACTGAAGATGGAATAGATCAAAGGATTGGGATGGATGGGAGGATATGATATTTTCTGATACCTATGAACAAAGTACTGATACCATTTATTTTTCAATATTAGCGAGCTGCAACCTACTCCAACACTCCTGTGCCCCTTAGCATATGTAGACTAGTATGGGAGGAAACTTTGACTGGAGGCTGGGGATGGGTGTTTCTGAATCAAAGAGGATAAATATAATTCAATTAAAATAACTAAACAGTAAAATAACATTCCATAAAGTTATATGAATTTCTGAGAAAGTCTCACAAAAATACAAGTAAAATTGTCTTCGAGGACTTTTCAACTAATGCGAATTCAGGGCTCCCAAATAGCACTCAAAGCCTCACTAATTTCTGATCTAATACTTGTATCATGAAATATGACATATTAAGAAACTGCAAGAACAAGAATGAATTCATTTGGATACATACTCATTCATTTATTGAATGCATACTGGAAACTAGTCAAATTCTAGATAAATCTAGAAGGGGTGGAGAAATATGAGAATAAATATGACTTATGTAATTTTAATTGATCTGATTGACATTAAAAGATTAAATACATTTTTAATTGCACCGAGTGTAAACGATGTGCTTACAACCCAGTATGGGGGAGATCCTGTAATGAATGTCACATGTCACATGTAACGTTTTCAAAAGTAATCAAATGTAAAAAAGTAATATTATGGGGGAGATCTTGTAACGGATTTCACATGTCACATGTCACATTTGTCATGTTTTTAGTATGGGGGATATCCTGTAATGGATGTCACATGTAACATTTGTCACGTTTGTCACGTTACGTTACAACCCAATATGGGGGAGATGTTGTAATGTTTGTCACATTTGTCACGTTTGTCATGTTACATTACAACCTTGTATGGGGGAGATGTTGTAACGTTTCTCACATTTTTCACGTTATGTTTCCATGTCGACTCATAACTCATAAAAAATCAAAAGTAAGTAAAAATTTCATGTTCGCTCACAACTTATCAAAAATAAAAAATAAAATAATTAAAAAATTAAAAGAGAGGGATCCAATTTCTTGAGGGGTAATTTTTTTCATAATGTATAAAAAAATTAAGATAAAACAAAAAAAATTACACCTCAAGAAATTGGATCCCTCTCGGTGCTTGATAGATCCGAGTTTGAGATGGATCTATGCTAGTACATAATAAATGGGCCAAGGGGCCTCTCAAAACATTATGTAAAGATCGCTCTTCTTATACACAAGAATCTAACTATAGAAATCCATAAGAAGCTTGGATATTTGAGCCATGAACTCGATGATGCTTCTTCTGAAATTCAATTTCGACTTGATCAGATATACAACCTACAAATAAAATAAATTAAAATGGTTGAATGCCATCATCGTCTCACAAAAAGCTGGGGTACATCTCCCAAAATTGACCAGGGGCACATCTCCCAAGTGTCTAAGGAAAAATTGCTCTCATACCAACTCTCAATATGACAAAATATGGGAATATGGTGCACACTGGTTTATTTATAGAGACTCGGTGACTTCAGGAGCAAGTCTTTATAACTAATGCGCCCTCCTTGAGTGGATAAGGAAAGCTAGCTTTCCTTCCTTTCCTTTTTCTTTGCTTTCTCCTTTTTTCTTTTCTAATTGCTTTGCTTTGGATTTTGTTATTTCTCTTCTTTTTTCTGAACTTTCCTTCTTTTCTGAACTTGCCTACTTTCTGACTTTCCTTCTTTTCTAATTTGTGTTGCTTTCTACTTTGTGTTTCTTTTCCTAATTTGCTCTTATTTCCTTTCTTTTTCCTCATTTTCTAGATTCATGTACTTTGTCTTTGAATTCTTCATCAAGTCTCTTCTCCTCCAATATTATACCGTAATGCACCCTAGTGGTGCATTATCTTCATTTATTGAACTTAAAAAATATCAAATGCATCATAAATAATCATTCCAAGTGGATAACAAACTTTGGATAAAATTAAATGCACACTCCTAATTAATTAATTGCCCGGAATACGAAATTTAACCACATGCTACTGAAGTTGTCTCCTCAACCCAAGGGATTGGTTGGGTTAGGATCTTGATCCAATGTTCATTTTTGAGGGTACATGACAACCGAGCAACTTCTCCAACTGTGGAAACTTATTTTACCATGTGAACACTTTTACCAACCCTTTTATGAGGACAATCTCGATAGAAGTGACTTTCCCCACAACCGCAAAACTTCAAGGGCTCTCTTTTTACTTCTTCATTTTTCTTATTAAGGAAATTATTCTTAAACGAGTATCTCATTGGTTGTATTTTATCTTTAAAAGTGCTCTTTTGGTAACTATTGTGTTTATTAAAGGGCTTAAACTCTCTTCTTTTAAAATCATACTCTTCTCTTTTCTTAAAATGATTTGGATTTTCATGTTTATTTTTAGTTTGATCATAGGCCAATTTAGCTTTTCTCATTATTTCATAAACTGTATTTGGATGATCAAATTTCGGTCTATCTTTATAAAAACTTGGTAAACAACTTAAGAATCTTTGTATTTTTTGCTTTTCTTCAGTGAGGTAGGGCACCTACCTTAGTGATGATAGGAAATTGGTACACAAGTCATGCATTGACATCAGACCTAGTATTAATTCATAAAATTCTTTTTCCTTCCCGTCATAATAATATTCTGAAATATATTCTTTTTCAAATTCTTTCTTAAACCATTTCTCACTTACTTTTTGTTCATTAATTCTTTTAGCTTTCTTTAAATCCTTCCACGAAATCTCTGCTTCTCCAACTAGATTAAATATGGCCATTTTTGCTTTCAATAACTTAGAATAATTATACATTGTAAAATAATTTTTAATTCCTCATAACAAAGCCTCATCTTCCTCTCCCTTTTTTACTTCACTCTTAAAGATGGGAGGCTTAATTTTCTTAAATTCACCCGTTATTTCATCCTTATATTGTTTCCTCTTCATCCGTTTACATTCAGTTCTATTGTTGGAATCATCCAACTGACTATCAACAGAGTTACCATTAGAGGAAAAAGGTTCAAAAGAGGAATCAATTCTTTCATTTTTCATTTTACTACATGCTTGACTCGTATCCTTAGATATCTTAGTTGATTAAAATAAAAGAGCTTCATTCAAATATTCTTGAGTTCTCATTACTCATTCATGTTCATTTTAAAATTTTGGATTTCTTCGTGTAAATCTCTTACTATTTGCAAAATCTCATCTTGGTTATTGTTAATGTGGTTATTATTATGATCTTGTTCTTCCTCGTTAATTTCTACCTAGTTAGGTGGGTAGGGGGTCGTCCTTCAACCGTTTTCCTACATTTTGAATAACACAACTTCTTCTATACAAATAAGAAGAACCAAATAGTCCTATTTCTCATAGTATAAATGGACTCCATGATGTCAATTGTTGTTACCTATGCTCTAATAACAGACTTTAACGTACCCAAAAACCATAACAACAAAATATTTCCTTATTTTAAATGTTTGATACCCTAATACAATCATAAGTAAGATACAAACCTACACTATGTTAGATTTCCGAGCTTGCTATATAATCAACTACCAACATGTCAATATTTTGAAAGCACTTTAATGCACTTATATGACATACAATTCTTGCGACTCTTATGAAAACATCTAACTACACTACTCTTTATGGCCACAACATTTATAGAGTACATTCATTTTCATTATATGCAACTATATGAATGCATTTCTTCTCAAGACATACATAAACATATATGAATCGTGAAACATGAAACTTAAAAAAATAAAATATTCCTATATATATATATATATATAATTTCAATTAACTCTGCTAAGCTCAAATTCATCTTTTCAAATGCAAATAAATATACATCTCTTGCTAAATCAATTTTCCATGTTCTTTCAAAACTAAATACCCAATATTTAAACGATACCTTTCAATTCATTTAATCAATTTCAATAAACAATTGAGAAGATGTATTCCATATTATTCGTTCATTTTACTAACCCTTTAATTATCTATCTAAAAACATTACTCAATTTCATTAAAACTAAGCTATTAATCATTGCCAACCATTGTTTAAGTTATTAATAAATCTCTACGTAATTCATGGCTAACCCTTTAAATTAACTATCTATAGCACTAATTCGAATTCATCAAATTGGTGAACAAATACAAAATAAGTTACCATCGCAGCATCGTACTATACAAGGCACTTATTTCTAACTCATTGAATGAGTAAACAATTAAATATATAAGTGATTTATCGCAGCATTCAGTAACTGTAAACAACACTATATCAATAAGTGATTTATCGCAGCATTCAGTAACTGTAAACAACACTATATCAAGCTTATCGACTTTAGCAAATAATAAAAATATGTGACATATCATGACAACATTCAATTGAATAACATCTAGCTTTGAAAAATGGTTCAACTACCAGCTTGGCTACTTAACCTTTTGCAATAAATATTTGTTACTTAACATCTAGAAAATCACTAATAATCTGCCAGCCCTGATGGTAGAGACAACTCGTCACATGAGCTGTGGTTCAACGAGACTCCATAGTGACCACATAACTGAGGCGAACATACATAAATAGTTAAAGGTGACGATATCTTTAATGGGGGTGTCTGATCTAGAAGACAACGCCACTGCCAGGTTGGATTCCTCCTGGAGATGAGATAGGAGAGAGGATTTTCATGGTGAACGGATCTCACGAGGAGGAAAATTCTGCATAGACGAGCTTCCGAGTATGGAAGCGTTAGGCCACAGAACCGGTAGGCACAACCTGTGTTGCATAGGTTAAATATGCAAGTTTAAGGATACAAAATAGGGACTATGAGTTTGTTACTCCCGGTTGATCTAAAAGAGAAAGTATGAATTCCAAACACAGAGCCAATACATTCCACAAGGAGTATGTTAGGAACTCGATTGGATAAAAATGGAGGAGATGAGCAAGACATTCACTGCAAGACATAAACATAATCCTATCGACTATGGATATGGAATTGAGTTTTGTCTCTTAGCACAAAGGCTGACTATAGATTTATCGCTAAGGGAATTGCATTGACATTACATAGAGCCGGTTAATCCCTGAACAATCATAACTAATGCGTGAAGCATTAGTCCATCGAACTTAAATCTGTTTCAGATCGACTGCATACAAATGACAGAGATCGATTCATGTCTAAGTTGAGGCATCAAGCCTAACCAGTTGAGGTAGATCCACGTAGAATTAAATGAGAGTTATGGGGGTGAGGTATAACCGAGAAGCAGTATACTAATAGGTGTTGTATATCGTTGCAGCGCGGTCTAGGGTTAATTGACAGGAAATACTCAGGAAATGAGACAGTCAGGGTGGCTCGAATCGACCGAAAGAAAAATAAATTTACATTCATCCAGAACCAAATTCTCATTTGACTTCATGTACAGACCCATAATCCAGAAATAATACAATTTTCATAATGTTCTCTTAATTAAAAACCATAACCAATATAACCAATATATGATATATTTGCATCCGCATATATATTTAAATATACAACAACATAAAATATGTCTACAACCACTCGGTCGACCAACCCAGAAATAAATCAAATGCATTCGATCCCGACAGTACTAAGTTAACAGACTGCCCATTTCGATCATCCTATAATAGAATCTATTACACGTATTTAGAAAAATAACACTTCAAATCATTCGAATATCCCGAAAGGAAAATCTAGTATCCACTGCATTATGATTGCATAAATTCATAAAGAATATAAACCAATCTACAAACCACATTTAATCAAATAAGTAAACAGAAAAAAAAAACAAATTAATTGAAAAATAGAAAGGGAAAAACACTTGGAGCTTCCCAGTTCCTCTCAACCATCCAAGAAGACACTTACACTACTTGGTTAAATTTACCCAGAGCTAGACCACCACAATAGATAAATGAACTCAGCAATACATGAATGGAGACTCTTCCCAAGAGTCTATAATAGATTAGAAATATGGACTTTCGAATAGAGAGACTACTTAGCAGCTTGCCCTAAACATAGTAACAATTTCTCTCTATGCACCAAACAACGTCCTATGTCTTCTTAGTGCACCATTATATAATTTTTTCCCAAGTCATGTGCCATCTCAATCAAATCTAAAGTTGATATCTTGATCCATATAATTGTGGATCTAGTCGTCTTGCTCATATTTTGACTTGGATTTTATTGATACCAAATATCTTGCTTCATATCCACTTGTTCATTGTCTCATGATGGTCTCCCCTCTTTCAGCGGTGGCTCCAAGTGTCTATTTTTATTAATAATAAAATAATATTTCTTGTGCATAATATTCACCCACATGAATCACAGAATAATTGTTTGGAGAATATTTCTCAAATAAAAACATTAAATCAATAATTCAAAAGTCTTGGGGGTATTAAATTAATTGTTCCATAGTATGAGTGTTGTCATTAACTATGTTGGAAACATGATCCTCCTTTTTCTAAGTTTTAGTGGTTTTTATCAATTTGGTATAATGTTGCTAGGAGAAGTGAAAATACCATCCAATTGACCTCCAATTTTGGAATAGTATTGTTAAGTTATTCCCTAATAAATACCACTGATTTATTGTTGGTATTGAAGGGTACTCTGAGATCTAAAGATCCCCATATCAATGTCTGTTTTACAATTTCTATATAGGCATGAAAGGATTTCAGTTTTTTTCAATTTCCTATGGCTAAATAAGTTGTTCTTTATGTATCCTCTAAAGGCAAGTATATATAGTAAAAATATGCATTAAGTGCAATGCATTTATAAGAAACCGAGAATCCACTTGATATTTGATTATGAAAGGTATTGAAGAGTAGAGATGCCTTCATAGATTCACTAGGAATGATCCATCCCTTTTCAGGTATCATAAATCCCTTAAATCATAACAGATCTCATCATGATCTAGTGGATCATGCAAATCGTTGAATTGTAGGAACAATGTTGCGCTAACCTTGCCTTTGTACCTATGACTAGTTGTGGCTCCTATGTTGGCCTCGAAATTTATTTCATTGATAGAGGAGATGGATAAGCTGGTCCAACATGTCCATATCAGAACCCATGTTGCAGAATTTTAGTGGTCCACCTATAAGTATTTGTAACAAGCCCAAAATATACTGAAATTTTAGAAGTTTTTAAATTTTTTGAAAAACTCAATAAATGAAAGAAATATTTTGCACACATCTAACTTTTCTTCTTAAATAATTTTTTGTATTTTTTATAATCACTTACACAATTTATGATTCCGAAAACCTAATTTGTCTCTATAATCTTTATGTAGTATAATTGAATTCCATAAGACAAATATAATAACTCTGTTTAAAAGTTTAAGGTAAACAACTATAACTATATTTCACAAATTTATACATGGATAAATTTCAACATTATACAATATATGGCTATAACTGATATCCATAATTTTAAACTACTAACATAATCTAGGATCACATAACAACCCTATGATTTCTTTATTATTTCTTTATTTTTCATTTCATTTTCCTTATATTTTCATTCCATATTAGTCGAGATATACACTAAAATAGAGTTGTGTTAAATTTTCTTCATTATCATAATAATTGATTGATGTATGTAGCTATTCTTTTACCATGATTCAACACATAATCAAAGAAAAAAATAAATAGAATCTACGACCACCATACCAATATATGTAGACCTACTTATATAATTACAAAGAACCTAATTTCTAATGACGAAATTATACACAAATTCCCTAACTTATATATATTCAAAACAATATATATATATAAACAAACTTTTTCATAACTTGAAGGCTTTCCATCTTATTAAATCGTTACACATATAGTTTTTAAAACGAAATCTTAACTAAAAGGAAATATCATATTCGACTATTTAAATTTATGGATTAAAACAACCATCCTTATCATGCTAATCTGATGTGATTCCTACAATCATCATAAGTTAAAAGAAGAACGATTGAGATCAATTCTACAACCAGATAAATTAGAGTTCCAACCAATATTACTTAACCTCAGAGAGAAGTTATCGATGGGACTCCTACTAGACTAAACACATTACACAACTGACTCGGATAGGATTTATCCACTAGGACTTTCAAACTTTGTAGCCCAACATAAAATGACAGCATAAAAGACAAATAATACAAACAAAAAAGATTCAGTGAAAGATTCACCCCAAGGATTTCGAGAAATAAAAGGGGGTATGAAAGGAGATGATCGCCTTCTTGGTGATAACGCCAATACTCGGTTGGTGGTTACAGACAACCGTTGGTTTAGAAACATAACCGAACTACAAGAGTGCATAGTTTTCACCAAAAATACCAATCTAGTCACCTAACAAAGTTATCCCAAATCATCCTGATTAAATGACACTTTTAGCATGAGTGTTATGGGGACCGATCCTTTTGAGATGGTTTCTAGAGAGGCCAGATATGGAAACATTTAAATGGGATCAATAAAAGGATCGGCTCACACATCAAACAGTCCAACCAAAGAAAAATTGGGTAGCAACCTCACACGAGTTCATATGTTATTGGTCTATTAGGTTAAGCAATATGAACAAGAAAATAGACAACCAAGACTAAGGAAAACCTCTATAAAATAGTGTATAAAAAATAAAATATATGCAGATATTACACCGCATGGGACAAAGAAAACGTCAACTCCTTGGGATTTTGATTCCTAAGGAAACAGTGATTTTAAAAGCAGATGGTTGATTTTGATTCGTCGTCCTACTTGTATTATTCACCCTTTGGTAGCACTTAGTGATGTTATTTCCCCCCAAGTGGTCTACAGATGTCATCTAGGACCCATTAGCCACCTAATGTGCCCTTCATGCATGATTTGAGGACTCTTAGAGGCAGTTCCCTATATTTTACGAGCCCACTCAATGAATCAGTTCAGTCTAACTGAGTTACACATGAGTTGGTGAATCTAATTGAGAGTTTGAGCTTCAATCACCACTAATTGTGGCCTCATGCACCCTTTTCTGATTGATTTGCTTGACAAACTCATGGATGCACCCTCCTTGGTCATCTAACTGATTGTATCATCAGTTCACTGATATTTGGTTGAGTTTAACTAAGTTTGGGACTTCCATAGCACTGATTGAGGTGACAATTACTATGCTATACAGACTGTGACTCAAATTCTCCTAGGATATTCAAATTCTCTCTATTGTAACATCATTGTCCATTATACTGATTATTGGATCATGTGACATTATTCTGTTCCTATCTAAATTCTCATGCATGTTCAATTGTATGCTCATTTTTTACTGCAATTTTCACTGTAACTCAATTTCGGTGCTCATTCTTTCTCTGTAAGGTATACTCATCTCCATGATCTCATGTGATTTAGAATTTCACATGGTATTAGAGCTTAGTGAGAGTAGGTTGAGCAGATGATTTCAGTAGTGTACCAGAAGCCTCTAGATTTCCACAGCAAATCCTAGTGCCATTGCATTGAATTCATTGGAGAAATCCTTTGATGTATATCCAGGTGTGAAGGATCCGGAAAAATGTGCCTATTATCCTAAAGCAGTGCTTAGTAGTAGTCTCTCTCCAAAATTGAGAGTTTTTTGTAGGTTGTTGAAAGTTTTTAAGTGCAATAGTAGCAATAGTAGGTCACCTTGTATTCACTCTAGTAGTTCTAATGGAGAATTTGAATGCTCCTCTCTCTCCCAGGATCCTAACACCCTTCAATTACCTTGATTGGAGGGTTGATATGTAGATGGTCTTGCGCAACAAGTCACTATACAGAGTAACAATGGGAAAATAGGTTGAACCTCAAGAATTTGTTGAGAAGGCTAAGTATCTGAATAGATTGGATGAATAATTTGGTTCATATGTATTCATATCTCTAGAGATATACTCTTCCACCTCGATGGATTGAAGACTCCAAGAGAGGTTTGGTTGAAGTTGGAGACCCTCTTCGGAAAACAAGATGATCTAAGGGGCCATATTCTGGAGAATGATTTGATTGCTCTTCAATCCAACAGTTTTGAAACCATCCAGTAATTTTTTTCCAAATTCAAATATTTTGTCATGCAATGCAAGCAGTGTGGCATTGAGAAGAAGGATGAGTAGTTGGTGCTATCCATTCTGTGCAAGATTGGTCCTGAGTTCTCCATCTTTGTTTCTACATTCATTTAGAGAGATTGTCAATCCTCAACAAGAAATTTCCATCTCTAGATGCATTCACTGAATCTCTCATCCAAGAATAAGACAAACTGATTCAGATGGGCGCTTTCCATGCCTCCAAAACTCAGGATCTTATGGCTGGGGAGTCAAAAAGTGTGAATTCCAAAGGGAAGAACAAGGGATTTAAGAGAATAAGGAATTTGAATCCAAGTAGAATGCAAATTCTAGTCCATTGAAAGGAGCCTCCAGGTCCAAGAAGGACAAGAAAAATGGATTTGAGAAATCTAAGTGTTCCTATTATAGGAAAGGAAACCATCCAGAGAGTTCATACATGAAGAATAAGATAGATCATATGACCAAACTTCTTGAACAACACAACATTTCCCTCCCAGAAGGCGCAAGAGAGACTAATTATGGAAGTGAGTCCGATGGTCATGGGAGATTCCATGCACTGAACGATGGATTTTCACAATCATGAGCCTTCCTCATAGATTTAGGATCCTCCAACCACATGGTTTCCTTCGAAGAATCATTTTCTTCTATAGATCTCAAAGATGGTCCTAGTATTCACATGAGGGATGATTCTCAAGTCTCAATTGAAGGAAAGGTAACACTACAATTAGAGCATGGAAAGTTCAAAAATGTTCTATTTGTTCCTTCTTTGTCAGCAAATTTGTTGTCTATCATTTAGATGACACACAGGTTCACCGAAGAAAGTGGTATTTGGTCCTAACACAGTTGAGATTACAGATATCTCTACTGGGAATATTATAGAGAAAGGGGTTGCAAACCATGCCTCAAAGGCATATGAATTTCTCACTTTTTTCCATACTCTCTTCCTACTCCATTGGAATTTGATGAAGATCAGAGTGATATCTCTTCTAATGAAGATGAGGATCAAGATCTTGATGTTGAGAATAAAGTTCAAGTAGATCTAGATCCAACGACTGCTCTCAATCCATGGCCAAGGACAATATGGGATCACAAAGTCCTTGTAGCTACTGGGAACATAGTTGGAGATCCATCTAACCATAGAACCACCAGATGTTAGTATCATGCAAACCTTGCACTATGCCATGCAGATCAAATTCTCTCAAAGAGGTGCTACATGATGGTGGCGTTTGATCCACAATCCCTTGAAGAGACTTGCCATGGGGGTATTCAAGGGCGTTGAATCTATTTGGGTGAAAACGCAAAGGTGGGAAACAATTCCGTGACAATTTGCTTTTTTTTTGTTCTAATTTCTGTTTTCTCGCCCGAGACAAAAGTCAATAAATTTTCTCGGGCGAGAGTTTTACTACTTCTCGGGCAAGACATTAACCATGATTAGATTTCTCTTGTCCGTGATTTTTTCCATAGTTAGAGAATTGTTCGCTCAAAAGTTTTTAGTTTCTCGTTCGAGAGTATAACCATTTTTTTTTTGTCAAACTCTTGGACAGGTTTCTCCGTCAAGAGTTTTGATTCCTTTTAACGTCTTAGCCGAGACATGTTTAACTATATAAACGCAATAACATTTCCCCACCACACGCATTGTCATTTTCAACGCTATTGCCGTTGTTGTCTGTTTTCGCTCAAACCGACACTATGCTGAAACAATGAAGGGAAGGAAGACGGTGCACCCACTGCAACTCTGTTTTCTGAAACACCGAAGGGAAGGGAAGACCACTGGTGCACGACAACGAAGTGAAGGCCATGAGAAGAGGACCGCCAGCACCAATTCGATCCAGTCGACCAGACGACCATACGATCAGAGAACTGCACACGGGTATGTTTCTCTTTTTCCACGGGAATCTCTCTAAAACCCAACCGAATTCAATTTCAAATTTGGCTACCGTTCCTTGGAACTAATCTAATTTCGATCAATTCGCCCTTAGGGTTAGGGTTAGAGGTAGAATTCCTCTTGTGATTGGACCAATGGTATATTTGGACCCTCTTCCAACTAGAAGCACATTGAGTGTCAATTTCAACTGAGTGACTCTTCCCCCATTGAGTAAGGGAAATATATTGCATCAAGAAAAATCAAGCACAAACACCGATCCCCTATTAGGCTTGCTCTAGCACACCAAAATATTTTGATGATAATACTTCTCTACCTATGTGTTGGAGCCCGGGCAGGGATGAAATTTGAAGGGCTGCTCTTAATTTCAATTTGAAGGGCATATATTCAACTAACCCTTCAATAATGAAGGGTTATATACATGATTATACTTCTATTGACAAGTGTGAATTAAGTAAACCCTTCATAAAAAGATGTGACTAAAATTTTATCTTTTCAAATCTTTACAATCTTCTAAATGATAAATAGAATGATAGAGATTAATTTCTTTGTAATCCATATATTAAACCTTGAATTAAAAAGGGAAAATTTAACTCACCAAATTTAGTTCCCTCCTTGATTTGTAGCAACATTCATCCACAAAACAATAGCTGTTAAATTTTGAGCATTAATTCACAGTACTCTTGGATCTTTACTGAGAGAATAACATATACAGTATATCAATGCATAACAATCACAATAAGCATGACAAGCATCACAAGAATCAAAAGCATGAGAGACAAGAGACACAGAGTTTCCGTGGGGAAAACCCTAAGGTGAAAAACCCCACAACTTCCTCAGAGATTGAGAGAGCAATAGCTCAACCAAAGTACAACCAAAATACACTGAGATAGTCTCCTAGTAGCAGATGATCCTCCTCCTCAATAGTGCGCCACTTTCTGAGTGAGAGAAGTGTGAGTTTCCGAATGATCAAAATAGAGATCTCCTGATCTCTATTTATACTAACCTGTTTTCCCAATGACCTTATGGGCCGACTTGTCTAGCTAGGCACATCCACAATATATTGTATATTTCAGGGCTGACCCCACACATGGTTGTCTAATAACCCGTCGCCAAGTACACACACTTGCGACACTTGTCAGTACACATGATGACACTTCCTTATAGAGGAATAACACATATCTTATAAGGGTACAATAAATATATATGAAATACATTCCGAAGTTACATATACATCAACACTCCCTCTTAACTAGGAAGGTATTTCTCGACACAGATCTACTAGATAAGTCTTCTTCTCGGGATCATTGTCATCGATGCATTGTCATCATCATTGTCACGGCTACTGCTATCTCAACCAATATTTGACTCTACTCGTCATAGGAAGTTCTACAGAGCCAGTCCTTTTTCATACTGGATGTAGGCCCACCACTTGTAGGTCTTCGTCATCACTGGCCATACTATGGAAATCTCAGGACTTATTATGTGCGTCACAAAAACTTAAAAGAGTCTCTTGACTAGCAAGAACCCTAAAGAGCATCTAAGGCCTTTTTCATCATGTCCAAATCTCCAGGACTTATTACATGTGACCCCACCACAAAACCTCGAAAGAGAATCCTAAGACTGATTACGAGCACAAGGATCAACCTATCGGATCTCCCAGGGCACAAATTACATGTGGTCACCACAAAACCTCGAAAGAGCATCCCAGGACTGATTATGAGCACAAGGCTCAACCTATCGGATCTCCTAGGGCACAAATTACATGTGATCATGGAAAAACCTTGAAAGAGCATCCCACGACTGATTACTAGCACACGGCTCAACCTATCAGATCTCCCAGGGCACAAATTACATGCCATAGGACAAAACCTTGAAAGAGCATCTGCTAGATATCCCAGGGCACAAATTACATGCCATAGGACAAAACCTCGAAAGAGCATCTGCTAGATATCCCAGGGCACAAATTACATGCCATAGCAAAAACCTCGAAGGACTATCTACAGATCTCCCAGGGCACAAATTATATGTCCTCCCAAGCAAAACCTCAAAAGAGCATTTGCCAGATATCTCAAGGTACAAATTACATGCCATAGGAAAAACCTTGAAAGACTATCTGCAAATCTCCCAGGGCAAAAATTACATGCTTATCTACACAACCTGTTCCACGGCCACAGAGTATCAACCTGATACTCACCATACATCATCCTGATGTACATATGATCATCCTGATCATCATCACTGCAACATCCTACTGCATGTCATCTGGAGCAACATCCCGAAGTTCGTCATCCATGATCATCTTGATCATACAATGCATCTACCTGATGCATACCAAGTATCTACCTAATACATATCATCATACATGATCCACCTGATCATACAGTGTATCCACCTGATACAAATACAAATACATGATACATATCAACATACATGATCTACCTGATCATACAATGTATCCACGTGATACATATACAGATACATGGTACAAGCATCCAACATGATGCATACATACATATAAATGATCCAACTGATCATATCGAACACCCAACATGATGCGTACATACATATACATATAAATGATCCAACTGATCATATCCAACATCCAACATGATGCATACATACATATATAAATGATCCAACTAATCATTAAAAGCAGAAACCAGAACATCATCCTGATGCTCATCATCCAGCGCTTACATCCACAGCCATGTGAAGGATCCTCCTTCCAACATGCTTGGAATGGCTTCAGTAAATGTGTCCATCACTTCTTCCTCGAAGTGTCATCAATATAAAGAACGCCAAGCCTCTCCCTGAAGTACTCGAACGTCACCTTGGCTTCGTTAGCACATCTGCAATATGCTCGTCCGTCGCAATGTACAGGATCTTCACAGCTCCTATCTACACCATATCCTTGATATAGTGATATTTGATCTCTATGTGTTTCGACCTGTCATGAAACACTGGGTTCTCGGACAGCTTCACACAACTCTAGTTATCACAAAAGATACCAGTAGCATCCAATGGGAGATCAAATAACTCAGACAGTAGCTTCCGTAGCCATACTGCCTCACAACTAGCTGAATAGGCTGCAACATACTCTGCCTCAGCTGTACTCAGTGCTACGCAGGACTGCTTCCTGCTAAACCAAGAGATCACACCTGATCCCATACTGAAGCAGCATCCAAATGTGCTCTTCCTATCTGCAGCACTGCCAACCCAATCTGAATCAACATAACCCTGCAGGTTAAACTTTTGATTCGCTTCATACTTGAGCCCATAATCCACTGTACCCTTCAGGTACCTTAGAACATGCTTTACAGCAACCAAGTGAACACTCCTCGGATCCATCAGGAACTGGCTCAATGTGTTCACCGCAAAGCAAATATCTGGTCTCGTGTTCGTCAGGTACATCAAGGACCCAATCATCTGACGATACATAGAGACATCAACCAGCTTAGATGAAGCATTACATAGAAGCTTCAGATTCGATGCCATAGGTGTGGCCATGGCCTTGCAATCCATCATCCCGAATCTCTTCAGGATATCTACTGTGTACTTCCCTTGACTAAGGAAGATCCCACCTGCACTCTGCCACACCTCCATACCTAGGAAATAATGCATCATTCCCAAATCTTTCATATCAAACTCGGCAGCAAGCTTCCTCTTAGTATCTACAATCAATCTGTCATCTCCTGTTACAAATAATTCATCCACATATAGGAGTAGAATCATAGGATTCCCTTCCTCAACCTTGTAGTAAAGGTTGGAATCCGCTTTACTCTTGGTAAAACCCAAACTAGATAGGAAACTGTCCATCCTAACATACCAAGTTCTGGGAGCTTGCTTCAAGCCATACAAGGCTTTCTTCAATCTGCACACATATGACTCCCTATCATGTATTTCAAAACCGAGTGGCTGCTCTACATATACTTCCTCTTCAACTACACCATTCAAGAAAGTAGTCTTGACATCCATCTGGTATATTTTGCATTTCATTGCTGCAGCCAAGGCAAGTACTGTTCTGATGGAAGTATACCTGGCTACAGGTGCAAAAGTTTCTTCATAATCTATTCCCTCTTTCTGAGAGAAGCCACGAGCTACGAATCTTGCTTTGTATTTTTCTATGCTGCCATCTGCAGCATGCTTGATTTTGAAGATCCATTTGGAAGTCACAACAGACTTCTCTTTAGGTCTTGGGACAACATCCCAAACATCGTTCTTCATTATTGATTGGTATTCCTCAACCATGGCATCCTTCCATTCTTTCTTTTCCGCTGCTTCTTCATAACTGGAAGGTTCTTTGTTCATTATGTCACAGAGTAAAGCAACATAGCTGGTATGTAATCTGATTCTCTTCGTTGCTCTGTGTTCTTCTTCTAGAATGCCAAATCTTTCTGCATCTTGAATGAGCTCTATAGCCCATGCAGGTTTCATCCTGTGAGAGTTATCCTCACGGGGTGGATCTGCAGGTTCTTGCAGATCTTCAAACTCATGAGCAACTTCTGGAATTGCTTCAGTCATGGTAGTGTCTTGAAATCGAGTTTCCTTAGGTTTTCATAAACTTCGATAGGTGCCTTCCTTGATTTGATGAATGCTGAGTTCTAATCAAATGTTACATCCTTGCTGACATCAATCTTCTTGAACCCTGGAAAGTATATTCTCTAATCCTTCGAGCTTTCACTGTAACCCACAAAGATACCCTTCTTTCCTGAAGGATCTAGTTTGGTCCTCTTTTCCTTTGGGACATGAGTGTATACTGGACAACCAAATATTCTGAGATGGCTGACTTCAAGTTTCTTACCAGAAAAGACCTCTTCTGGTGTCTTGTTGTCCAATATCTTATAGGGTGTTCTGTTCTGCACCTACACAGTTGTTCTAGCTGCTTATTCCCATAGATGCATAGGTAGATCCTGGTCATGCAGCATTGCCCTTGCTACTTCCATGATTGTTCTGTTCTTCCTTTCTGCAACTCCATTCTGTTGAGGATTATAAGGAGCAGTCAACTCCCTCTTAATCCTTGAATCACTGCAAATATTCTTGAAGTCACCTGAGGTGAATTCTCCACCATTGTCGGATCTGAATGTTTTGATCTTCTTGTCAGTTTGATTCTCCAGCAAGGTCTTGAATTCCTTGAACTTATCAAACACCTCATCTTTGTTCTTCAAGAAGTATACCCAAGTCTTCCTGGAGAAGTCATCAATAAATGAGACAAAGTAAACACACCCACTTAGAGAACTGGATGACATAGGACCACATACATCTGAGTGGATGATTTCCAGGATATCCGTTGCCTTGCTTCCACTGCTTTGGAAAGCCTTCTTAATGTTATTAACTTTTTCACATCCTTTGTAAACACCTTCATGTTTGGTCTTGATTTCAGGAAGACCCTCTACAGCATTGCTTGCAATTGGAAGTGCCCTATAGTGCATATGAGCAATTCTTCTATGCCAAAGTTCACTTGGCTCCATGGATTCATGCACCATGGCATGTTCAGCTTGTCCCTTCAATTTATACAAACCTCCCTCTTGCTCTCCAATCACTAGTGCATCATCTATGGTCTTTCCCTTTGGCCACATTAGGACTTGGCCATCCACAAATGCAACCCTCATACCTTTTGCATCCAATGCAGAGATGGAGAGTAAGTTCTTCTTAATCCCAGGTACATAAAGGACTTCTTTCATCTTCAAAGATTTTCTAGAATCTAGGTTGTAGGAGGCTTCACCACTTCCTTTGATTGGGTATTGATAATCATCCCCAAGTTTCACCTTATGGGGTGATTCATGTTCACATAGATTCACAAAAGATTCCTTAAACCCAGTCATGTGTTTGGAAGCCCCACTACCAATCAACCAATCATTACAACCATGGGAGATAGTACCTGTGAGAGCAAAAATTAGGACATACTCTTCTTCACCTGATGAGTCATCATCACTATCACTTTCTGCCCTAGCCTTCTTCTTTGGGGGCTCATCATCTTCGGCAGCATGAGCATGATATCTTCTTTTGTTATTCTTCTTCTTTTTGTTGAAGTTGTTGTTTTTGTCTTTCTTCTTCTTGGGACAATCTGAAGCAAAGTGTCCCTTCTCATTGCAATTGAAGCATCTGAGATCTTTCTTATCTTTATGATAATGGTGGTGTGAGAATTTCCTGTTATGAGATGATTCATTCTTGGACTTGCCTTTCCTGGCAAGTGCTATGAGAGCTTGATCTTCATTTTCCATCTTTTCTTCTCGGGCCATAAGCCTAGCTTCTTCTTGAGAGCATTCTTCCCGCAATCTGTTGAAGGAGATCAACTTCTTCCTTGCACAAATTCCTTGAATAAAGGAATCCCATGACCTGGGTAGGCCATTTAGAGTGGTCATCACCACTTCACCATTCTCCACCATTTCATCCACTACTTCTAGTTGTTCCTTTATCTGGGAAACCCTTGAAAAATAAGATTGAATGGTTTCTCCATTCTGAAACTTTACTCTTTTCAATTGATTTTGCAGGGTCATCTTCCGATTTATGTTCTTCCCTTAAAATAGCTTGGTCAAAGAGTCAAACATCTCCTTGGGTGTCTTTAGAGAAGACACATGGGGTATGAGATGGTCTTTGATAGAATCAGCAATGATTCTCTTTGCCTTGACCAAGTTCTTCTTATGCAATATCTTAGCCTCTTCATCCTCTAGGATAGGGATGTCTTCTTTTACATATGAGTCCAACTCATTCTCTTCCAGGATTAACCCAATCCTGTACTTCCAAGCTCGGAATTTATCAGCCCCTTTAAGCTTATCCTCAAGCTTGGTCTGGTGAGACATCTTAAAGAGTACTTCAAATGGAAATAGAAAAGATTTAGGTCTTACCACTTGAAACGCTGAAAACTGGATCTCGTCCCGGATTAGGGTTTGTCGAAAAGACCCTAAAAATTCAAAATGTGAATTTCAATTTTTTGAAAGGATAGAAAGATGCGCTTTGATGAGCTGATCATCCTGGTGTATTCAGAATTTGAGATCAACAAAGCTTTACCCTTCAGATTTTCCTTTTTGTCCTCCCGGGTTCACTAGGGAGAGCCCTGAATTAGGGTTTGAGTTTCCTGGAGATCTATCTAGCCAAAAATCTCGATCCAAAGCTCTAAACTTCGATTTTTGCAAGGAGCTTCTAGCTATGTCTTCAGATTTCAGCAATTCCTATTTTTGTGGAAACCCTAAGTTTTAGGGCCAAATCAGAAAATGCTCAGAACTGAATTCTGATTGGACAGATAGATTCTCCTTGATGAGTAGAGTCAATCTACTATACTGCTTTTCCAAAATCTATGGAGAGAAACCCAATAAACAAAAACTCAAGTTTCTGTCATTGCAAAATGTCTTCTTCTCAGGTTAGCTCTGATACCATGTTAAATTTTGAGCATTAATTCACAATACTCTTGGATCTTTACTGAGAGAATAACATATACAGTATATCAATGCATAACAATCACAATAAGCATGACAAGCATCACAAGAATCAAAAGCATGAGAGACAAGAGACATAGAGTTTCCGTGGGGAAAACCCTACGGTGAAAAACCCCACAACTTCCTCAGAGATAGAGAGAGCAATAGCTCAACCAAAGTACAACCAAAATACACTGAGATAGTCTCCTAGTAGCAGATGATCCTCCTCCTCACTAGTGCGCCACTTTCTGAGTGAGAGAAGTGTGAGTTTTCGAATGATCAAAATAGAGATCTCCCGATCTCTATTTATACTAACCTGTTTGCCCAAGGACCTCATGGGGCCGACTTGTCTAGCTAGGTAAATCCACAATATAATGTATATTTCAGGGCTGACGCCAAACATGGTGGTCTAATAACCCGTCGCCAAGTACACACACTTGCGACACTTGTCAATACACATGACGACATTTCCTTATAAAGGAATAACACATCTCTTATAAGGGTACAATAAATATATATGAAATACATAGATGAAATACATTCTGAAGTTACATATACGTCAACAATAGCAACATGAATCCATTAGGCTGCCACCAAAATTAGCAGTGAAAGACCCCAATCAATACACAGATCCTAATAAAAACTAAAAATATTGTTGCATTCAAATTTAAAGCAAAAAATAAGGATTTGCTTACCATCCCTCCAAGGATTGAAATAAGAACAACTTGCATTTACTTGCATGATGCTGTGAGTTTTTTTCCTGGTCCAAAATAGAGGTTGAGATTGAGACATATTCCAAAATCTATGAGTAGTATTCTCAACATGCCTAGAAATCATGGCAGACAATGCAACAACATTTTTCAGAGACATTTGCTCAAACACTTGGCATGCAATATCCATACTGCTGGAAGAACCCTTCTCAACATGCCTAGAAATCATGGCAGTCAATGCAACAAATTTTTTCACAAACATTTGCAAAAACACTTGGCATGCAATATCCATATTGCTGCACTTAGCATACATGTTTATAAGTGTTGTTCCTACATAAACACCCAAATCAACCCCTAACAATGAAATCATGGATTTCTTTGGCTTTCTCAATATCCCCTAACTGCCCACATGCCAGAAGCTTACAAATCACATTAAATGAATTAGGCATCAAACCTGCCAGATGCAATTGGTGGTAGAGCACCAAATCTTTTTCTCCATGTCCATTGTGTGCATACTCTGCAATCATTGCACTCCATCAAACAACATCTATGGTACACATTTTGTCAAACACTTGACATGCATTATCTATCTACCCCCATTTAGCAAACATGTATATAAGGGTAGATCCTACAATTAAATGCAACTAAAGCCCACTATCTACAATCTAATCATGAGTCCTCTTTCCCTCATATAGAACCAACAACCCAACACAAGCCTTAAGCACAAACGTAAACAAAAAGTTATCTCATAGTAAACCTGTCCTTTGCATTTGATAATACAATTCAAGGGCTTCCTCATATTTCCCAATAATGACACACCCTTTAATCATAATTTCCATAATGTGAGATTTTGTTTTTCCAATCTACCAAACATTAGACACGCATCTCCCATATTCCCAGAGGCAGCATGAAGATTAACAATTTGGGTTCCCAAATTTACAGAGGAATAGAGCAAGGAACTGTAAAGGCTTTGTATCTCAATGGATAAAGATGATAAAGAACTGGTTATCTAAAATCTCTATTAAATCGAGTTGCTTTACTCATGCTAGCGGTCAATGCTTCTATGCTTCCACCTTCGGAGGGATAAGAATTATTGAGAAGGCTTGATCAATTTATTGGAGTTGATTCCTTATATATAGTTTGTAAGCTTATATATAATGAACGGATAGTTTCATATATAAGTATTTGTATAAGGTTTGGGATGATCTCAAATAGACCTTACATTATCCTTATAGGAGTGACGGCTCGTCTCCCTCCATCTATTAGGGTCCATCTATAAGGGTAATGGAGCTCCAGCAAAATCCTTCTTTCCTTCGAGAATGTCCAGTGATGAAGATGTGGGCATGAATTTGCTTTCACTCTGTCATGGATTTTATTTTGATGGACTCCTGCAACAAAGTTGATGTGTGTCTAAGCCCATCCTAATGGCTTCCTGTTGCATCACCATTGAAATCTCCAACGCTTCTTCAATCTGTTATCCTTGCATAGTCTGTTGATATGGCGGGAATAATTATTAGCCTTTGTGAATCTGGAATGCTTTTCATATTGTTGTTGGGTTTTCCCTTAGCAACAGAGGTGTGAGCGCCAATGCCATCAATAGGTTTACAATTTTTGAAATTGGTAGAATATGTTTTCCATAATTTTTATATTGCTCTTATATTTTGATGCTAAGGGAAACTACTGACACATTTAATTACAACAGCACATGGTTTTAAATGGCCTTATTCAGCATTGTACCATCACTTTTGGAGGCCTTAGATTTCTTCCATCTCATCCTACTGGCATGTGGTTTAACTAAGTTTTGTTTACAAATATTATTGGGTTCGCAGGTGTCACGGAAGCAATTTAGCTACCCCGCCCATTCCTCTCTCAAACGCCCCCTAGATTAGAAATGTATTAATAAATGTTTGACTGTCAATTTTGCACCTAATCCTTCAAATGAAATTTTAAAATAAATATTACACTTGTTGAAAAACGATCAAAATAAAAAATCATATTTTCTTCTGACGGGAAATATTTTAACGCCACTTCTAGGATGGGCTTGGAGGCCTTTGACGGGAAATGATGGGTTCAATTTTGATCCCTGAGCCCGAGAACAACTAGAAACACAAATGTAGAGAAAAGGATCCCTACAGAGACAGAGAGACAAACCTAAGGGACAAGATCAATAAATAGAGATATCCCCTACCAAGTCAACAGCCAAGATAATTTCCCTCACTGGGTCAGGGATTTCTACTTCATTGAGCAACCTTAAGTGTAAACAAAGAATCCATGTCAATGTGGCCCTAGTTTGTTGGGAGATTTCACTATTTTGAAACCATTTTGAGAATGATATAAGGCCTCTACCTTGATAAACCCGCATCCTGAGGCTCACCATTGTCGAATTCGACATCAATCGAGTGTGAAATTGCATTGCTGAATTCGAAAGACTTCTTCATTTGTTGCTACATAATTCAATAAAGTTGCAAAATACTTCCTACCTACTCCAAAGTACTTCAGAGTGCTGCTACCAACCACGTCTTACTAGCGTTCGACTTCTTTGCACTCCATCAACACTCTTCTTCAGTTAACTCAAGTTTTCCATTCACTTTCTCCTTGAATATTGACCACAATTCATCCTTTTTAAGATGTTTTTAGTTAGAAAACCCTGGCTATCATCTCCTTTAATGCCTTGTTCATTCCACTCTATTGTATCAATTTTTACTACAATCCCCTACATTTTTTACAACCCAACTCCCTGCAACCATATATCATATTATCCAAGGTCGACCAATATTTTTAGCTGGGGACATAGTGATGTTCACATCAAAAGTGAGATAAGTATAATGGGTTAATGCAAATGGATTAATGTAGATGTGAATGATGACAAATTAATAAGGGAGCTAAAGACATGAGTCAGATGAGGGAAGATAATGCACATGTTTATCATTCTTATTTTCCTTGCACTATATAGGTATTTTATTTTTTAGTTATCCATGTTGCTAACAGGAAAAAAGCATCGTAGAATACTTCATAGTGTTGGGATATTCCTATACTCCATCCTAGTCCTACTAGCATTTTCATCCTTTGCATTTTCAGTCATGTATGCAATTTTAGGGTTTGCATGCATTTGCATGCATCCCAGTCATTAGTCCCAACACCTAGCCCTCAGTTAGCTAGCCCCCAGAGCTTCTTTCCACTCAGTTTTAGCCCTCCTAGAGCTTGGTGTGCCCTTCTTCACCTACCAGTCTAGTTGTCTTCAGTTTATACTCAGTTCCACTTAGTTACACTCAGTTACACTCAATTACACCTACCAGAGTCAGTTTGACTGATGGTTGATAGTTACTTGAACATTGATGACTCCATTGATGATGATGAAGACTTCCAGTTGTGCTCCGATGACACCAGTTGTGCTCCGATGACACTCCAGTGATCTTTTGATCACTCCATGAAGGCTAATTCGAATTGCCACCTTAGGCACTCGAATTCCTCATGCATTGTATTATTTATTTGTCCATATTGTGATTAATTAATTAGTGTGTGTGAATTATTTTTGCTTCTATCCGAGTTCTACTGTATTATTATTTTGTTGCTCATTAGACTGCATTGACCACTCTTCTTCTATTTTCCTGCTTAATCATAATTACTCTTGTGAGGTATACATCATCTCTTAGATCTACTGTGAGGATTTTCACATGGTATCAAAGCCATTGCAGGGACAAGATCTCTCTCCTACAGGTGTTCTACATGAAGAATTGAGTGAATTTGCCCAAAATTACTGAAGTTTGGCATGCAAAATCTCATGTGCATTCGCTCATGTGCATGCAAAGCTGAAAAATACACTCCAATCCACTCTAGAAGCTTGAGTTTTCCACAGAATTCCTATATATGATACATTGGATCTTCAAGCTTGCTTGACCTCCAATCCCAGGTGTGATGCAACTCTAAAAGGGTGGATTGTTTGACTTTATGGTTCTTGTTTGTTTGTGATTTGCAGGTTTCTTACTTCCTCCATTTGCATTCACTATTGCAGAGATGGAATATTCTTCTTCACAAAATATTCTTACTCCATTCAACTATGATGAATGGAAACCAAAGATGATTGCATGCTTGAAGAGACAATGTCTCTTTGATATGTTTATTGGTATTACAAGATATTTTGATTCCGATGAAGAGGAGAATGATTGGCTTAATGATTGTGATAGAGATTTTGGGACAATATATCTTGCTATGTCTCCTTGTATGCACTACCTCAATACTACTGCTGAAAATCCAAGAGATCTATGGGGCCAACTCAATAGAGAATTTGGAAAGCAGGAAGAAGAGGATCATGCTAGCCTTTTGGAGAACAAACCCAGTGAGATCTCCTTATGTGCTCTCTCTGATCATGTCTTGGCCTCATCCATTGTTCAAGATGAAGAAGAAACTATAGATTCAACACTCATTCACTCAAAGTCTTCTATTTCGAATTCTGAGCAAGATAAACGAGCTCATACTCTAGATTCTGAAGAGGTTCTTGAATCCTCTATTTCACACGAGTTTACCGGAATGCAGAATAATGATCTACTTGATGTTTTGGAGGTAAAATATGATTTTGGAGGTGAAGCATTTGTCCTCCTTGATTGCATGCCTCCTATAAACTTTTGTTCTATCATTTTCATAGTTTCTCTTAGCTTTACTGAAGATGAAGAGCACTACCATTTGCTTGAGATCAATTCTCATGCAATTTTTGCTGGTTTTGGTTTTGATCTCACCCCTGTTGGTTCAAAGGAGATCTCAAGAAACCATTTGTCAAATCTTGGAGCTGATTTAACTTCCACTAATAAGAAGTTCAAGTTTCACGATCTATTTGATCCGATTGGAGCTATTCCTACCTCACTTGGTTCGAATCACAGGTTCCAGGATCATCCTCATATTTTCAGATTTGTGCTCACCATTTTCGGTATGAAGAGCAAGTTCATAAAGTCTCCACATTCGCTTGCATCCACTGATGGAGAATTCAAGCACATGTTTTTGGAGCATGATCCATTTACTCCCAAGAGTAAGATACCTCCAGACATATCTACTTGAGTTTGGGGTAGTTAAATATTTTGGTGTGTTACGGTCCATTTTGAGGGGGGGTTTTCCCATGAGGTTTTCTCCATTTCCTCGGTTCATGGATTGTTCTTCATTTGGATTATTATTGTATTGGGGTGACCTTTGGTCTCAGTTACTAGGGCCCTATCATTTATTTTTTACATCATAGTATAGCTTGAGGGGGGGTGTTAGGATATCTCATCATTCAGTATGTACTTTGCATGCATGCATGCATTTGCATGCTGCCCAGTCACCAGTTTGATGCCTCCAACACCTAGTCCCTAGTCTACCAGCACCCGTGAGCCAATTTCCACTCTGTTTTAGCCCTCCTAGTCAAGGAGGCACCCACTTCTCACACACCACATGACAATGGCGCCTTTTCTCACCCACCAGTCCAGTTCACTTCAGTTAGTTAGTTGTCTTTCCTTGATTTGAGGCTATACTGACTCCTCACTACTGTTATCACTCCGATTGACCTCCGATGAGACTTGACTACCTATTCTGAGTGAAGTTAACTCCTCATGCGCCCTCCATTGAGCCTCCATCCCTAGATTGTTGCCACTTACCATCAGTTACACTTATTACACTCAGTTAGACTCAGTTTGACACCTGTCTGACAGTTACTTGTGCATTGATGACCACCACTGACTGATGATGAGGACTCCTAGTTGGAGCCAAGCTATGCCATGTTGTTAATTCGAATGAACTCCTTGGTTAATTCAAATTGCTCACTCATTATGACATTATTATATTGTATTTTCACCCTTATTTGGATTATAGAGCACTGATGCATCTCTCTTGCATAGTTTTTACTCCAATTTGTTTTACATCATTCTGATTGATATTCTTGTTCAATAGATCTGCCCGTGACTACTAAATAACAATAGATCAATCATAATTACTCTTGTGAGGTATACATCATCTCTTAGATTTGTTGTGAGGATTTTCACACATAGTGGGATTGGGGGATCCTATTTCTGAAGAAGCTCTTTTAACTCCCCCTAGCTAGAAAGCACACTTTTACAACTAATATTTCCATTTTCAAAAGGTTTAGTTATATTTTTTAAGCTTTTTAAGGGAGGGTTCCATTTGTCTATACGTGAGGCTATTGTTGCATGTGGAACTGGTGTTAGTGTCTTTAGTTCTAAATCCCTAGGATTGCATGCTGCTGATTTGATTTTGTTGACACTTCCAATAATGTTCACTCCATTGGTTTATCGTAGGGTCTCTGCATTGTCATGCTTGGTTTTAATATAGATGTGAATATTGTTCATTTACCTATCCTTAAATATTTTTCTATTCCACCCTTTCATGGTTTCCCTTACAAGAAATTATAGTAGGAGCTTCCATGCCCGATTGAGGATGGGGTTTTTAAATGCCTCTGTTTTCTAGAATTCACTAGTCGTTCTTATACTATCCCTGTGTCTATTGGTTTTCCGAAAGAGGGTTTCACTTATATCAAATATATTTGACACAAAAATTCATTGGTCCAACAGAGGTTCCATGGATTCCTCTTTTATCCTACAAAGGTAACACCACGAGGGGCCTTCAAATCCTATGATTATTATTTGATCCCATGTTAGGATTTTCCTCCTTTCCACTAGCTAGAGGAAGGTGGATATATTTGGCCACAACCTCCATTTCCAAATCTAATCCCCTATTTTCTGCTATTGTTCAATGTTGTTCCCTGCTACTAATAGATAAGCTACCATTATATTGAATGTACCATTGATATTGTATCCCCATTTGAGTTTGTCAAGGCCAATTTTGATTCTAATCCTTGTTTGTTGTAACTTTGACCATATCCACTCCCAATGAGAGCTATCCTTGATTGTGGCCATCGCTATTTGGGAAACTAGGTTCTCCATCCTGAGTTTCTATGACTAGTTCTCTAGTATTGGTTGACTTGGGTTATGCCTTGGGTTTGTAGATTTGTATGAAATTCCTACAGTTCTAGTTGTTTCAAAAACCTATGCAGTTGATTCCAGAAATTCTACCATAAAATAGATCTCTTCCCATCTCTAATATTCTAGAAGCAGTGTTCTTGGATGATATCGCTATTTTTGTAAGAACTATTCCAAATTATGGATCCTTTGCTTTCACCCTCCATTCATATGAGTTGTGAGTCTTGTATTCCGAGGGGTACTTGATCTTCCAGAGCTTTCTGCATCGTTCATTTTTGCTCACCTCTTCAGGTATACTTAGAAATTGACAATTGATTTTTAGTCTCTCTACCTCTTTCTTTGCACAAGAATACTTAGTCTTGATCGCTTCATTTCTAGTATTAGAATCTATTTCTTATAGGTTTAGACATTTGATCCTCTCGAGTCCATTGGCATTAGAACATCGTATTATATATATGCAATATAACACTTTTGATTATAGAATATTTCTAAGAGATTAGTTGTTCGAAAGTCATTTCCAGATTTCCTTTTCTTGCATTTTGTAGTTTACTTTAGTAGCTTAGTCAACCTCTGCCAGAATCAGACATCAAAGATCAAGATCTAGTAGGGGATATATGATCTTGTGGTCCAATTCTAAGCTAATCCTATGGTGTTAGTTTACCTCATTGTTTGATTTGGTTTTATTACATTTTGAAGTGTGCTTGCTAGCATTAATTTAGGCTAGAATAGGTTCTAATCTTGCATTTCATGTGCCTACATATCTAAGTTTATGATTAACCTGGTTGATTTCTCATTTTGTCTTAACAAGAACACATGGATCGTCTAGAGACATCTACCATCAATGCTAGACGAAGACATGTGATGCAGTCAGGTATATTCGATTGTTAATCTGAAATATATTTATCTTGTTTGACATGTTTTGACATGTTTATTAATCTGTGGAAAATTCTTATCATGCATAGCTTCACAGCTTCAGGGTGAAGCAAACTTGACTTCTATGCAACAACACTCTGCGAGGTCATCGTCAGGTAAATTCAATTGTTATTCAATTTATGTTGAAGTCTATATAATCATAAATATTTTTTTACACAACTTTCTAAGATCTTGTTTTGCACAAGTGGTGTCTCTCACAATGACAGACATCTGTCTGAGGGGTCTACAGGTGCCCATGCACAAACTCAAAGGAAACGCTTAGTGTCTTATACGCCATCGCCAGGTAGAGATTGTTTACATAAATTTTGACTAGAATTATTGTTTGACATGTTTTTTAATATGTGGAAAATTCTCCTCATGCACAACTTCACAGCTTCAGGGTGAAGCAAACTTGACTTCTATGCAACAACACTCCGTGAGGTCATCGCCAGGTAAATTCAATTGTTATTCAATTTATGCTCAAGTCTATATAAACATAAATATTTTTTTACACATCTTTCTAAGATCTTGTTGTGCACAGGTGGTGTCTCTCGCAATGACAGATGTCTATTTGAGGGGTCTACAGGTGCTGGTGACAAACTCAGAGGACACTCTTAGTGTCTTATATGCCATCGCTAGGTAGAGATTATTTACATACATTCTGACAAGAATTCTTGTTTGACATGTTTATTAATCTGTGGAAAATTCTTATCAGGCACAGCTTCACAGCTTCAGGGTGAAGCAATCTTGGCTAGTATGCAGCTTCACTCCCTGAGGTCATCGTCAGGTAAATTCAATTGTCATTCAATTCATGCTCAAGTCTATATAAACATAAAAATTCTTTTACACAGATCTTTCTAAGATCTTGTTGTGCACAGGTGGTGGCTCTCAAAATGAAAGACGTTTGTCTAAGGGTGGGTCTACAAGGGCCGTTGGACAACCACAGATGGTACCCTTAGTGTCTTATTCTTCAGATACGCCATCGCCAGGTAGAGATTGTTTACATACATTTTGACTAGAATTTTTGTTTAGCATGACTGTTTTATTTGTGAAAAATTACATGATTTTTCTTGTAAACTTACATGTGATTGCCAATATTTGGTTTCCTACAGGGGCTTCTGGACATTCTAATAATAATGATGGTCCATAAGACTTTATTTCTATTTCTCACCATGTTCATGATAATACAGAGGTTCCATCAGGTATTTATAATGAACACATTTTATTTAAATGTTTATAATTTGATTGACAAATTATATATATAGTTTTTAATACTTGCACATGCATTTTACTTCTTTCAGGGTTTGTTGCTGCTGATCCTAATCCACCTCCCCAGACAAGGAGAGGTCGTCGGGTGCATTAGTATGCTTGCAATGAAAGATATGATCCTCTTTACAGTCATCCTAGAGATGTTCCCGAGGAGACTCCTTGGGAAGACAACATCGCTATGTTGACTGTGCAAGAGATGAAGGAGCATTCATCGAGATTACAGGCAGAAGTTTACATTTCAAATATCTCTTTGGTTCTCAACAGTCTCTCTAGATTGTTTTGCACAATCTGGACAGTTTGATCGAGACATATCTTGGGGTTGGACCATCAACCCATATTTTTTATGACATGATGCATAGGAGGCGGTTGTCAGTGATGGGTTGCCACAAGTTTGAAGAAATAAAAAAAGTTGTCACAAAAGAAATGGTATTTTCATGTTTTGACTTGCGGCCTGAAGACAAAAAACGTCTAAAGATCGCAAGATTCAATGATCCACTGATTGCACCCCATATTTATTCCAGGTTCCTGTGTGCATATGGCAATTTCTCCAATAATGACGAGGTTCCTCAGTATTTTGTTAAGATGCTGATTGCAGAGTTTTGGTTTCACATGGACCCCGACTATACAGATACGAGATCCAGTTTCTATGGTGCTGGCAAAGGTCGTACATAGAACGACTTGATGCACAACGAGATGTTCAGTATAGGCGTCTGATGCCTCGGTTAGTACAACCACATCCTAGAGTCATTGCTTTGCCAGAGGAGTTGGAAATGACATCCCAAATTGCAAGAGGGGTGAGAGAAGAGATAAAAGAGCATGGTGGGCCTGCATTGGAAGCGGTGGAAATCGACATAAATACTTTGTCATCTTCAACCAGTATGGATGAAATCCCATTTGATGATTATTCTGATGATTGCTTGAGTAGCATGACTCAATTAGAGCTTCAGCAGTATGCAACGTACTGTAGAGATAATTATAAGCGAGTCATTGCTGGACAAAATCAAAACAGAGGCATGGTACGTAAGTATGCAATAATATTTTTCAATTTATTATATGAAATCTAATTTTTTTATTCTCCAAATCTAATGTCTATAAATTATATGGAATTTATGTAGTATACCAGATTCATGAATGATGACAACTTTGATGATATGGATTTTATTGACCGATCCGAAACAGAGGCTAGTGGCACGAATACGCATGTTGAGGAAATTGTAGTTTCACAATTTCCACAAGGGACACAAGTATGGATATTCCTGTTTCATGTCTTCTAATCATTGGTGTTAGCTTTAGCTTAAAAGGTTTACCTCCTGGTTTTATGGGTATTATGTGTTATATACATAATACTGAATTTATATTTATGGTATTTTGTGCATTTTTTACTATTAAAAATGGTTGTTCGTGCCCAGATTATGAGATTAGGATTTTTTCATGCCTAGAAGACTAGCCAAAATAGCTCCCAATGTGCACATAAATTAAAATTAAGAGGTTTATTACTGTTACGATCCATAAAACTATCCAAAACAAGCTTAGAACTACCCAAAATTAATGTAACTACTTGTTTGATGGCTGGTATATGTCTGTAGGCATTTTCATCCATGCAGAGACGTGTTATTTGAATGGTGTACACATTACTTAACTGCCAACAACACTAAATTTAAGATTGATATCATATACCTTTCCCAAAATGAGAAATTGTAGTTTAGGGTATGAGGAAGGTACTATCACAAGCAAAAGGTGTCACAAATATGCCCTACATGCTGCCTGTAGCTGCTACCCAAAATACCCATGGATGTATGTTTGTGCAAGGTGTTGAAGAAGAGATATTCCCTCATAGAGTCACCAAGAATGATCCATACCTTTTCCTATCATAAATCCCTTAAATCGTAATAGATCTCATCATAATGTAGTGGATCATGCAAATCATGAATTGTAGGAATAGTGGGAATAAATACTGGTGGACAGCTTAACACTATGACCTCATTAGTGAACCAATGCCCTGTTGGCCACCGGTTCTGAACAATGAGTGTAATATCTCGTACTGTATCTATAATTAGAATACAATGGTGAACTCAATAAGATACGAAAAATTATATCGTGGTGTCGATTCAAAAAACTTTGTGATGAAATTCCATTCTTAAGCCCGTTCATTCGTGTAGTATCACGACAAGTGACCTTTTTGGGAAGTAATTATGATGTATGGAACATTACATGATTCATGCTCAAGATAGTTAATATCAAATGTTATGCTAAACACTTCCCCCCAGGCATCCTTGCGATCCCCACTATGCCTCCTCTTAGATGCGTAGCTCAGTTAACTGAATGGACATCTTCTGTCTTCACAGCATAATGCAACTCATGGCATATGTTAATTGACTTGGTTTTAGGGCGTAACCCTAGTTGCAGGAAATGTGTTGTATAGGGTTGTACCATGCGTGTTTCTATACCAAAGCGTGGAAATGTGTGTGGTATGGCCCTAAAACGTGTTTTTGGGCTATACCAGTGTTCATATGACGTGTTTCGAAAAAGGTTTAGCTGATTGTTTACTCTGTTTTTCATTGTGTTTGACCAAAAATGCTAGCAATTAATGGTAATGTTTAAAAGTTGACATTTCCTTTATCATTTTTATTTAACCTTTTAATGGAAATTTTAAAAATTTAAGTAAAAGGATAGAAAAAGGAAAGATAGAGGAAATGCCAACTTTTTAACATTACCATTAATTGTTTCAATATGTTTGATAGTAGTTCTAGCCTCATGGGACTTCATATGGAGAAAGTAGAATTTCATATCCCATTCAAAACTCAGCAGACTTAGCAATTTTGACGATTTCAGGATTGGCAGGATTGTAGCATTTTCATTGGATTCTATCATGTATGAGGGTATGGGATTGGCCTTTAATCGAGAGCACCAAGACCTTCATGCCCCTCATTGTTGATGGTGCTGATTGTTGAACTCCTTTTCCACTCCCTTAGCAAAAATATACCCTCCACTCAAGCTGAAGTCATTGATTAGACATGTTGAACTTTTTTTACCATATTTCAAGGCTTGGATTTGGCAGTTTCGTCAAAATTGGATGGTGTTGACTAAATTTAATTGTAGATTGCAATAATATGGAGCATAAATAGTGAGGGACTAAGTTTATGGCACTGGTATGCTCATTCTCATTAAAAATTCATTTATTTACCTTTACAAACTTCTTGCCCAAGTTCCACTCTCAAACTTGGCTTCTGCAATGCTTACAGTGTTTGGTTTGCAACTGTAAATTTTAAAGCTTAATTCAGGATACAATAAACTTTAAAATTTCTTTCATATAAATGTGAATATCTGAGAACTTTTATCAGCAATAATGTGGAAACTGAAAACTCTAGAGCAGTAGTAGATAGTGCACAAAATAGAGAGTCACACAAAGACACAGGAAATTACCCTGGGGAAACCCAAAGTGGGAGAAAACCCCAGAAAACAATATTTCTTATTTGCAAAGATGATAGAGCTGGAAGTACAATATAAACCCCACTACATTGGCTTACATTCAAAAGAGAAGATGTTGCTCAAGTCTAGCAGAATGCTAGCATACTTTCTGAGGAAGTGCCATGAACTAAAAATCTGATCATAAAATTATTTGCACCAGCAGCAATAGAGAGAGTGAACGACAATAGATAATAGTCCTTTGATCAACAACTTAGAATGAGTAAAAACGATGTGAATAGAATAATAGCACTAAGTAGACTTTTCTTTTGGATTTATCCTTGCATGAATTGGTTAACTCGAATTAGCTTCAATGACAACTCACACTTGCAAGTTGCAACTTGAATTAGCAACTTACACTTGCAATTTGAATTAGCTTTAATGATAGCTCACACTTGTCTTTGAACTTATCTTAGTAAATCGACTTGACATTGATGATAACTCAAAAGGTCTTGTCCTTATTATCACATTTATGCTTAAAAGTTTTCATGATAAGTCTTCAGTTTAGTCAAATTTAGGCCTCCAAATGATGTTATCGTTGCTATAGGATGGTGATAGCAATTGCATTCTTGGATTATGCTTGTGTTCCTTCAACAATTTCATTATTACGTACAATCATGTGTCTTCTCTATTAGTGTAGATGTGTCCCTTGGAATACATATGAAGAACAACTAGTTGACTCTTCAAAGAACTTACGCAGAACTATGAAACAAAGCTCCTTTAACTGTTGGTCAATGAATATATAGCTTGTATATTCTTGTGTGCTACCATTTCACTTTTCATTGGAATGCTCTCACATCTAGGTGAATTTATGCTTGCTATTATGAGTTTCATGGTCTGGAAATTCCATTATTTCATTATTGTTTGGTATAGTAAGACATGTCTAAAAATGGTGTATCGACAGTTCTACAATGAGCACCCCATTTTCCCATTATCATTCTTCTCTAAATAGGCCTGAAATAATGATCCTTTTGTTAAGGGTTCATTTAATTACTACTTTTTCTATATGGATTGCATGATTGGAACATGAACGCTATTGATTATCCATGTCTTATACAAGATGTCACAAAATGCTACCCAGAATTACCCGTTTAACCTTGAGTGTTCAGATTATCAAAATGTATTATTATAGATTCCAAGTTGTAATCATTTTAATGAGGGTGGATAAATCATATTTTCAATCCCAACGCACTTAAATTTTGAATTTTGTGAGTACTTTTCCTTTTATTTATATAGGTTCCTTCACTACACATTAGGGCTACCTATGAGTGAAAGATGATGATTGTTATAGCAGAGCCAACCTCTAGAAATATTTCTTCAAATAGGTATTTATCCCCACAGTTTACGTCTCCTATGATTGTTGGTACTAATTGCTTAATGAGATGTTTAACACCATCACAAAACAAAATCGCCTCCAGTATCAGAAATGAAGGAGCTTAGTTTGTCCATGGAACCCTCCTTAGAGGGTGTGTACAGGATTATGCTACAGGATTATAGTTTGTCCCAAAACTTGTATACACACACACACACACACACACACACACACACACACACACACACACACACACACACACACACACACACACACACATATATATATATATATATTAACTTTTCAGTTTGACTTTGCAGCCCACAGAAAACCAGGAGCCATTGGTGTTCCGGTCTGAAGGTTGAGATCGATCTGCTCTACTTGTAAATCAATTGTCACCATTTTTTTGCGATAGTAAGAAATGACCAAGGGCATGACGATCATTTTTGGTTACTTGAACGATCATTTTTGGTTACTTGAACGATCATTTTTGTTTACTTGAACATAGTTTCCTTGTGACTGAGCTTCTGGTGATCAAATTATTTGGTTATGGCGGGTATTGGAATATCACTTTTGTTTTTGTCAAGTATGGTTAGAAATTGTGTGGTTACTCGCATATCTGATCATCTTATTCCTTCCTCTTGCAGCATCTCGAGTGAATCCTAGTCATCTGTCCTATTTCAAGTTTTGCGGCCGTTTTATGGTCTTGTGGCAGCTGTTATGCTATTTTTCACCCTGAATGATTATCAATGTCAGTTTTGATCTGCTTTGCCATGTGTCAATATCATCCTACTGCAACAACAGATGAGGTTGATCAACTGTCATTTCCTCTTGTTTTTCATGCTTGTACTCTGCCATGCTAGTTAATTATGTTTCATTTTTTTAGGTTATGTTTTTCTAACCTGAAATGGAATTAATGTAGTATGTAGGTACAGCTTAGGATGAACTCACCATATTACTCACCAGTATGTAGGTACAGCTTGGGATGAAATCACCAGATTACTCACCAATTAGAGCTTAGTTACTCATATAGGAAGAATTAGGCAGATAGGGTGGTATGACTTCCTAAGCTCCCAGTTCTATTATATTTTTATCTATGGGTTAGCCTCTTTAACTGTCTCTTTTTGCTTGCGCTATCTTTTTTGGAGCCCCTGACACGTATAAAGCAACTTTCCCTGTGAAATTAGGGTGACTGGCAACAAGAAGATTGTTGCTGCTAACATCACGTACTATTTGTAATGATGTATATGATCTTATCTTGTGTTCGTTGTATCAATTTCAACCTATAGTGACTTTTAGTTATGTGATTTATGAAAGGGTATTTAGTTCAGGCTTTCATAATTCTTTTATGTTTTGCTTGTTTATTAATGCAAAAGCACAACAATTAATTAGAATTTTGCTTGGTTGTTTCAGGACCGGGACAAGCAAGATCCATCTCAAATCGTCATTGAGATGTGTGGTTTTGCTACAATCCTTTCTGGCACATTTTTGCTACATAAGACCAAAGATCTCGGGGACAATTCATCTAGTGTAACATGTATTATTTTTTCCTTCATCTATTAACATTGTTACCTTTTGAAGCATTATGGTACTTATCGCAGTTTCATCTCATGCATTTAGTTCGTCCTCACATTTGCAATAGTGTAACTTGAATATATATTTGCAGGTTTGTCACCATCATTCTCGTCCCGCAGCTCAAAGCATTCTTCAGAGAATGGATGTACTGATGAGGAGATTCCTCTTCGTCGCCAAGAATTTTTTTGGTAATGCTTTTTTGTTACAGATAATCAGCATGGAATTTTCATGTCATGCTTTTAAAAGAGTGACCATAATATAATTAGAGAATATTGTTTGTTCTCAATCCCTCGTCTTTATTTCAACCAATTCTTCTTATTCTTTTCAGAGTGGGAAATTATGATAACTAGTTCAACAAGTTCAAAGTGGAAGAATTAATTCATAGTTGAGTTGTAAATGAAACCATACAGATATGTCTATACTTGCTCCACATTCATCCACGAAATAAACTGAAATCCTTATAACATTTTGTGGCACCATCTGATTCGCCACCATACATTATAAAAATGTGAAAATATGCAATGCGATGATGGCTGATCTTTAGTCATATCCTTCTTATTATTAACTGGAGCAGATGCCCAGATGAATGCTTCAGTTCTAATACATTTTCCATTTCTTTGTCATTACACTTTTGAGAAGTCAAAGGTTGCAGCCTTCTTTACCTGCCAATAGTGGTGGTAATTTTGTTTTGAGAAGCTAATGGAATGTAGCAGTGCTCATCCCAATCTTGTTCATGCTTCCATTGTTGTAGTCATGTATTTCAATTCCATTGCACTTAATATGGATGGAATACTTTTTGCTAGAAAAGTAAACATCAAGGTATAGTGTAAATTACTAAATTCCAAATTTACGGTAACAACAGGATAATCCGTAATGAAATTGCCAACCGAATTTATGGTAAAAATAGGCTAATCCCTAATGAAATTGCCCACCGACAGGAGCCTTGGTTCAATGATGAATTCAATGGAGTATTCAGCCATCCATGAGGGTTCCATTTTCATTGTGATATGCCCCATCCAAATGGGAGGGTTTGACGATGAATTCGGTGGAGTATTCAGCCATCCATGAGGGTTCGATTTTCATTGCGCCCCATCCAAATGAGAGGGTTTGATGATGAATTCGTTGGAGTTTTCAGCCATCCATCAGGGTTCCATTTTCATTGTGGTCTGCCCCATCCAAATGGGATAACAAAAAAGGGTGAGGCCAAGTGCAAGTACTGGATGAGGTTCCATTCTCATTGTGGGGCTTCCCTAATGAGAAGCTTGGCCTCATTAGCTCAGGCCACTCCACGAGGGATATTGTTCAACAAAGCATTGGTCACTTCACAATGGTGGACAACTTTGAGAACAAGGATACCCTTCCTCAGACAAAACACTCGCACTTGGCAGCCAACTCCAGCCGGCCTTGACATCCTCTCTTAACTCAACACTGATGCTTTGATTTTGGCTTCTAGTATTTCAGCATGTACTCTTGCATTTAGATTTTTAGCTTTCCTTGGCCATCTTCCTATATGTATACCAATATGGTTTTTTCGGCTTTTATCTAGGAGATGTCTTTCACACTCCTACATTGTATTTTTGTTGGATGTACTTTTTCAGTCCCATTGACCAACTTTGCAGTCATTTGTTGGACATCAGTAAAATTATATTATCTTATCTTATCTATCTTGTGCTCAATATCTATCTTTATTCCAAATTATATTGGCAACATTCAACCAAAAAGGATGAAAGATCAACAAAATGTTAATGAAATTGAAATAAATAGTAAAACGTATATGAAAAGTTTTATGGAAAAATGATCTCCTAGGGATCATTATGAGTGATAACATTTTTATCGTTGTTGCCAGCGAAATAAGACTTGTTTCTTGAGTACAATAGTTTCCACCACATGTGGTGTATGGCAAGAGACATTCAACAACAAAAGGAACATGGATAAAAATGATTCTAAGTCTCATCCAGCAATTACAATTTGAGGGATCTGATCACTTGAACCAATAGCACAATCAAGTAGGAAGATGGCACTGCATCCCCCATTGGCCTTCACTAGAATACCTGGGTATTGAAATCCACTCCCTAGTGGAAGCTAGTGACATGATTACCCTCCGGAGTTTCAAGGTTTTAATGGTAATTCAATTAGATGACATCATAGAGATTTTGATAGATAAGTTGGCCATTTTAATGTTGTACATGAAGATGTGTTGATGCGTTTTGTTATGATTTCTCTAACTTGTGGTATAAGGATTTACCTGTGCAGGTAGTATTGATTCATTATGGGCTGTCATTTGGAGGACCCTAATGACAATGATGAGGATGAAGAGGAAGTTGCATGGGATATTCCTCTTGATTTTGACTCCACATCTGGAAAGGAAGAGGATGATCATGAACCTCATGATTTGCATGACATGCATCTCGAAGCTCTTGTTACCCCCCCAAATTCCCTAAGTAACGGAGTGGAGACAGCATACACAAGCACAGGTATTCCAGATCCTGTGTGACAATCAAAACTTTCAGATTATGGACTGCTAAAGAAGACAAAGATCAGCATATGCTTGAAGGATGGAAGATTGTTGGAGGTTGAAACTATGGGACTCCAAAGTGGTTTGTAAAAGGTAGCTGCTACAACACTTGAACCTTATTGTTTTTATGCAGATTTTCAGATCATGAAAGGAGTCATGACGTAATTTAAGAGAAGATTCTTGTTTGCAGAGGATCGCTGGGATAACATGTATTCCAGCAGTATGTTATGGTTATTGTAGTTAGTTCAGCACTAGAAGTAGCTTAAACAACAAAGTTTCAAGTATATTTGGGAAAAAAAACAGCAGCTACGGGATAGAACTGGCAATTTCTAGGGATGATGTGAGTAGCCAGCAAAAATAGTACACTGAATGAGTCCCAATCAGTGCTGAATTAGATAGCAGTTACAACATAATGGAGAGCCCCTAAACTGTTCAGCTGCTACAACACTTCCTTTGTCAAAGAATTATTTTCTTTTCTAAAGCTTTGAAGGAATTTAGTCACATATAGCAAAAAACTTCAATATATTCTGCATGCTTGGATAAACAGGTAATATTTTGCAGCAGCAAAAGAGAGTATGAGTCTATTTAATTACTATTATTTACGTTAATAATTATTAATATAAATAATAGTCTTGTGGTATACTACATAGTTCCTGTTATCCATTTTGAAATTTGTTTTATCTGTATCATACTCTAACCTAATAGAAATTGTTGAATTCATCTCCAGTGAAGATAATGTGGAGGAATTGTAAGTTTCTCATGACCTCTGTGTAGGTGGTGACTGTTTCATGATGTTGAAATGTACAAATGCTAAACATTCGGTGATCCCATATGTAAAGGTATGAACATGTATACTCTCTGGCATGAATATTTCATGGATAAATTTTACCTTGATAATTTGTAATGTTATCCATTGCAACTGACCTTGATGAATCTATTGTATGTTTTTGCAAGAGTTTCCCCTGAGCAGAAAGAACTCATATTGACAACTCTGAAGACAGTGGGAAGAATGAAATTGATGTGTGGTGATGGTACAAATGATGTTGGTGCTCTCAAACAAGTAGGGAATGGTGACCTTTTTCTTTTGCATCAATAACTTTGGCATGCAAAATAGAGCTGATTTTTTTTTCATCGATGACTCATTCAAAATTTTGAACAACTGCAGGCTACAGTTGGTGTAGCCCTTTTAAATGCAATCCCACCTACCCAATCATCCCAAAACTCTACGTTGGCACAATCATCAAATTCTGGGGGTAAAATAATAAATCCGGATTGAAGATTGAAGAGTGGAGCACCTGATTCTAGAAATGCCAATGCAACTAATGGAGGACAAGCAGGAAATACATCAATTAATTAGCCAGTTTGAACTTTGGCATTGCCTGCTGGTTCTCAAGCATCTCATGGTTCAACTAGCAATCGTTAACTTAATCCTGCTGAGAGACAAAGGCTAAAATTGAAAAGGATTATGGATGAGATGGGAGAGGAGGGAGATGGCAGACCTGGACTCCCACTGTGAGGCTTGGGGATGCATCAATGGCCTCTCCTTTCATTGCCAATCATGCATCAGTAAGGCTGACAAATAATATTATTTGGCAGGGACACAACACACTTGTTACAAATTTGCAGATGTTTAAGATACTGGGGAAGTGTATATGCTCCTGCATATTGTTTTTCCTGACATATTCTAACCATTTGTGACTCATATTTGAATCGTGATTATTCTGTATGCCAAGTCTGTGGAGTTTTATGGACCATTAGAATAAAATAATGATACTCTTGTAGTTTGAAATTTTGGGTGTGTAAGCTACAAATATCATTATATCTGGGCACTGGAAAAAGGTTGTTACAGCCATAAAATACTTGCAATCTGCTATGGTCATCTATAGGAGGCAGGTTCATCTATCTCCTTCATATCTGAACTTGATGGTAGCCTATAGGTCAACAATCTTTTATGGAACAGATCTGAAATTGTCGGTTTATTCACTATCACAATAGTTTGCATAAAGTGTTCTTTATTTCTGTCATTATAATCCATGATTTTATATTGAATGCAAATCAATCTCCTTATGTGCCAAAGAGAAATCGTGCATTTATTTGGAAATGTTTGGTAAAATTCTGAGCCAAAGGACAAAACAATTGGACAAAAATGTATGAAGATGATGTTTTATATGATGTTTGAAGATTCTTAGTTCACCATTGAATATATCAAATTGATTTTTTGTATATCTAATCTATTTCTTGATAGATTCGATAACAAAAATAAATTATTTAATAAGGTGGATTTTCAAAAAATATTAGGATATGGTATGGAATATTCCTGATAGTCTTAAATCCCAATTGATTTATTGTACTTAAAAATAATGTCTACATTTTGACTAAGTGATACACAAATAAACCCTCTAAAGAGAAGCCTTGTATTTTGCTTGATCAATCTCAATCACTCACACTAGAATGTAGACCATCAACAAAACATTGAGGTTAAAAATTTAATTTTTTCAAACTATTAAAACTATTAGAAAATGTTGCACCTTTTATGATGCAAAGCAAAGCTTCCTTTGAAGTTTACTACCACACACAGGTAATTGAATGGAAGTTTCCCAAGTTCAAATTTAAGTAATATAATCTAAGCTTTAGGAAAATAAACTAGACTTGTAACAAATTTAGATAAGGAAATAATAATTGATAAGTGATATTTTAAAAAAATTTATATTCCATTTTAAAGATATCTAGAAGATTGTGTTCTATTATTTCTAATTTTTTTTTTATAGAATGATAGATCTAAATAATAATATTGTCTCAAATGAAACCTTCGAATTGGATTTTTTTCAATGCCTTAAACTCTTCATTTTTTTTATAAGATAATCAATTAAATACAATTTTAACACTAAAATGTTCACATCTTCTTAAGTGCTTACCACATTCATCTACACCCTTGATTTGTCTTGAAACTAACCTCTTCCATAAGTTGATGATGTGTGAGTTAAGCCTATTCTATTTTCTCTAGATTTAGATTATCTTACAACTTTCATTTAACTTTAAATTTTATCAATGGCTATTGTAGACTAACAATGTAATTTAATGTTATTTTCTGTCAATTTATTGGTTGGATTTAAAAAATGAATGTTAATTAATTCTCTAAACTATAAAATTATATTTAATATTTTTTTATTCACTATAAAATTTTATTTAATAACTAAGTAACTAAATAGCAAATAATGTAAAGTCAAAGTGGTGCCTAGGCAAAACCTATAATCCCAATGTAACACGGACTAACAATAAAGTGCATGATGGTCATTAGGCTTATGGTATATGGCATATATGAAAGGATGGATTCACATATATTCTAATAGCTTAAATGGGGTTGGATGTGATTGGTGTGTGACATAATGGGATATTCTTCTCAATTAATGAAGGGAGCCTTTAGATTCTACCACATCTAAGTGGAGGGAAAGTTGTGATCTAACTATGCTATAAGAATTTATTGTCTCAATCTTTTTCAAATGATTACAATGTAATTTATAATTAAATGAGATGACAAAGATATCATATTAAAAAAAAAATAACGCTTTAAATACAACAACTTAAGTTTAAAAGGTGTCGTCTTTTAGTCCTTTCCTTTAACATGCAAGGATTATATAAATAGGCTTGCATACAATGCATATTTATTCAAAGTTTTGTTGCTTGAGAGCCCATAATTTTCTCTATACATGCACATAAAATAATTTTAACCTAATGTACATCAATAATATAGTTTTTAGTCTTATTTGACCCCATCCCAATGTAAGGCTAAATGAGACCACTCATTTCATGTTTGGATTGGACTTAGGAAAATATATCAATAGCAAAAATATTTAATATTGTATATGAAGTAGTTGATTAATGTTAAAATTTGGCTAGCTCATGGGGTAGAGTAATTGGTATTGAGTAATGAGATGAGAAGTTGTAAATGGAAGGTCACAGGTTTAAATCCCCTTGGGTACTTACTTACAAAAAAAAATGTTAAATTTTGGCTAGTTCGAAATATGATCTTGCGCACTAATTTTAACTATGACCTTAACTCATCGCATGTTTGGTTTGTTGCATGGCACGCTTAGGTTGTCACACAATGTCATTATAACAATGACAAATGTCCCAAAGGGTGAATCCATCTCTCTTGTTCCCATGAACATCTATGAGCCTTGAGTTATCATTGGAAATGTTGTTAAAAAGAGCTTCTCTTAGTTTCGAGAATTATATATATTCTCTACCGATGAGGCCAACCACGTGAAGGTGGCAACTCATTTGGCCCCACTCACCCACCCACCCTAGAATCAAAGAAAACATTCGTCAACCTTGATGTGTTCTTGAATCATATGAAATGTGCCAGTGGCATATTTTCAAGAATGGCATTATGATCTTCTATTGACAATTTCCATTGTCGATGCTTGGAATTTTTCCTACTCTTCACTACCTTCAACCACAATCGGGCTGCTATGACCAAATGACTGTATTGAGCACATATAACATCTGACTCGTAGTCTTGAAAACAAATATGGTCTTTAAATTTCCTTACTTCTGCAAAGAAATGTCCCATTAAAACCATTGAACGCACTGAATACGTATAATTTGACGAGTCTTTAAATTCTTGCATCAACGTGCTTTTTGACCTAGTGCATCTCAATAAATAATAATGCACATTTTTTGGATTATCTGGTGGTGCAATGAATGCAAATACATTGCCTTCTCTAACCAAATCATAAACACGATCATAATCTTTGTCAATCATAACCGCTTCATTATCGCGCTCTACATCGCTGATATTTCCAGATGGGGGCAATGGTGTCAATTCTTGATGTCTCCATGGTTTCAAAAATTTGTTAGTTCGGTTTTGACACTCATCCAAAGACTCTACATCATCAATACATGCAAGACAGAAGCAAGAGTACTTCCGTTTCTCGATTGCGTGTATATTTTCCATTTTCTTACTCCTAATGGAGTGTAAGCCCCTTGTTTTCAAGATTGTAGTACAATTATGCGGCATTGATCTGTCAACATCGCCCATTGAAATATTCCAGAAAAAAACTTCTCACATTACCCATCCTTTCATTGAATTCATCGCTCAAATTTTGTTTGCACCAATTAACAACATCGTTTGAATTTGTAAGGCGAGAAGCAGAATGATTCATTTGATATCTCTTAAGTGCACGTTTCACGCAGGCCCCAGCACCATCATGTTCTCCTTTTCCATGTCCCGTTTCAAAAAAGCTCCATGTGTGGCAAACATCCGTGTTTCTATGAAGGCGAGACAACCATAAGAATGATCGTGGCGATTTAAACTGACCAGCACAACCATCTGACCACACCCAATGTTCTTTAAAAGTGACCCTTCTTCTTTTTAATTCTTCAAAAAGCATACCAATACAATGCTGGACAAAACATGTATGATGTTTACGATCATCACTAATGTAGAAATGATACTCCTTAATCACTTCACGATTATTTTCATTGCTATCAAAACCATCTACATCAAGCTCTGCATGTCTATACGTAATATGCACAAGTATAGATACCTGATCTGAATGATAATACTCACTTTGTATCTCCTTTGCGGAGTGAAAGTGTAATTTTCTGCAAAATCAATAATGGATAATATTATCCCTTTTGGAAATACATCTTGTGATTGCTTGAACTGTAAGTCCTGCCATCGTGCTGAGTTAGAGTGCTTGATATATTTATATATTTGATCCCTGAACAAATTCATAAAATCTGTCAAAGAGATATCACTTTCAACCAAATTAAGCTTTCTTGGTGTTTCTGTTGAATATGTAATTGCAGTATAGTCAACATAAACATATCTCTTGCATTTGACAATGCGATTTGACAATTGAGGATCATTTGCATCAATGGGGTAGTTAGCATTAAAAAGGACCAAATCATAACATTCCTCAAATTTTTTACCTCCGACACATTGTTTCTTATAGAATACTTGATGATTCTCTCGAGCACATAATATTTTAGATACAAATTCACGAACACTCGAAGGAGGGGGGTTATTTGGACAACAATGCATGCCAAAAGTTAGAAATGTCTCATAATATAATTCGAATTCTACATGGTATCGACAACAACATGTGTCACGAACAATGATGGGCCTGACATACCATGGTTTAAGATTCACAAATTTGCTAAGGGCAATCTTCACATCAACATTACTCTCCATGAAAGTTTTGAACATTTTCGCTTGAGTGATCATTGTTATGTGTTTGGAAAGAGTTTCATAGTTTCCTTTTGATATACGACATCGAACAACATCCTTTTCATTTGGTAAGACACGTGAGTTTACATCCCAAAAATATTTCACCATGTCCCTCACATTATTCGGAAGTCTATCTTGATAAGGTTGCCTACAGATAACACCCCAACATGCAACTTCATCATCCTCATCTAACTGAACCCGAAGCTTTTTATGCTTCCATAAACTTTTTCTTGATGTTTTTAATGTTCTTGCAGTCGTAGACAACAAACGACTGGTTGTAGTGTTTTTTGCCACAACCCATGTTAGAATTTCTTTACAAGCAACCATGAAATTGTGAGATCATTTTTTTGCAAGTGATGCAAGGACTGAGGTCAGATTTTGTGATACAATTTGATTTGACTTAGCCTCTTTGGCACTTTGAATGCCCAATAATGTAATTGCATCTCTTAGACATTTTCGCTTTAACAATTTATGCAACAATTGAGCTTGTTGTATGATAGAAATACCTTCAAAATATTTTTTGACTATCTTATCTGCTCTATAACGAGCTGTACGATCAAGCATCTGCGGTCCCATTTCTTCAATTTTACTTGGATCTGAATTCTCCAAAAAACTATTATCAATGATGATATTGTTGCAACTTCCAGTTAATCTCTGTAAATTGCTAACTGTGGTAGGATGTTGTATGTTGGATGTCAACCCTACATAAAAATAAACATAAATTTATAAGATTTTGTTCACTTTCAAATCAGATATATATATATATACTCAAGTATTATAAAGTAAATTATAAACATATAAAAAAATATTTACTCACCACTCATGGTCTCAATATCAACGCTACCCATAGTTTGCTCCACATTTGTCATTTCCTTGTCACCTCCATGTTCCTCATTTCTTTCATCAACATGCTCCTCGACTATTTGGATTCCTTCATCACCACCATGTGCATTCACATTTTGCATTTCTTCGTCACCGCCATGTGCCTCCACGTTTATTTCCATTTCTCTTTTTGCTCTTAAATTTCTCATAGAAACACGAGATCTCTCTTTCCTTGCCTCTTCATCAACTCTGGTGCGATCATATTTTCTTTCACGTTTCTTTCAGTTTCCCATGTTGAAATAAATAAAGATCTAAAATCCAATGCATGAAAACATATGAGAATTGAGAGTTATATGCTGGAAAAAAAAGAACAGTACATTGACCCAATAAGTGTTATTCATTCAAAATGAAATAGTTCTTGTTATGGCCAAATAGTATCCAAAAACCTCTTCAACATGAAATAGTTCTTATGCATGTAAAATGAATACAAAGCATTGATTGATCTAACCTTACCTTTATATCAAGAATACCATGTTCATATAAAACAACAATTTCAAAATAGTGCAAGACTTGTTATGTTCTTCAGTCTCAATTCTTTAGATCTCAAATATTCATCAAAGACATGTGATACTACAAATCTTAAAACAATTCCGAATGTAATCAAAATGCTCATTATGGGTGATTCAAGAGAAAAAGTAGGGAAAACTTAGTGAATACAAACAAATGAGGCCACTTTTAGGGAATATTTCACCATGCAACAACCAATACAATTCGCACAAGTGCTAATTCTAAAAAATAAAGAATAATGTGATGAAAACTTTCTCAATGGAAATGTACTAAAAGATTTTGCTTATCAAACTAAAAATAGTATTCATTAAAAGCAATAAAAATTTACTTTAAATACCAATGAGTTTAATCTCGAAACCTTGCTTGATAGAAGTGGTGATTTGTAACCCTTTCCAAGTGAAATTTACCATTTTGTAAATATATAAGATGAGTTCAAGGTTCAACAACCAAGAAGAGAGCAAGTGCAGCATTAGGCATAATTGAAATTGAATGAATAGACTCTCGGCTGAAAAGAATGCTCACCTGGAAAAATCCGCTGAAAACAAACCCTCAACTGAAAAAACAATCCGCTGAAAACAAACCCTCAGATGAAATAATTTGGAAGACTATCTTGGCCGAGAGATTATATATACCATTCTCGGCCGAGAATCACGGGCATACCGTCCGAATAATGTGGAATCCCACCCACAAATCAAGGAAATTTAATATTTAATGTGGCAGGGCCTAAAAGATTCTCGGGGTTTATGTAACAAAACTCTTAGGCGAGAAATGTTATAACCTCTACGACGAGACTTTAAATCAACTTTTAGCCAAGAGTTTTCGTTAACTCTGGGTTAATTTTAGAGTAGGAAGGACTCTCGCCCAAGACATTTTCTGGGCCGAGAGTTTTTGGTCAACAGTTCCAGCAAAATTTCTGCATAATGCATAAATGTGTAACTTTAACAAGGTCGGACCATTGCAAAACATGAGAATTACATGTCGGAGTTTATCTCAGTAGATTCGTCATTCAATTTAATTTCTCATAATATAAAAAATTTCGAATTTCATTTAGGATTACTATTTTTTACTATTTTTTTACTAAACTTTATCATTAAAAAATTTAGTGACTTAAAAATCAGTCACAATGAAAATTCAATATCATCACAATGCTAAAGCCAAATTTTTTTAAAAAAATATAGGGATGTTCCTTGAATTGTCCTCTTCAATGGGTCAGTTTAGTTTGTTTGATAAGAGTCACATTTGAAACAAAATGAGAAGAAAAAAACATTTGTCGATAATGTACCAGTTTTTGAACATATGCTGTTTCGATAAATAATAAAAAATAGTTCCCAAGTCTTAAAAAACTCAAAATATAGTCTAGGATCAAGTTTAGCGTGTGTAGAATATGAGCCTACAATTTTTTTCCCTAAAATGAATAACCATATATCACAAAACCGTGGTCAACATGGCTCACTCATTATCCATACCTAAAATTTTCAAGTATATGTCATTGGTTGACAACAAATTTGTCCCACGATATGTCCATAAAAAAAATTAAAAAAAATACGAGTAGAAAGCTAATTCAATTCTATAAAACCTTTGTGTTTACTTCAAGTTGAAATTCCTAAGGGATATATGGGTTTGAATAGGTCGAAGTTGGAAAACATAAAAATTAGCAGTTTTTTTTGTCAAAAACAAGCCAAAATTGCTTCCCAACTTCATGTTTTCACCCATTTATGGATTCAAAAACACAATTTGAACACGTAAAAATTTAGATTTCGCCAAAAAATTACCGCACTCTGACCAAAACCAACGATAAAGTTGAAAAAGTAGAATAAATAGATTGCTCCCTAAAGTTTCTTCAAATAACCTTCCAATAAAAATGAATTCTTTTATGTACAACTTATAATAAATAATGAATATATATATATATATATATATATATATATACTACAATCTAATAGAGATACTAAAATGTTTATGTTTCACTATAGAGAGTCATGAGTGTTTGTGCTTATCTTAGCTATATTATTTTTATAAGACTAGAGATAATGACCTCCGTATAATATTTCAATTTCTTTTAACCTTTAATTCTTTCTACCTCACATTTTCTTTTTAAACTTAGATGTTATTCTATTTCTAATGTTGTTGATATCTTGCAAATTGGCATTTTAGTCAATCTTCTATAGTTTAACCAAACCATGACTTCTTTAAAATATAAACATCTATGGAACATAATTAAAAATTTAATATTCAACAACATTCAATATAATTAATTATCGTAGAAACTATTTAAAAAAAACAAATTGTTATTATTATTACTGCATAGAGAGTAGCTAGGTGCTTCCAATCTAGGATATTGGGGGAGATGTTGTGATGTCATGTGATATAACATGATATATTTTAATAATAAATAAATGTTGACTATAAAACAATTACATAAATATTAATGAATTAAATATATTGTATGCTAATTGAACTTTTTTCATCTTAAAAATTTTACACATCAAGAAAAATACTATTGTTCAATAAATTGGATTTGATTCCTCTCCATATTTAATATTTAATAGTTTTAGATTTAAAATATATCTATCTTGATAAATAACTAATTATGTCGATAGGCATTATTTCCCGAGGGTCGTTTTGAGGAACATTGTTCCTTTTCATCATCCCTCCAACGAATCCACTTGTCCACGTGCTTGTCCATCAGTTTCTTTGTTTGTTGTCATATTTCTGGTCTGCTTTGTGCTCGCTGTGATAGGGTTCAATAGGTTGCTTGCTATAGACATCAACAAAATGGATTCTTTGCGGCTGGGCACATGGGTTTCTCTCAGATTGAAGGTCCATGCGATAGAACACTTCACTGTGCTCAAAATTTTGAAGCTCCTTGTAAAAAGCAGTGGCGTGATCCTCTATACTCTCCTCCAAATCCTTCTTCAGCCCCTCTACTTCCTTCCAGAACTTTATATCCACCAATTCTAGCTAAAACTGCAGCATCTTCGTCGTCTTCTTCAAAAATTCCTTAAGCTCTGCAATCTGGCCCTTCGATACGACATCGCCAAGGCCAACAGTATTCTTAGCAGATGGTTTCATGGTCCAATACCGCAAAGTTTGTCCAAATCTGGCCATAACAATGAAAAGAACGAACCACTTGGTAAAAACCCTGGCCGCTAGGTGCCACTTCAAAGTTTTCCAAGGATGTCCACCACAGATAGGGATTTTGCTCCTGTGCACAACCTTCACCCCTTTTTTCACCCCTTGATCATGGACCTTGTTCGCTAATTTACCATTCTGCTGAGCAGGAAAAGAATTTTCTCTCCCATAATCCTGAACATAAACTCTACCATAACTCGAATCCTTACCTTGCGACAAATTCTCATCGGCCTCTGTGACCAAATTTGCAGTTTCTTGGTGAATATTTTTCTCCTTGAGCACCTAGAGATAGTTGGTCATTTCTGTGACATTACAATCTAGTTCAGAGGCATTTCGCATGCCGAGAGCAGAGGGTCGCTTCCATGCACTTTTCAACAGCAGTACAGTAGCTCCCCCTCCTCTTGCAGACAGAGAGGCCGACGTATTGGAGGATGTGTCGAGCGTTCAATCAGGTTTCAGTTCTTTTTCTGCCAGTAGGGTTTGCGAATCTTTATAAAAAGATACAGTGAGCTTTGATTTGAAAGATAAATAAATGCTTGTAGCTTTACTAATCCTTGCCCCTTCTACTGAAATTCCGAGACTAGAGTAAAGATTTCTTGCATTCAATTTCAGAGAGGGAGAGAAGAGAAGTGAGTTTGTTCTAGATATCATTTTTTTTAATCTTTTTTCTATTAGAAATCATATTTATGAGAAATATTTGTTTAACGTACTCTCAGAGTAGATTTCCATCCAACTTTATGCCATTTCTTATCTCTTTTCTGCTTGTCAGATTCAAAATCGGATATCCACCCTACAGACTCGGACTCACTCTTCTTTTATTTTATCAAGAGAGACCTTGTCCACTATGGGTGTAGTGCTTCATGAGGACATAAATTATGTATGAATATGATGTTACAGTTCTGTATTACACCACATAGTATGACATGAACATCACTGAAAATACTGAAAAAGAAGATCTAATATCAATTAACCTATGCTTGACAAAGCATGCAAACAATATAGGTTTTCATTTTTAGAACCTATAAGCCCTGAATACAATCACCTGTTATTTAAGGCACGTCTAAGGCACATCTAGACATAGCTCTACAATCCATTTATCCATTGAAAGTTGTGTTTTATTCTAAGGATGTGTTATCATTCCCAATTTCTCCATTCAAAGAAGTGGCCCTCAAAACTCTGGCACCTCAGAGGAAACAACAAATACAAAAATTAAAGACCTCTGCAGTAAAAGACTCGACATGCTATATGGTGGTAAGCTTTTATTATTTCCCCGAACAACTTTATTAGATAGGTATTTTTGTAATAAAGAATTTGATAAATAGGATAGACTATGTCATATGTGTTTTATTCTCATCTTCCCTTTTGGGCACATGGGTGATTTTATACGGTTTGGGATGGAATTCCCTCTTAGTTAATCTTGGACTTGTAATTTACTGGTTGATGTTTGAAGGAATTAGTGAAGTGGGTGCATTGTGTTAAAAGGAAATTTGTTTTGACTGATGGTATATGCAGTAATTGTTTATTGCCTATATAAAGTGATATTGTCCACATGTGGGTATGAGCTCCAGAACCAACTGAAGTATGATGGTTAGATCCTTGTGTTCTACATATATTTTTTTATTGTAATATTGTATCACGCCGTCCATTTGGGTTTGTGCATTTCAAACTTTTACATTCAATGTCATAGATGACCTATTTGGGTTTTATTGATTTTTTGTTCAAAGTCGCAATTGTTAGAAATTCGATAGGTTTTGTCAGACTTTAAGTGGAATTCTCAAGGATGTTACTGGTTCTCGAAATTTTGTTGGTTATTTTCCAAAATAAGTGGAAGTGTAGGTAGAGAAAAATTTATGCTTCGAATTGACCAAATTGCAAAGAACAGTTGGAGAGATTCCGTTGTTTTGGGAGATGATGAAATTTCTAAACAAAAAATTTCCCAAATGAAGGACAAATTGAACAAATTTATAAGGAACATGTGGCAGACCTTGCAATGATGCTAAATCATTGAATTTGTTAAATCGATATATAAAGCGATATTGTCCACATGTGGGTATGAGCTCCATGTTTATTTATTTAGGAGCATGTGCATCGATCACCTCTAAGAGGTAGGTTTATGGTTTCCCTATTTTAGCTTTGGCTAATCGATAGTTATACTTCCTTGGACAACTTCACATTAATGTTTTTATTGGGCACTTCTGTCTTTCCTGATGAAATTCTAACATGTTTCCTAATCGAGATTTTGTATGTTAGATTTAAATATAATCTATCTTTGTTGAAGTGGTATTAATGTTCTTCATGATAAGTGAGTTTAGACATGGTTGAAACAACTAGGTTGTTGTAAAAATAATTTGTCAAATGGTGGTTATCAGTTCAAGCTTTATGTGATTTGAACATGAAATCCCAATGTGATTCTCCTTGCCATGGCAGGCTGTATCCAAATGCAGGGGAAAATTAACCTAAGATACAACTCCGTCTAGAATTCTGGTCTTGGATTGATGATTTTCTCGAATTAATTGAATGAAAAACCATATGCGATAGATACATAGGTGAAGCAAGTAAAATTGGGTCGTTGGGAAAGGGAAAAGGGAGGAATTGAATAGAATTAAATCGACTGCGTGATGAAATCGCGATGGAGATTATAGATTTTTGGGCGATATTCAGGCCAGGGATAGCATAAGTTGTGTTTGGTGTTGCATGGTAGATCTAGGTTGATGTCATCGTCTGCAACTCCATCAAAATATCCTTCCTCTATTACTTACTAGGAATTCATGCCAAATTCGATGAATTTATAATTAAACGTCATTATTCATCCCTACACCGTTGTTGAAATTTGATTTACCATCAAGATTCCGTCCTTATTTTGTCATTTCTATATGTTGGATTTAGAGACGTCTAAATTACAATAATTAAGTTGGACATACGTGCATTATGATTATGATATCAAATACTGTCGAAAGATTACATTTATGTAATAATTAAAACATGCCAAACAATGTGATTAATTAAGTCATGGCATTATACGTATTTAAATAAGGATTTGGATACAAATACATATAGAATAATGTTAATCAATTATAATTGTTAATGGACCGATTATAGTTGATTAAAATAATAGCAGTAAATTGAGCTAAATAAGGAAATCAGAATTTATTCTGATTTATTTCAGTTTTTTCTGAAGTTTCCCGATTTGAAGTTTTTTATAAAATCGGAAACTCCAGATTTCTTTTGGACTTGTTTCCAAAGTATTAGCTAAATTTCAGCAGCCCTAGGATTAGAATTTTTTTCTTTGGCACTGCTATAAAAGGGCTGAGTCTCCAAGGCTTGCAATCATCCAGAAAAATTGTCTGCTCCATTGAAGACAGGATACTCTCCAGAGAAAAGGATTGCAAGTTCTTGGAAGGATTCGAGAGCCAACAACTCAAGTCAAGACCAGAAGCTGTCCGCAACCTTTGAAGATGGAAAGTAAGTTCCGTTGTGCATTAAGCTTGATTTCTAAAGTTCCGCTGTGCGTTAAGTTTAATTTCTTGCATAGGAGTAGATCTTGGTTAGGGTTTAAAGTATTTAGTAAAACCCATCAATTGGTATCAGAGCCTCCCTTTTGTAAGAAATGCTGTGTGTATTCCACGAAGTTTGAAAACATTTTGGGCATATTTCAGTGATGGCTGGAAAATCGATTATATATCTCTGTTTGTTGATAGTGAAGTGTTAAAAACGTTTTGCTGAGGGTATTGATTGGAAAAACGAATTCATGTGTTGTATGCCTCTGTTGGAAGTTTAAAAACGTTTTAGCTGAGTCTGTGGCCTGGAAAATGAGTTTAAATGCTCTGCAGTGGCCATGGAAGTTTTAAAAAAAACGTTTTGGTATTTCTCTTGCATCTAGAAAAACGATTTTATGATCTCCTTAAACCCTGTCAATACCACGATTTCAGATCTGGCCACCTGTGACTGCTTGCATTCGCGTTTTTTGGAGAGGCTGCCATTGTTTGGAGAAGGGTTTTTCATTTTTCTTTGACATTGCTGCATCGATTTTCTTCGGGCATGGGAAAAAAAAACGTTTTTTCTGTATTTCACTCTCAGTTCTTAAAAACGTTTTTATGCACCCATGTGGCTGGAAATTTGAATTGCAAGCTCTGCATTCAGTGTTTAGTTTCTTAAAAACGTTTTTATGCACCCATGTTGCTGGAAGTTTGAATTGCAAGATCTACCTCAAGTATTTTTTCTTAAAAACGTTTTTATGCAACCATGTGGTTGGGAGTTCTGATTCTAAGCTCTGTCTTGAGTCACTGAGTCAGCCTCATTTTCCAGGCCATGGAAGTTTTAAAAAACGTTTTGGTTTTTCTCTTGCATCTAGAAAAACGTTTTTTTTTTGGTTCATTTAAAAACGTTTTAGTTCATTTGGTATTTCTGAAAACGTTTTAGTTGATTAACTTCTGTATCATCTGCCTCTGAATGGTTCGAAACGAAACCGATTTTTGGTTGCCCAGCTCTGTGGGGGTGTGCTATTTTACTTATTATTTGCTGGTTGAATGCGTTCTTGGGGACTCTGCGTTCTCTTTAAATATTTAAAAAAAAAAAAACGTTTTATAGGATGGGCATTGGCTGGAACTCGATTTGCAAGCTCTGCATTCATTTATCAGTTCTTAAAAACGTTTTTATTCATCTTTTTATTTGCAAAAACGTTTTTTGTTTGGAATGGTGGCTGGAAACTCAGATTGATGGCTCTGTATGCATCTATTTACGTTTTATTTAGAATGGTGGCTGGAAACCGAGCTTTATTGGCTATGTATGCATCTAATTGTTTTGCTAAAACATTATTTGTATGCTCGGTAGCTGGAAAAACGATTTCTAGCTATGTATATTCTCCATGGAAGCTTTTAAAACATTGTTTGTATGCCAGGTGGCTGGAAAAACGATTTTTAAGCTTTGCATCTTCTTCATGAAAGTTTTTAAAACGTTTTGATGTTTCATATATTGTATACAAGTGGTTTTGTTTTATATACTATATAAAAGGGTTAGGTTTTATATATTATATAAAAGGTTTTTGTCTTACATACCGTATAAAATATGTTATATCTTATGTAGGATATAGTTGGGTATGCTATAAATATTTTATGCAATGAGGAGGTTGCATATGGTTAAGATGTATTACATATTTTATACAATGGTTGTAATGTACATATGTTTCATGCATTGAATTTCCTATGTATTGATTTTAGGTATAATTTTGGAATCTAACTAAAGGCATTTTACGTATACATGTGTTGTTTTCACATGAGTCAAGCATTGATGTTCGCAAAACGAACCGCTCTGTGTAAGACGATTGCAAGGATGACTCATGACAAGCTCAATGGACGTGGGTGTTAGCTTTCCCAAAGGAGGGTTGGCACCTGCTAAGTTGTTTGGTGCATAAGGGTGATGTATAACAAATAAGTTGCAACACACATATGCTGGCAATGTCTAGAAAAGCATTTGGGGCTTGGTGCACCAGGTCCGTTAGTGACCTGCCTTCCCCACTTGACTGGCCTGGTAGTTAGCAAATGGATATGTCAATCTGGCCCAAAGGCGGAAAAGACAATAAGGTAATGATTGCGCCCAAAGGTGTTTTTCATTATTTAGTGGTGTTTTGGATAAAAGATTCAATGGAGCACATAATTTAATTTGGGCCTTTAGATGGATTTTATAATTATGATTAAAGATCAAATCGTGATGCATAATATCTAATTTTTCCTTTTGTTCTTCAATTTTCAGATCTAAACATAATGTCAAATCTAAGTCAAATTAAGCCCCTCATGGGGAACAATTTCAAACAGTGGGAAGAAAAGCTCAAATTAGTCTTAGGGATCATGCAATTGGACACTGCACTGAGATTTGATCGCCCCAAGCCCAATAAAGAGGGTGAAGAAACTCCCCAAGAGAAGGCTGATATGTCTCTTGCTTTAGTTTGTTCTGAAGTTAATTTAAGTTCTGTATCTAGATATACTTGGTGGATAGATTCAGGTGCAACGACTAACATCAGTATGTCGATGCAAGGTTGCCTAAGCCATCGCAAGCCAAATGAGGCGGAGCGCTACGTTTACGTAGGAAATGGCAACAAAGTAGAAGTGAAAAGCATAGGAAAATTTAGATTATTATGTAAGACAGGATTTTATTTAAGTTTTGATGCTTTAGTGGTTCCATCTTTCAGAAGGAACCTAATTTCTATATCTTATTTGGACAAAAATGGTTATGTATGTTCATTTGGTAATGGAAAATTCAGTTTGTGTCAAAATTCTAAGCTTCTGGCTTCTGGTATCCTGTCTTCTTATGATAATCTTTATTTTCTAGATATAGACACTTCACATTCAGAGGCACTGCATGTAGATAATAGAAAACGTAAATTAACTTGCGAGAAATCTCCAACATTATGGCACAAGCGATTAGGACATATCTCTATGAAAAGGATAGAACGTCTTGTGTCTAATGATATTCTCCAACCTTTAGATTTTACAAACTTAAGTGATTGTGTGAATTGTATAAAGGGAAAACAAACTAATAAACGTAAGTATGATGCAAAAAGATGTAATGATGTCTTAGAATTAATTCATACGGATATCTGTGGTCCTTTTCCAAAAGCTACAAGAAATGGTCACCGTTACTTTATCACATTCATAGATGATTATTCAAGATATGGTCATATTTACTTAATAAAAGAAAAGGCAGAAGCATTAGACGTGTTCATAAAGTTCAAAACGGAAGTTGAGTTACAACTTAACAAACGTATAAAGTCCATTCGTTCTGATCGTGGTGGTGAATACTACGGTCGTTATGATGGATCAGGAGAACAACGTCAAGGTCCCTTTGCAAAATACTTAGAGGAATGCGGAATTGTGCCTCAGTATACGTTTCCAGGTTCGCCTGCAATGAATGGTGTTGCTGAACGGCGAAATCGCACCCTTAAAGACATGGTGAGAAGTATGATTGCTCGTACAACTCTACCTGAGAATTTGTGGGGAGAAGCCTTAAATACTGCAGCATACATACTTAATAGAGTGCCTACTAAAGCAGCTAACAAGACCCCTTACGAGTTATGGGTTGGGCGCAAGCCTAGCTTGAATCATTTGAGAGTTTGGGGATGTTCATGTGAAGCTAGGCCTTATAAGCCAAATGAAAAGAAACTGGACGAAAGGACCATTAGTTGTTACTTTATAGGCTATTCTGAATGATCTAGGGGGTACAAATTCTATAATCCAACAGAACATACAGTTTTCGAGTCAGGAAGTGCGAAATTTTTTTAGGATAATGAGTTTGTGGGGGGGGATATGACAAAAGATAGTATTTTTGAAGAAGAAGAGACGAATGCGAATGAGACTATGGACCAAAGTCCTGGTTCTGTTCAAATTCCGATTGCATTTAGAAATGAGACTATGGACCAAAGTCCTGGTTTTGTTCAAATTCCGATTGCGTTTAGAAATAGATCTTCTGACAATATGCAAACTTCATCATCACAAATAACTCAGTTAGAAACTCAACATGGAATAGAGAACACAAATGGACCTGAACCCAACCCAAACCCTGACATTGACATGACAAATGTTGATGGCCTAGGGCCTGTGGGAGATTCAGAAATTGATAATGATGTTCCTCCTCCTGTTGAAGATCAAGTTGTAAATGAACCTCAAGAAAATCTAGTACCTGTGCCAATTAGGAGATCTACTAGAGAGAAAAGATCTACACAATCTAAGGATTATGCATATCTTCAAGAACATGAGTTTGACATTGGCATGTTTGAAAATGATCCTGTTAATATCAAACAAGCTGTGGAAAGCTCTAACTCTCAAAAGTGGATTAATGCCATGAATGAAGAGATGAAATCTATGTATGACAATGACGTTTGGGATATCGTTCCGTTGCCTAAAGACAAGAAACCCGTTGGTTGCAAATGGATATTTAAGACTAAGCGGGATTCTAAAGGCAATGTTGAAAAATACAAGGCACGTCTTGTTGCGAAAGGTTTCACACAGAAAGAAGGCATTGATTATAAAGAGACTTTTCTCTCCAGTTTCATCGAAAGACTCTTTAAGGATTATATTGGCGCTTGTAGCACATTATGATTTAGAACTTCATCAGATGGATGTAAAGACGGCGTTTCTCAATGGTGACATTGATGAAATGATCTATATGAAGCAGCCAGAGAACTTTGTATCAGGTGATGCAGGGTCTATGGTTTGCAGACTTAAGAAATCTATCTATGGGCTAAAACAAGCATCTCGACAATGGTATCAAAAATTTCACAAAATTGTTAGCTCATTTGGTTTTGAGTCTAACATAGTAGACGAATGCATATACCTTAAGTTCTGTGGGAGTAAATTTATTTTCTTGGTTTTATATGTAGATGACATATTGCTTGCTAGTAACGATAAGGACATGTTGCATCAAACTAAGAATTTTTTATTTAAGAACTTTGAAATGAAAGATCTTGGTGATGCATCATTTGTTCTAGGGATTGAAATACTTAGAGATAGATCTCAAGGTATTCTAAGGTTATCCCAGAGGAACTATATCGATAAGATTCTAACAAGATTTGGCATGGAAAACAACAAACCAGGAGATACCCCTGTGTCAAAAGGAGATAAGTTTAGTCTAAAACAATGTCCCCAAACTGACTTAGATAAAAACATCATGAAAGATATTCCCTATGCCTCAGCCGTGGGTAGCATCATGTATGCACAAGTATGCACGCGTCCAGATATTGCGTTCATCACTGGAATGCTAGGGAGATATTTGAGTAACCCAGGTATGGAACACTGGAAGGCAGCCAAGAGAGTGTTGAGATATCTAAAGAGAACAAGGGACTTTATGCTCACGTATCGGAGATCGGAACAGCTCGAGGTCATTGGATATACTGATTCTGATTTTGGAGGATGTGTCGACAGCATGAAGTCAACATCAGGATACATCTTTATGATGGCAGGCAGTGCCGTGTCATGGAAGAGCGCTAAACAGTCATTGGTGGCCTCCTCCACTATGGCAGCTGAATTTGTTGCATGCTATGAAGCATCTAATCATGGCGTATGGCTGAAGAACTTCGTCACAAGTCTGAAAATTGTGGATTCTATTCAGAAACCACTCAAATTATTATGTGACAACAATTCAGCAGTGTTATACGCAACCAACAACCGAAGTTCGTCAAAGTCAAAGTACATCGATATTAAGTTTTTGGTTGTAAAAGAGAGAGTGCAGAATAATGAATTATGTATAGAACACATAGGTACAGACTCCATGATTGTTGATCCTCTTACTAAAGGATTACCACCCAAGAAGTTTCACGAACATGTTGCCCGTATGGGTGTAATATCTATTTAGGACAGTTAGAAAATGTGGGAGTCTGAATATGTTTTAAGTTTTGTTTTTGATGTTCTATGTAATGCAATTGTAAACAATTTTGATGATATATACAAGTTGCATTCAGTTTCGGTTTCATTATTTCTTTCTTTAAAGTTTAATTTTTGACCTCATACAGTAAAGTAAAGGTGACTCAATTAGAAATAGGCACGTATAATCACACTTGCATGTAATTTCTAAACTATATGTCCAAATCAGATTCGTGTCATTCAGTTATGTTGGCAGCGTGATTTATGTCGGTTTAGTTGCGAATAAATGTGACAAGTGCTGCTTAAGTCCTTTGTTAGCATAATTGATGGACGGAATTGTTTAAGAAATACGATAAGAAAGACAGAAAAGTTGCATGCAATAAAGTTAAGGATATATAATCAAAAGGTTGCACTTGTCCATGTGGGAGATTGTTGGATTTAGAGACGTCTAAATTACAATAATTAAGTTGGACATACGTGCATTATGATTATGATATCAAATACTGTCGAAAGATTACATTTATGTAATAATTAAAACATGCCAAACAATGTGATTAATTAAGTCATGGCATTATACGTATTTAAATAAGGATTTGGATACAAATACATATAGAATAATGTTAATCAATTATAATTGTTAATGGACCGATTATAGTTGATTAAAATAATAGCAGTAAATTGAGCTAAATAAGGAAATCAGAATAAATTCTGATTTCCTTATTTAGCTCAATTTACTGCTATTATTTTAATCAACTATAATCGGTCCATTAACAATTATAATTGATTAACATTATTCTATATGTATTTGTATCCAAATCCTTATTTAAATACGTATAATGCCATGACTTAATTAATCACATTGTTTGGCATGTTTTAATTATTACATAAATGTAATCTTTCGACAGTATTTGATATCATAATCATAATGCACGTATGTCCAACTTAATTATTGTAATTTAGACGTCTCTAAATCCAACAATCTCCCACATGGACAAGTGCAACCTTTTGATTATATATCCTTAACTTTATTGCATGCAACTTTTCTGTCTTTCTTATCGTATTTCTTAAACAATTCCGTCCATCAATTATGCTAACAAAGGAGGGGGTTTGTAAAAAAATTTGGGAGGGGGTTTGAGAAGAGTAAAGGTTGTTAGCTAAGTAGATTGCAGTGAATGAATCAATGAAGGCATATTTGCATCATTCGCGACATTGATTTTCCTTCTTTTGGTTTACTTGTATAATATATTGAATCTCATCAAACATATTTCTTTGTTTTTAATTTTTGTTAAGGATCATTATTTTCTTTCTTTGGGTTTCCCTGTATAATGAATTGAATCTCATATAATGAATTTTTTCCTTTAATTTCACTTTGTTGATGACAACGACAAAGGCTACCTGGAGATGACTTACACCTTCGAAATCCGGATCAACTAATGAATCTTATTCGAATTGTAATTAGACTAGTTTCCACTGCAATGTTGCATAATTTAGGTAGGGATTTTAGGATATTTACGTGTAGATGGAACAAGCTGCATGAATCCACACATGGAAATTTTCTTTCAAATGAATGATTGTGGCCCAAGAGAAAGAGTGCAAATATAAAGCTTTTCAATATGTTGGTGACGCCGAACTTCTGCCTCATCAGTAATGACTACATCATTCCCAATTCCATGTCCAATAAATTGCTTGAGAATTACCTGCAATATTGCAAAATAAACCCTCATATTTTATTTAAGGATAAAAAACAGAAATTTGAATAACTGAAGTTCAATAATATATTTTTATCTGTTTTTTCCATTTGGTTTTCACCAAGTTTAAAGGGGAATACAAGGCAGAAGATTGACAATTAATGGGCAGAACACCTTTCACTTTACACACTATTTTGAGGGAAGCACATAGGAATTTTTCATCATCCAATCAACTATGACAGAGTTCCAGGTAGATTTATGTTTGTCTAATTTCTCAGCATATTTGGGAGACAATCACTTACAACAGAAATTAGTATGTATTTCCAGCAACGTGTGTATTGGTTGTTTTATCACAGTAGTAAAAAGGGTACAGAAGGTTACTCAAGCTTAGAAGAATACAAGCTGTCTCATGGATGCTTTTAGCAAATATTAAAGCCAACAATATTCTAGGTGTCATTCTGTCTAGGAAAGAAGACATGACGCATAGATTTGAATACAAGTGGATCAACATTGTGGATAAGATAACACTCTATCCCACTACCACTCGGACTAGAAGGAAAAATTACTTTTGTATGTGTGTAATTTTTTACGCTTTGCTATCTAATTTCCAGATATTTTGTGATTATTGTTATTTTAAAAAGTCAAATTTCTACAATTAAACAACTGATTTGTTTGGTTGAGCTTCTAAGAACATAAGAAGTTCAGTCACCTAGCCATTAGAAAATTACAGTACTCCTATCAGGTACATAACTACTAGTTTAGACAAGATATGGTAGAAACTTTTCGATGGAAAAAAATATTACCCTGCCAATAGGTTGCAACCTTTCTATATCATTTATGTGTTTTCTCCCTGTACAGTTCGGCTCATATTTTATTTAATGGTAAAAAACAAAAAATTGAATCACTGAAGTTCAAGAATATATTTTTATCTGTTTTTTCCATTTGGCTTTCAACAAGTTTCAAGGGGATATCTCTTCCATGACAAGCTTCCTCCCTGCCAAAATAATGTGGCTCACACTCTGATTGCAAAAGGTTAATAAAGCTTAGAAGAATACAGGATGTCTCATGGATGCTCTTAGCAGAAGTTAAAACCAACAATATTTTAGGTGCCATTCTACCTAGGAAAGAAGACATGATGCATAGATTCGAATACAAGTGGATCAACATTGTGGAGAAGATAACACTCTATCCCACTACCACCCAGACTAGAAGGAAAAATTACTTGTGTATGTGCGGAATTGTTTTATGCTTCGCTATGTAATTTCCGGATATTTTGTCCTTATTGTTATTTTAAAAATTGCATTTCTACAATTAAACAACTTATTTGTTTGGTTGAGATTCTAAGAACATAAGAACCTCAGTCACCTAGGCATTATAAAAATTTACATTACCCCTATCAGGTACATAACTACTGGTTTAGAATAGGATATGCTAGAAAGTTTTCGATGCAAAACAATATTACCCTTCCAATAGGTTGCATCCTTTCTATATCCTTTCTGTGTGTTCTCCCTGTACAGTTCGGGTCATCTTTTATTTAAGTATAAAAAACAGAAATTTCAATAAATGAAGTTGAATAATATATTTTTATCTATTTTTGCCATTTGCCTTTCAACAAGTTAAGGATTTCTTTTCACCAGCTTGCCCTTGCCTTCTTTTAGGCATGTGGGTCCATGCTTCAACACCTTTCACCTCAATCACTTCGTGGTAACATAAAATTGTAACAACCCTTACCCGTTTCCCCTTCCTTTTTTACTGAAAGTTGTGTGAGCCTTATTTCATGGAACATTGAAGTCAACGAAATTGGAACATTCTACTAAAATAGGGAGTCAACTTAACCCAAGGATAGTCTTCCTGTTTTGAAAACATCATTACCTCACATCTTCAACAAAAACAGAAATGAATCAGATCACACGGGTAAGAGTCATGTGTTAACATTATTTGCATTCATTATTATGTTAACATTTTACTTTACAACTTGCCATTCTTGACATTTTACGGATTATTGCATTGCTTACACTTACAAACAAATTCTTATGCTGCTCTCCTAATATGATTATGTGTTGTGTTTCATTGGATTTAGAATACCTGCACAAAATTTCATCACTCTCGACTTTGCTCAAGTGCCATCAAGGGCTTCCTCTGTTCTTGTACATCATCTTCGTGGGGGGGACTCATCTTGTCTCTATCCAACTTCTGTAGGTGCTTTTTGGGATATACATCATATGCTCTTGTAGAAGCCTTTGTATAAAATGAACATACTATCCATTAGTACAGTCAAGTGTTTATTAGTTGCTGTTGTGTTGAGTTTGCCTTTTTTTTTCCTCTTCAAAGATTAGTCAACCATGGAAACTTATACAATGTATCATCTATTTTTTCCTTTTTTTTATCTAATTAATACGAGTATATAAGACACACAGTATTCTGCATAAGAGGAATGAAATCTTGACGAGCAAGAGATAGGGTTCAAATTAATTTTGTTTGGTTTCAGCTATATAAAAAATTAGTAGAAGTTAGGTACCTAGGTTGGAAAGAAAACCAATCCTTTTAAACTAAATCGTCTTTATCATAGGAGGAATAGAAATATGATTAGCAAGATAGTTGGATGGAGACTAATGGTGACTTTTTGTTTTTCAGGTTGTTACTCTCTTTCAAATTTCATTGCACGGTTTTCCTTGTGATGTTGTTTTATTTGGAAAGAGATATTGAGGACACCTACACACATGATAATGATTTATGTTGACTGGGTTGTGTTAAAAAAGGTGATTTATTCTTCATTATTGTTCCTTTTCCCCTAAAAGTTCAAGCATTGCAATGCAGACAGTGGTTTTGAAGGTTGGCGTGTATTGCAAAGGCTCTGTTGGATCTATTCTGCAAATTGTTTCAAAAAACTGGAAAGGAAACATCCTTCTGCCCACAAGTGAAGGATACCACCAAATAATGGTGCATATTCTTAGTTTTAATATATATATGGACATATATTCAATATGCTTCTTGGAGACACTTATAATAATATTTATAATAAATTGGGCTTGCTTTTATTTTCATCAAAATTTAGATAACCTACACTTTCTACATTTAATGATCAAATACATTTGGATATATATGGGGTCTTTAAATTCATTTCTGATTAAGGATTTTATTCTAATACATTTCATTTTTAGTATGCCCCAGGTCTTGAAAGTCGTCTCTGATGAAGGTGTTTATTGATAGCCAACTGGTCCCTGATTTCATACCCTTTGATGAATGATTTGGGCTCATTAGTTTTAAATCTTTTACTTAGCTGCTTTAAGGATTTTGAAGTGGAAATAATTGCTATATCTCTTAAGTTATAACATATTACATGAAACCTTGGAATATCTCCTAGGAGGCTTACTCAGTCCATTGTCTCTACATTTTCTAAGAAATTGCGTAGTCTACTAATTTCATTTCCTTCTCTCAGTATCAGCTCAATCTTCTCAAACACTGAGTGGTCCTCCTCTTGACATACCCACAACTTTTTTACCTTTAGAAGTTAAATCTTTTCAACCAAGCATCAGAAGTATTCTCACTCCTTTCGCACTGTTTTTTGAATTCACCCACTTTCTACAGAAATGGGCCAAATCCAACTTGCCATTGTCAGTTGTAGGGGAGGTTGATGGTGGAAGCTCAGGCACATTCTATGACTGTGGATTTGCAGTTGGAGCATCAGAGGCAATGGAAAGAGTATTTCTAAATCCAAATATACTATCCTTCGGAGTACATATTTCTCCATAGGAAGTATAATTTTTAGCCATTAATTTGAAGTCAAAATTCTTTGAAGTTGGATAATCAAGAGATGAGGTATGCATGAGAATTCTTCATAAGGTTCCTAAAGATCATGTCTATGGACCTTGAATGATGGGGCTTGAAAGTTGTTTCTGCAACCTGGTTGTACATCAAACTGTCTAGAATAGGGAGAGTCTGACATAGCCATTTCAGTTCGAGGAGTTGAGGTAGCTTCAGTGACCTCAACATTTTCAAATCCTTCATCTATTAAGATAGTAAGCCTTCCATTGTTCTGTTATGATAATCTCTAGACTGTTGAACAGAGCACACACTTATGAAAATCTCTGTATTGTTCTCTTCTAGTGTTAACCAAGTTTGTGATGTCAAAGGGAATATGTTGTACTATTTAGACTGAAGTTATTTACGTCTCAAAGGTGGAGTGAGCATACCCTCATGTCCATGTAATGTCCCCCATTTTGACCCTTTTGATATTTTGGGCTATAATGTAAATAATGTATGCATATTATGTATGATTCCTAGAGTGGAGCTCAAGGCCAAGGCCCCGCTAGTGAATGCTCGATCCAGGAGAGGCAAGTATTTGAAATTATGTTACCCATGTACTAGTAAACCATGGGAATTATAGATATGCATCTTAATATAAAATCCCACAACTATCTATGCAATGCAACAAGAGATGGAGGCATGATTTTACAAGGAATTGGGAGGGAAAACATTCAAACCATTGAGCCAACCAAGTCAAGCCAAGTGACAATGAGAGAACCCATCAAACCCTCAACTACCCATGTTGACTTTTGTACCCAATCATTGATTTTTCCCAAGAGTTGGTTGAGGTAGTTAATGCCTTGGGGAATGAGAGGTATGGCTATCCAAATTCGAGTATGGGCAAGCCACCCTACATGGAAAATCGCGTTTTGCTTCTTGGGCAATAAATGAACCATGATTTTCTCTCCCAAGCCATTATTCATCAACCAGTCTTCCTCCCTCACGAGGGGGGAGCTACCTGGGTGCTTTGCAGCCATGTTTTTCTGGTTATCCTTGTTTTTTTAGCCGGGAGAAGGGCATTTTTGTGTTGTGTACCAGTGGGGAAGAAGAGGAACTGACTTGGGGTTCCATAGAGGTCGTTTTGGACCGTTGAATGCCTAATTAGCTGGGGAAGAACTCATTTTCCCCTGTGATTATTTTTCCCATCCCTTAATCCATTGTTGACTGGAAATGATTTGGGAAAACCCTTGGTCAACTTGTTGGTAAATCCATTGCTTTGGCTTGAACTTGCGTGTAAGCCTCCAGGGGTCAAATGTAGCCTGATAAACCCAGCTTTGGATTGGCTTGGCTCAGATGAAATGATCAATTAGCTGTGAATAAGCTGGAATGTTCCCTTTCCTTGTGAGAATCATTCCCATCTCGGGGGTGGCCTTCGGATGGACTCAGTACAAGCTGTCGAAGAGCCTATGGTTGGGTGGAACATTGCAGTGACATAGCTAGTTGCTTGGGACAATTGCACAATGAAGATAAGTGTTTTCTGTCTATGTATTTACTTCTGCGATGCATTAATTTGATGACTGTTTTGATATGCTGGATGGGCATGAATTGTGTGTGTGGATTAGTTTTAATTCTGCTGTGCATATTGCCTGATTTGTATTTGCACACCAATGTTTATACTCTTATGATTCTAATTAGTGGGTTGAGTATTATGAAATGCCCAGATTTTAGTGCTATTTTCCCTTCCTTGCATTGGGTCAGCAGGTGGGTACATTACAGTCCATCATTTTCACATTTGTATCCTGTAATTAGCTCGCACTACAAGGCATACCCTAATATTTCAGTGTTAAACAATGTCGAAGGAATACCAAGAGCGATCCCTGACTTCATTATTAGTTATTTTTGTGTGCATTCTCATTCACGTCCGTGTCATATATGCATCCATTTGAACATTGATATGTCTATTGCCTATTGCAACAATATTAAGAAAACCATCAACAGATTTCCACAAAGTATTTTCCATATCACACAGGATGATAGTATCTAACAGCAATTGCAAAGACAGAGAGCCATTCCAGAATTCTAATACAAGCAACCACCTGCAAAACACTTCATTCACCCACTTCAATTTTCACCATTCAATGAACCCCACGAATCTCTTAGAAGTTCCATTTTCTCAGAAAACCTCTTGCTAGTCCCCTAACTGACCCCATCATCCACAAAACCCAGAATCGTGGGATTTTCAAATTCTTCTTTATCTGTTCAGAAAATAAATCGCAAGACCAATGCTTCTTTTCTCCTTTAGAGATCTTCTCCTTAGTTCACACGCATATTTTTCTTTAGTATACCCAGAAGCTCGATCAATTCATTATATATATATATTTCATGAGAGTGTGTGTAGACCAAATCGTTGACTCCTTCAAGACCAAATTGTGCTTTGAAAGCACAAGTTTAAGTGCCATCTCTCTTCTAAAAGATTGTTTTATAAATCACGCGGACCAATCGTATTCAAGCTTCGATCGCTTTATGAGTTTAGCCGACATTGAAGGAAAGATTACTAATGTGGGCTAAGCTTGCTTGTTTAAAACCCAAGGGCGTTATGGCTACGATTTGCCTTTTTTCTTCAAAAGAGAATCTCATGACTGGAAGCATGAGATTGGCTTCATAACTCTTCAGTGGGGGTATATGTATTTCACAAGTGCACCATGCACATGAAGGTTCTTCAAATGTTCGAACACTCTTAAACTTTCTTGACTTGCACCTTGTAGACCCATCGTGGTCAAGAGTCAAGATCTTCCTTTGCATATTTATTACCAATACATTATTATAAGAATTTCGAAGACCTGTAGTTGCAATGCTTCTGCCACATCATCAAATCGCTTTGTCATCATACCATTCTTCTAACATAATGCCCATTTCTCTACTCAACCATTCCTTTAGGGACTTCTCACCATCCAAACCACTTCAGGACTTTATTACATGTCTCCAATACTCTGCTTCTCACATTCAGATATATATAATTGCCATATAGAAACTGGACATATTTACTTCATCCATTCATCTTTTCTCATCTTTTTAGTTCCTTTCATCTTATGTCTCTCCTATTTTGTTATTATTCAATATGCATTGTCACATGAAATGCTAACTCAGTATACTTTTTACAGCCTGGCAGGATAATAAGCAAGATTATGCATGAATACCACAAACGAACACATTCTTTTCTTGAAACAACTCTTGCAATTCACAAAATCAACTTCTAGGTATATTCTGATGCACTAACCTTTATGTGTTGCCATTGTCTTTTTTTCCCTAAAATATTTTTGCTCTATGTTATGTGCATGACTCGTTAATATTGTTCTTCTTTTCATAATTTTGTAGTATTATCCACCTGTTCTGAAGCACAAACAAAAACAACTTACCATGAGATTCCTTCATTAACACGATGTCTTATTTAACTTGTTCCATTTTTGTATATTTTTTATGCCTTTCTTTTTGCACAATGCAATCTTAACATTTCCATTTTTCAAATTTTCAGATGTATAACAATCCAGACTTGCACCTAGTAATATGGTCAACATTGCAACATTGTAGATGGACTTTTTCATCAAGCTCTTACCATGTTGCACTAAAGACTGAACATACCTATATTGCTGAAGTCAATGCTGCTCCAGCCTTCTAGTTTCACAAATTAATATATGTGAATCACACCAGCTTCTAAAAGATAGGTCCCAAGAGGTTCTGCATCCTCTTCATCAAAATGGCACCCTAAACAACGCTGCCACTATTCATGCACAAAATATGCTTGTAACATCTATCTCATCACCAATATATGTGAAGAAGATACATTTTTTGCAATTAAATAAGATATACTTCTTTTGTTTGAGAACCTAAGGACTTCATTTACATATGCCTTTCGTTTATAAAACTTGTGTTCCATGGATTTTCTTTTGAAGCAACATCGCTTGAAGAAAACCTGCAACCAACATCTGTCTTTTGCATCATACAAAAATACCTACTTCTCAAAGACCACATTCATGTGTGTATGTCATTACAACTTTGCAACTATTAACTCTCTAACATGTGTGTATGTCATTAAATCCTTTAAATTTTTTACTTGCCTCTAGAAGCGTTGCATTCTGGTTGCAAAGGTTACATTTGGGAATGGTGATTATTTACCTCTCTGTTAATACCTTAAAAAGACCATTGTTTTATTGCATGCAACTTTAACTCATTTCATAATTGGTTTATATTTTTTCATACTGTCAATGGTTTTTTTATATATATCATGATTTGATGTCTCAACCAAGTATCTCATAATTTATATATCACAACTTTTTTAATGATCCTTCGAGTGTAGTTAGGTTTTCTGTCCACATCTCCCCTGTATCTTTTGCATTAACTTAATATATATTCAAAGTAACTTAGTACTTCCATTTTCTTTATATGATTACATATCCCCTTATTATTGCACCTTTTTAGATTTTTAGAGGCAATTGCTAGTTTAAACAATTTTAAAAAGAAAAGAATAGTCAATGATGTTGCTCGTTACATTTTAAATGTGAACGACCAGCTGAGCCTTAAAGGTTTCACTTGTTTAAGTGCGGGCTCTTCTTCACCAGATAACGGTTGCCGACTGCAAAATAAAATATGTCAACGTCACAATATTTAAATCTTGTATTATATTAAAAAGCAGAGAATCTAGGGTTTCACTTGTGGCGGATGCGGCATAATCCACTCCAATCTCCAATGAACAAAGGTTTTGTTTTCTTTGTTTTCGCATGACGTCAGGAAAGACGTCACGCGATGAAACATCATCCGCCACGTCAGAGAGGTTATCCCACCCACGTCAGAGAGGTTATCCCACCCACCGACCACGTAACCATCACCTCGCGTTCTATAAAATGGAGGCGCCCCAGCATGTTCAGAAGCATTCCAATAACATTTGGAGTTTATTAGAGGTGAAACTATTCTAATATTATTTGGAGTTTATTAGAGGTGAAACTATTCCAATAATATTTGGCATTCGAAGAGTTTATTAGAGGTGAAACGATCTCATCTGAGGCAGCCATGGCCAGCACCTCATTTGGCTTTGCATTAGCGGTAGTGGTACTAGCCGTGGCGGTTGGCAGTGTTGCAGGTGATCCGAATACAACAATACTTCAGTATCTTTGTAACCCCCAGCAAATCCCAAACGGAGACCTGGCATTCTTTGGGACTCTGGAAATCCTGCTCACAAATCTCGGGGAAAATCCTCAGTACTCGCTGACGCAGGCAGGCAGCGGGGGTTCACCCACTGCCTACGGACGAGCATACTGCTTTGGGCTAATCTCATGGTCTGATTGCACCGCCTGCGTTAAGTTCGCTGGAGGCGCCATTTTTCCCACCTGCAACAACGCCATTGGTGCCCAACTTACGCTGGCTGACTGTTACCTCCGCTACGAACAGTACAACTTTTTTTAGCATCAACTGCGGTACTACAATGCAATAATCCTTCTAATATCTCTATTTAAATAAAACACGCGGATTCTTTGAGCTAGAGAATCTAAAGTGTTCGTTCTATAGGTATTTATATTTTATAACGCAGATGCATATGTTTTACAATTTGGAGTGGAGTGGATTAGGAAGTGTTCTATCTATACGTATTTATATTTTATAATGTAGAATGTATATGTTCTACAATTTGGAGTGGAGTGGAGTGGATAAGGAACTGTCAAATTGTTAAATTGTTGAAGATCTATATATATAAGACTCTTTACCATTTATGCATTCTAATGCTTTATTTAAAGGAAATTAGCACAGTGAAATGCACTTATCAATTTATTGTTTGGATAAGACCATTGGAATGACTAAGCATTTAGGGTTTTGTTCTATTTGCATATGTAAAGCCTTTAATTTCCTCTGTTTTGTTTTGGATTTTTTCTTTCCATCTTTAAAAAGATTTCGGTTGAAAGTCTCAGTTTTCCAAGAAATTAGCACAGTGAAATGCACTTATCAATTTATTGTTTGGATAAGACCATTGGAATGACTAAGCGTTTAGGTTTTTGTTCTATTTGCACATGTAAAACCTTTAATTTCCTCTTAGTTTTGTTTTGGATATTTTCTTTCCATCTTTAAAAATATTTGGGTTGAAAGTCTCAGTTTCCCCTTTTATTGGAGTAGGAAGTTGCAAATCAATATCGTTTATTTTTGGAAGGATTATCTATTATATCAAATCTCATTGAAACAAAAAGTTTCTACCTAACTTCATGCATGAATTCTAGTGTCATGAAAGATGTACATACATGTGAGCTTGTTTGGCATATGTGTGTGTGTGATAGAGCGCCATCCGGATGGCAGTAGCGCAGGCAAGCAGGACAAGGGCTCTGTAGTATTATTCTAAGCTGATGTATTCATTGGCACATTAACTGAATCTGTTTGAACTACACAAACTAGCTGTATATTAACTGGATAATGGGAGGGACACTAGGCAAGGTGATAGCTTTTGATCAAGCTCTCAAGGGAGGGGTGTTATAGGAAAATTCATACCATAGTTATAGAGATAGGTGTGTATATTTTAGAATTTGGACTGGAGTAGAGCCTATTTTTTCTTATATTGCATGAAGATGAGATAAGAGTACTATCTAAACTGATTTTAGGGCACTCATTCTAAATTCAAAATAAACCATTATATATATATATATATATATATATATATATATATATACATATAATAACATGTAGCTATGCATGATAATAAACCACTATATATATATATATAATAACATGTAGCTATCCATGGATAACTAGCAGCTAGTTGATGCATGAGTAACTCTAGGTGGTGATGTATGGATAACGGGCAATTCTTGCAACTACTCATGGAGAACAGGTAACTTGTTAGTGGCACTTAACTTAACTTATCTATGTTCACTGACAACAAATTAAATGGTTGTGTTAGTTCTAACATTTCAAGCATCTTTCATCAATGACCTTGAAATCTCAGAGTTCTTCACCTATTGATCTAATAGTTTTCTTAGCTGGGAACAGTGATGGAATTTGACCGGTCATGTGGCATTTTGACCATCAAATATGGTTACATTTTTTTGCTAACCATCTATGAAGGGTAGATTTCTCATTTAAACGTATTTTTTAAGGGTATTAAAATTTCTAAAACTTCATCATATTTCTATTATTTTTTGAAGGGTAACATAATTTAGAAAACGTCATTATATTACCAGAAGTTTTAATATATTTTATGTTATATTTAAGTATACTTTCCAAATTCCAATTTCCAAACACACTTTCACTAAATAAATAGAAACATATATTAAATTAGTATTATTTCCATCTTTCCATGCCTTTGGAGTTTGGAAGTTAAAGAAAAAAACTCGTTTAAGTCAATGGTTTTGATTATTTTTTTATTTTTCTAGTATTGTAATGAACATCTACATATTACAATTTTCAGTGCTTATCAAAGGTACTTATTGCATGATTTTTTTGACATTATATTTAGTGTTTGGTTTAGATTTAGAGATTTGTTTGAAATCTACAACTTTGAAGAAATGTTATAAAGTATATGTTCTGTGTTTTTTTTTATAATTTTAAATAACGTCATTTATATGTAGCCTGAATTATTTTTGTGGATCCATGATATTTAGTGATTTCTCCCATAATTTTAGTAATTTCAATTTCAATAATATATATAGATTCATACATTGAAATTCAAATAAAAATAGCATATATTTTTGTTATGGCTCAATTTCAATGATATATGTATGTTATGGTTCAATTTCAATTACTTCTACCATTGTAATGATTGCTAAACCAAGTTTTTGTTTGCTACATGGTTGTTTGTCACGTATTTTTCTTAAACCATGTGTAAATATAATAACTTTAGAGTGGGCAGATTGATTCAATTCAAATGTAATGTGACTTTTACCTTTTGAAGTAGACAATTTATTACTTATTTATTACCTAGAACCACCACCAAAGGAAAGGGTTTAAAAACTAGTTGCAGAGCCAAAGTCTACTTCGGATCTAGATCTAAATTTACCTACTTAACAAATTCTAAGCCTTTTCGAGAGCCAAAGCTAGCAAGAATTGAAGCACTCAAAATCAGTTTTGCAGAATAACAAGCAAGTTAGTGATTTATAGATGTAATTTCAAGAACAAGCAACATATAATTATCAGAGGAATCAAAAAGTCCATCACAAATCAATTCAGCGAATCCATATGGTTATTAACTTGATAAAAGAAATGTTAAGACAATACATGTGTGCAGTTATTAAGAGGTTATAGTAGTTTTGTTATGATTGTTAAATAATAATAATTTTATCTCTATCAATAAAAATTTATTATGTATTTCATTTAAAGAATAAAAAAAGACCCTTTAAATATTTAGCGATCAATCCTTAAACGTAGACTTTCCCTCTAATTTTGGTTGAATTTTTAAAAGAATTATACAAAAACCATAGAGATGTTCTCTTTTAATAAGAACACATTTAGAATGTTATATATATATAATATATATAATTGTTATATGAATTAGCATCATCCATCTAATTTTATTTTTTGTTATTAGTTTTTTAAGTATTGTATATATTGGTGTTATTATTAAATAGTTTCAAAGCAAGGGTTACACAAACACAATGATATATATTTTATATACCTATTAAGAATTATAAATATTTATTTAAAAAATAAAATGAATTATAAATATTTATATGAAAATTGTTTTAAAAAATAAAAATTATTTTAATATAAAGAATAATATTCATACATTTTTAAGCTATATTTTTGTATAATATTAAGTTTGTATATAGATGATATATAAAATGAATAGGAATCAAGTTAATGGACTATTATGTATATTAATAATGATTATTTTAATTTTAATATAAAAATATTAAGAAAATAAATATTATTTTGAAAAAAAATTAACAAAATTTGATTATTGAAGAGTAAATTTTTCAGCAAAATTTTATTGTTGAAAGATAAAAATTTAAATCCAAAACATCAAAAAAAATTGACCAATAAAATGAAAACCAAATTGCAACAATGTTGGGAACTATATATTTCTAGGGCTATCTATACTATCGAAATAAAAGCTATATTCCTCCAATATACACGGTTTTGCTACATCTCATGCCTTTGTAGGTCGGGATAATTATCATTGATGGTGTGAGTTTGATTAAAGGAAACGATAAGCAGTGATGATGGAAGTTCAATAAGACAATGATGGTGGCAGTTCACAAGAGGGAGTGTAAAGACAATCAATGTTCATTAAATGACTAAAGTTTTATTAATTAGTTTGAGGTTTTATTATTTCAACATATTGACAAAATTAAAATGAAAATTATATATATATATATATATAATAAGTTTACAATGTCTCATCACAATTACTTATTATCAATTACTATATCTCGTAAACACTAACTAATTTACTCTTTCCTCTTTGTTTTGTTTTGGATATTTTCTTTCCATCTTTATAAATATTTGGGTTGAAAGTCTTAGTTAAGGAGGAAGTTGCAAATCAATATCATTTATTAGAGGTGAAACTATTCCAATAACATTTGGCATTTGAAGAGCTTATTAGAGGTGAAACTATTTCATGGTCTGATTGCACCGCCTGCGTTACTTACGCTGGGGACTACATTTTGGGTATGTGCAGCAATGCCATTGGTGCTCAAGTTATGCTGGCTAACTATTTCCTCTGCTATGAACAGTATAATTTTTTTTAGCATCAACTGTGGTACCGCAATGCACGGTAGGAATTTTGTAAAATTTTCACGGTTTTGACACTATATGGATGTGTTTTACAATTCCCTTGTTTTATTTGATGGGGAGCACAAAATCTAAAACGTATTGGAATGTAATAATCTTTCTAATATCTCAATTTAAATAAAAGCATGTGGATTCTCTAAACTAGAGAATCTAAAGCATTACATGGATAAATGTTTAAATAAAACATCCAACTTTTATCAGTTAAAGAATCTAGAATCTCAGCAATCCAAGCAGACGCGATCTCCAGAAATGACAGAAGAAATAGATGATAGACATGTAGTCGGAGAGACAACTATTAATTTTTCGATAATTTCATTCCATTATCATTTAGGATCACTAAGAGAATAACATGTACAACATATCAATCATAAACACAATAATGCAAGCACACAAGAGACACAGAGTTTCCTCGGGGAAAACCAAGAAGGTGAAAAACCCCTCAAACTCCCCAGAGATAGAATAAGCCCTAATACAAGATCACAAGGATCAAAACCAATAAAATGTCTCTAGCAGATGCTCCTCCTCCTTCACTTGTGCACCACTTTCTCTCTTAGCTATGCAAGCTTGAGAAGTGAGTGAATGAATCAAATGAGAGACACAACCTCTCTATTTATACACTGACTTGACCTGCCAATAAATCACTGGGGTCAACTTGCTACTCAATTCTAATAACCCAACCACATGACCTAACTAGGGCCGACCCCTCACTGGTGGTCTAATAACCCATCAATACAAATGATGATACTTACAATGTAATTTGTGACATTTTCAAATACAAATTACGACACTTCCAATGAGAGGAATAATACATCTCTGTTGGATATACAATAAAGTACAAATGTAATACATAGAAGAATAACTTCCGTAGTTACAAATACATCAACACTCCCTCTTAACTAGGAAGGTATTCTGAACATGGGTCATCAATACATATTGGCGCAAGTCTTCAATTTTGGAGCTAGATCATCATAACTGGATCATAGAGCATCATCATCATCATTGTTGTTGTTGTACTCGACATATCTATCACCGGGCTATCTCGGAATTCTTCTCATCATGGGAAGTTCTACAGAGCTAGCCGTTTATAATGCTGGATGTAGGCCTAGCCTCCTGTAGGTCTTCATCATCTTTGGCCATCTTGTGGAATAATCAGAACTGATTACGTGAGTCAACAAAACCTCAAAAGAGCATCTCACGACTTTTACAAGCACACACCTCAACCTATCAGATCTCCTAGGAACTTTGACATGTCACTGCACAACCTGTCCATGGCAATAGAGTATCATCCTGATACTCATGATCATACAAATCATCTCATTGTTCACGAAGCACAACCCAGATGCACATACACAGCACTTACAACACCGACATGGGAGAACACACCTTCCACCATTCAGGGAAGGCTCCAACTCTTATTTTTTCACCGTGGGAGAAAACATCTACACCTTTGTGAAAAATGGCTTCAACCCTTACATCTTCACCGTGGGAGAACACATGTGCACCTTGTGAAGAATGGCTCCAGCCCTTACATCTTCACCGTGGGAGAACACATCTGCACCTTGTGAAGAATGGCTTCAGCCCTTACATCTTTACTGTGGGAGAACACATCTACACCTTGTAAAGAATGGCTCCAGCCCTTACATATTCACCATGGGAGAACACATCTACAACTTCTGAAGAATGGCTCAACAATTACATCATGACCTTGGGAGAACACATCTACACCTTTGTCGAAAAAGCTCGGCAATTACATCATGGCCATGGGAGAACACATCTACACCATGTCTGAAAATCCCATGTGCATCTGTGTCTTCGGAACTCATCACACATGATCCAACTGATCATGCCAAGCATCTACCTGATGCATATCATCACATATGATCATCCTGATCATCATCACAGCATCTTCCTGATGCATATCATCCAGAGTATTGTCCTGATACTCACCGAACATGATCATCCTGATCATCGTCATTGCATTGTCCTGATGCATCTCATCATAAATAATCCAACTGATCATACAAAGCATCGACCTTATGCATATCCAAAGCAGTAGCTGGAGCATCATCCTGATGCTCATCACACAACACTTAAATCCACATCCATGGGAAGGATCCTCCTCTCACAATGCTTGGAATGGATCCTCCAAATGTGTCCCATCACTTCTTCCTCGAAGTATCCTCAATCTGAAGAACACCAAGCCTCTCTCTGAAGTACTCAAACTTCACTATGGCTAGTGATTTCATCAACACATCTGCAACCTGCTCATCTGTCGCAATATACAGGAGCTTCAATGCTCCTCTCTACACCATATCCCTGATATAGTGATATTATCTCGATTTGCTTCGACCTATCATGGAACACCAGGTTCTCAGACAACTTCACACAACTCTGGTTGTCACAGAATATATAGGTAGCATCCAACGGGAGATCAAATAACTCAGACAAGAGCTTCCTAAGCCATACTGCCTCACAACTGGTCAAACAAGCTGCAACATACTCTGCTTCGACTATACTCAATGCTACGCAGGACTGCTTCCTGCTAAACCAAAAGATCACACCTGATCCCATACTGAAGCAGCACCCATAAGTGCTCTTCTTATCTGTAGCACTGCCTGCCCAATCTGAATCAACATAACCCTCCAGGTTAAAATTTTGATTCGCATAATACTTGAGCCCATAATCAATCGTACCCTTCAAGTACCTCAGAATATTCTTTACAACAACCATGTGAACACCTCTAGGATCCGTCAGGAACTACCTCAATGTGTTCACCGCAAAGTAAATATCTGGTCTCGTGTTCATCAAGTACATCAAGGACCCAATCATCTGACGATACACAGTGACAGCAGCCGACTCAGATGAAGCATCACATAGAAGCTTCAGGTTCGATGCCATAGGTGTGGCCATGGCATTGCAGTCAATCATCCCGAACTACTTCAAGATCTCTACTGCATACTTCTCTTGTCCAAGGAAGATGCCATCTGCACTCTGCCACACCTCCATACCTGGAAAGTAGTGCATCATCCCCAAGTCCTTCATCTCAAACTCGGCAGTAAGCTTCCTCTTGGTGTCGGCAATCAATCTATCCTCACTTGTGACAAACAGGTCATCCACAAATAGGAGTAGTATCACAGGATTTCCTTCCTCAACCTTGTAGTAAAGGTTGGAATCCACTTTACTCTTGGTAAAGCCCAAACTGGATAGGAAACTATCCATCCTACTGTACCAAGTCCTAGGAACTTGCTTCAAGCCATACAAGTCTTTCTTCAACCTGCACACATATGACTTCCTGTCATGTCTCTAAAAACCGAGTGGCTGCTCCACATACACTTTGTAACGTCCCCTTCCATTCAATCCGATGCCAGGAAGGAAACGTGAACCAAAATGACCGGGCTTATTGACAATCTCAGCCCCATTCATTACTAAGAAATGCATGGATAATTAAAACTTCTGTGTGCAATTCATACTCAATATAAACACATCAGAATTAATCCAATTTGCATACACACAAACAGTAATGCATCAACATATTTAACTCAAGTAGATGATGAATCAACAGATAGCAAATCAATCGCATTCTTAGGCTATGCACAAGCTTCATATCAACCATATTAAGATATTCATTTCATCTCATTTAACATGAACAGTTAACATTCAGAATTAACACATTGCAGAACACATAATGCATATAAATTAATCCACAGAGAATACTTATCTTGAAATGCAAATGTCTAAAAAACTGGCTACATGAGAGCAACGTTCCACCAAACCATAGATCTCTGTCCAGCCTGTATTCTTTTAGCTGAGAGATCACCCCTGAGCTGGGCAGTGTATCCACTAAGGAGGAACTAGACAAGCTCACTCACAGTCATGGGTTCACTCAATGGTTATGCTAAGCCAGCACACAGCTGGGTTTATCAAGCATGCAATAAAGAAAGGATGAGGATGCTAAGCCAGTGAGCTCAACCACAGAGCTACAGACATCTCAAGATAAATTCAAGCAATCCAATCCTCTATTCAAACATCCACACTTGGATTTCCCACCATTCTGTCAATGAATAACTCAATCTTGTCACTGGCTTTTTGGGCTATCAAAACTGGGTTTTCCAATAGATTTCAGAGTAGCTAATGCTCTCAAATTCTCCCCAAGGTTCATACCTATGGATCCCCCATTGGATTTTACTGTCAAATACCAAATCTAGGCGTTTATGGCTCTTCAAAACATGGGTTCTTTCATAGTTGCGATTTCTGGTTTTTCTCACTGGTGAGAATTCGTGTTTGGATGGAAAATGATGTTGGGTCCTTCCACACTGGAATGGGAATGAGGAAGAAGAAACTCCCATGAGGTAGAGTGACTTGTGGCACAAGAAAACAGTGCCCATATTTTGCCATACGAATTTCTGGGCTGTCCATGCTCCATTGAAGCCATGGACTGAATTCCTCAACCACTTCCTTACAACAGAATTAAATGTCAGCAAAGAAGGTCAAATGGGTTCTCAAGGTGACATATGGAAACCTATGGTTCAATCCCACAGCCCCCTCACCACTCCCTAGTGGATACACATGGCCTCTTCTCATTCGTTGCCTCCATAGCCAGTTTTGGTATTTTATTGCATGATGTTTATTTACATCATTTTTACAATGTTCCATGGCTAAAAAGCACATGGGTAACATAATGTCTAATACTTTCCTTTTAGATAAAATTTGAGCTTCCACTAGCGGGGCCTTGGCCTTGAGCTCCATGATAGGTAAACATACATCACATGTATACAATATTTACATTAAAATCTAATATATCCTAAGGGTCAAAATTGGGGTATTACACACTTCCTCTTTGACTACACCATTCAAGAAAGCTATCTTAACATCCATCCGGTGTATCTTCCACTTCATCACTGCAGCTAGAGCGAATATTGTTCTGATGGAAGTGTATCTGGCTACAGGTGCAAAAGTCTCTTCATAATCTATTCCATCTTTCTGGGAGAAGCCACGAGCTACAAATCTCGCCTTGTATTTTTCTATGCTATGTGAAGAACCTGCAATAATTAATTAATGAAAACACATGAGATAGTAGAAATAACAGAACTCAGAATCATTTTTATATTGATCGTAGGCCACCGAGGGGGCAACCTCCTTTGAGCAATCTCAATACAAATAACTTCACGGTGCTTTCATTAGTCTCAACACAAACTTATATACTAAGTCTAGGCACCAATACCATGGGTCAATACCATGTGTCAATACAAACCATGGGCCAATGCAAAATATGGATGATCAACAATTACTACGGAACGACTTACAAAGCATATGTGTCCAACAATAATAATACAAACTATGGATCAACAAATACTACGGGACGACTTACAAAGCACATGTGTCAAACAAAAATATACTAACAAAGTAAATAAAATGGCTAACATGGGTTCCTAACATCCCCTCTTCCTTAGAAAAAGCTTTGTCCTCAAAGCTTTAGATCTGGAAATTGATGCAAAATTTGAAGGAGTGGTTCCCCTGTAGCATCCTCGGGTTGCATTCCAGCCCACTGATGCCTTTTGAGTTTCAGGGAGGATTGCTTGGAAGGCTATAGACGAAGAAGGACCATATCAGCTGCGTGAAAAGTCTACTCAGAACGGTGTTGATCAGCTTGTTGTTTCAGTCGAGTTATTGCCATGTGAAGATTGTCCTGCAAAAAGAGATGAATCTAATCACGGTTTCGAAGAACCGAGTCAATTTACTAAACTGGGGAGCTGTTGAGCGTGTATGGAAGAAGAACTGGTGGTGCCTGACCATAAATTGCTTTATATGGTGTCCTTTTAGATGTAGTATTGTACCACTAGAGCGCTTCTAGAAAATCCATAAAAATAGTTATCCAAATCTGTGTAGGGATGGGAAAGGGTTTGAGCAGTCCCGAAAGGAGTGTCGTGTCACCCTTGTTGTCCTGGAAAGTATCACACTCAACTACCATCTATTGAATTTTCATTTTTAGTCCCTGCCTAAAGAAGTTACATTGTTCCTGGTCATAGGTTTTGAGGAACCTAGAGTGCCCTGCTGATGAAGAAGCATGGAGTTCATAGAAGAGATAGCCCTGTTGAATAGATTGCAACCAATTTGGAACAAGTAGAGAAATAGTTGTAAGAGAAACTGGGTCATCAAATTTCCGAGAATGAGCATCTGCCACGATATTGTCCTTACCCTTCTTGTAAGTGATCGCATAGTCATAACCCATGTGTTGGATAACCGATTTTAGGTGTGATGGGGAGGAGACCCGGTGTTCCAGGAAATGTTCCAGACTCTGGAGATCAGTCTTAATGCAGAAATAATTCCCAAATAGGGATGGCTACCACCTCTGTACTGCATGCAAAATAGCCATCATTTCTTGCTGAGTTTAGAGGTGAATTAATGTTTATCGGAAAGGTCTCCTGAAGGCGGCAAGCGCATTGGTGCAACAAAGACACCTACACATCTATCCAAGGAAGTAGTGGAGACCGTTGGTGGGTGCATCTGAATGGAATGGAGTTGCGTGATGACACCATGTGAATTCTTCTTAAGGATCTTTTCTAGGCGATGTGAACTGATGATGCAGAGAGACCTCGGTTGTAAGCCCGTAAATTTTTGTTGTGTCCCATTGACTGAAAACTGCATCCAAATGTTAGCAAAATCCCATAAGATGGGGCCAAGTGTGCGTAACCATTGAATGCCCAAAACCACATCACATCCACCTAAGGACAAAGCAAACATGTCAGAGCGCAGGTTATAATTTTCCAAAGAGATATGCACATTGTGACGCTTTTCCTTGCAAGGTAAGGTGCCCCCATTGGCAATCATGACTTCAAAGTTGGAGCAAGGATGGACAAAACAATCATCCTATTTGGCGATCTGAGGGTCAATAAAGTTCTGAGTGCTACCAGACTTGATGAGTATTGTAAGGGGACGATTCTTGAAGTAACCCATGACCCACATTGTTTGGGGGGTGGTGACGCCAGATAAAGCATCGAGAGATATCTTTGGTCGGTCTTCCTGAGATGGGGGTTCCATAGGTGGCTCCTGAATGTCGGCCTGATCATCCGGTGTATTTGGAGTTTCTTCACCAACTTCGGAGGTGGGCGGAGAATCCACATCCAAGAGATAGAGCTTTTGCTGAACACATCTATGTCCCTAAGTGAATTTCTCATCACAATTATAACAAAGCCCTTTTTCTCTACTTGCCTGCATCTCTGTTTCGGACAAATGCTTGATAGGAGTTGGTCGAGGAGCTGGCTGTATGGGAGGTCGTTGAGAACCCATATTTCAGAAGGGAACAAAAGTGGGTTTGGAGCGCTGTTGGGCTGAAATCTTGTCTTCTTCCAACTTAGCCAACCCCAGGGCTTCCATCATTGTGTTGAGACCAAACATTTTGACCTCTGAGTGGATTTCATCCTTAAGACCACTGATAAAACAACTGTTGTAGAATTCATCAGACAATCCTTCTGTGTGATTGGCTAGTTTCTCAAATTCTATTTGATACTCTCGCACAGGGCCAATTTGACGAAGTTTAGTGAGTGCTCCGGTGAAGTCATCAAAAGCAATAGGACCAAATTGTTGCAAAAGGAGTTGGCAAAAATCTACCCATTTTGGTTCGTCATGAGCCTTGATGTACCAACGGTACCATTGAAGGGCTTCCTATTCCAAATGAAAGGAGGCAAGTGGAACTTTTTGGACATCAAAAATATTATGCATATTAAAATACTGTTCTGCACAATAGCTCCATCCAGTCGGATCAGTACCATTGAAGCGAGGAAAATCAAGCTCCGGACCACAGAAATTGCTGGAAGAAGAGAACCCATTATCTGATGAAGACACGGACTGTCGTTTGTTGTTCATGGTTGAATGTTCAAGATGGAGGCCGAGAAATTTTTCATCCAAATCCTAGAGTTTTGTTTGGATGGCTACAAGTCCTTCCTCCATGGTTTTTGCTCCTATGCGGGTGATAACCATAACCAGGAGTTTTTTTTTTTTTGGGGGGGGGGGTGGGGGGGGTGGGTAGAAAAACACAAACAAAACCTTATTTAGTAAAGGGAAATTTTTATTTGGAAAAAACTCTGATGGGTAATTGGGGTTTGACTAGGTTTTGGACACTTTTAATGGACAGGGAAGCAAAAAATGAGAATTTCAGAAGCGGGGGTGAAAGAATAGGAAAATTTGTCAGAGAGGGACAAAGAAGCAGAAATAGGGAATGATCACGGTGGAAACATTTGAAGGCGATTGGGTGAAAATTAAAGAAGTTATGGCAAGCCAAACCCTAAAAATAGAGAAATGTGGGATTTATAGCTTTCTGAAGTGGAATTTGGGATAGGGTCCTATTGGCACCCCAACAACTCCCCTTTGATTTTGCAAATAAAGTGGCCCCCATGTAAATTTTGTAAATATATTGCTTTTAATTTTTTTTAGTTGCACTTGATTTAGTCATCGTTTGATCATCTCTTTTAGATCCTTGATTTTTCATGTTGCTTGTTCTTTGGTTTGTTTTCCGTTTCATGAGGAGAGTAATATTTTGGTGATCTTTTCCATTTGTGTTCTACCCACATCTAATAAGAATATATACTAAAAAATTGCGATGAATATTGAAATCTCATTTTGAACAAGACATTAATTTTTAATCAAAATCTCGTTTTTGCTCAACAATGTAATTCAATGGTAACACTTGTTGAACAAATATTTTTCATACATTCAAATTTGTCTAGTGATATATTCTTCACCATATTGATACTTTGCAATGGAAATTAACTTTTGGAATTCAAACATTAATATTATATATCCAATTGATTTTGTGTTATGAGTAAAAGAGTTCAAATTACAATATAATTTTAATAATTTCATTTGGACTCTATTTAATTTGAACCATTTCTCATTTCTATACCTTAAAAGTTTTATCAATTGATCCATAAGCCCATTTTCAAAAGGTATGTTAAGATAAGGTTTCATGTGTATGATTTCCACGTATCAAGGAGTCTTTATCCAAAGTGACTTTATTGATTTTCTTGTATTTTACTCAAATCTTTATCGATTGGATAATCTGCCTTTAAATGAAACTAAAGTTTGAATTTCACATATATACATGAGTTAAATGATGTTTTATTTTATTGGGCACTATTTTGGAAAATACAATTGCAAAAATAATCGTGCACTTGAACCTATTGTCTATTTTTATCAATTGGTGAATTGATAAAATATTTTTTTTTATGAAATGAGTTTGGAGATAAGGCTAAGTATTTAAAGTGATAAAATTTTTGTGATAGCTTCATTCTTATTCGTAACATTTGTTTGATATTCTCGTTTTAGGCAAAGATTGGGAATTACAACGATTGCATCATCATATTTAAATGATCCACATGAAATATTTCCGCATGAAAGCATCTTATTTGTTCTTTTTGTTGACAGGTAGTATGGTCGTTATTAAGTTCTGGTGCTAGTGCTACCGTGAAGAAGAAGCCACCTGTCAAGAGAATCGCAGAAGACTCCACACCAATGAAGAAAGATGGGGACTATTTTGAAATTTTCATTGAAAAGATGCCACGAATTAGTATACATATTTTCTGTTTTCCAGATCACTGAGATCGTGGCAAGCTACAATAGTGTGTTCCATAAATAAGGAGAAACCACCAGATTGACAGAGAAAATGCCAAGTCCGTCATATCACTTGAACGGAGGTTACACACAACAAACGCATTAAAGAATGAACATATGATTGCCACATCACCAGGTTACACCAGAATGCAGTTATTGAGGAAGCTAAATGCTAATAAGTAAAAGACCTTTGATCATCACACGCTGGTTGTGTCATCATACGCGCGCCGGATCTTAAGGGAAAAGTCAGTGTTGGTTTTAAAAATAAGTTACACCAAACCGTAGAGGAAGCCGGAAGCCAACTGAAGATTCAGACTTTTAATAAGGATCACGTGAAGAACAAACAGCGCCAAGGAAGGAGGATTATGCCACGATCTGCCAGGAAATAATAAATATTGGACTCAGCAAATTGCTGCCAAATATTATGACAGAAATTACATGATGTTGCGGAAAATGTAGAGTTCGTTGAAAAATATGAAAACAACCTGTAAATAATTCTCAAGTCGGCGTCCGATCTATCATACGTCAAAGGAATTTCATCTACTTTAGAATCACACTTTAAAATGTAAACTTGAATTAAGTTAAAATCTATTTTACGATTTTTACTTATTTGAGTTTTTGTATGTGGATGTAGGTTAAAATGAATAAGGATGAAAAATGAAAGTTAACTGAAGTAACGCCAGGCGCCGAGAATCATTGTTCGTCGGAAGAAAGGGCACGTTGTCACTATTAGCAAAAGAATTGCGTTATTTTTCAATTAATCGAAAAGCCAGGAAGATAACGAAGGAGTGAATAAAAATAGAATAAAAATTAGCCGTATTTGAAGGATTGAAATCAATACTAACAGATCATTCAGTTTCTTCCACCGATTACTACAGAAAGACATCTGCCCATGGTTTACCAGAACATTGCGTGAAAGACTGCTAGGAAGCTGAAATGATCCGAACTGTCGAGACTCTATTCGCTCTCCATTGTGGACCTGTCAATTCAAACGCTGAGATGAGCATCAAATCGTTGAGAAGATCCCTGGAATTAACGCATAACCAACATCACCCAGCATAATGTGACCAAGATACTGCTATGCTACCAGTTCGATGTGAAAGGGAGAATTCTTTTATATTTTACCATTAGAAATAAATTTCTTTTTCATGGTTGAAGTATTGTTATTTCTTCTGTAATATTCATGTATACATTTCTTATTATTATATTTCACTGTAAAGGTTTAACGGTGAATATATTTTGATGAGATGGAACAGATATGAATAAAGGCGCCCAAGAATAGAGGATCATTCAACGGACTGCACGCCTTTGAATCACTGAAATTCTCAAGAGAATTTGCAGATGGAACAGAAGATTGCGGTCATCTTTCCAATCAAATTTCTTCATCGAGAAAGCCATTAAATTGTTGGAAAATCTATCCCGGATTCGCGTGTTTCTTGTTACCCAAAGTATTTGCATCTGGTTTCTTGTTAGCAAATTTGTTATAGCTGCTATTTTGAAAACCATTACGAGGCACCTCACTGCCCAGAGTCAAGTTATCATCCGTGGGGAGGCTTTGTAAAGGTTGAATTCTATTTTGTAGAATTTTCATTCGCAAAAGGAATATGAGACACCACCGTGGGGAGGCTTTGTAAAGGTTGAAGGGAACTTTTTCCCAAAAGCTTTATTATTTTTTTCCTATTGGTTCGAATTCTGAATAATAGAGGAAGACAATATCAAAACAGTATGTAATGATGTTATTTTGTTTAAATTTGAGTTTTTATGAACTTTTTTTGAAGACTAGACTTATTGCAGAAAGCTGAGACTATGATCAAGTTTCTATTACATATATTATTCATGCTGTATGTTAAGTCATCATATAATGAATTTGGATTAACATGTTTATTTTGGAATCTGAGTGATTTACCTCAAAGCTGGAGTGACAGACTGTTCTAGTTATTTCTAGTTTTATCTAAATCAATATTCTATTACTGTTGGTTTGTATGCATGTTGTGTTCTATATATAAACTGAGTAATAGTTATGTGTTTCCAAGTTTTCAAAATTACATGGTAGATTGATATCATTGTTTTTTAGTCTGAAATTATATTATAATCATTCTGCTGTGGATCTTTATCTCATGCAGAAAGATAATAGTTCATTTTAATGTTGGCGACTTTTCTATGTTATTAAAGTGTTAATTGTTTTCTTGTTTCAGACTTGAAATCATAACAATTCTCATGCTCCTGGTCGGAATAGGAAATAGTTATTAGATTATCATAGAGCAGAAATTAGGAGCTGCTATTATTTTATTCTGCATTTAGTTTAAAAAAAACAGTCTTTAGGATTAGTTGGCATTAATCCAAAAATCTTTGATTTGTAGTAGGTTAGTTAGGTAATAAATCCAGGAGGATATTGGTGGCGGCCCACCTCTTCCAACTAGCTCAAAACAGTCTTCTCGCAATTTTGGTAAATTACTATTTTTAGCAGTTTTTCGGGTCCTGAACTTCCAGAGCCGTTTTGAGGCCCTAAACGACATTTTTTGGTGATTTGGGGGACCAAATGGTTGCCAATGGCATGCATTTGGGCCCATTCGAAAGTTGTAAATCTCGGATAGACCTTTCCAACAGGCTAGGGAGCATCGCAAACAGAGATCGTATGCAAAAGTTATGACCCCGGGAAGTTGACTGTTCAACTAACCACCTTGGGGCCGCAAACTTTATGATGGTTCATCTTCTAGGGTTAGGATTTTGGATGTTTGGGATACTTTCCCTAATGCTTATGATAAATAGGCCATTCCAGCCTCTCTTTGTATTCATCTTGGCACAAATGAGCTTAGCGGCCACATCTCTTCTCAGAGATAGCTACCAGCATTCTAGCTATTGTATTTTACAGTCTGTTCTATTTCTGCTATTTAATAGAATATGTGTTTACTGTATCACTGTGTCATTTGCAATATATCTTTGTATATGATTCTGTATATGCTAACTTTTGTTTCATTCCCACATAAATCCGGATCAATAATTTTCACATTCACACACTTTAGAGAGACTCTTCATTTTGAAGATCACATCACATAGGCAGCAGGGCCTTTATTCCTGTGAGAGTTAGCTATTTCAAACACATCGGAAGCTGCTGTAAGCGACCTGTGTGGGCTAGCCCTCCTTCGTTGGCCTCCATCATAAAATCGGGCCAACAGGTCCTCAGGAGTAAAAGATGCAGAATGGGATTACAGGGGTGTCAGGAAAGTTTCAAGGGAAATGGAGTGAGAAAAGGGGAGATATGGCGAAAAAAAAGATTATTATTATTATTATTATTCAGAATGGATCTGCTACGAAGCAAAAGGGATCAGAAACAGATGGATCTGCAACGACGTGGAAGTGATCAGCAACAGATGGATCTGAAACGGTGCCAAATGGATCGAAAATGGCTGGATCTGAAATGACTTTCAGAATAGATCTGGAACAGCTTTCAAAATGGATCTGAAACAGCTCGGAATGGATCTAAAACGACACGGATGTGATCGGCAACAATTCAGCTGAAAATAGATATGGACGCGAGGTATGTTGGGCTTCCTAACAGTTGAGGGGTTTCACTCGGCCACCAATGTTGTATGACAGCTTGCGTATTGGGGAAGTACCTCTCACTCCACGGCTCAGGTAAAACTGATAACCGCTTTGCCACAAATGACAGCTATTGGTTTACCTTATAGGTGGGAACTAGTCAATCACGTAGGGGTCGTTGCCCTTTTCGCTGACAGGTCCTCTCAATGAGCCAGCTACTTCGGTGTTCCTGGAGTACTCCTCACAATGAGTTTTAGGGCTTATGCCCAAGTACTTCTCACAGTTAAGCGGATAGGGATTATTCCCAGATCCGAAGCTGCAACAGATGCGAAAAAAAAAATTGGCATAAATTTCACCCAGCGAGCCCAAGAAAGTTCTCTGATACCAGATGTGAAGAACCTGCAATAATTAATTAATGAAAACACACGAGATAGCAGAAATAACAAAACTCAGAATCACTTTTATATTGATCGCAGGCCACTTCGAGGGGGGCAACCTCCTTTGAGCAAGCTCAATACAAATAACTTCACGGTACCTTCATTGATCTCAACAAAAACTTATATATTAAGTCTAGGTGCCAATACCATGGGTCAATACCATTGTCAATACAAACCATGGGCCAATACAAATTATGGATCAACAATTACTACGGGACGACTTACAAAGCATATGCGTCCAACAACAATAATACAAACTATGGATCAACAAATACTACGGGATGACTTACAAAGCATATGCATCCAACAACAATATACTAACTATTGGGTTTAGGAAATGCCCCTTTTTGGCCATCCTTATTACATCATTTTGCCCTGATTACATCATATTTTCATAAGCTATATCCATGCCTTTTTCCAGATCGACCAATAATCTTGACAAGTATAATTTGTTATTACTTTATATATTTTATGCCTAAGATTGTTAAAGATTCTGGATCTTAGTCCTTGGTTTATGCTGATCTGTGTTATTTCATTAAGTCAAGGTCTAAAGCGTAGGTGTATCAACCAAGTGACGCCAGTTGTTACTCCTCAAAGCACCAACTCCTCATAACTCTAAGGGATAGTGCATTCATCCATGAGAATCTATAACAGGCCTCCACTGAAACAGAACCCAGCTGTGACAGCCAGATCACATTCCAGCTTGCCAAATCCGTTAATCCATTTATTACTAGAGTAACAACTCCTTCATGAGTAACAACCTTATTTAATACGGTTGTAACAGTTACCTCTAACTCCACAGCATGAAGATCATAGATCTTCATTGCTGCATGAGTTTAGTGGATTGTGATCTATACTTCCAATGTATAAATATGCGAAGGCTCTCGTAGCTTGGGGTTGGACAGTTACCATTTTGCATAAGATATAACAGAGAATTGATACTGTCAATTTCCATCATTAATATGAGAGTAGAGTTCTTCATTTGTGTGTCTTAATTTGTTGTGATTCTCAGCATCTTTGTTAGAAGGCTAGGGCCCGCCTTCTCACAGAGATAGCCGGTTTAAGTAGGTAGAGTAATTTAGCTTTCTTTTTGTTGTGTGGCGTAGAATCATTACAGATGTTAATGTTAGCTGCAACAAATATTAGCTTTCCTTTTTGTAGTTCACAATTGCATCGTGAATAACTGTAGCAGATTGGTGTGATAATCGACTATGTAGGGTAATTTAGTTAATGCGTGTGTGTTTGAATCAACTGTAACACCCAAGCTCAATTCCAATATCTTTTAGTTATTTATGCTTTCTAGGATTTCCAGTAATTATCAGTTAGAGTTCAAGCTTTAGATTCTAATTGTTGTTCTAGCTTCCATTGATTTATTAAAGTAGGTACATTATGATTAAGTAATAGTAGATACTAGATGGATCATTTTGGTAAAAGTTAATTATAGTAGTTTGATGAATATAGGATTTAACTTCTTGCAAAAGCAATTTGATTTATTCCTATTCTTAATTTTATAACTGCTGGGTGATTTCTGTACGAAGGTAGTTCCAATTGAATTCCTAGATGTGTGAATTAGATTAGCTTGCTTTCTGGAATGAGTTTGGCTAGATAGACTGGTAGGATCATTATCTACATTTAGTTAATGAACTGCTTGACATGTTTATGAACAAATTATGCTTGTTACCATTGAAACAAAAAGACCTCCCTCGGTTTGACAATTTATATAGACCATCCTGTGTGTTAGCTTTAATTAATTGACATATAGGGTGACCAACATTTTAGCACCGTTGCCGAGGATGGTAATAGATAGACAGAGTTAGTAGTAGGTTTCATTTCATTTTATTTTAGTTCAATTATTTACAACATTCATGAATACAAGAAAAACAAATCGGGAACCCCCTTTGAATACTAACATTGAAAATGGAAGAGGTTGAGGTCGTAATGCAGGTCAAGGAAGACACACATACATTGATGAGATAATTGCTAGAGTTGATTCTTCCACTAGACCACCGCGGAACTCTACAAGAAGGGGAAATTATATTCCTCCCAATCTTGAACATTCAGCATCCACAATGGAGAATACAACGGGACCTTCAACTCCTGTTGCAGAAAGTAAACCTCCTCAATGGTATCAGCACCAACATTTTCAGCAACCATAGCTCCCATTCCAAAACAATGCTGCACCTATGAATGGACCACTTCGACCACAGCTACCTGCGCAACCTAACCCGAACCCAAACAATAAAGCAGTCCACCAATTTGAGACTGCCAACATGCCTGCGTATTCCATCACCCAGATTCCCTATAATGATATACAATTATGATCAGGAAGGGTGGTGGAACCTATTATCACTGAGGATATTTCGTCACCAGTGATTGAAACTGGAGTGAATCAGCACTATGAGAACATGGTTAATTCAGCAAGCCCCATCATTGAGGATGTTGATACTCCTATCGAGACAGTATCTGAGACTTAGAGAGTAACACACAAAGTATCACAACCTACATAGTTGATGAGAGAACCGCCATACCCTGAACGATTGGCCCTATAGAAATTAGTGGAACAGCCCTGATTTGATCTTGTGGGAAAATTGAAAAATTTGTATGTTAAAATTCCACTCTTAAAAACCCTCCATGATGTGCCCATTTATGCTAAGATGGTTAGAGATTTGTATGTCAAGAAACTAGGAAGAAGGGCCAGGGACCCCCCCATTGTCCACGTGTTGGGAAAGCTTTCAGAATTAATAATGGGGAAGGCCCCTGTGGAAAAATACGATGACCCTGGGAACCCAACTGTTACAGTTCACATAGGGAACACACAAATTCCCAATGTCTTGGTGGATTTAGGCGCGGCTATTAACGTTATTGTTATTTTTTCAGAATTTACTTCAATCCGATCTAAGATCTTAACTAAGAGAACAACATGTACAACATATCTACATCATGTTAATCATGGACACAATAATGCAAGCACACAAGAGACACAGAGTTTACTTAGAGAAAACCATAAAGGTGAAAAAATCAAATAACTTCCTCAGAGATAGATAGAGCAATGATACAACCCAAGCATAAGAGATAGACATCTCCTAGCAGCAGCTTCTCCTCCTCCACAAGTGCGCCACTCTCCCGAGAGTGTGAGAGAGAATAGAATGATCAAATAGAGTGCCTCCTGCACTCTATTTATACTTGACTTGACTTGCCTAATAACCTGTACTAGGTCGGCCTTAACTTAACAACATAACATAATGCTAACTGGGCCGACCCCCAATAGGTTGGTCTAATAACCCTTTGACGCACATGACTTATACAGGGCCGACCCCAACAAGGTGGTCTAATAACCCATCAAGTATAAGTTACGACACTTTCGTATAGAGAAATAATAACATCTCTATAGGAATACAATACACATATATGTGAAATATATTCCGAAGTTACATATACATCAACATTCCCTCTTAACTAGGAAGGTATTTCTCGACACAAATCATCTAGCACAAGTCTTCTTCTCTGGATTATCATCATCGTCACTACTGCTGCTATCTTAATCAATCTCTGGATCTACTCGTCATAGGAAGTTCTACAGAGCCATTCCTTTTTCATACTGGATGTAGGCCCACCACATGTAGGTCTTCATCATCACTGGCCATACTGTGGAATCCTTGAGACTTATTACGTGTGTCACAAAACCTGGTGGTAGCATCCCAGGCTGTTACGAGCACACAGCTCTACATGTCGGATCTCCCAGGAGCACATTACATGTGACCCATCACAAAACCTAGATGAAGCATCCCAGGCTATTATGAGCACACAGCTCTACCTGTCAGATCTCCCAGGATCACATTACATTTGATCTCACCATAAAACCTAGCTGAAGCATCCCCGGTTGTTAGAAGCACACAGCTCTACCTGTCGGATCTCCCAGGAGCACATTACATTTGGTCCACCACAAAACCTGGCTGAAGCATCCCAGGCTATTACGAGCACACAGCTCTACCTGTTGGATATCCTAGGAGCATATTACATGTGGTCATGGCAATGCCTCGAAAGAGCATCTGAGGCCTTTTTCATCCTTTCCAGATCTCCCAAGTCCACTTACATGCCATAGGACAATTCCTCGAAAGAGCATCTGAGGCCTTTTTCATCCTCTCCAGATCTCCCAGGTCTACTTACATGTCCTCCTAGAGCAATGCCTCAAAAGAGCATCTGAGGCCTTTTTCATCCTGTCCAGATCTCCCAGGTCTACTTATATGCTCATATGCACAACCTGTCCATGGCCACAGAGTATCAACTTGATACTCTCCATACATCATCTTGATGTACACATGATCATCCTGATCATCATCACTACATCGTCCTGATGCATTTCATCTAGAGAAGCTCATCATCCGATCATCTTCGTCATACAATGCATCTCCCAGAGCAATTCCTCGAGAGAGAAAATTAGGGCTTTTTCATCCTGTCCAGATCTCCCGGGTCTACTTACATGCTCATATGCACAACCTGTCCATGGCCAGAGAGTATCAACCTGATACTCTCCATACATCATCCTGATGTACACATGATTATCCTAATCGTCATCACTACATCATGTTGATGGATTTCATTTGGAGAATCTCATCATCCACGATCATCCTGATCATACAATGCATCTACCTGATGCATACCAAGTATCTACCTGATACATATCACCATACACAGTGTATCCACCTAATACATACATAGATACATGATCCACACAATGTATCTACTTGATACATATCAACATACTTGATCTACCTAATCATACAATGTATCCACCTGATACATATACAAATACATGGTCCAAGCATCCAACATGATGCATACATAGATAAATGATCCAATTGATCATATCCAGCATCCAACATGATGCGTACATACATAAATGATCGAACTGATCATATCCAGCATCCAACATGATGCATACACATACATACAAATGTAAATGATCCAACTGATCATATAGAGAAGAAACTAGAACATCATCCTGATGCTCATCATCCAGCGCTTACATCCATAGCCATGTGAAGGATCCTCCTTCCACCATGCTTGGAATGGCTTCAGCAAATGTCTCCATCACTTCTTCCTCGAAGTGTCATCAATCTGAAGAACACCAAGCTCTCTCTGAAGTGATCGAACTTCTCTTGGGCTAGTGGCTTCGTTAATACATCTGCAATCTGCTCATACGTCGCAACATACAGGAGCTTCACTGCACCTCTCTACACCAAATCGCTGATATAGTGATATTTGATCTCTATGTGTTTCGACCTGTCATGGAACACTGGGTTCTCAAACGGCTTCACACAACTCTGGTTGTCACAAAATATACCGATAGCCTCCAACGGTAGATCAAATAACTTAGACAGTAGCTTTCGAAGCCATATTGCCTCACAACTAGCCGAACAAGCTGCAACATACTCTGCTTCGGCTGTACTCAGTGCTACACAGGATTGTTTCCTGCTAAACCAAGAGATCACACCTAATCCCATATTGAAGAAGCACCCTAAAGTGCTCTTCCTATCTGCAGCACTTCCTGCCCAATTTGAATCAACATAACCCTGTAGGTTAAACTTTTGATTCGCATCATGCTTGAGCCCATAATCAACTGTACCCTTCAGGTACCTCAGAATATGCTTTACAGCAACCAAGTGAACACTCCTTGGATCCATCAGGAACTGGCTCAATGTGTTCACCGCAAAGAAAATATCTGGTCTCGTGTTCGTCAGGTACATCAAGGATGCAATCATCTGACGATACATAGTGATATCAACCAGCTCAGATGAAGCTTTAGTTTTGATGCCATAGGTGTGGCCATGGCCTTGCATTCCATCATCCCAAACCTCTTCAGGATCTCTACTGCATACTTCCCTTGTCCAAGGAAGATTCCATCTGCACTCTGCAACAACTCCATACCTAGAAAATAGTGCATCATCCACAAGTTCTTCATCTTGAACTCAGCAGCAAGCTTCCGCTACGTGTCGGCAATCAATCTATCTTCACCTGTAATAAACAAGTCATCCATATACAAAAGTAGTATCACTGGATTTCCTTCCTCAACCTTGTAGTAAAGGTTGGAATCCTCTTTACTCTTGGTAAATCCCAAACTAGATAGAAAGCTGTCTATCCTACCATACCAAGGCCTGCACATATATGACTCCCTATCATGTGTCTCAGAACCAAATGGCTGCTCCACATACACTTCTTCTTCAACTACACCATTCAAGAAAGCTATCTTGAAATCCATCTGGTGTATCTTCCATTTCATCACTGCAGCCAAAGCAAGTACGGATCTAATGGAAGTGTATCTAGCTACAGGAGCAAAATTCTCTATGCTACCACCAGCAGCATGCTTGATCTTGTAGATCCTCTTGGAAGTCACTATAGAATCTCCTTTAGGCCTTGGGACCGCATCCCAAACATTTTCATGATCGATTGGTACTCCTCGATCATGACATTCTTCCTAGATCCTGGGAACTTCAATATCTTCAATATTTTCAATAGATAAATTTGTTGCTAAACAAATGTTGTAGTCCTTCTTTTGTAGGTGATGGTATACGATCTTTCCTACACAACAAGTTAAATTGCATGATTAGAAAACCTCTCATAGTTTTCAGAACAAATTCTTACACATAAAGAAATATGTCATACAGTCATGCAATTATCTTCACCAATGCTTTGATACAACATTTATTCATATCCCGTAACTTTCTAGATGTCTTCCAATATCTATCAGAACATTGTTAAGAGTGTGCACAACTCCCAACATGTCAGCAAAGATGTTTCATTCTAGATAAGTAGCAATGGAATGTTGTACAGTGCCATAGGCCACTTACCCATGTATATTAGTAGTATACTATTCATCAATGCAACTATTCTAATATGCATAATACACAACCTAATTCTAGGAACATGAGTATATACATTATTGAACAATATTATTTAAACAATAAAATATGCAAGGAAAGATGATTCAAATACTTATCTTTGTTTTTTTGTTGGGTTGACTCCCTCTTAGTCTTTGCTTCTTTTCTGCAACTCCATTTTGATGTGGATTGTGAGAAGTGGTCAACTCCCTCTGAATATCTGCAGCCTTGCAGAAACTACTGAAGTGTGCTCCTTCTTGATCTTTGCTTCCTTGTAGGAACAACTGGAGTGTGCTCCCTCTTGATCTTTGATTCCTTGCAGGAACAACTGGAGTGTGCTCCCTCTTGATCTTTGCTTCCTGGATTACTTGTCCTTGAACTTATATCCATCACTATGCATGCTTATTAGTATCATCATTGTGTTATCCTTGAGTTCTCATACATAATCACACATTCATTAGTATAATCTTAATACTATCAAAACACAATAATTTTAAACATGTATAGTCATGATCATTTCAAACACAGATAATAAACATTAGTATTCAAGGTTTCAGGGAAGTCTTCTTTTACTCATGCATATTCTTATTTGATCATAGGACTCTTCTAGTTAGTTAAATCATCAACCAAGATAAGAGACATAAAATGCATAAACCCTTGATTACTTACATTTCTAACTCTATGAATAAACATAACCAATCATACCAAGTATACTTATATAAGGGATCCTAACACAAGGTGAATTCTAACTTGATATAGGAAAAACATACCTGGATTGGTATGTTAGCTAGTTATGTCTAACATACCCACATGATGTCTTCTTGTTCTCTTCAATGACTTGTGCTAGTAACCTGCATATCTCATAGGTTAACCATTATAGAACCAAGTTATACATACCTCGCAAATAGATCTTCAAAGTGATTCATGAAAATGGATGAATCTTTGTCCTCATGTCATCATGATTATATGTTCTTGAACTAGAACATGATTTGTCTTTCTTCGTGTACCTTTCATGTTAGCGGACAACATAAACCTCATACAACACCATAATGTATTAGTACAATCATAAATGTCAACACCCTAATCAATGAATATCTTCTATCATGCATTCATAATTTTATTAAGGTGATACGACAAGTCTAAATTTAATCAAGATTGTACTAACCGTAATAACATGAAGACAAACATACCATAAACTTAATCATGAACAAATATCGAAACATACTTGGATGAGTCATACCTATAAAGATTGCTTGTAATCTTCTTATGTAAGGCCTTAGCCTCATCTCCCTCTGAAACAGGAACTTCTTCACTTATGCAGGTGACCAATCCATTCTCTTCTAGGATTAACCCAATCCACTTGATTTGCAAGAACTGGATCTGGAGCTGGATTAGGGTTTGTCAGAGAAACCCTAATAATTCAAACTTCCGAAAGAATAGAAATATGCACCTTGATGAGCTGATCAAGCTGGTATACTCATAATTTGAAAACTGCAAACTTTCACCCCTCAAATTTGCCTTTGAAACTTCTAGATTCACTAGACATGACCCCGAACTAGGGTTTGATAATTACCACCCTTTTTCCCAATCAAAAGGTTCGATCCAAAGCTCTAAGCTTCTATTTTTCTAAGGAGCTTCCAGCCGTGGTCACAGATTTCAAAAATTTCCATTTTTGCAGAACCCCTAATTTTCCACTTTTCCAATCAAAGTCCCGAACTAGGGTCTAATCAAGCCTCGCATTTTGCACAACCAAAAATTCCTATCTTGGTCTCTAAATTTTGATTTTGATGAGTAGCATTCAGCCATAGTCTTAGATTACAAAAATTTCAACTTTCTCCAAAACCCTAAATTCTAGAAGCCATGAATGAAGGTGCTAAAAAATAATTCTATTTTGACAGAAATATGTACCTGATTGTTTCTGGTGTAACTTCGAACTTTTCGATCCATAGGGTCTAAGAAATGTTTTTTTAATAGCCCGACCTGTCATCTTTCCAACCCCACAAGTCTGACCTAAAATGGATTCTCTGAAAGAGAGTTATGCCAAGTGTCGCAACGTGACCTGTTTATGGGATAAAACAGGAGAGCGAACTTGTACGGTGTGCCACATGTCACTGGTTCAGTTTCATCCTCTGAAAAATTTACCTGAGAAATTAAAGTCCATGTAATACCTGTCACTTTTTACGAAATTTCAGTTGGATCTTCCTAGCCCAAGTTAAGACCTTTTTACCAAGGTCACCTTTTTATGACTGAGATCTAGAAGAGGCAGAAACCCTAGCTTGTACAGATCATAAAACAAAAATTACAACAAATTAGACGTTGTCCTTTCGACAGAAGGTATATGGGGATCCGATCTTCAACTTGTAAAAGTTTCAGATCTGAAAACTTTGCCAAAATGGATTTATAGTGAAAGTGCTATGATGAATGGTTTTTGCTATATCAATCCCTAGCATCGTAAGTGCAACAAGTGTCATACATGCCATACCATGCCATATTTTAGGCTAGCTCTGACACCATGTTAGTTTTTCAGAATTTACTTCAATCTGATCTAGGATCTTAACAGAGAGAACAACATTTACAACATATCTACAGCATATCAATCATGGACACAATAATGCAAGCACACAAGAGACACAAAGTTTACTTGGGGAAAACCATAAAGGTGAAAAACCCCAATAACTTCCTCAGAGATAGATAGAGCAATGATACAACCCTACCATAAGAGATAGACATCTCCTAACAGCAGCTTCTCATCCTCCACAAGTGTGCCACTCTCCCGAGAGTGTGAGAGAGAATAAAATGATCAAATAGAGTTCCTCCTGCACTTATTTATACTTGACTTGACTTGCCTAATAACCTTTACTAGGTCGACCTTAACTTAACCACATAACATAATGCTGACTGGGCCAACCCACAAGAGGGTGGTCTAATAACCCTTTGACCCACATGGCCAACCCCCAGTAGGGTGGTCTAATAACCCTTTGACCCACATGACTTATACAGGGCCGACCCGAATAAGGTGGTCTAATAACCCATCAAGTATAAGTTACGACACTTCCATATAGAGAAATAATAACATCTTTATAGGAATACAATATACATATATGTGAAATACATTCCGAAGTTACATATACATCAATGGTTATGACCATAGAAACTATGAAGAAATTGGGACTCATTAATCTTCGACCAACCCCTACTGTTTTGGAACTTGTTGATAGATCAACGATCGAGCCTGAAGGGATCCTAGATGACCTCATGATCTCAGTCGACTCGTGGGAATACCTTGCGGATTTCTTGGTGTTACAGCCGAGATCTCAGTTGGGGGGACACCCACTGATCCTGCGAAGACTCTGGTTGGCCACAGCAGATGCCTGTATCAGCTATCGGTCAGGATCTATGACCATTTCAAATGGAAATGAGATCAAGAGCCTAACCCTGTACCCTCCAGCTCGACCAAGCACATAAGCTGAGACTGCATTATGGGAAGATTTGGAGGAGGAAGAGGGTGTGCAACCATTATTAACCATAGGGAGATCCTTAACGTTTAAAGATGAAACAGAGGATGATTCCATTAATAGTTTCATTAGTGAGCCCACGTCAGTTAATACAAATGTCTATCAGATCTTGGACAGTACTCTAGCTGCAACAGAACAAGAAAATCTTACAGAAAAAACTCTAATCGGTGATGCCAATATAATTCCAGTACTCAAGAATTCGAAGAGTGTTCCAGTAGAAATCCAGGAAAAACATTGAATATAAATCCTAATATGGCACCTAGCGAGCTAGAACAACTAGTCACTTTGCTGAAACAACGTAGGGGAGCTTTCGCTTGCGAGTACATAGACATGAAAGGAATTCCTTCTCATTTGTGCACCCATCACATTTATATTAAGAGCGACTCCAGGCCTATATGTCAACCACAATGAAGTATGAACTCGAACCTAAGGGACATAGTGAAAGAAGAAATCCAAAAACTTTTGGAAGCAGGATTCGTATACCCGATTTCAGACAGTGAGTGGGTTTCTCCACTTGTGATTGTGCCAAAGAAGAATGGGAAATGGAGGGTCTGCGTGGATTGTAGGGAATTGAATAAAGCAACGCAGAAGGACCATTTCCCCTTACCTTTAATCGATTAGGTCCTTGATACATTTTCTGGGAAAAAGTATTTCTCCTTTCTGGATGACTTTAGTGGCTATAACCAGATCCAGATTGCTCTAGAACACCAGGACAAAATCACTTTCACCTGCCCCTAGGGAACTTTTGCATACCGAGTACTTCCTTTTGGGTTGTGCAATGCACCAGCTACATTTCAGAGAGCAGTGATTGGAATCTTTTCAAAAATGGTGAATGATTGCATGGAAATTTTTATGGATGACTTTACTCCATATGGTGATAGTTATGAAGAAGCACTGAAAAATTTAGAAAAGGTCTTGAAATGCTGTGAACAAAGCCATCTCTCTTTAAGCACTGAAAAGTGCCATATGATGATGATTGAAGGCATAGTGTTGGGGCACTTCATCTCTTCTGATGGTATCCAGGTAGATCCATCCAAAATATAGGTAATTGAAAATATACCAACTCCTGGAACACAGAAGGAAGTACGTAGTTTCTTGGGGCATGCTGGCTATTACAGAAGGTTCATAGAAAATTTTTCCAAACTAGCTTCTCCTTTGTTCACTTTGTTGATGAAGGATGCACAGTTTGTCTCGAATGATGCATGCCAAACAACGTTTACTGAGCTAAAGAGAAGGCTGTCTACAACACCCATCTTACAAGGGCCCAATTGGGCTCTGCCTTTTCACATTTCTCCAGATGCTTCAGATACTGCCATTGGAGCAGTTTTGGGACAACAAGAAGGTAATGCTCCTTATGCCATTTATTACATTAGTAAAAATTTGGCTCCTACTGAACTGAATTATACTGTCACAGAAAAGAATTTATTTCCATTGTTTATGCCATCAACAAATTTAGACATTATATTACTGGATATTCTACTTTTGTGCACACTGATCAGTCTGCTATCAAGTATTTAATGAATAAACCAATCAATAATGCTAGAGTTACTAAATGGCTGTTACTGTTATAGGAATTTGATATCACAATTATTGATATACCAGGAAAGGAAAATGTTGTTGCAGATTTTTTATCTCGACTTTCTAACAATGATGACAATTTACCAGTTGAAGATTCCTTCCCTGACGAACATTTGTTTGCAGTATTAGCTCATTCCCCATGGTATGCAGATATTGCTAACTTTTTGGCTGCAGGTAAGCTCCAAGCACATCTGTCAAAGAGAGAAAAAAGGAAGATCATACAACAAAGTGCTAGGTACTGCTGGATTGATGGCCATCTTTTCTACATAGGGCTTGATTTAGAGATCAGAAGATGTGTTAGAGAAGATGAAATCTTTAGCATTCTTAAAGCTTGCCATGATGAGCCTTGTGGGGACATTTTGCTAACAAAAGGACAGATCATAAAATTTTGAGAATGGGCTATTTCTGGCCTACATTGTTCAGGGATGCAAAGAAGTATGTTCAGGCATGTGATAGCTGCCAAAGGATGGGCCAACCCAACAGATTAGATGAGATGCCTTTGCAGCCACAACTTGTGGTTGAACCATTTGATAGGTGGGCTCTTGATTTTGTAGGGCCTATCAACCCTCCCTCAACGTAGAAAGTTGACATCTTGGTTTGCACAGATTACATGACCAAATGGGTAGAAGCTGTAGCCTTGGTTAAGGCCAAAGATCAGGCTATGATTGATTTCCTATATGAAGATATTTTTACTCGGTTCAGAGTACCTAAGGAAATCATTACAGACGGTGGACCATAGTTTGTGTCTCACAAGCTGGAAGCACTGTTACAAAAATTTCATATTCAACACAGAATAACCTCGCCATATCATCCACAGGCAAATGGCCAAGTGGATAACACAAACAAGGTTGTCGAGGCTATTCTAACGAAAACAGTGAACAACCATCGTAAAGATTGGGCTGAAAGGCTTCCAGAGGCACTATGGAACTATTGTACTACGTGGCGTAACACCACTGGTTTTTCCCCATATGAGTTAGTGTATGGAAAGAACGTTGTTTTTCCAATTGAATTTGAAAATCAGAACCTTGAAAACAGCTGTGGAAGCAAACCTGGATTTATCAGAGGCACAGAGAGACCGACTGAATCAGCTCAATGAATTGGATGAAAAGCGCATAGCTACAGTACATCATATAGCTTTAATCCAACAATAGCACTCTAAATGGTATGATCGATTTATAAAGAAGAAAGTCTTCCAAGAAGGAGACTAGGCTCTGTTATATGATTCAGGGTTTAAGAGGGACTTTAAAGGAAAATTGCGTACCCGTTGGTTGGGCCCCTATCAGATAGATCGGGTATTTGATAATGGAACAGTTCAGTTTTTCACCATTGATGAAAACAAAACACCATTATTCGCAAATGGTCATCGGCTATGACTGTATCACAAGCTGATCTCAAGGGAGGCTTTCGTTTCGCATGTTACAGGTGATCCAGACTATCAACTAATGTCGGGACAAGGATTTTTCTCAACCCCTGTCAATTTTTACGAACTACAATATCCACATGATTTGTACATAAATAATTCATTTTTTTTTCATTCTATATTTTATCTATTTTTTTCATTTTTCATTTGATCAGGTTTGTTTGAAGAATTATGTGCATGAATTAACTAGAGGAACATCGGTCATTACTGGGCCAGACAACTACGGGAAACTTGCGTTGTTCCTGATCTAATAAAGCTCTTTTTAAGAAGATGGATGATTTGTTATCTCTCAACAGTTAGCTGAAAATTTGCCTCTTACTTCATATCACGCAGCTGCGACTCCTTACCTTGCTCATTTTTACTATTTCAGCAGCTGCGACTCCGCTATTCTTGACCAATCCGCCAAATGTAGCAGCTGTGACTCCGCTATTCTTGACTATTCTGCTAAACCTAGTAGCTGTGACTCCGCTATTTTTACTCCATTTTCGTCCCTTGCCAGCAGCTGCGACTCCACTATTTTTACTCCATTTTTGTCCCTTTCCAATAGCTGCGACTCTGCTATTCTGGACTATTTCGCTAAACCCAGCAGCTGCGACTCCACTATTTTTTTACTCCATTTTCGTTCTTTGCGAACAGCTGCGACTCTGCTATTCTTGACTATCCTACTAAATCCAGCAGCTGCGACTCCATTATTTCCACTTCATTTTTGCTACTTCCGTACAGCTACAACTCCTCCATTCTTGCTTATTATTATAAATCTAGCAGCTGTGACTACGCCAGTCTGTCTGCTCTTCGATTGATGATGCCAATAATGATTCAATTAGGCATCAGTTTTGTTGCTTGCTCCACAAGATCCAATCATGGTTTTCCATGAAGGAAAATTTCAGGTGTCTTGAGTAGCTGTCAGCCTAGGTGGTGGTGGCCACATCACTTCAGCACATGTGCATTCATACTCACGAGGACGAAGGCCGGCTATAATGATTGATTCATGGCTAAACTCATAAACACAAAGGTACGGATCACATCTTTTACATGACTTGGCAAAAAATTAAATACGATAATAACGATTATGTACTGTCATAGCCCTCTATTAGCGAACCCATACAAATCAACCTCTAGGGATTATGTCAGGATCATGGTTGTATTTATTTCCTGTCACCTTACCCGATTTGCACCTATTACCCCAATTCTGCCAACTTCCTCATTCCAACGGAATGTTTATACTGGCGCGGACTTGCCTAAAACCTGATTTTTGAACCCCAATGACCCTTTGCATGTTCGTAAAACTTCAACTTCCACGTCTAGACTGGAAATTGTTGCATTTATTCTTAACTTTGAGGAGAGATTAAAATTGGAAACCCAGTCCGACATGAACCAGTAAATACAGAATCTGTATGTGCCAATGCAGAAGTTCTTAACATTTTTACAGCAGTAGGTTGGATGGAATACTTTGAATGGTTGAATGGTTTCCACACAGAAACCGCATTGCAATTTGCCCTCAACCTGACTGATACTCACTCCGAGGTCAGGGTACTGCATGTGGATGTTATAGAAAAAATCATAGCATAGGTTACTGGCTTACCCCACGTTGGGAAGAAGTTATTTGGACGGAAGGCACATAATGCAAATGCAGTAAGAGAATTTTTTGTAGTTAGAGAGCAGGTTAGTCCAAAGCGTCATGTGCTGGAACTAGCATTTTTACCACCACCCTGGAATCAAGTGGCAATCTTTGTGAAAAGATACATCTATTGTGGGGGTAGGTACCAAATTGTTTCCTTCTCTGAACTTCCCTTATTGTCTCATTTATGCCATGGCAATTTGGTGAATATACCATTTTATCTACTTAAAGCCCTACAAACCATGGCTGGATATGCAAGAACTTTCCAACACCCAGTTTCCTCCCTTACTAATCATGGCCTAATCAAATTACTAGTCTTAAGAGCCATTGCAAATCGTAATTTAACCTACGAACAATTTCTGGCTGGAGATGGGCCAATCATACAAACTGTATTAGAAATGGAGGGTGATGGTGAAGATAGTGAGGACCGACGTTCCTCAAATCCAGTTGCGGGGGAAGCTGGAGCATTAGAAAACCAATTCAGTGACGAAGAGGAAGTAAATAAGGGAGAAGCAACATCAACAAAAAACCTTGTTTCTGAGGAAATGGTGATGGAAACCATGGTGCAAGAGGCAGAAAAATCAAAATCTATAAATGCAGAAGTAGATACTCAAATGAAAGAAGCCGAAACTGGAGTAGCTGTTGAAGCTGCGACAGTAGAAGCTGCAATTACAGAAATAGAAATTCGGGAGGAAGGATATCATAAAGGAATAGTAGGAGAAGGGACTGTGGAAATTTTGGAGGTTGTGTCCTCTCTGGAGATAAGGGGGACCATTATTGAAGAAGAAAAGATCGAGGAAAAGACCCCTGTGTCAAAGAAACGAAGAGTAGGATTAGGAAACAGGGTTCAGACACCCACTACAACAAAGAAAAGAAAAAGCAAAGCTATCAAAGCACCAGTAGCAGTAAGCAGTGAGGAACAGCCAGTGGGAATGGTGAGGAAAAGAATGACTCGATCGGGTGTAGCAGTAGAAGCAGCTGTGACAACAATAGCAGCAGCAGCAAAAGCAACTGTGACAGCAGTAGCAGCAGAAGCAGCTGTAATGGAAACACTAGCAGAGGTAGCAGAGACAACAGAAGAAGCAGAGACAGTGGATGCAATTGGGGGTAATATTGAAGCACCCTTAGCAGAGACAGCAGCAGCAGTCAGAGAAAATAGTGAGTCACCTATGGTAGAGAAAGCACCTGTAACAAGGGTAGATATAGAGATTCCCATTTTGAACCCCAAGTCATCTGCTGCTATGTAGGAACCTTCCATAGAAGAACGTCAAATCGAAAATCTCCTACATGAAAATGAATTATTAAAGAAGGAGGTGTAGATATTGCGAAATGAGCTGGAAAGATGGAAGGGAGTAGTTGGAAAACAAGCAGAGAAGAATTTGAACATATTAAAAAATCCTGCAAACTTATTAGAAAATTCATCCTTTGCATTTGAAAATGAAAAGCATGGAGAGACTATTTGTCCAGAGTGTGGAGATATATTTTTTGTAGTAGGACACAAATTTTTTGTGTTGGGAGTTGTATGACAAAGGCATGTACAAATAAAGGAAGTGGAAGAAGGAATGCTAGAAATCGAATTGATGGGGGAAAATGAGCCAAGAATTGAAGAGATCCCTGATTAAAATTTAGGAGATGAAACAGTACAGTCCCAACCATCAGGGGATACCAAGCTTCTTCAGGACCAGTCTCATCAGTCAGAGAAACTTGATATAACCTAGAAACAATCTCAGCAATTCAAAGAAATTGAAGAGCAGGGGGCTATTACACAAGAACTAGTACCCTTGAAAATTTTTAGTGAGTTTGCAACTTAGACAACAAGATTTGATATCAAGGACTAAGAAGAAAACACTGTTACATAAGAACCAGTGTTTTCAAAATCATTTGCTACAGTTGCAACACAAACTGAGATGGTTGAGGTTGAAATGGAGAAGAAGGATGCTACCACACAAGAACCACCAGTCCTAAGAATATTTATTGAGACTGTAACACAGACTGAGGGGGCTAAGGTTGATATGGAAATAAAGGATGTTGTTACACAAGAACCAGCATCCCCAAAATCCATGGCTGAGACTGCATTACAGGCACAGACCACTACAACTCCAATAGAGGATGAAACTGTTACAGTGCCAAAGCAAAATGGGGAACTCATTTATCTGGACTCTGATGATGAGAAGGAGTTGGAGAATAAGAGATTTCAACAGATAAAGAAGAGGATTCTCTGGATAAATCTCGAGTTGGATAAATGGTGCAAGTGGATTGATCAGTTCAGGACATGTATGATCTCTCTCCAAGAACACAGAAATGTCATTAGGCGGTTGAGAGAAAAATGGGCTGAGGAGTTATTCTTCCAAAAGCTCCGGTGGGAGAAACTTCAAGAAAAATTGGAAGGATTGAAGAAATTGAAGTCCCTGCAACAAGAAAAAGACAAAATGTATACTCTTTCTTTAGAATTATTGAGTTGCAGGGCTCCATCTCCCTCTTACCTTGTCTTCCTCCATGAACAGACAACTCTATGTCAATTAAGGGCTCTTAAGGAAGGGAGATCATTTGACTTGGCAACAACTACTCAGTTTTTGGAGACTTTTTTGAAGAGTGATTTTGAGGATCAGGATTTGTTATGTGAATTGTATTTACATGACAGGGCTTGTTATATTAACTCTCCATCTAATCCATTACCTTGTCTAGGGGATATTCAGTTGAGGGAATTTGCCTCTTTTGTCATTAACCATGTAAGATGGCGAGATGCTTTCCAAACCATCCTCAGGAATGAGGAGAATTCTACTCTCTAGATTAGGGGGGAACCTCAAGATCCAAAAGCATTCATAGAAAATCATGTTGAATCTCTGAGGGTTCCTTCAATTGCCCAATACTTTGAAATCCCGCGAGATAAAATCCTTACCACATGTGTCCCAATGATTCTTAATATGCAGTAGAGTGCTCTAGAAGGTAGTGAATACAGATGGTTGTATTCTTCCTCATCTCTGAAGGAAATGGATCCATATGGCTTTGAGAATTTCAGGAAAGCTTTGACAAGGATTCCTAGATATGTGCAGTGCATGAAAAAGTGTGGGTCTTGGTGGATTGGATTAAGATTCAAATTCCCTCTCATATGGTTGCCTTTGAGTCCTTACAGAAACAACTATGCTTTGACTGTAGAAGAAGAGGAGTTGTGTTGGGAACATTGGATAGCTTGCTATGGGTTTGTGCCTCGAGGGGAGACACTAGAATTTGCCTACAATCTTACAAATCTTCACAGATTCAACTCAGACTCAGATTCGGACTAGGGGAGGTTGTTGCATGAGGAAATGCAATCGGATAGTTGGGGGGAGATGTTGGGTTAAGGAAATGCCCCTTTTTGGCCATCCTTATTACATCATTTTTCCCTGATTAGATCCTATTTTCATAAGCTATATCCATGCCTTTATCCAGATCGACCAATAATCTTGATAGGTATAATTTGTTATTACTTTATATATTTTATGCCTAAGATTGTTAAAGATTCTGGATCTTAGTCCTTGGTTTATGCTGATCTGTGTGATTTCATTTAGTCAAGGTCTAAAGCGCAGGTGTATCAGCCAAGTGGCACCAGCTGTTACTCTTCAAAGAACCAACTCCTCATAACTCTAAGGGACAGCGCATTCATCCATGAGAATCTGTAACAGGCCTCCACTAAAACAGAACCCAGCTGCGACAACCAGATCACATTCCAGCTTGCCAAATCCATTGATCCATTTATTACTGGAGTAACAACACCTTCATGAGTAATAACCTTATTTAATACGCCTGTAATAGTTAGCTGTAACTCCACAGCATGAAGATCATAGATCTTCATTGCTACACGAGTTTAGTGGATCGTGATCTGTACTTCCAATGTATAAATATGCGAAGGCTCTTGTAGCATGGGGTTGGACAATTACCATTTTGTATAAGCTGTAACAAAGCGCTGAGACTGTCAATTTCCATCATTAATATGAGAGCAAATTTCTTCATTTCTATGTCTTAATTTGTTGTGACTCTTGGCATCTCTATTAGAAGGCCAGGGCCCGCCTTCTCACAGAGATAGCCGGTTTAAGTAGGTAGAGTAAGTTAGCTTTGTTTTTGTTGTGTGGTGTGGAATCATTGCAGATGTTACTGTTAGCTGCAACAGAGATTAGCTTTCATTTTGGTAGTTCACAATTGCATCTAGCAGATTGGTGTGATAGTTGACTGTGTAGGGTAATTTAGTTAATGCATGTGTGTTTGAATCAGCTGTAACAGCCAAGCTCAATTCCAATATCTTTAAGTTATTTATGCTTTCTAGGATTTCCAGTAATTATCAGTTAGAGTTTAAGCTTTAGATTCTGGTTGTTGTTGTACCTTCCATTGATTTATTAAAGTAGCTAGATTATGATTGAGTAACAGTAGCTGCTAGATGAATAATTTTGGTAAAGATCAATTATAGTAGTTTGATGAATATAGGATTTAACTTCTTGCAAAAGCAATCTAGTTTATTCCTATTCTCAATTTAATAACTGTTGGGTGATTTCTATAGGAAGGTAATTCCAATTGAATTCCTAGATGTGTGAATTAGATTAGTCTGCTTTCTCGAATGAGTTTGTCTAGATAGACTAGTAGGATCATTATCTACATTTAGTTAATCAACTGCTTGACATGTTTATGCAGAAATTATGCTTATTACCATTGAAACAAAAAGACCTCCCTGGGTTTGACAATTTATATTGACCATCCTGTGTGTTAGCTTTAATTAATTGACATATAGGGTGACCAACACTAACAAAGTAAATAGAAGGGTTGACATGGGTTCCTAACATGCTACCATCTGCAGGATGCTTGATCTTATAGATCCACTTGGAAGTCACAACAGACTTCCCTTTAGGTCTTGGGACCACATCCAAAGAATCATTCTTCATGATCAACTGGCACTCTTCTACCATGGCATCCTTCCATTCTTTCTTTTCTGCTGGTTCTTCATAAATGGAAGGTTCTTTGTTCATAATATAACAGAGTAAGGAAACATAATTGGTGTGTGATCTAGTCCTCTTCCTTTCTCTGTGTTCTTCTTCTGGAATGCCATACCTTTCTGCATCTTGAATGAGCTCTCCAGCCCATGCAGGTTTCCTCTTGTGAGAGTTCTTCTCATGGGGTGGATCTATAGGTTCTTTTGGATCTTCAATTTGATGATCTACTTTTGGAATTGCTTCATTCATAGTGGTGTCTTGAAATCTAGTCACCTATGGTTCTTCATTGTCTTCAATAGGTGTCTTCCTTGATTTGATGTATGATGAGTCTTCATTAAATGTTACATCCCTGCTGATGTCAATATTCTTGAACCCTGGAAAGTATATTCTGTAAGCCTTCAAGCTTTCACTATAACTGAAAAAGATGCCCTTCTTTCCTGAAGGATCTAGCTTTGTCCTATTTTCCTTTGGAATGTGTGTAAATAATGGATAGCCAAATATTCTGAGATGGATAACTTCAGGCTTCTTACCATAGAAAGCTTCTTCTGGTTTCTTGTTGTCAAGTATCTTATGAGGTGTTCTATTCTGCACATATACAACTGTCATAGCTGCCTCTACCCATAGAAGCATAGGCAGATCCTGGTCACGAAGCATTTCCCATGCTACTTCCTTCATACTTCTATTCTTTCTTTTTGTAACTCCATTTTGTTGTGGATTGTAGGGAGAAGTCAACTCCCTCTTAATCCCTGAATCACTACATAGTTCCTTGAAATCACCTGAAGTGAATTCTCCGCCATTGTCAGATATGAAGGTCTTGATCTTCTTATCAGTTTGATTTTCTATCAAGGCTTTGAATTCTTTGAACTTATCAAATACTTCATCTTTATTCATCAAGAAATAAACCCAAGTCTTCCTAGAGAAATCATCAATGAAGGATACATAGTATACATACCCACTCACAGAATTGGAAGACATCGGACCACATACATCGGAGTGGATAATTTCCAAGATTCCTTTTACTTTGCTTTCACTGCTTGGAAATGCTTTCTTTGTGTTCTTTCCTTTTGCACATCCTTTGCAAACCCCTTCATGTTTTGACTGGATTTCAGGAAGACCTTCTACAACTTTGCTTGCAATTGGTAGTGCTATATAGTGCATGTGTGCAAGCCTTATATGCCAAAGTTCACTTGGATCCATGGATTCATGTACCATGGCATGTTCAGGTTGTCCCTTCAATTTGTACAAACCTCCCTCTTGCTCTCCAATCACTACTGCATCATCTATGGTCTTACCCTTTGACCACATGAGTACTTGGCCATCCACAAATGAAACTCTCATTCCTTTTGCATACAAAGATTATATGTAGAGAAGATTCTTCTTGAGTCCATGTACATATAGAACATCTTTCATCTTCAAAGACTTCCCAGATCCTAGTTTGTAAGAGGCTTCACCACTTCCTTTTATGGGATATTGATAGTCATCCCCAAGTTTCACCTTATGGGGTAACTCATGTTCAGATAGATCTACAAAAGGTTCTTTAAACCCAGTCATGTGTTTAGAAGCCCCACTATCAATAATCCAATCATTTCATCCATGAGAGATAGTACCTCTGAGAGAAGAGATTTGAACATATTCATCTTCACTAGATGAGTCATCACTTTCTTCTCTATCCTTCTTCTTGGGAGTTTCATCATCCTTAGCAGCATGAGCATGATATGTCCTTTTGTTGCTCCTCTTCTTCTTGTTGAAGTTATTGTTGTTGCCCTTTTTTTTCTTGGGACAGTCTGAGGCAAAGTGTCCTTTCTCATTGCAATTGAAGCATCTCAGATCTTTCTTCTCTTTTGGATGGTAGTGAGAAAATTTCTTACGATGAGGTGGCTCCCTCTTGGTCTTGTTTTTCTCGATGTGTGTTGTGAGAGCCTGATCTTCACTTCCCATCTTTTCTTCTCGGGCCACAAACCTTGCTTCTTCTTGAGAACATTCCTCCCATAGTCTACTGAAAGAGACCAGTTTCCTTCTAGCATATATTCCTTGGATGAAGGAGTCCCATGACCTAGGTAGGCCATTCAAAGTGGTCATTACAATTTCACCATTCTCCACTACTTCATCTACAGCTTCAAGTTGTTCCTTAATTTGAGAGACCTTGAAAAAGTAGGATTGAATGGTCTCTCCATTCTGAAGCTTTACCCCTTTCAATTGGTTTTGCAGAGTCGTCTTTTGATTTATGTTCTTTCCTTCAAACAACTTGGTCAAGGAGACAAACATCTCCTTAGGTTTCTTTCGGGAAGACACATGAGATATGAGATGGTCTTTGATAGAATCAACAATGATTCTCTTAGCCTTGACCAGGTTCTTCTTGTGTAAGTCCTTAGCCTCATCTCCCTCTGGGACAGGAACCTCTTCACTTATGTAAGTTTCCAACTCATTCTCTTCTAGGATTAACCCAATCCTATACTTCCAGGCTCAGAATTTATCATCTCCTTCAAGCTTATCCTCAAGCTTGGTGTGGTGAGACATATTTAAAGAGTACTTCAAATGGAAATAGAAAAGTTATTAGGTCTTACCACTTGCTTTGCTGAAAACTGGATCTAGAGATGGATTAGGGTTTGTAAGAGAAACCCTAAAAATTAAAAATTTGAATTTCAAACTTCTGAAAGATAGAAAGATGTGCCTTGCTGAGCTGGTCAAGCTGGTATACTCAGATTCTGAATTCTGCAAAATTTCACCCCTCAAAATTGATTTTGAAACTTTCAGATTCACTAGATAGGACCCTGAATTAGGGTTTGATTTTCCCAGATCTTCACCCAACCAAAAATTTTGATCCAAAGCTCTAAAATTTGATTTTTTAGAGTAGCTTCCATCCATGGTCTTGGATTTTATAAATTCCAATTTTTGCAGAAACCCTAATGTTTAGGTCAAAAACTGAAATGCTCATAATTGAATTCCGTCTCGACAGAAAGATGCGCCCTTTCTAGGAGAGTCAATCTAACCTCCTATTTTTGATGATCTGTGGAGAGAAACCCAAATATTAAGAATCCCTAGCTTCTGCAGCTGCACAGTGCCTTCTTCTTAGGTTAGCTCTGATACCATGTTAATTTTTCGATAATTTCATTCCATTATCATTCAGGATCACTAAGAGAATAACATGTACAACATATTAATAACATATAAATCATAAAGACAATAATGCAAGCACACAAGAGACAGAGGGTTTCCTCGGGGAAAACCAAGAAGGTGAAAAACCCCACAACTTCATCAGAGATAGAATAAGCCCCGATACAATATCAGAAGGATTAAACCCAATAAGATGTCTCTAGCAGATGCTCCTCCTCCTTCACTTGTGCGCCACTTTCTCTCTTAGCTATGCGAGCTTGAGAAGTGAGTGAATGAATCAAATGAGAGACACAACCTCTCTATTTATACACTGACTTGACCTGCCAATAAATCACTGGGGCCGACTTACCACTCAATTCTAATAACCCAACCACATGACCTAACTAGGGCCGACCCCTCACTGGTGGTCTAATAACACATCAATACAAATGATGACACTTACAATGTAGCTTGCGACACTTGCAAATACAAATGACAACACTTCCAATCAGAGGAATAATACATCTCTGTTGGATATACAATAAAGTACAAATGTAATACATAGAAGAATATCTTTTGAAGTTACAAATACATCAACAATAGACACAGCTTATTGAGCAAGCTCTGGCTTGACAATGAACTGAAATGTTCTCCCGGTTCAATGAGATTCTCCTACGATTCACTTCGACATCAGGAGGATCCTCGATGAGAACTCACTCTGACAAAATCAGCCCCTTCAAAGTGTAAATGAATCTCGACATACCAAATCTTGAAGGGAAGATTGACAGGGAATCCATCGACAATTGGGTGCAACAATTGGAATCCTATTACACTGTAAATCAACTCTCTGAAGCTGATAAAGTCACCATTGTGTCCTTAAATATGTCAACCTTTGTGCATTGCTAGTTGGAAAACCTCTTGACAAAGATGGAGAAAAGAGGAGACCCCATCGACACATGGGATAAATTCATCGAACACATCTGGAAGGAATTTTACCCGCTGAAATACCTTGAGCAGCAATATAAGAAGTGGCAATAGCTAAGGCAATGGAAAGACCAATTAGTACAGAGTTACACCGATGAGTTCTACCGACTTATGGGAAGACTTGGCATCCAAGAAGAAGAGAAATTGCTTGTTATGAAATACACCAGCGGATCGACCCGATACATTCAGCAAGAGATGGAATTTTTGACTATCAATATGCTTGTGGATGCTTTCCACTATGCCATAAAACTGGAAACTAAGAAGAAAGGAAAATCACATTTCATGACAAAGCAAACATCAGGAATACCACCAGACAAGAAGGCACCAGCCAACTTTGACAAATCAAAATCTTCTCAGCCAACACCACCAAAGCCTGACAATGGTAAGAAGCCTTTTCACAAGAGGGAATGTAGCAAACAACCGTCGACTAGAAAATGGTGCAATTACCACCACTCATCTTGGCATGATACGTCTGAATGCAAATCTTGGAAGACATTATTGGAAAAAGTGTTGACCTCCGACGCGTTCGACAAGACGGTGGAAGAATTGGATCCGGATGCGACGACCCTTTTGACCTCAACAGCTCCAACAACCTTGACTATTGTCGACCAAAAGGAATGACATCACCTTTTCCATACACAGATATGGGTCCAGAGCAACCCATTACATCTGATCATGGCCAATGGGAGCCAAAAGAACTTCATTTTTGAAGAACTGGTGAAGTAATTAGGTCTTGTTACCACTCCTCATCTTCATCCTTACAACATCGATTGGATGAAGGATGGACAAGAACTACGGATCACTCGACAATGCAAACTCGCCTACTTCATAAAACCTTTTGAAGATGAAGTACTCTATGACATGGCACCACTCTCTATAGCCAACGCCCTGTTGGGAAATCTTACCTATGGGATAGACATGGAAGTTATCAGTCACGGCCTCAGAAGGTGATTGTCAGAATCCGAAATCGATGGTTCAACATACCCGAACGACAACCCACACCAACGGTTGCACTGATATCTGCCAAATAGACAAAGAATCTCATCAATCATGCGCAGAATTTCACACTAATCATGGTCAAGCCGCAACATTCTAAGAAGATTGCAGCAATGAGTCCTGTCACTGACCAATGTAGCTCTCGACAGAAGAAGCAAATCGATCATATTCTTGATGAGTACCAAAACCTCTTTGAAGCTCTAGATAGAGTACCTCAGCATTTCAAGGTAAAACACTCCATTGAACTTTTCCTGGTTCTTCTTTTCCTAACACATTTGTTTACAAAAGATCCATTCTCGAAAATGAAAAGATTCGTAGACAAATCCAAGAATTAATCGACAAAGTACATATTCGCCCCAATTCCTCTACTTGTGGAAGTCCAGTCATCCTAGTTCTAAAGAAAGACGGGACTTGGCGCATGTGCATCGACTACAAAGCTCTCAACAAAATATCGGTGAAGCATCAGTACCCTCTGGTGTAGATAGAAGAGCTTATAGAATGTCTGAAAGGTGCTAAATTCTTTACTAAGCTCGACCTCAAGTCAAGATACCATTATATTCCAATCGAGCCCTCAGATGTGTGGGAAACTGCTTTCAAGACCAAGGAAGGATTGTTCGAATGGTTAGTCATGCCTTTTGGCTTAACCAATGCACCTGCGACCTTCATGGGACATATGGATAACCTTCTCCGACCTTTCATCAGAAAATGGGTTATTGTCTATCTCGACGACATATTGGTTTTTAGTTGATCATGGGAAGAACATGTCAGACATCTTTGACAAGTCCTCGACACTCTCTAGCAACATCGGCTCTACTTGAACATGGACAAATGCTCCTTTGCGATGACCAGCATTAAATATTTGGGGTATGTAATTGACTCTGTAGGCATTCACGTCAATCCAGGGAAAGTATAGATTCTCAAAGATTCTCCCATTCCTAGAAGCATTCAAGAACTAATAAGTTTTCTTGGTTTGGCTAATTTCTATTGATGATTCATAATCGTCTTCAGTCACATAGCCTGGCCCTTGAATCAGTCGACCAAGGGAAATGAGAAAACTGTCTTCCAATGGACATAAACACATCAAGGAGCTTTTGAACATCTCAAACATAGGCTCTGCACTGCACCAGTACTTGCATTAGCTAATTTGCATTAGCCCTTTGAGATTGAGACGGACACATCGGACTATGCCTTGGGCATAGTGATCACTCAATCTGGTCACCCAGTCGCTTTTCATTTCGATACTTTTAACCACACAGTTAGAAGATACTCAACATACAAAAAAGAACTATACACCATTGTGCAAGCTCTCAAGCAATGGAGGCATTACATCCTTGGAAGGAAAACGACCATTCTTACTGATCACAAGCCTCTACAGTTCACTCCGACACAATCAGATTTGTAGACAAACCGACAACTCAAGTGGATTAATTACCTACAACAATTTTAGTTGGTGATTAAGCATCAAAAAGGAAAGGCTAATGCCACTGCAAATTGCCTCAGTCGACCACCCATTACTCTCCTTTTGACAGGGATGAGTATGCAGGTTTACGACACGACCACTTGGCAAAAATTGTATGATGACGATAGCGACTTCTCATCATTCTACTGATAGTTACAGACTAACAAGTCATTGACCTTAGACTCCGACTACTTCCTGAAAGACACCTTTCTATACAAGCTTGAACGACTTTGTGTATCGACTGGTGAGCAACGACAGCAGCTCATTTGGGACGCACACTACAACAAGACTACAGGACACTTTGGAGTAGCAAAGACACTTGCTATTCTGTAGAAGTATTTCTTCTGGCCTACACTTAAATCTAACATTAACAAGTACATTCGATCATGCATGGTTTGTGCCATTGCTGAGCCACCTAATCGATGATAGGGATTGTACACACCTCTTCCAATTTCTAGTCAACCATGGGAATCTATTTCTATGGAATACTTGACGGGTTATCCTACTACCAAACATCGTCATGATGCAATATTAGTAGTAGTCGATCAATTTTCCAAGATGGCCATTCTCATACCATGTGAGAAGACCACGACAGCGCAGCAGACCACTCAACTCTTCTTTACACATGTTTGGAAACACTTTGGTTTACCCACAACCATCATTTCCAACCGAGATGCTAGATTCGTCAGCATCTTTTGGAATATCCTCTAGCAACAGCTAGACACACGACTCTCATTATCGACATATTTCCATCCTCAAATCTATGGATAGATCGAAGTTGTGAATCACTTGGTAGTACAACTACTTCACATGTACAATTACCAGCATCAACGCACATGGGATGATAGTCTTCCATACATACAACATAGCTACAATCGTGCTCAGCAAAGCTCTATAGGAAAGAGTCCATTTGAAATCTGTTATGGATTTCAACCTTCAGTAGCTATCGACTTGATCAGCTCCTCGACACAGCCCAAATCCGACACAGACTGCAACCAGCGAGAAGTTGATAAAGAAGTCAAGTTTCAAGAACAGATTTGCGACATTCAGCGACAAGCATAGGATATGTTGCACAGAGAAAACAAGAAAGCTAAGGCCTGACACGACAAGCATCGCATTCCTCATACATTTTGCATTGGGGGTAAGGTCTAGCTACATCTTAAGAAGGAGCGGTTCACTGGTCCATTCAAGAAGCTCAAACCTTTGCGATACAGTCCGTATAGTATTCTTCGACAGATTGGGGAAATGGTTGGTGGAAGTCGAAAATACACGGAAGATAATAGGAAAAGTCGTGGCCGCATACGGATGACCTAGGAATTAAGTAGAGCATAAATCTCCACCATGGATGCACGCCAGGAGGGAGATGGACGGTTCTCATGGATAGTCGCATCAAGAAATAGCACGCTGGATAGTGGCAAGGTGTATGCGATGGATATTTTCTGTCGGACAGGTGTCAACTTTATAACCCGTCGCATGGAGGAAGGGCGATATAAGGAACCATTTTGGATACATGCGATACTACCTCATAGAGGCATGCGAATGAGACGAATGGCCCAGATGAGAACTAGCAAGATGAGTCGATGGTGGAAATAAAAGAGTTGTCAAATTAGTAGGTAAAGGGAGGCCAGATCCGACGGTGGAAAGTGGGCACATGGGAGTTCAACGGTTGAGATTAAAGGACAATTGGCCAAAGGAGTCGGAGGTTATGGAAACACAGTTATATATATAAGAATGCCCATAAAAGTTGACATTTTTTTCGAAGCCTATTGAAGTCATAAAGTCTCTCGGTGTGTGGCAGATGACAAAGGCAACAAAACCTTCAACAAGGTGCATGCAGGGCTTCCAAAGTGACAGGTAGGATCTGTAACCACAATTCTTGGAAAATTTAAGTCTTTTATAGTCATAAGATGAGGGAAGAGCGAGCTTCTACCAGTTATAGGATTAAGGTCACCCTTGAAGATAGAGACGCCGACGTGTTTGATAAATACATTCCGCTCCCTGTCCCAGAGATCAAGATGAGATTGGAGGCCTTACATGAACAAGATCTGGATATACATAGGGTTTTCAGGTCTAGAGTCGTTTGTGCTATATATGTGTCGGTTGTTAGAAATTCATTTTTCATCTCCGAGTCACAGAACCTTGAGTCGGAAGGTTTTTCTGAAGAGTCTGTGGTTTCCCTGTTTTGCCAAATTAACCCCAAAAGCCGTCAAGATTTCTTAGGTACATGATTTAAACCTGGCTCAGAGATTAGAGAAAATCCATACCCCTTGAAGGTCAACCTTTTTTACGACAATTCCCAGTTGGTTTTATCTTTGGTGGCTCATTTTTTAGGATTAGACACGGATATGTGGGTAACTGAGGTCCAATTGAGTTTACTGTTCAGAATTAGCATTGGTTTGGCAAGGTTTGAGAATGGGCTCATCCCATCTGTTAAGTTCGATGAATTTTGGGCTGACGGAATACATGTATAGTTGAGCAAGTTCTCAAATGCTAGGTTTTTTAGGTACCAGACACAGCTTATGAAGATGATTATGTACAACAGTGCGGAAAGATTATGTACAGCAGTGTGGAAAGCCCGCATTTTTCCCAACTGCTTGAAGCAAATGCTTTGATAGATAATGTCTTTAACTATTTAAACTTTGTCTTGCTGCTTGTTTACAAAGTCATCTTTGGGGAAGAATTTCCTAGGGTATTGCCTGAGATGAAAACAAAGATGTAGTTGAAGGATGAACTGGTTGTCGGTGACTAGTTTCTATTAAAGGATACTAAAGTCATTAGGCTATACGATTTTGTACATGAGCCCTATGCTTTTCCCGCTTTCCTGACATTGCGAATCTTCGCTCTTGAGTTTATCAGACAAAAACTGACCCTAGAAGAGGTGCAGTTCCAAAAATTTAAGAACGGCACTGATTTAAAATACCCTTGGAAGGTGGGTCCTTTCATAGTAAAAAACAAGGAAGCTTTACAGGAGGTGGAAGAGTTATTGAAACCTCTGGGGTTCAAAAAAGATGTGGCAGTCGAATACGGCCCCTTGCACATTATCGCCAAGAGAAGAAAAAATTGTAATCTAAGTGCTTTTGAGCATAAGGAGCCAGAAGGGGTATTAAGGGGGCGAAATTTATTTCACTGGAAACCCAAGGCGGAGGAGGTTGCGGAGTCATAGGAAGGAGATTTAATGTTGTTCGATTTGATAATGGACATAGATCAGGTGCCGAACACTGTGGAAGTGGACCAAAAAAGAGACTTGGAGGAAGTTCAAGATATGGATACTGAAATAGGAAGTGGAGACAAACGGCCTAAATTGGAAACAAAAGTTGAAGTATTTGTGGTAGCCACTCAAGCCGAGTTGGTTGTTTCCCCCACTAAAGAAGAGTTGGTCGTTGTAGTGGCTCAAGAAGAATTGACTGTTTCGATGGGTGGTGAGAGAGAAGATAATGAGGGATCTTCAGATCCTGGGGTCCAGATTAAAGAATATAATTTTTAGGATGGTAAAGGGGGTGATAAAGCGAGCAAATTTCGGTCCAAAGCCGACATGTGCAAACAATATGGACAGAATAAAAAGGCCTTGGCCCAAAAGCTATTTGATTTGATGTCAAGCGCTAGGAATTTGTCTAGTAGAGAAGCTTCCTTAATGACCAGCATACACATGAGAGATAACACCTTGAACCTGGCAGTGTTGACCACAAAAGAAGTGACTGAGATGAGGGTCAATTGGGAGAAGATACCAGTGCTGGATAAAATCCAGTTCCACAAGCAGATTGGGGACTTTATATATGAAGATTTTATAAAAGCAGCATTGAAAGGTGACAACTTGGAAGCTACTGTGGTAAAGTTAGAGAACCAATTGAAGCAAGAAAAAAGTGAAAAGCGAGCTCTTCAACAGCAGGTCAAGAAGATACAATCTGACCTAGTTATAAGTGACGGTGGGGGTAAAACCATGAGCAAGCTATTGGCTGAGAAAAATAAGCTGATTCTGAAACTATAGAAAAAGGAGAAAGTTCCTAATATATGGAAAATCGAAGCTCCTGAGGAAACAAACTTTGAAATGCAAAAGGAAGCCTTGTCTAAGGAATTTAGTGATTGTAAAGGAGAGTTGCTAAAATTTGCAGGGAAGGAAGATAGTTGTAAAAAAGAGAAAATGAGCCAAATTGGACATGTGGCCTACCAATATGATCCAAAATGGGGATAGTAGTAGTACTAACAGCCTTGTGCGGGCTATGTCTCACATTAGCCTGAAGGATGTGAAAATCAAGGAGCTGAAGGAAAAAGCTCAGAGGTTGGAGGAGGAGAATGAAAAGAAAGAAGAAGAAGCAAAAACCCTCTGAGATAAGCATAATGAATTAGTTGATATCAATAAGAAGCTCACCCGCCAAGTTACAGGACAAGCAAGCTTGCAAGGTTGCAAGCATTTAGGTTGGGATCAAATTATTAAAGAAACTGAAAGTTCCAGGCCATACTTGGAATTTATAAGAGTAAAAGAGAAAACAATCAATGATGTTTTCACAGGTTGTGCAGCCGCAAGAGAAAATCTTATCCGGAAGGCCAAGGAAACAGCATTGAGTGCTATCACTTTTTTGAATAGTTTATCAGAAGAGGAAAGAATCAACTTGAATATTGGAAACCAGATCATGGCCATTGCAGCAGCACAAAGAGTTTTGGGGAAATATGCACAGGTTGAAGGTGTGGAAACCAGAGTAGAAGAGATGAGCAAACAGGTAATGGATTTCAAAGGATCGTTTGACAAGCTGGTAGAGATGGGGTTGCCATCCTTCTGGGATAATAATCGAGAATTAATCTCCCAAGCAGGTTATAAAAACTTGCTCTGCCATAAGGATGGATCACACCAAGTTCAAAAATCTAAACCAGCTACTTATAGGAAGAACTTTGATGGAGAAGATCTCTGAAGACTATGAAATCCTGAACCGGTTGATCGCCATTGCTGAAAGACTCGCTCCAGCTTCCCTTGCAGAGAACATTGAGATCCGGGTTATGGAAAAAGAGATGACGGATTATGACCTCCCTTCTGCTGAGCTATGGACTACCGTGGAAAGATACATAAAAATGAAATACACTCTTCGCCCTCCACAATAGTTGTTGGATTTTTAATAGTTGTTGTTTATTTGAGAAACAAAGACTTCTAAGATACTTTTATTTTAAAAAAAATGCAATTTGTAATATGTTTTGAGGCAACTATGAAAATAGTCAGCTGGAACAATTACTTCGTTATCTTTATCTTTGTAGTTGAAAGTAAATATCATGTGGTAAAATACCGTTAGAGATGAAAAGTTGTTAGAATGGTTCTACTTGTTTCTGTTTTGTAGAGATAAGTGACGAATAAATCTTGATGAGGTGTCACTCAGTTGCAACAGTTTTCAGTTTTGATGGATCAAGCCTAAGCCTTAGGTCATCTATATATGAGATGTAAATCAAATGAAAAAGGGTTGAAAAACTTATTTGAAAAACTTTTGGAATTTTCAAAATCAATCTGTAAGACATTTTGAGCTGTTTAATAAAGTTTGCAGAGCCGAGCCTACGTTTTTCAGGGATTCTTGTGTAATTGGTCTGATAGTCTGTCTTTCCTTTTCCCATGTTAATTGTGCTTCTTTCATCGTTATTCCATGTCTATAATATTTCTTTCATACTTGGTGCAGTGTAATAGTCAAGTGGAATTATAGAAATTATGCTCTTCTTAATCTCATTCCAAGTATTTCATCCTTATTCTCTGCTAAAGTTGATGTAGGATTCATCATTGTATGCCTTATATCGATTGATTGTTCTTTTCTCTTCTGTTTCACCAATTAAAAGCTCTTTGACTATTAGTTGCTTACTACCTCTCCCCTGTGTGAATGCATTCGCAAAGCCTTTGTGGATAATTTTCAAGGTTTGTTTAAATGTGACTCCATTTCCCAAATAGAGATTCATATGTTTCATCCAAACAATGTTTAAATCATTTTGCTTCCAGTAGAAATCTGATCTTCTGTATGTTGTAATTGAATGTCTTGAATGATGAATACTGGTGTATGTTTTCATTGTTGACACCTTTGATTATTCCAGTTTTTCATGAGCTTATAGAGAGAGCCCTCTCTGTTTCTATTGGTTCAGTAACATAAGCTAAAGATTGGTTAGTGGTTACCCCGAATTTCCTTCTTCACAACCTTGGGGGTTAATCTGGGTGTTAACAAATTGGCGTCGTTGTCGGGGACGTGGTTGTTTTATTATCCCTGGGAAAACGACAAAAGATTCTAAAGATTCAAAGAAATGAGAGATCCCTGCGGGCAAATAGAGATTTCCATATTTTTAGAGGGTTGTACATTTTTCCCCTGGCAACTCCACTCGTAAAGATATACATTCAAGAAAGGCTCCACTGGGGAAGATTGATGAGCCAAGTTCATTTCTGAAGAAATCTCAAAAAAGGCATCCTGGCCTCAAGAAAGATCCATACAAGAGCTAACCCTATTTCTGAAATTCTGTTAAGTGTGCAAAATCGAGAAATATTACTTAGACACAAGACCGGAAAGGATAAAGCTAGTACTTCCATCATTGAAAGAATTGGGTTTAAAGAAGAGATGCCTATTTTTCAAGTATTGGATATAGAGATAGATATCAGAAAACCTTTACCAAGATCAACATCTGAGTCTTATCTAAGCCTAGGTGAAGAAGGTCTGAATGCACCCGAGTCCTGTTTGTTAGATCCTGTCTGGCTTAAGTTGCAAAATATAATCAAAGCCAAAAGAGCTAGACCTAGTTTTCAGACACCTGAATCTCACACCACAATCCCTACAAGTAACCTTGCCCAGAATATCCATCCCCAAACATAAAATCCACCTAGACCCACGGCTACTAGATTTGCACCATTGGCCCTACTAGCTGTTTTGCATGACCTCACTTAGAACTATGCCCAGAGAATCGTCTCTTATGATGGAGAGGGAGGTTTTTCTACTAGACAACATGTAGATAGGTTTGAGGATTTTATTGATTTAGAGGAAGTAGATCATGACGATGCTAATATGAGGTTGTTTGCTTAGAGTTTGTTTGGAGAACCCAAGAAATGGTTAAGACAGTTGCTGAATGATTCTATCAATGATTTTGCAGCCTTTAAGACATTGTTCTTAGAGAGGTGGGAAACAATAGGGAGTCCTTCCCTGGTCTTGTCCCAGTACAACCATCTAAAGAAAGGAGCTTTTGAAGCTATTCATGAGTTTTGTGCCAGGTTTATGAGGGCCTATAATTCTATTCCAGATGATCTAAGACCCTCATTAGGTGCTGCAAAGCTCTATTATGCAGATGCCTTTGATGGAGATTTCTCATGTACATTAAGGGAGAGAAAATTTGCTACCCTACCCACTATGCTAAAGTATTCCATGGAGGTGGAAGCCAACATGATGGCCTCAAGGAAAATAAAAGGAAAAACAAAATAAGATAAAAAGAAGCAAGAATCCCAAGCCTCTACCTCCTCCTCTTCTAGTGATGCCAAGTTTGATACTATGATGAAAATTATGGAAAATATGATGGATAGGTTAGCCATGGAAAATAAACCTATTGCTAGAGAGCAGCCTGAAAATCAAATAAGAAATCCTAACTTTAGAAGGCCACCCCCTCCAAGAAATCCAAGAAATCAAGAAGACCACCAGATGAGGCCTCCCTTCGGTGAAAATTTGGTGGATGAGGAAGGACCTGAAGAGACTACTGGATACCCGATCCATCTCCTTGACACCCTAGACCGTGAAGTACATTTGACCCAAAGGGAACATGACTTCTTCACCATGGGAATGCTAGTAAAGCTATTGAATTTGATTCTAAGCAGTACCAAATGGGTTACATGAATGATGTAGATGACATCCAAAGAAAGATGAAGTTAAGGAGCAGGGAGATACCAATAAGTGAATGGAAGTTTTCCCATATTAAGCTCTCCAAGACTTAGCAGAATAAAGAGAAGCTAAAAGAAAAATAGCTAGAGGTTGCTGCACAGAAGACCTTAGAAGATAAGGGGCAACATTCTAAAGAAGGTGGGCACCCAGGAGTAACTGAAGTAGTGAGGACACCTTCAACATTCAGTCTGAAGGCTGAACTATCCAAGGTGAAGATCTCTATCCCCTTAAATGAGCCGTTAAGAAACAATGAATATAGGGAATAGATAACTAGCCTGGTAAAGGGATAGGCAGAAGGTATGCAGGACATGTTGGAAGTAACAGATGATGGCCCCACTATAATCTTTGGTTCCAAGATGGAAGAACCGGATAATAAAGAAGTCCCTCCCTTATATTTGAGTTTGAATATCCATGGTAAGTTATTACATAATGCCCTGATAGATTCTGGGGCTTCACACAACTTAATGCCAAAATCAGTGGTAGATCAGTTGGGGTTAGAAGTCACCAAATCCCACAAAGACCTATATTCTTTCGATTCCAGAAAGGTACCATGTTGGGGTTTAATTAAATATGTAGTAGTGACCCTTGCCCAAATTCTAGCTAGGAGCATTATGATGGACGTAATAGTGGCTGAGGTGCTTGCTAAGTTTGGGATTTTGTTATCAAGGTCTTGGGTAAAAAAGTTGAAGGGAGCCATGCAGATGGACTTATCTTATGCCACTATACCACTTTTTGGAAGCAATAGAAAGTTGTACAAAGAGAAAAGAATGGCCTATGTGGTCATCAGTGACGACCAACCTGAAAATCACCCCATATACGATGTAGACACAGGTGTAGGTTTTCCTATTTTTTTCAATGATGGCCCACGTACTGATCCTGTGCCCCCATTTTTCCACGAGGTCGAGGAAGACAAGGAGTTTTCCACAAGGTATGAGGCCTCAGAGAGATAGAAGAATGAGGAAGGGCCGTGGAAGATGTATTTTGATGGATCACTAAGCAAGAATCGTGTTGGTGCAGGGGTTTGGATTATACCTCCCGACAAGGAGTCCAGAGCCCTGTCATACAAACTAACTTTCGAGTGTACTAATAATGTGTCCGAGTGTGAAGCTCTGCTCCTAGGACTAAGAGCTTTGAAATATTTGGGAGCAAAAAGGCTACATGTTTTTGGAGATTTGGAATTGGTGGTCAATCAAGTGAATGACAGTTATAAGGAAAAACACCCCAGGATGAGGGCCTATAGGAATGAAGTTTGGATTATGTTTGGAAACTTTTTCACCGAACACAAGATCTGGGTGATCCCGAGGTTTGAAAATCAGGTGGTAGACTCTTTGGCCACAACTGCTGGTGGTTTCAAAACTCCTATTTTCTATCAAGGAAAATACGAGGTAGAAGTGATGAATAGGCCATCTATTCCAGACAATGCTAAATACTGGAAAGTATTTGAAGATGATTTACAAATTAAGAGATTTTTAGAATTGTCTGAGAGTTTGCTAATGTTCAGATTGATGCTGAAAATGAGAACATAGAAGGATTGATTGACCAAGAGAAATCAAAGGGGGACGAAAGAGAAAGCAAGCAATGGAAAAACATGTTGTGTGGGAAAGATATCGTTCAATTAAAAAGTAATTATATCCCCAAGGGATTGATACCCTTGGAGAGGTTGTTTGACCATAATGATGTAGCAAAGAACCCGAAGTTTGAACCCCAGAGATGCGGTAGAAGACCAAAACTTGAATACTAAAGAAGAGCCTCCGATGGTAAGCCTGTCTAAGAAGCTACAGCCTAAAAAGAAGGAACGATATGTAGAGTTGATAAAAAAATATGTTGCTGCATTTGCATGGAGTTATGAAGAACTAAAAGAGTATGATACCTCAATAATACAACACTCTATTCCAATCAGACCAGGAGAGAAACCCTTTAAGCAAAAATTAAGGAGGATAAACCCTAAACTGGTGCCTGTGATAGAAAAAGAGATCAGAATATTATTTAATGCATAAATCATTGTCACTTTGAGATTCTCTCAATGGATAGAAAATCTGGTTCCTGTGAGGAAGAAGAATGGTGAGATTAGAATCTGTATAGATTTCAGGAACCTGAACAGGGCTTCGCTAAAGGATAATTACCCCCTACCTAAAATGGAGCATATCTTACAAAAGGTAGTAGCGGTAGAAAAGATCTCTACCATGGATGGTTTCTCCAGATAGAATCAAATCAAGGTCTGCCCTGAAGACCAAGAGAAGACGACTTTTACCACTCCTTGGGGTACTTTCATGTATGCAAAAATGCCTTTTGGGATGATGAATGTAGGAGGTACTTTCCAGTGGGCGATGGATATAGCATTCACTGAAGAGAAGGATAAGTTCGTGGTTGTATACATGGATGACATAATAGTGTATTCAAGATCTGATGAAGAGCACTTGAAGCATTTGGAACAAGTTTTTAAGAAATGTATAAAATACGGTATTTCCCTTAACCCTAAGATATCACATTTTGCATTAGAAGAAGCTAAGCTCTTGGGTCATATTATTTCCAAGGAAGGTATCAAGATCGATCCTGAGAGGGTTAGTGCCATTCAGAAAGTTGGGGAGCCAAGAAGCAAAAAAGAGGTGCAGTCTTTCATCGGACAAGTAGGTTTTATGAGAAGGTTCATTCCCAGTTTTGTAAAAATTATGATGAATATTACCAATATGTCAAGAAAGGAAAATTAGGTAAAGTGGACTAAGGAAGCAAGAGGTTCATTTAAGGGAATTAAGAATGCTATCACCGAAGCCTCGGTATTAGCTAGTCAAGATTTTTCTAAAGAGCTTTTGATTTTTTCCTATGCATCGGAGCATACAGTGGTGGGAGTCCTGTTATAGAAGAATGCTCATAATGCTGAACAGCCAATTGCTTTTTTCAGTAGGGTGCTGAGAGATGTAGAACTGAAATATGATATCATGGAAAAGCGAGCTTATGCCTTAATCAAGTCATTGAAAGATTTCAGGGTTTACATCCTCCATTCACACATCATTGCTCATGTCCCAAACAGTGCTATGAAGGGTATCCTCACCCAAGCAAACCATGAAGGAAGAAGAGCCAAATGGATTGTTGTATTGCTAGAATACAACCTGGAGATAAATCCCACCAAACTGGTAAAGGGGCAAGGGTTAGCAAAATTAATGACCAAGGCCAACTGTGACTCTTTGCAACTGAACTTCTTACAAGGTTATTCAAATCAGCTAAATGTAGGAGTGCAGGTGAAGCCAAAATTATCTACATCCCCTTGGTATGCTGACATTGTGTATGTATTACAAAACTTACAAGCTCCTCTAGGGTTAAGCAAAAGCAGGGCTACAGCTGTGAAACTAAAAGCTGCGAAGTACTGTGTTATGAATCAATTCTTATACTAGAAGGATCCTGGAGGTGTGCTGCTGAATTGCTTGCTTGAGGAAGAGGATAAACACACAAATCAAGAGTTTCACAAGGGAGACTGTGGTGGACATCATTCCTGGAAGGTGACAGTCAACAAAATCCTAAGGGTTGGTTTCTACTGGCCTACCATGTTTTCAGATGTATATAAAGGAACTGTTGCTTGTCACCAGTGTCAGATCTTTGAAGGAAAAAGAAAAGTTGTTTCACTACCCCTTCACCCTGTCATAATAAAAGCACCTTTCCAGCAATGGGGTTTATACTTCATTGGAGAAATAAATCCTAACTCCTCAGGGCAGCATAGATGGATATTGACAACCACTGACTATTTCACTAAGTGGATCGAAGCCATACCAACTAGGAAAACAACAGAAAGTGTTATCATGGATTTCCTGGAAGATAATATCTTGTCAAGATTTGGGTACCCTAAAAGAATAGTGACAGACAACGCACTTGCATTTTGTTCTAAGAAAATGATAAATTTTTGTCACAAATACCATATCAGTCTGAATCATTACACAACATACTACCCGTAGGGAAATGGACTAGCAGAATCATCAAACAAAAGCTTAGTAAGAATCATAAAGAAGTTGTTAGAGGACAACAAGAGAGCTTGGCACACAAAACTGAAATATGCTCTATGGGTTGATAGAATAAGTACAAAAAGGGCCATTGGGATGTCTCCTTTCCAACTGGTATATGGAGCTGAGGTGGTTTTTCCAACATCTCTAGGGTTGTCGGTTATGAGGTTACTATAGGGGATAGAAGAAGAACCAAACCACATGCAAAGAAGGTTAAATCAGATAGTCGAGCTAAATGTGCTAAGGACTAAAGCATATGACAAAGTACAGGGGCATCAGGAGAAGATAAAAGAATCTTTCGACAGGAAAGCAAAAGAAGATGAATTTCAAGTGAATGATTTGGTCCTGAAGTGGGATGCTTCTAGGGAGGATAAACATAGGAAATTTGACCATATGTGGATGGGGCCATATATTATTGCAGCAAGCCAAGGGATAAATTCCTTCATCCTGGAACACCAAGATGGATCTGCCTGGTCAGGACGTCTAGTCAATGGAATATTTTTTAAGCATTACCTGTCCTAAAGGAAGTAGGTAACTCATGTACCATAGCCTGTGTATATTTTTATTTTTCACAGTTGTTTTGAGGTTTTAATGGCAAACCAGAAAGACTTGAAGCCCGAAGTGAAAGCCGCAAGGTATGAAAGGGGAACCATGTTTTTATTTTTTTGAATATTCAGCCTAGATATGAAAGCAGGCGCAGTTTAAGTTTCAGTTTCTAGAAAAAAATTTCAGTCTAGGGTTTGGGAGATCTGCCCAGTGGATTAGGCACTTAGTCTACAGAGTTCTTTGCTACCTCACTAGGATGATAGCATCCTTGGTTGGAGCCAGTTGTTAGCACCTATATATTTTTTCTCTTTTGCAGCATAAAAAACTGTATATGAAAGGTGGAGGGTCAGACAACTACTTGATGGAAGCTTGAAGTAATCTCCATCCTCGATGGCCAAGTGCTAAGACATGAAAATGAATGGTCTAGAAAAGGTCCAATGCAATAAAGATGGACTAATGTCAAAGGCTAGGTATTAATAGGCAAATAAAACGACAAAGGAAGGTGGAGAATACATTAAAACCTATAGGCCATGGGAGAAACATGAAAGACTAAGCGTCGCACAGGTGGGCACCATTGATCAAGGGCGGGACCAAGATCTACGGATTTCAATGCAGCGTTGCATGGCCAAGTTGTGAGGAAGAAAAGGAATATGTGGATGAGATAGGATTTGTCCCATTGGATAGGTGTCGGCTTAAGAAGGCGTCACATGGAGGAAAGAGCAGTGAGCAATGCCATATTGGGCGCATGCGATGGTGGGGGTGGGTGCAAGGATCTACGATGAAGGTTATCCTTTTGAGATATAAGGGTTTGGGTTGACTAACCATAATAAAGGCCTAGGTCTCCGGAAGATCTATGGTTTGGATGGCAAGGAAAGCCACATCAACGGCTGGTGGAAGTCAGAAATACATGGAAGATAATAGGAAAAGCCCCAGCAGCATATGGATGACCTAGGAATTAAGTAGAGTGTAAATACCCATGGTGGATGCATGCCAAGAGGGAGATGGATGGTTCTCATGGAGAGTCGCATCAAGAAATAGCACGATGGATAGAAGCAAGGCGGATGATGGATATTTTCTACTGGACAGGTGTCAACTCCAGAACCCGTTGCACGGAGGAAGGGTGATATAAGGAACCATTTTGGATACATGCGATACTACGTAGTAGAGGCATGCGGATGAGACGAACGGCCCAGATGAGAACTAGCAAGATGATCCGACGGTGGAAATAAAAGAGTTGTCAAATCAATAGGTAAAGGCAAGCCAGATCCGAAGTGGAAAGTGAGCACGTGGGAGTTCAACGGTTGAGATTAGAGGACAGTTGGCCAAAGGAGCCAGAGGTTATGGAAACATGGTTATATATATAAGAACGCCCATAAAATTTGACATTTGTTTCGAATCCTGACGAAGTCAAAAAGTCTCTCGGCATGTGGCAGACGATGAAGGCGACAGAACCTTTGACAGGGTGCGTGCAGGGCTTCCAAAGTGACAGGTAGGATCTATAACCGCCATTCTCTAAAAATTCAAGTCTTTTACAGCCATAAGATGGGGGAAGATCGAAAGTCTACCAGTTCCAGGGTTAAGGTCGCCCTGGAAGACAGAGACGTCAACGTGTTTGATACATACATTCGGCTCCCTGTCCCAGAGATCAAGATGATATTGGAGGCCTTACATGAACAAGATCTAGATATACATGGGGTTTTCAGGTCATCTTTTGTTTCCTTTTGCCTTAAACAGATACCATCTTTCCTCGAATTTGTATCATGGTGTTCCTCGAATTACTCAGAACCCTAGAGGGAAATTATGGATGCCCAACAATCTAGCGTCGTCTGTGCTATAGATGCGTCGGTTGTTAGAAATTATTTTTTTCGTCTCTGAGTCATAGAAACTTTAGTCAGAAGGTTTTTCCGAAGAGTATGTGGTTTCCCTGTTTCACCAAATTAGCCTCGAAAGCCGTCAAGATTTTTTAGCTACATGCCTAAAAACCTACTCAGAGATTAGAGAAAAGCCATACCCCTTGAATGTCAAGCCTTTTTATGACAATTCCCAATTGGTTTTATCTTTGGTGGCTCAGTTTTTAGGATTAGACATGGATCTGTGGGTAACCGAGGTCCAGCTGAGTTTACTGTTCATAATTAGCATTAGTTTGGCAAGGTCTGAGAATGGCAAGGTCTGAGAATGGGCTCATCCCATCCCTTAAGTTAGATGAATTTTTGGCCGATAGAATACATGTACAGTTGAGCAAGTTCTCAAATGCTAGGTTTTTTAGGTACCAGACATAGCTTATGAAGATGATTATGTACAGCAGTGCGGAAAGCCTGCATTTTTCCCAACTTCTTGAAGCAGATGCTTTGATAGATAATGTCTTTAACTATTTAAACCTTGTCTTGCCTCCTGTTTACAAAGTCATATTTGGGAAAGAATTGCCTAGGGTATTGCCCGAGATGAAAATAATGATGCAGTTGAAGGACGAACTTGCTATCAGTGACTGCTTTTTATTAATGGCTACTACAGTCATTAGGATTTACGGTTTTGTACAGGAGCCATATGTTTTTCCCGCTTTCCTGACATTGTGAATCTTCACTCTTGATTTTATCAGATAGAAACTGACCCTGGAAGAGGTGCAGTTCCAAAAATTTAAGAAGGGAACTGATGTAAAATACCCTTGGAAGGTGGTTCCCTTCATAGTAAAAAACAAGGAAGCTTTACAGGAGGTAGAAGAGTTATTGAAACCTCTGGTGTTCAAGAAATATGTGGTAGTCGAATATGAACCCTTGCACATTATCGCCAAGAGAAGAAAAAATTGCAATCTAAGTGCTTTTGACCATAAGGAGCCAGAAGGGGTATTAAAGGGGCGAAATTTGTTGCACTGGAAACCCGAGGTGAAAGAGGTTGCGGAGTCACAGGACGGAGATCTAATGATGTCTGATTTGATAATGGACATAGATCAGGTGCCAGAAACTATGGAAGTGGGCCGGAAAAGAGACTTGGAGGAAGTTCAAGATATGGATACTGAAATAGGAAGTGGAGACAAACGACCAAAATTGCAAACAAAAGTTGAAGTAGTTGTGGCAGCCACTGAAGCCGAGTCAGTTGTTTCCCCCACTAAAGAAGAGTTGGTCGTTGCAGTGGCTCAAGAAGAATTGACTGTTCTGATGGGTGGTGAGAGAGAAGATAATGAGGGATCTTCAGCTCCTGGGGTCTAGATTAAAGAATATAACTTTTAGGATGGTAAGAGGGGTGATGAAGCGAGCAAATTTGGTCCAAAGTCAACCTGTGCGAACAATATGGACAGAATAAACAGGTCTTGGCCCAAAATATATTTGATTTGATGTCAAGGGCTAGGAATTTTTCTAGTACCAAAGCTTCCTTAATGAACAACAGAGACATGAGAGATAACACTTTGAACCTAGCAGTGTTGACTGCAGACGAAGTGACTGGGATGAGGGTCAATTGGGAGAAGATACCAGTGTCCGATAAAATCCAGTTCCACAAGCAGATTGTGGACTTTATATATGAATATTTTATAAAAGCAACATTGAAAGGTGACAACCTAGAAGCTACTGTGGGAAAGTTAGAGAACCAATTGAAGCAAGAAGAAAGTGAAAACTGAGCTCTTCAATAGCATGTCAAGAAGATACAATATGACCTAGTTATAAGTGACGATGGAGGCATAACCATGAGCAAGCTATTGGCTGAGAAAGATAAGCTAATTCTGAAACTACAGAAAAAGGAGAAAGTTCCTAATATCCGGCTAATCGAAGCTCCCAAAGAAATAGAATTTGAAATGCAAAAAGAAGCCTTGTCTAAAGAATTTAGTGATTGTAAAGCGGAGTTGCTAAAATTGGGAGGGAAGGAAGATAGTTGGAAAAAAGAGAAAATGATCCTAGAAAAGTAGCTTGATGACTTAAAAATTAACTTGTCCAAATTGGACATGTGGCCTACCAATATGAGCGAAAATAGGGATAGCAGTAGTACTAATAGCCTTGTGCAGGCTATGTCTCACATTAGCCTGAAGGATGTGTAAATCAAGGAGCTGAAGGGAAAAGCTCACAGGGTGGAGGAGGAGAATGAAAATAAAGAAGAAGAAGCAAAAACCCTCCTGGATAAGCATAATGAATTAGTTGATATCAATAAGAAGCTCACCCGCCAAGTTACAGGACAAGTAGGCTTGCAAGGTTGCAAGCATTTAGTTTGGGATCGAATTAATAAAGAAGCTAAAATTTTCAGGCCATACTTGGAATTTATAAGAGTAAAAGAGAAAACAATCAGTGATGTTTTCACAGGTTGTGCAGGCACAAGAAAAACTCTTATCCAGAAGCCCAAGGAAACAACATTGAATGCTATCACTTTTTTGAATAGTTTATTAGAAGAGGAAAGAATCAACTTGAATATTGGAAACCGGATCATGGCCATTGCAGCAGCACAAAGAGTTCTAGGGAAATATGCACAGGTTGAAGGTGTGGAAACCAGAGTAGAAGAGATGAGGAAACAGGTAACGGATTTCAAAGGATCGTTTGACAAGCTGGTCGAGATGGGGTTGCCATCGTTATGGGATAATAATCGAGAATTAATCTCCCAAGTAGGTTATAAAAACTTGCTCTGGAGCATAAGCATGGATCACACCAAGTTCAAAAATCTAAACCAGTGGCTTATAGGTAGAAGTTTGATGGAGAGGATCTTTGAAGACTTTGAAATCCTGAATATGTTGATCACCATTGGTGAAAGATTCCCTCCAGTTTTCCTTGCAGAGCACATTGAGATCCGGGTTATGGAAAAAGAGATGACGGATTATGATCTCCCTTCTGCTGAGCTTTGGACTACCGTGGAAAGATACGGAAAAATGAAATACACTCTCCACCCTCCACAATAGTCGTTGGATTTTTAATAGTTGTTGTTTATTTGAGAAACAAAGACTTCTAAGATACTTTTATTTTTTTAAAAATGCAATTTGTAATATTTTTTTAGGCAACTATGAAAATAGTCAGCTGGAACAATTACTTCATTATCTTTATCTTTGTAGTTGAAAGTAAATTTCATGTGGTTAAATACCATTAGAGATGAAAAGATGTTAGAATGGTTCTACCTGTTTTTGTTTTGCAGAGATAAGTGACAAATAAATCTTGATGAGGTGTCACTCAGTTGCAACAGTTTTTAGTTTTGATGGATCGAGCCTAAGGCTAAGGCCATCTATATATGTGATGTAAATCAAATGAAAAAGGGTTTAAAATATTATTTGAAAAACTTTTGGAATTTTGAGAATCAGTCTGTAAGACATTTTGAGCTGTTTAATAAAGTTTGCAGAGCCGAGCCTGCGTTTTTCAGGGATTCTTGTGTAATTGGTCTGATAGTCTGTCTTTCCTTTTCCCATGTTAATTGTGCTTCTTTCATCGTTATTCCATGTCTGTAATATTTCTTTCCCACTTGGTGCAGTGTAATAGTTAAGTGGAATTCATAGAAATTATCCTCTGCTTAATCTCATTCCAAGTATTTCATCCTTATTCTATGCTAAAGTTGGTGTAGGATTCATCATTGTATGCCTTATATCAATGGATTGTTCTTTTCTCTTCTCTTTCACCAATTAAAAGCTCTTTGACTGTTATCTGCTTACTACCTCGCCCCTATGTGAATGCATTCGCAAAGCCTTTATGGATAATTTTCAAGGTTTGCTTAAATGTGACTCCATTGCCCAAATAGAGATTCATATGTTTAAGCCAAACAACATTTAAATCATTTTGTTTCCAGCAGAAATCTGATCTTCTGTATGTTGTAATTGAATATCTTGAATGATGAATACTAGTGTATGTTTTCATTGTTGACACCTTTGATTATTCCAGTTTTTTATAAGCTTATAGAGAGAGCCCTCTCTGTTTGTGTTGGGTCAGTCGCAGAAGCTAAAGATTGGTTAGTGGTTACCTCAAATTGCCTTCTTCACAACCTTGGGGGTTAATTTGGGTGTTAACACCATCCATTTATAAAAAATAAAATAAAATCTCGATCCCACACCTATGTCGAAATAAATACGCCTCCCTCTTAATAAGAAATTAAATTTAAATTTAGAAAATCTACATAGTTTTAAAGCAACCAACAAGATTTGTAATGTGTAAATAAATACAAAGTAGAAGAATCTAGACAAGCTTGTTGAACTGTCAAGCTTACTTTGGATCAAGATTGAACATAGAATTGTCTAGCTTACTCCAGATCAAGATTGAGCCAAGAATGTACTTTAGACTTCTACGAATTCTTACAGGTCTTACGAGACATTTTTTTGTTATGATCATCCTACCCTCGCCGAATTGAATGAATTGTTCCCCTCGCGATTACCCAAATGCATGAACTGCATGTTAAGGAACTTGTCTAGACTTTAGTCCCAGGTTTATATTACCGAAATAAATCTTAACAAAGCTCCATTAGAAGCAGATCTTAGAGGAAGTAGACATGGAAGACCTTCTAGATGTGTCTGGAAATACTTGAATATATGTAGTATGTCAAAATTACGGTTATCGCAAATAAGAATCAGCTTTTCATTAATATATCTTGAGTTCGAATGAGTAGAATGTCCGAGAAAAATTGCTAGTTTCAAGATTTAAATCCCAAACATTGAATAGAAAGTAGTATGTCAAAATTGTTATTATTACAAATAATCATAAGCTTTTCAATAGATCTCGAGTTCGAGTGAGTAGAATGTCTAAGAAAATTTCCTAGTTTCAAGATTTAAATAAAAAAAGAAAAGAAATAAAGATATTTGTGATCTCCTCACATCAGTCCGAGGGAACACATGACACTAACTAAATTCTCGCTCTTCAAAAGTTCAAACAAATGAAAATAAAGGAAAACTTATTTAACTCACGAGTCTTACCTGAAAATTTCCAAGAAAAAGAGCTATCTGAAGGTCGTTCGATCGATTCTTTGTGCGATTAAGGTTTCTACTGTAGGGTAAACGTAAGGATCTTTGAATCTGGCCAAATATAAAGATCACTGAAAATTAAAATCATGCACAGAGTTTAACAATCGACATTTCATTAATCGACATCAAGCTTGACAAGAATTCTAGCTTTCAAAATTACCCCCCCAAAATATAAAGCGTATGAACCATATATGTACCAAAGCCCAGAAATCCTCGTCTTATGTATCTAAACTCGCTTCTAAGAACGTTTTACTATTCACCGGAATTCTTACAGGTCTTATAGGCCTTAGAAGAGAATACACACTCTTGAACATAGAATTGGGACTGATTGTTTTCTACTTCTTATACGAATTCGTTGGTGCATGATATCTACATTTAATTTCTATTTTTTCTAGGGCTTGGTGATCTGAATGTTTGACTGCTTTATAGTTTCACATGTTGAATATTTGTTGATTGGTAAACAATCTTTCCCTTCCTAATAATATTAATGCAAAACACACTTAGATGTGACAATATCTAACCTGCTCTTTCAGTTGCTGAGATGTTAGTGTTGGATGGATCAAATTGAGAAGGAGGTATTTGCAATCTGGAACCAAGTTGAGACACACTTGAATGAGTTAATGCTCTCTTCGCTAGCTAGTTAGACTATGGTTTCATTTGTGACTGAGGATCTTCATCCTCTTTAATAGATCCATCTGATTTTTGTTGTGTCACGGCTATCTGCTTAAGCAAATGGTTGATACCAAGAGTAAACCTCTCATGCATCCCGCAAAAAAACATTGAAGATCTATTAGTACTACGACTTGGTTGGATAAGTAGCTTGTAATGCAAAACCTGAAACAAAATGCATAGAGATTTACCTCAATGCAAGAATTCAAGTATTGATTTCATCTCACAGGTGTCTGAAACCAATCATCTCTAACATTGATTTCATCTCATGGGTATCAGAAAGCACATGATGAAAATAAAGCAAAGAATAACCTAATATCCTTTTCAAAAGCTTCATGCAAAACCAATTTTTGTTTTAAAATCATAAAATCACTTTCCAAGCAAGAAAATAGTAACTAAAAAAATAAAAGCAATATAAAATAGATATTTCAGATGAAATGCTAATTTCGTCTTAAAAAATGGTCTTAAACATTCTTAAAAATGTCAAATCAAGCTAAAATAGAATTTTAAGACACAATACTAGTTTTGTCTTTAAAAAAGGTCTTAAACATCCCCACCTTGTAGTAGTGGCATCGTATCCCTTGACAATTAATATAGTCGTGTGTTGGGAAGGATGCGATCAATTTTGGTCATGGTGGAGCCAATTGTCATTTATGAATGATGGTTGATTCAATTGTCCCTATGAGCATGCATCTTATCACTATGCCCAAACCAATGAATCCATCTAAGTACAAATTTGGCATGACAAAACATAGTCTAGGTAGAGGCTTGAACTTCTCATAGAAATTTTTAGAGATTTCACATCTAAATCTGAAGTAATGTTGGGTGGATACATAGTAAATGACTTTATTGGCTTCTTCCTCTCTTCCCATAACATTGGTGAGTTTCCAAACATAAGAAGCAATAAGTGATGAGCTCTTTAGGGGAGACGTAGACAATAAGGGTGTCTTTAAATATTATCCAATTAAAATTTATATTTTTTATATACCCTTAGAAAATTGATCAATTAATCATTGTATATATGCCTCCTCTTATAAGTTTATTAAACTTTTTTAAATATTTTTTTTTATTATATAATTTAATTCTTCAAATAATCTGATATTTTAAAAAGACCAATTAAAAAATAATTATATGATTTCAATTTCTTATCACCTTATCATGTGAATCCCTTGGTTGGAATCCCCCTAAAAGTATATGATTTCAATTTCTTCTCACCTTATTATGTGAATCCCTTGGTTGGAAGCCCCCTTAAGAACTTGGATCCAAGAAATTTTAAGAGAAATACACTACATACGGAAGACACCCTCAATAATTCACATCCAAGAAAATTAAAACAACAATGCATCCACCTATAATATATATATATATATATATATATCAAAATGAGGAGAGAGACGACCCCTCATGAATTCACGAATTCTCTACTGCAGCTAAACCAATTATAAAATTTATACCAACACAACAAAGGGGATGGGCTCTTCAAGAATGACCTCCTTAATTAATGACTAACACTAGTAGAGGTAAGAAATAGGGTTGCTCCCTTTCTCATTCTACAACAAACAAGGTAGATTCATAGGGGTTCCCCCTCTCTACCTGCAATAAATGATTAACAAAAATACATCACAAATATTGTAAACCAACAAATTACTGTGCACAAACAACCATAGAAATAATAAATGCAATTTCCAGCAAAATTACAGAGATCTCTCATTCCTTCTAATTAACATCATTTAAGGGGATTACCTACTCCCGACCACCCTTCCAAGTTCCTTTCCCCAAAGAATATTGTTAACAAGGCTATGAGACAGTAAGAAGCCTCTCATATAGGGAAGATGAAAATATTAAGGAAGAAAATGTGAAGAAACCTTTGCAAGAAGAAAAGTCCAGTGGTACACAGGAAAACCTTGTATGATGCAAAATAGTTATACGATGAAATTCTATTGAGGAATATCTATTTCAAATTTAATGCGAGAATTGGAATATTTGAGCTCGTACTATATGCAGTGAGGAGAACATTCCTTCGCAATGAGTTGCAGCATGAATTTTATTCCAACTAGGTGAAATTTAATCAACCGTTAACCAAACACACTTTTAAGAGTATCGAGAGGCCCTAGGGTTCAAACTTGGGACCTATGGGTTTGGCTCTCATACTAGAATGTAACACCCTATATTTTATTTACAGCGTCTAACTTCCATTAAGAGTGTTATACATCATATGATAAGCTAAATTCACTTGAATCGACAGTAGTAACATTGCATTTAACTGTCATAATGGAATTATTAACAACAAAACTAATTTTAATATTGAATGTTAACCAACTAGTATTTAAACATAGGACAAGGAGAAAGGCATACCTCGATAGAATTCATAGTTAGAGCTATAGTGTTGAAGGTATCACGACTACACCAACAATAGTTGGAAAATTGCATTTGGGGGACCACTCTCCTCCCAACCAACTCCTCAGTCATAGAATGATACCTCCCAAGCCCTCACTTAGCAATACCAATCTAGCCATTGAAATCATCAAAGTTAATATATCCACACCCTCTAAACCTGCATTTCCCACCTAGCTCCCTGAACTCCCCCAAAGAGGAGGAAATAAGAAGAACCCCTTCGCCTTCTCCTTACTCTTTTTTTATCCTTTCCAAGCTCCCATACTTTGGACACATGTCTACATGCAATATTAACCATGCAAATTTCCCATTAATAGAGAAAATAGATCATAATTACTTATTTTATTATCTCTCTTTATAACCCCCTCTTAATATAAGTCATGAGTGTTTTGTCTTATTTTGAGAAGTTATATATTTAGGTTCCTAAGAATCCCATGTCCTTATAATACTATTAATATAGGCCCATATAATCTAATACTATTGTGCAAGGATAGGTCCCACTTGTGTGGCCATCACGAGTGTGTCCCATGGCTACACTATAACCCCGACATTTTCCCTAGCACTAATGCAATACAAGGAAGAGGGGTGTTACAGATTGGGAAAAGGCCATGCAGACTGAGTATGACTCATTAACGAAGAACAAGACTTGGACTCTTGTGCCCCGTCCTCTTGTAATGAACTTAGTTGGATGTAAGTGGGTATATAAAACAAAGTTTACTATAGATGGATAGATTGAAAAACATAAAGCCTAGTTAGTAGGAAAATGATTCTCTCAATAAGAAGGTATATATTATGCTGAAAATTTCGCTCCTATTTCTAAAATGAACACGATAAGAACTATTATTTAACTTGCTACATCATATGAATTGGAAATACACCAAAATGGATGTCATAGTGCATTTTTGAATGGTGATATTAGTGAAGACATTTATATGCAACAACCACCCATCTTTATTACTATTGACACTTCAAGTTTGGTATGCAAATTGAATAAGTCTTTATATGGTCTTAAGCAAGCACCTAGAGCTTGCTATCAAAATATTGATGCCTATTTCTTGAAAAATGCTTATAATCTATGTGTCTTTGATCCAAATATTTATGTGAAGCACTTTGATGATGATATTCTCATAATTGTACTTTATGGGGATGGCCTTATAATTCTTACTAGAAGCCATCTTACTTTGATATAGGAAATGAAGGATAATCTTAAAATTGAATCCGAGATGACTTATTTAAGCCTATTAGATTACTTTTTGGGTCTACAGATTTGGCATATGGTAGACGATATTTTACTCTCTCAACCTAAGTATGCAACATATTTTCTTGCACGATTTTGTATGAGTGATTGTAAGTCGTCACCTACACCATTTCAGTCTGGTGTAATGTTAATTATTGATTGTGATACTCCTCTTGTTAATGCGACATTGTATCGTCAGCTTGTTGAAAGTTTGATATATTTGACACACAACAAACCATATGTCTCTTTTGTAGTCAACATGGTTTCAATGTTTATGCAAAAGCCTCATGAAAGTAATTGGAGAAAAATAAAGAGGATTTTCATATATTTATAAGGGACTTTTCATTATGGTGTATTCTATTATAGAAAGGTTATAGTCTCACTCCTTGGTTATACACATTTTGATTGGGAATGGGGTACTTCAAATAGAAGATCTATTGTAGCATATATATTTCATATTGACTAAGGTCTTATTTCATGGTCTAGTAAGAAGTTGAGAACACTTTATATTTCTTCTTGTGAAGCAGAGTACAAGGAAACTGAGAAAGCAACTAAAGAATCATTTTGGATCTGACATGTTCTAGCAAAGCTTGGGCTAGTACAAAAGTGTCTTATTAAATTGAGATGCGACAATCATAGTGCAATATAGCTTGTGTATAATTTAGTATATCACTCCAAAACTAAACACATTGACTTGGATACTCATTACATTTGAGACCTTTTGTGGATGGTGTTATTTGTTTGGATTGTTGTCCCACGCAAAAGCAACCAGCAGATATCTTCTCCAAATCCACGATGGGATAAAAGTTCATGTATCTTCACAGTATTCTGGGAATGATGGAAGTTTTCATCAAGAAAGATAGTGAATGTAATGACATATTCCACCTTTTATGTGTTCTCGTGGTGATCATTAATGGAGAGCATTGGAACGTGTAATTTTAATAATTACATGTGTAATGATATCTAGTTGATCTCGTATGATGTCATAACTAGCATTAGAAGTAAAAATCAAACAAAATAACTCTTCATATTATAATATTGAGTTATCCCACATTTATAATGGAGAAAAATAATATTTTTACTATTCATTATATAAAGAGGTGGAGAATCCTTTATCCCACATGTAAAAGATGGATGCTATAGTTCTATACCTCTTGGTATATAATAGAGGTGAGGGGGAGACTTTGGGAATACAGGTTGAAAAGCATTGTATCATTGTGATCATATTTGTAATACTCTAGGATAACATATATGGAATGGATCTCAAGTTGTAATGTTGGAGATATTTCGAGGAATAAGAATATTTTTCCCTTCTTGTGGACGTTTCCCCATGATCTGGAGTTTTACCACATATATCTATTGTTATCTTGTTTATTCTCTTATCTCCATTTTTATTAATGTTCTTCGCTACTTGATTATATATAATACTAGAATATCTCATGCTTCATGCTTTGTATTATTGTTTGAATTTCTCATATTCTCAATATTCTAACAAATTAACTATTTTTCCACCAAAACCATGCAAATGTTTTTTGTGGGAATGCCACGTTGGATGATGGAAACAAAGAAATAATGGATTTCATGCACACATAATGGTTATTTAGCCTCCTCTAAACATGTTATATGTGTTCAGGGAAGATTGTAGACAAGTTTTGCATTAAGAGAAATGGCATTTTAATGTAAATATGCCATTTTTGTGGATTAAATTTACTTAGATGATAAGTAACCTCAATGACATTTTTAAATACATTAAAATCCTATGCAATGAAGATTGATGAGCAATCAAAACTTAATTATGATAAAACATTGTCTTGTACTGCACTCAAACTTCTAATTAAAAATGTCTTTGTCTATAAAAATGGGCATTTGATTGAAATGCCAATCTACCATTAGAAGCATATACTTGTAAAATTAGCTTTCTTAAAATTACATTTTCAACACCATTTTCTGACTCACTTGGGCAAGTTGATTTTAGATTTCTTAAAATCACATTCTCAACTGTCTTTTGGGATTGCATAGGAATTAAATTCTAATCCTTTTTTGTAGAGCCCCATATTTTGACATTGAGTAATAAAAAAATATTATGTGAAATACCTTAGCACTTTATTTGCTTATTATCTATTGGACTTAGTTAGATAGACTAAGGTTGTTGTTATGTGGACATGTGGACTACCTAGATACATGAATAGTAACTGGAATTTATTGTTTTAATTTAGTAATGGTTATGAATATGTTATTTCATTTGAACAAGAAAATTGAATGTGGGATATCAATATGTTGATGCTAAGTTAGTTTATACTTTGTGTATAGAACAAGTATAATATATAATGCCAAGGAACTTACATTATTATTTAAAAGTCATTTGAGTGATACAGATTATCACCTGAGAGAGTTGGATATGTTTATACATGAAATTTATGTTAGTGGTGAGCTAGCCGACATGCTTATTGGTTATGAGATAGTTAGATTGCTATGATTCCTGTAATGCCCACCTCGGTACTTTAACTGATTAGACTAATGAGGGTACTAGTTTTGAAATGAAACGGCTAAGTAAAACACGAACCATTTGAATTTACTTTGAGAATGCTTTAAAATGAAAATGAAGTGTATATGCTCGACTGGCTGAAACATGATGATAAATGATGAATAATTTGTATGCTCGACTGACTGAGATACTAGAATGCATGATGTAAATATTTTCTATAGTGCAGCACTACTAATGTGCGCTTGAGTGTGTGCAGTGGCAGGTAAGATGATATACCGACTGACCCACAATGGAATTTTAGGGGTCGTAAGAATGGAAAGAACACATAGGGGTACGATGACTGACTGTCGACCCTGGATTAGCAATCCACGCACGGGTGAATCCGTTTCAGCTCACCTCGGGAAGCGTATTCCATACGGGCAAGGCCATAATGATTTGGTCGTGTATGATGAGTTGAGGGGCGTGCAATAAGGAGAGTCTTATCCCTCAACATCCCTTAGTCTCCAAGGAGCATAGTTGAGAGACCGCGGTAACGGTTTTCGGTCGCTACGCAGTACTCCCCATAAGAAGGAAGAAATGAAACTGTCAGAAGGGCCTGTCGAAGAGGTACCTAGACAAGAATGAGAGGAAGAAAATTACTCAATGGTATAAATAAAAATTTCACATAAGATTTAAAAAATACTTTGTTTCAGTTTGTTCTATTTTATTAATTTGAATAATTATATTCAAGATTTTATTTTTAATTGATTTCATTAATTTGAATTATTCATTTTAATTGATTTTATTAACTTGAAAAAGAATTGAAGAGATTAATTTTATTCAATATTAAATTTGATTAATTATACTGATTGAAAAAGATTAATAATAAGAGAATTATTTTTATTCAAAGAGTTTAATTTAATGGATTTTATTATATTGAATTATCCTATACAAATTCTATTCTTGATTTCATTAATTAAATTTCTTATTTTTAATAAATTTTATTATATTCAAAAGGGGTTAAAAGATTGACTTTATTTATATTAAATTTGATTAATTTTATTATTAAGAAAAATTATTATTTATTCAAAAGATTTTATAGATTTTATTATTTTAAATCATTCTATTAAAGATTCTATTTAATTTACTTCATTATTTCGAGAAATAATTGAAATAGGTCATTAATAAAAGAATTGTATTTTTTTTATTATTATTCAAGATTTTACTTTAATTTTATTATTCATTTAAATTATTTTATAAAGAGGAAATTTAAAATAGATTATACTTTTAGTAAAAGCAATCATCTTTTAATTCAATCTTAATATTAGGAAAATAAAGAAAAGTAGAAAGCAATAAGTCTAACTAAAAAATTGTTAAGTAAACTAAATGAGAACCAAAAGAGAAGTAGAACTCTTCTACACCTAACTCCCACTGATCTAGGAATTTAGGTGCACATTAAAGACATTAAGAAGACACATGTGTTTGAGAATATTGGAAATTAAAATATTAAATTAAATTAAATATGTGCATGGACAGACACATGGCACACAGGATTTTGCTATATAATGAGGGAGGAGAAGGAGGGAAAGACATCTCTTGCTCCCTAATGCTAGATGGTCATCTTAATCTCGGATTATGTTATGATCCTTGGAGTTGGGATTAGCCGGAACGGGGATTGGGAGATCCTTTCGGGAGGCTAGCTTGTGTGTTCTTGCGACCCCATTTGCTCGGGGGTTTGGGGTGAAGAAGAATAACCTTGATATGGTAGGGAGGTCAACCGAGGGGTCACTCGGTACTTCGTCAGGAAATTTGATTGGATCGTGCGGCAACCACTTCGAGGACTCCATCGATTCGCTGGACCAACCGTCGAAAACAAGTTTGAAGTATTTAGTTTATTTATTTTGCTAACTCTTGTGGTGGAATGAATAAATCTGGGTATATAGTTTTATTTATTTGACATTCATGTACTACAATAGATAGAACGAGATCTGTGGCCTCTATATCTTCTTCTGAAAAATCGTACTGGAAGTTTTGCAATTAATTATACTTATATTTTCAAATTCCGTGGAAGTCTTTTTGGGAAACCCGAAATGGGGGGTCCCTACATTTGGTATCAGAGCCGGTCGAGCCTTGAGGGCACCGGACTCATATTTCTATAGGGGTCATCAGTGAATCGTGAGGATTTGAGAGATCGATGACAATTCTTCACGGCGGCATCATCGACGGCTGGAACAAACATCTTGACAGGTTCTTTTATGAATTACATTTTGTTCATTAGTTGCTTAAAAGTTTCATATTCTGGATTCTAATGTGATTAAGGTGAATGAATCATTATCGGATTGTTAAAAAAAAAAATTATCGTGCAGGGTTTTAGCCCTAGGGAAAAGATGATAAACTAGGAATGCTTTATACATCTTTTATGTTACTCTGTTTATAAAATCTGTTCCATTTAGTTAAATATATTATGATACCTCTACTGGAGCGAATTCTGTGCTTGAGAAACGTGACTGGTGGAAGCTTGTGTGTGGATAGTTCGAATGATTAACTTAAGTTATTCTTCTGCAGTAAAATAAAAATACTCTTACTACTCACATTTATTAATGCATCTGATCAAGGTCGGGTTAATCTGTAACTTCTAACTCAAAACCATAAATTAGATCTATTAAAATTGGACTTGATCTCTGTTCCTTCCTTTATTTCCTGTCATGATATTATTTCCATCAGATACGGAATCCTGAACTCTGTCTGTGATTTGAGTACTGGCATTACAATTTAAATTTGAAGCCTGAACTCAGTCGATTGATCTTTATTCCGTTGCTTTTAAAATTCTGAAGTTTGACTTACGTTTCCAGATCTCATGACGTAGATCGGATATCAATCGCTTGATTTTAAAACTCTGTTTACTTTTAAATTCTGAAGTTTGATTTACGTTTCTAGAACTCCTGAAGCCTGAACTCAGTCGATTTGAGCATTGATATAGTCTTTTTGTTTTCTTCCCCATTTTAATACAGAACCTGGCCATCAGTTTTGGGCTTATTAAATTTAAAGTTTGTAAAATTTCTGGGATGATCAATTAACGTTCCAGGGTTTAATAAGACAAACTGATCTCTGTGTTTTTATTAATTTAAAACTCTGTTTGCATTATCCAGGGCAGTCAAGTGTTCTGCATTAAGTCGATCCCTGTTTATGTGTACTCATTGGACCTCTAGTTGCAGATCATAGATAGTAGAATAACGTTTCCTAGTATGTGAGAGAGATCGACCTTATCCGTCCGCTTGATTAACCCTCTGACTCGAACTTGATAACCACCAGATCCGCTCTTCAGCCTTCCCATGCAACTGTTCCTAAGAAATTTAATGTCATACCTATCTATGAGCACCGTTAGATATACCCTTGTTCCGTCAAACTTATTTCTAAAGTTTATCTTTCTTCCTAGATTCATTTCGTAATTCCCAACACTGATAAATTATTCTTCTCTGGGATCATTTTTCCTTTGAATTCGTAAGTTTTAACTCTGTCTATTCATCTTCGTGAGGCTACCATTGTTCCGAATTCAAGTCAGTAAGTTTCAATCACTGATTAATTCATCCTTATGAAGTTATATTCATTTCGTGAGTCCCAGCGTTGCCTATTACTCTCCAGATCGAATTTCTGCAATACGAATCTCAATTATCAGTTTTACTCTCCAGATCGAATTTCTGCCGTTCAGTTTAAATTGCTTCGACCAATGTGAATACCAATTCGACTTGGCCTTAGCCCTCTGTTAATTTTTACGATGGTCAAACATTAATGTCCAGATCGTATTTCGACTCCCACCATTGTCATGTTAAGTTCCGAATCTTGAAGATGAATCCAACAGTGAACCCTCTGGCGATGCCCATCTGTTTAACTAAGGTTTTAAAAACATCTATCTGGAATTTAATCAATCATAACTCCTGCTCTCAAACGAATGACTCAAACTCTGACCCGGTGTAATCCCAATCATCTAGCTGCACAGCAATCCGGGAGTGACACTCTGCTACAGCGAAAATATTCGAAGGATAGAGAATCACCAACACCAAATATAGATCCAGAATTTTAGGATCTATGGTTCACCTTCTTGTTCGAGACAGGTTACGTGGAAGCATTACAACTCTCTCTTAAACTCGTCACCACCTGAGCCTTTATCTCTTTGCTGTAAACGGTTGATAACTAAGTGATACATGCGCAGGGTAACTACCTGTGAGTATACAATCTACGTTTAAGTAGATTAAAGGAAGTTAGCGCTGAATTGAGAAGCCCCTCATCGAGGAAAACGCTTGTGAAGGTTGTATTAAGAAGAGATAAAATCGTCACTGTCGGAAGTCTAATTTGAATCTTTTATTAATTATTTACCGCCTACTATTCCTCTTGGGCACTCCGCTCAACTTGGCTGGCCATAGTCATACCCAGATTCAACACTCCTGTATAGCACGACAAATAAAAGAAAACTCAATCCATCTTAAAATCTCTGTATCGGTATTTCTATGATGTGCTACGAACCATAGTTGATCCCTGGCAAATCTCTAGATTGGCGTTCCCTCTCCCAGAATTCAATATTTTTGAAAAGGTTCGATTCTTTTTAAATTCTCTATGTTTTAACTTCAAATGGGAAGGCGTTTATAATATTTCCTATGTTCAAATTTTGATCTGAAGAGTGTTCCCAGACCTTATGAAATGATTTTAGAATGGTCCTTCGAAGTCTGCGATAGACCCAATTTTAATGACGTTCTCTGTTTAAGAATCGTGACCGGTATTCTATGTATCTCTGCGTTGATTCTCATTTGGGATGAATGTCCCAGATCCAAATTTATATTTAAACTCTGTATCGATTCTCGATTTGGCGAGCGATCCCAGATCCATATTAGTATTCATTCTTAGATTTATAAATATGATAGAATTCAAATTTCAGATCATGGTATTTGAGTTAAACTCATGACATATCCAATGAGATTCTGGCGTTTCCAGTTTTTAAAAATTTTACAGTATTGAAATCCAGACTTTGAAGTCATTTTAGTTTCAAACTTACGCTGGATCTGAATTTTTGGCGTTTTCAATGGATTTCATAAGTTGATACTCCTCAATCTCTGTGTTTTCCCAATACTGTGGCGTTTTCCGGAATTACAATAAATGGTGGGTTGATTATTGTATGACTCCGCGATTCCACTTCGTGCATGGCGAACCCCAGAGTTTTGTAATTTTAACCCTGTATTTTATTTTTCTCTTAATCTCAGCTTTCCAAATCATGGTGTATTCCGAGTTGTTAATGCATATTGTGACCCTTCCAAATCATGGTGTATTCCGAGTTGTTAATGCATATTGTGACCCTGTAACTGCCTCTGCATATCCAATTCGTGACATTTCAAATCCGGTAACTAGTAAATCTATGTGGAATGATTAATGAAGACGTCCTCCAGATTTGTAATGCGTTGCGACCTATCCTCCATTGGTTGGTCCGATTGCCGGTACAATTTTTTATTTTGATTCTTTAGATGATATTTAATTCTGTTATTGGGGAAATCTCGGGGCAGATCTGAGTACCGAATTTTGTGTTTTAGAATTGAATTTATGATTTGAAATTAACATTTATTCTCTGTATCGAATTAGGCAATACGAATTGATCCCAAAACTTGATAATATTACCCTTAAAAAACTCTGAAACTATACTTCAATGGTGATTACAATCGTTTATGGTTTACTTTTGGATTATAGAAAGCTCTGAGATTCCATTTCATTGACCGATTACGACTGGTTTATGTTTTTAATTCTAAATTTTAAAGAGCTTTGAATTTTCCACTTCTAATGGCGATTACGGCTGTATCAAAAAGGAAAAAAAAAAAGTGTCCAGAATTTGAGATTATGATTTGAACTTACCCTTTTCTCACAGTATCGAATTCTATTCATTGTTTTCAAAATGTGCAAACAACTCGTAGATGTTACCTAAACCTACATGCGTCTAAATTCTTGAAGCCATGACGTTCCCCAAAATTGCTCTATTGGAATATGTACATTATGCTTCAATAAGAAAAAGGAGAAAACTAGTAGGTAGTTGTGTTTAAAAAGTTGAATGAAATTCTATTATATATATAATATAAAATATAAATATTTTACTTTAAAAAAAAGCCATTAAAAGAAATAATGTGAATACTACTACTAAAAAGAAAAGTGTCATTGGATTATATGTATAGTTATGGAAGTAGTTCCTTTGAATGTATGATGAAATAGGTTTTTATATTATGAAATGTGAGTATTATACTTCAAAGGAAAAATAGTCATTAAAATATACATGGCTATGTTTAAAATATAAAAAGTAATTATTTTAATTATATTTTAGAATATGTACCGTTTTATTTCATAAGGGGAAGAGTCATTAGGTAACATAAGTTATGTTAAATTGTAGAGAGTATATTTTTATGAATGTTTGGAGCATGGATACCTTGCGTCAATAGGAAAAGGGGACCATGTAAAGGCATCTTCCATATTTATAATATAGAAATAGTTTGGTTTTCAATAGGCTTGAGAATCAAATTTTTCATCTTAATCAATATGAAATACTTATAATTCTGTATAGGTTAAGAGAAGAGAAAGATTTATACTTTGTGACTCATAGAAATCATATTCAAATTTTGAGTTCGGATTACATAAGAGATATTAGTGACAAATTGAAATTATACTTCGAACTGAATTTGAAGAACTTATAAATCTAATCTCACTAAAATTCCAGAAATTGCGATTGAGTAGTGAAATTGATGAAATTAAGTACAAACTTTATAATGTCATAGTGGTATGTAGGGTTATGTTTTGCAAAGAAGTATGGGAGAGACTGAAGAGCAAGGAAGTGTGTGTTTGATACATAGAAAAGATTTCCCATATATACATGTTTTGGAAGATGTATACTTTGCGCCTTAAGATAAGGAAAAGGAGTCATCAAAATACATATAAGTTATGTTTAATTACTAGAAAGTATTCCTTTTAAAATATATTTTGGGATATGTACACTTCACTCAATTAGGGAAAAAGGAAAAGAGTTATTAAAACGTATATAAATTATGCTTAATTTATAGAAGGTGTTTCTTTTTGTTGAGATATGTATACTCTGTGTCAATAAGGAAAGGGACTTTTGTAAATGCATTTCTATAGTCAAATTACAATTGCTATGTTTCATTAACATGACTTTTATATTATTGAGATTACACTCTTTATTATATACATGTGTTGTGTATCAATATAATGTCTTTTTTGAGAATGATTCTTACACTAATGAATTAAATAGATTGTGTTCAAATAGAATGTAAGACATAGTTATTGTGGATGTATTTGAAGATAGATGACAAATAATGACATATATGAATTTTAAGAAAGAAGTGCTTAGATAATTTTGAAGGTGCGATGCTTATGATTTAATATCAAGAAGGAATGAATATATAATGTTTAATAATGGGAGATTGTGACTTACGATGAGCGATGCATGGAGATCGGTGCGGAAAAATCAAAGCTGTGGTTTTACTTCTTCTCCTTCGGCAAGAATACTTCTAGATTCTCGAACATATTAGAATGATTCTTCTCTAAACTGCTAGTATGAAAGTTTGAATGGTATTCAGGGTTCATATACTTTGATGAGGGTTTTTGCATCAAGAATTTTATCGATTCGTTGTAAATGCCTATTCTCTAAAATCAAGGCAATCACTTCCCAGGATGCACTACTAGTTTGTAATCATGCTTTGGTTTGTGAAAAGAGAGAAGTTAAACTTACTTGAATTACAGAAACTTAGCTGTACTTGAGTTAGGAAGAGAAGAAAACCTTACATGACTTTGTTTATAAAAATATGAGATTATACTTTTAGCCATACTAAGTAAATGGCACTCTAGTATTTAATTATACTTTGGATTATGAGAAGAGAGAGGTTGCATGTAAGATTAGTTTAGTAATGGTTAAGGTATGTATTGAAGAACAGAATTGGGAAGGGTAAATTCTTATTTTGAAATTCGGACATTGTTTTGAACATATGATAGTTATACGTAATTATAGAGAAGGAAGAAGTTGGTATTATCCCTTATCTTGAAATATGTTAGTGCCTTAAGGATTTTTTATGAATGATATACTTATAGTTTTGTTGAATGGAAAGAATTTGTTGTAGATGATTTTAATCCCAATTACAATTAGTGAGTCAAGAGAGAACTGATGTGGGGATTGCTACACTATGAAAGGCACGATTTAGGGATATTATCAATTATGCGATTTATACTTATATGAGGGTAGAAAAAAAAGAAATGAAATGTTATTATCAATTGTGGTTATGTTGAAGAAATGAATGTGAAAAGAAAGTGAAAACTCACTATGGAAGCACATGAGACTTAAGTTCAGGACGAAGTTTTAATAAGACGGGGTGTATGTAATGCCCGCCTCGGTACTTCAACTGATTAGACTAACGAGGGTACTAGTTTTGAAATGAACCGGTTAAGTAAAACACTAACCATTTGAATTTAATTTGAGAATGCTTTAAAATGAAAATGAAGAATAGTGTATATGCTCGATTTACTGAGACATGATAAATGATGAATAATTTGTATGCTCAACTGACTGAGATACTAGAATGCATGATGTAAATATTTTATATAGTGCAGCGCTACTAATGTGCACTTGAGTGTGTGCAATGGCAAATAAGACGATATACTGACTTACCCACAATAAAATTTTAGGGGTCGTAAGAATGAAAAGAACACATAGGGGTACGACAACTGACTGTCAACCCTGGATTAGCAATCCACGCATGGGTGAAGCCGTTTCAGCTCACTCGGAGAAGCGTATGCCATATGGGCAAGGCCATAATTATTTGGTCGCATATGATGAGGTGAGGGGGGCGCAATAAGGAGAGCCTTATCCCTCAACATCCCGTAGTCTCCAAGGAGCGTGGTTGAGAGATCGCGGTAACAGTTCCCGGTCGCTACGCAGTACTCCCCATAAGAAGGAAGAAATGAAACTGTCAGAAGGGTTCGCCGAAGAGGTACCTAGACAAGAACGAGAGGAAGAAAATTAATCAATGGTATAAATGAGAATTTCACATAAGATTTAAGAAATGCTTTATTTCATTTTGTTCTATTTTATTAATTTGAATATTTCTATTCAAGATTTTATTTTTAATTGATTTCATTAATTTGAATTATTCATTTTAATTGATTTTATTAACTTAAAAAAGAATTGAAGAGATGGATTTTATTCAATATTGAATTTGATTAATTCTGCTCATTGAAAAAGATTAATAATATGAGAATTATTTTTATTCAAAGATTTTAATTTAATGGATTTTATTATATTGAATTATCCTATACAAAATCTATTCTTGATTTCATTAATTAAATTTCTTATTTTTAATTAATTTTATTATATTGAAAATGGGTTAAAACATTGACTTTATTTATATTAAATTTGATTAATTTTATTATTAAGAAAAATTATTATTTATTCAAAAGATTTTATTATTTTAAATCATTCTATTAAAGATTCTATTTAATTGACGTCATTATTTTGAGAAAGAATTGAAATAGGTCATTAATAAAAGAATTGTTTTTCTTTTATTATTATTCGATATTTTACTTTTATTTTATTATTCATTTAAATTATTTTATAAAGAGGAAATTTAAAATAGATTATACTTTTAGTAAAAGAAATCGTCTTTTAATTCAATCTTAATATTAGGAAAAGAAAGAAAAGTAGAAAGCAATAAGTCTAACTAAAAGATTATTAAGTAAACTAAATTAGAACCAAAAGAAAAGTAGAACTCTTCTACACCTAACTCCCACTGATCTAGGGATTTAGGTACACATTAAAGACATTAAGAAGACACATGTGTTTGAGAATATTGGAAATTAAAATATTAAATTAAATTAAATTTGTGCATGGACATACACATGGCACACAGGCTTTTGCTATATAATGAGGGAGGAGAAGGAGGGAAATACATCTCTTGCTCCGTAATGCTGGATGGTCATCATAATCTCGGATTATCTTATGATCCTTGGAGTTGGGATTAGCCGGAACGGGGATTGGGATATCCTTTCGGGAGGCTAGCTTGTGTGTTCTTGTGACTCCATTTGGTTCAGGGTGAAGAAGAATAACCTCAATACAGTAGGGAGGTCAACCGAGGGGTCACTCGGTACTTCGTCAGGAAATTTGATTGGATCGTGCGGGAACCACTTCGAGGACTCCATCGATTCACTAGACCAACCGTCGAAAATAGGTTTGAAGTATTTAGTTTATTTATTTTGCTAACTCTTGTGGTGGAATGAATAAATCTAGGTATATAGTTTTATTTATTTGACATTTACGTACTGCAATAGATAGATCTAGATCTGTGGCCTATATATCTTCTTCTCAAAAATCGTACTGGAAGTTATGCAATTAATTATACTTATATTTTGAAATTCCGTGGAAGTCTTTTTGGGGAACCCGAAATGGGGGTCCCTACAATTCCAATGGGAACAAGGTGTCCTAGACATCAAGAGGAAAATTAAGTGATACCAATTTTCTTATGATATTAATTGTGAATTTCGAACACTACTTTGATTAATGGATAAGTATGGTTTTGACATGATGCATAGTTTTCCCAGAATGGTTGTTTAATGACATGACTATAAGAACAATAATTAAACAACATGGCTCAGTACAGGGTGTCGAACCTAGTTATATTAAGAGGGGTGGAGGTATTTCCCATAATGTATCCTTCAAAACCTAGATTCATGGGAGGGTTGTGCGAAGACATGCTCCCCAAGTTATGTGATGATGATTACTAGATCCTTGCTAGGGAGGCTTGGTCAATATTGTCTACACTTTCACTTATGGGTTCTATCTAGGGTTAGGTAAATATAGTTAACGCTTGAACATATTCCAACAAGGAAATGATAGGATATGGAATATGGAAGTAGGGTAGGTAGGAAGGATGGTTTGAAGTAATTTAGAAGGATGTTATGAGTTATTTATTCAGCAACCTGGTCACTTTTGTGTGCTAAAAGTCTTTCTTTACTCATGTGTGATGATACAAGTATATTGTGTTGTTTGTATTGAATTATTGAAACCTAGTGTGATTATTAGATGTTGAGATTTATATTTTTTATATTGCATACTTGGATGAAAATGAGAGCATACAAGAACTATGCATTAGAGGAATGATTATTTATAAGTAGTACACATGCATGTATGCATACACTAGCTACATATAACTACATTGTGCATGTACACTAGTATATTAATTGTTGTTTTAATTACTAGATGAATGGTTAATTATTGTAGGGAGTGTACTGAATAGATATAAATATCTAGTAGCATTAGATACTCTTATTGAATTTCATTAATTATTGATATGATGAATTAAATAGATATGATAGAGTGCGATCAAATTTGGGGAAAAATGTCAAATTCATTTATAAGCTATCACAAAAAGACAGACAAGGACCAATTTCTTAGAGAGAATGTGCATTTTGTTCTTAGAGTCATGGGCATGAAGGGCCAAGAAACAAAAATGTTTCTTAACTCTATATACTTTAAATATTTTACATGTGTGTGATAACATGCAACGTTGCCTTGTGGATTTCTCTACAATCGATTCTGACAGTACACAATGGGCTGCATTAAAATATTTTGTACGAGAATTTTATCCAATCAAATTAAATGTAGACTGTAGATTTCTAACAACATGATTGTTGGCCTATGAACTTCTAAATACATTTATACCCAAAATTCTCCTAACATGAGCTAGACAATGTGATTTTAACAAAGGCATAAACAATTGACATTTTGCTGCATAGGTTTTGGATTCAAAAAATTCTTTGATTATCCTATTACAATGGAAATCAATAAGGTGTTCTGGAAACTTACCTTCAAGTCCTGAAAATGAAATTTCATCCACATGAATACGTCTAGGAGTTATTCGTTGTCCGCTTGATAGTTGAGGTAAGGGAGTTGGAAAAGAAGTACGAGTCTCGTCACCGGTTTGATGTGGCCCTTTGTTCACAATTTGGTCCTGTACGAGAGTGTGTTCGACATGTGTGTGTTCTTCTTGGGGAGGTTTCCAATTAACAACTTGTTCAACATCCATCCCTTCATACTCAGCATCAACCAAGGTTTGATTGACTTAAACCATTTCGTCATTGCTTGTTGATGGATACAAGGAACTAACATTTTGATGTCTACAGTTTTCCATGTACAACATGGCCTTTTCTCTTATCTCATGGGCCTTTTTAGGGGGCAGTTCCTTCCTTCTAGACTTTCTTTTATTATTACATATGTTTCCCATCTTCAATATGTTTTTTAATGAAACAAAAATATCACTTGTGCAAGAATAAATAATAGATAAGATATTAAAACTCGTTGTGCATGATTATTAAAACTCGATGTAGCAATTGATTGTGTACAATAACATCAAGTGAGAATTCCCTAGATATAAAAACAACATCACCTCTAGGAACTCAATTTGAGTTGTTTTCTTGTCATATTGAAACAATGTACAATGAGCCTCTTTTTGGTAGCTTGGCACTTGGCACAAGGTTTTTTGACAATAGTTTGTGTTAGTAGATGGTATTGGATGGTGGTATGGGATTTTAGTAGGAGCACATTTCCTACAAAAGAAGAAGCTCCTACTCACTTCATTTTCATGTTTTGGATGAGGGAAAATAGCCCCAAAAGATTAAGAGTTTGATTCGTTAGGTGTTTGTGTGAGTTGTTGTAGTGAACTCATGAGGAATTCAACAAATGTTTGTGTACTGGATGGAGTTATGTGGTTATGAAAGGTTATTGGTGGTGATGCAAGTAAGTTTTTTTATTATCTTTATGAGAGGACGAAAGAACTGCTTGGTGCATGTTTTAGTTTTTTTGTCGTAGGATATTTTTATTGTCTATGTTGAATATTAAGAAGACTAAAATAAATTTATCGTACAGTTCGTGAGGAAAAACTAAAATAGATACAATTCAAACAATGTAAATGAAGACTAAAATACATTTCACAAGAAAAAATTGTCACCATACCTAAAGGATTAGGATTGCTCTTTGCTTGAAATGTAAAATGCTCTTTTGATGTATCCACTATATGTAAGAAGAGTTCAGGTGTGTCCAAGAAGCACGAGAATTCAATCTAAGGAGCCAAACATGGTCCAACTATTGTGTATTCAATCCAAGGAGCCAAATAGAGTCTAATTGGTGTGTATTCAATCCAAAGAGCCAAATAGAGTCCAACTGGTGTGTATTCAATCCAAATTGTCAAAGAAACACCAAAAGGTGTGTGAATTCAATCCAAAATGCAAGTGATTGTTGAACTGCGCGTGAAAAGAGTGAAAAATATGCAATACATGAGAAAAACAATGCGGGAGAAGAGTGCGGTTTATTTTCTAAATTTTATGTTCAGCATAGGCACACACGTGCAAGGAGCACATGCGCGCTAGCAGAGCATGCATGCTCCTAGCACATGCGCGCCTCTGCGGAACGTTGCATATTTCGGTGGGAAATGTTTACTTCATTTATTTCCTAATAAATCTATATGTGTTGGTTTCTTCCTAGAGCCGCTACCCCATAAAGGCCTTTAGGCCCTCTTCTAAACCATAATACCTAAGTGCATAAGTGTTTCTAGGTGTTTAGGGGTTTTGGGGTTAGGATTATAAGGATTGAAGGTTAAGAGTTAAAGGCTATAGGGATTGTAGGTAAGTTATGGCGTTAAAGGTTATATAAAAATAAAAATCTACCAATATTAAAAATTTAATTATGATTAGTTAAAATTATATGGGCTATGCAAAATTGAATGTACAAATTATCATGGAAATTTAACACATAAAGAAACCAAGATAACTTGAAATACATATTCAAAAGTTGATTTTCTATCAACCACACAACCTGACCAATATGAATCTTTATACCCAAATATCTTAGGGTCTTTTCTTTTAGTGCACAACCCCTATTCATCTAATTAATTTTTTAGGGTCTTTTCTTTTAGTGCACAACCCCTATTCATCTAATTAATTTTTACTTATAATGTACCATGCCTTGGGTTCCTTCTTTAGGCCATATATAACCTTCTTCAGTGTGAAAACAAGATGCTCCTACCTTGGAACTTGAAAAACTTGTGGTTGATATGTGTACACGTGTTCCTCCAAATCTACATTAGAGAACGAATTCTCCATATCCATTTGATCGACATTCCAACTAAATTGTGCTACTGTGGATATAATTAATCGAATTATGCTCATCTTTTACATAGGAGAAAAGGTCTCTTCATAGTCGATGCCCTCTCACTTAGAGAACCCTTTTGCAACCAATTGTGCCTTATGCTTGTCAAGTGTGCCATTTTCTTTTTTCTTGACTTTGTACACCCATTTGCAACCAATGGGTCTCTTCCCTAGTGGAAGCTCTATGAGATTTAAAGTTTGATTTTTCATTTGAATCTCATGTTTGGTTTCCATGGCCTTCCATTAATTTTTCCCTATTCCCTCCTCAAACACCTATGGCTCATTAAATCCCTGAACATTGGCCATGAAAACAAATTTTACCATGTTTGTTTTATGTTATTTCTTACCCCTTGATGATATTCCCTTAATCATTTCCCCCACCCGAATATCCGTAATGACTTGCTGAGCCACCAATATGGCCTCTTCTTGGGGCCCTCCTCATCGAAGTTAGTATTGTCACCATGACTTATATTACCTGTACCTGTTTCATACGAATGCTAATTTGCATTGTCTGCATTGGAAATTATCATAGACTTCACATCCTCAAAATATTTCCCCATTTTGGGAGGAGCTTCTTGAATCTTGACACTTGTATCCTTCACCACAACTGGTTTCTCCATGGTAATTTTTAAATCTAAAGAAGCTTTGAAAGGTTGAACTTCTTCATCAATTGTGACATATCTATTGAATATCGACTAATTGGTGTTAACATAAACCATCCTATAAGATTTATATATGTCATTGTACCCTATGATCATCAATTTATCTCTCTTGGGGTCTAACTTGGTTCTTTTCTCATCTAGAATCTAGGAATGGAAAATATAACTAAATACCCTAGGATGAATGACTTTAGGCTTCCTACTAGACCATGCTTCCTTTGCATTGTTCTACTTCACCACAATTATTAGAGATCTATTTAATAGATATAATATTGTAAACAATTCCTCATCCCAAACCCTATTTGGAACATACATGTTCTCCATCTTACACATGGTCATCTATTTAATAGCATGGTTCCACCTCTCAACCAAACCATTCTATTATGGAGTGTAGGGTGTAGTGAGCTGTAATTTTGTTTGATGCTTATTGCAAATGTTATTGAATTATTTGGAACAAAATTCTTCGTTATCATCAGACACGAGTGCTAAGGTGACATCCTAAGTCTTTTTTCTTGAAACTTTTGAAATTCATTAAACAGTTTATCTTTCAATTTTATAAAATACACCCACATTTTCCTATTGTAGTCCTCAACAAAAATAAGGAAATACATGCACATTTTCCTATTATAGTCGACAATAAAAAGAAAGAAATACCGAACACTAGTGTTGGATTCCATTTTCATTGGTCCACAAATGTTTACATAAACCAATTAAATGACTATGTTTTCTCCCCAGACTTGTCGTTCCTCAAATGGTGCTCTATGCTACTTTCTCGTCTGACAAGCTCCAAAAAAAACCTATATTTGTGCTTGGATATCAAGAAGTCCTTCTACCATATTACCTCAAGCCATATGAGAAAGGTAGGTTAAGATTAGGTTCCGAAATAATTGATTTCAAAGAGTACTTATATTTGATGTACTTGTGCTTACCATTGCATGCTCTATGACCTGTCCAATGTTGAATAGTCTAAACAATCCATGATTGTCCACACCAAGAGCTATAGTCTTATTGGTATCCTTGTGAACTAAGTAGCATTTATGTTTCCTAAAGTTCACATTTAAATGGGGTTAACAGCTTATAGTTTGAATTATCAAGGGTAGAATAATCTACATTCCTAAAACATAAAACACATTGAGAAAAATCAACTTCCCCATGACCCATCCTTAGTGCTCATAACCTTCTTATAGCGAGATATCACCACTCATAGGCCAAATGTCCTACATAGAGGTAATGTGTGGTATTTCAAGGGATTATTGGTTTCCCTTGAGCTTCAAAATTTATATTTTAGGCCTGATTTCAATGTCTCATTCCTTTACATTAGTTTATGGCTCAAGACCTATACATAGTTCTAAAGCAAATATGATCATTTGAAGGTGACGTATCTACTTGCAATGTCATATTTGTTTATTGCACCGAGAGTAGTGATGTGGTTACAACTTAGTATGGAGGATACATGTAATGTAATGTAGTGTAACAACGTCATGTTATGTACCGAAAAGAAAAAGTAATTAAAACAATTCATGTCAGCTCATAAAATAAAAATTGAAAACCAATTAAAAAATACATATCCGCTCATAAAACAAAATTTTAAAACCAGATAAACTCATTAAAAATATAAGACCTCTAGAAATAGGATGCCTCTGAGTGCTTGATAGAGACACATTTAGGATGGATCTATTTTGGTTCAAGGAAACAATCATATGCTAATGATACCATGATGGCACAGTCATCATCAATAGGCCAATGATACTCTCAAAACGGTATATGTTCTTGGTGGAGGAAACCTTGTTATCCTTAAATGGATGTAACATTCCTTTCAGTCCCGAGCTTCAATTTTCCTGCCATGACCATGTCCAAACCCCCAATTCCAAAATATTGGATACATAGTGCCATGGAATTATGGATATCCCTGTAAAGTCATACATGATGCTTTGAGACATTTTCCATGTCTTTGGATGCCTCAGTGGTTTCTTTAGGGCCAAATGCATGGTATTTTTCCCTCAAATGTCATTCCCAAGGCCTTGAGACACATACACATTTCTCCAAGCCACCTAATTGCACTAACATCCCTAATCATAAGCCATTGGCACACTCAAGAAGCCATGTGTGCTTAGTTGAGGAAACCTTCTTAGTATTTGACAGCTAGAATACATCTTCAAGGCCTAAGGTTTTGGTATCCTCCACTAAGCATGTCCAAGGCCCCAAGGCCCCAAGACATAAATATAGATCATCATGAATACCATTGACAAAGCCATGTGTTGTGCTTTGAATAAGTTTTTATGGATCTAGATGCCTCAATGCTTTCTTTAAGGATAAAGTCAAAGTATTCTTCCCTAGAGCATCATTCTAAAGGCCCCGAGACATGTACATACTACTTAAAAAAACCGAATGGAACTAATATCCTCAATAATAGAGTAATGATACCCTTAGGATGTCATGCATGGTTGGTGGATGAAATATTCTTATCCTTGGATGGATAGAAGATTCATTTAGGTCCATGGGATCAACTCTCCTCCCTTAACTATGTCCAAGGTCCTAAGGCTCTAAGACATAGATACATATTTCCACATATATCCCTATGAGATAATGCATGGTTCCTCGAAAAATTTATCATGAATTTGGATGCCTCAATGGTTTATTTAGGGCCAAATGCATGGTATTCTTCCCTAGAAAACCATTTCCAAGGCTCTAAGACATGTAGATACTAAGTTCAAAACCATATAATGGCACTTCCATCCTCAATCACAGGACAATGATACCTCAAGATCCCATGTGTAGTTGGTGGAGGTAACCTTCTTATCCCTAGATGGATATAAGATTCCTTTAAGGCCCAAGTCTTAGGTTTCCTCCCTTGACCATGTCCAATTCCCTAAGTCCCCAAGACTTGGATACATAACACAATGGATACCCATCTAAAGTCTTGTTTGGTGCTTTAAGGCATTGTTGATGACCTTGGATGTCTAAATGGTTTCTTTATAGCCAAATGCATGATATTATTCCATAAAAAATCATTCCAAAAGCCTTGATCAGGCACATACATATTGCTCAAAACCACTTCATGGTATCGAAATCCTTAATCATAGGACAATGATACCATTAATAGGTCATGTGTGTTTAGTGGAGGAAATCATCATAGCTCTTTCTGGATAGAATATTCCTTTAGGGCCCAAGGTTTAGGTCTCTCTTTCTCTGTCTATCTCTCTAAATTGGATATGGGTTATAGGTTTTAAGGGTTCGGTGTTTGATGTTAGATTTTAGGGTTGATGAGAATTAGAGGTTATAAGGGTTAGGGGTTAATTTTTATTTGACTAGACACTTTAGAGGTTATAATTACGTGGTTAGGATTATATATCATTATGTGTTAGTATTTAGGATTTTTAGGGGCTATACTAGTTTAGGATTATAGTGGGCTAAGAGTTATGGTGGTTAGTTGTACTATGGACTAAGTATTGCAGTGGCTAGGGACTAATGTTCAAGGGTTTAGGGATTGAGATATAGGGGTCATGGATTTATTGGTAAAAGGATGAAGATTTATATGTATATGAGGATAATCTGAGTCAGTGATTTTTTTAATAATATATCTCCTAACCCTTGTGGTGAAAGAGAGAAGAGAGGGGTGAGGGAGGGAGGAGGGATTGGGTAGAGTGGAAGAGAGGGGGAGGGATTGGTTGGATAGGAAGAGAGGGGCGGGTGGGTTTATAAAGAGGGAGAGGGGGGGGGGGGGATAGAGAGAGATAGATAAAAATCAAGGTGTGACAAGGACGCATGTGTGCTACAACGTGTGCACACATCTACATGTGCATGCACAAAAACACGTGCGCACATGCGTGTTTGGATTCAACTTTTTTTTGGTGCCCTTGCACGTTTGGTATTAGCTTTAGATTTTGAAACCTTGAGGCTCGGTTTGAGTTATGGTAGAACACACCAATTTATGTAACTTCATGTTTTTCACGCTTAGTTCTGCATATACTCCACTTGTGCACTACTGATGAAATTGCACACACTTTTCGAGCTTTGTGTGTAGATTCTAACTATATATATATTTTTAATAGATTTGTTATTGTTTTCTAATTTTAATTCATTTTTAATTGCACTCATGTCAAATTTGTAAAAAACATAGGTCGTTTATTTGGCCTATAACTTTTGATTGTCTTACATATTTCGAGAACGGTAAATAACCCACACAAGAGTACAAGAATACCTAGAAGCTAAAAAAAAAGTCTTTTGATTATGTTCAGACAATGATATGGTGGACCAACACTAGACCATATTGTTTTAAGGCTTCACTAACTTTTGTAATTTAAAAAAAATATAAATTAACTTTTAAAATTTTGGAAAAATAGCCATGCACAAGATTCATCTGTTGTCTATGCCTCTACTTATTTTTTTCCTCATAAATTGACAATTTACATAACACCCCGTGGACCAACCCAAACATATGCATTCTATTTTAATGAAAAAATAATGTACCAATCTTCAAATAATGACATTTTGGGGTGGTTATACCACTTTTCCATAAATAAAAGTTATATATTCTGGAAGGTGATATGTTTTTCTACGTTTCATCTATTTACACCTACTTCTAAAAAAGTTTGTAGGTACTCCTAATAATTCATTTTAATGATAAGATTTATGTTTTTCTAGCATGGCATTGCAACTAGCATGTCATAAGTGGGTATCATTACCTTGCACCATCCATATATCTCAGTGGAAATGTGGAAAAAAAGGTGTTGAAGTGACTCTTTTCCATAGCTATTATGCATAGAATATTTTCATGATTTGCATGAAAATGAATTATAGTGATACATAATTCGTTACTTGTCAAGCTTATATGGAAACAATTGACCCTTATCTTTATATCATGATGGAAAAATGGTTGTTCAAGTGACTATTATCCATTCATATAGAAAACTGGTTGTTCAAGTGACTATTATCCATTCATAGAACATATCTTCATCATTTGCATGATAAACCTCTAGAACTTCACAAAAAACAATGAAATTCCATGTTTTTAAACTCAGATGTGTCAATTTCCAATGATAAGGTTAATAAAAATACCTCGAGGTGCATTAAAACCATAGTAGCATAATTCGAGTACGAATATGGATACAAATATTATTCGATACAAAAAAAATCCATAGTGAAAATATCTAATACGAATAAAATATGGAAGTAGCTTGCTTATATATAATATTTTTAATCAAATATTCACAAATATACCATAAATATACATAAACATTTATATAATAAAATTTAACATATGTTTAAAAAACAAAAATATAAAATCTCAACAACCTAGGATATGGAAGTGTGAGAGAAGATGACTACTTATTAATAGTTATTTTAATAAGAAAGTATAAATTGAATGGTATTTCTTTTTTATAGTATTTAAATAATTAAATTTTGTTTTTTTTAAATTGGTTTTAAAAATTTAATTCTCCATGTATCTGTATTACACCTACATCAAATATTCGATGAATTCGAATCTGTTTTGAATTTCCGTATAGGAAGTCCCGGTACGGCCGAATTATGCTACTATGATTGAAACAACCAAGATCTCGATGTGGTCACACAAAAAGAAAATGTAACCCTAACAACTCATAAAAACCAAAAAAATACTCACACAACCAAACCCGATATCACACCATCATTCTCACACTACACTCAGCTCATCGGAGTGAACGATGTTACGAAGCTACCCATGAAAACAAAACTCTTACGAGATTGTAACTGGACAAAACCTCGCGCACATAGCCACCAAAATGTCACTGGTTTGACTTTATACCTTAAGCAAGGTCACTGGTTTTCCAAGCAATGATGATGTCACCACACAACAAAAAAATAATTGCAAACCAAATTGATCAGACCGATCTCCTTATACATTGGTAGTGCATTCATTACACACACATATATATATACACACGTCAAGCATTTGACTTTTCGTCAGATTTCTATGTCATGCTCTATCCAAGTGATGGAAGTAGATGAAGTCAGTCATGAAAAACCATACCCCTCGTGGCATTGAGACAAGACAATACCTCAAGTAACCAACCGTATGACGTTGGTTGGCTACTTCTATTAATTGGATAGTTGACTTTTCTTGACATGGCTAAATCTATCATGATGTTATCACTTAGTATTATCCACTTATGTGAGTTGATTCATCACACTTAAGTGATTTTGGGTCGTTAACCTATTCTATACCCAATGTGAGATCTATTCTATACCATTTGGTATTAGAGAAGTAGATCTAGTCTTGCTTCATTCATTTCACTATTAAGGTTTTTTTTTGAGTGAGTTGATTCATCACACTTATGTGATTTTGGGTCGTTAACCTATTCTATACCAAATGTGAGATCTATTCTAAACCATTTGGTATTAGAGAAGTAGATCTAGTCTTGCTTCATTCATTTCACTATTAAGGTTTTTTTTTTTTAGGTTTTCCTTGTAGAAAGAGAACAAAAAGGAAGAGGATTGATAGCAATGATGTATAATAAGTTTCTATGATAGGTACATTTCAATCCTTTTATAACTCTTCCTTTTGAACTTTGGCATCTCTCCATAGCATTGGATTCTAGAACTATACAATATGCCTTGAAACTTGTCAGTTTGAAAAAATTGGTAGAATTTGGTGCAAGATGTTTATGGGGATGATGGTTTGGCTTCTTTTATAATGAGTTATAAAATGTAGATAAATTGTAATATGTTAGTCGTTTTACATAGGTTTACATTTAATACATTCTTTGATTTATTAATTTATTCTCTTATAGTTGTCTTGTATCTTGTAGGTTGCAAGAGAAACATCAAGAATATGATGTGCTTGGGGTTGACCCCTTTTTAACAAGGAGGAGCTTAAAAGTATTGCTGAGAAATTCTATTTACAAATTCTAGTTTCTTCACAATTTGAAATTAATTTATGGGGCATTTTTGCCACAGTATCAAACTTTTTGAGAATGTAGTGTTTGGGAAATGTAGCATGTAAATATTTAATAATGACTATGACATACCGATGGTGTGTATTTTTACTCACTGAGAAGCTATCCAAGCATTTTCTAAAATAAAAATATTGATAATAATTATAATAATATTCTGATGCTAGTCAAGTTATCTCTTTGTTATGGTGGATTATTTTTCCTTCTTAAAGTATTGTTTGTAAGTATCATACAAATTAATTATTGTTATAAATATACACTATTTGGGAATCTTGAAACAAATTAATTATTGTTATAAATTTACACTATTTGGGAATCTTGAAACAAATTAATTATTGTTATAAATATACACTATTTGAGAATGTTGAATTTTTAAAACCAAATTCAAGAAATACTTAGATTTTCAATGCCCTTTATAGTTTCTACAATGACCAAAATAAAAGTTTCTATAGAGAGGCAACAATAATTGTATTCTATATTGCCTTTATAAACACAATAATTTGAGATGATAATTGAGATAATAATAAAGACAATAATTGTATTTTATATTGTCTCTATTGAGACAATAATTGTATTTTATACTGTCTCTATAGAGACAATAATTTGAGACGATAATAGAGACAATAACTGAGACAATAATTGAGACAATAATAATTGTTTTTTATATTGTCTTTAGAGAAACAATAGTTTAAGAGAATAATTTAAGACACTACAATAAACAAATTATTTTTGTCTTATTGAGACACTTCATACAAATATTGTATTAAAATAAGTTTAACTCATATAGGAATTGATATACAGGTATAGTTTCATTAACCTTGGAATCTGTTTGGTTACCATTTTAATTATGATTACATATTAATATAATTGTACAATAGTAGACTGAAAACAATGAAAAACCCTTGTATATGTTACCGCCAATGAATTTCTAGAATATTCGCCGATAGGCGCTACAATGAGAATTATAGTGGGAGGCTACAACAACCTTTTAATCTGTAATTAAGGATGAGCGGTAGGGATTCACCTCTTTGGCATACAATTATAAAAGGATTCGTCGTGCATACCAATTTAACGGTGAAGATCTTGCCACGCGAGAGAAGGTTAAATGAATCGTTTCAGTTTAATCATGGAGGTTAATCGTTCATGGGGTTAACATGGACGTTAAAAATCAATCGTGAAGGTTATCCATTCAATTGTGGAGGTTAGCCGTTCAATAGTGGAGGTTAATCGAATTACACAGTAACTCTGTAAATTGAACAACAATTCGATTGGTAACTCTATAACGCTGAACTAGCAGCACCCTGCAGGTTTTCCATGGATCTGGCTATGGATGTTTATATTCCAGAAGACTATGTCAGAAGCCGCTACCAGAAAAATATGTCGATGCAGAAACAAGATGCCCAGTTTCTTTGAACGATATGAAGGCGGCGGAAGAGAAGAAGTGCCAGCTACAGGGAAATAATATTTTGATGATCTATTCATAGTCGTAGCAGCAGCTTCAAGGAGGACATACTTTTCAATTATTTCAATCCGTAAACTCTTACCCGACCATATTCACAGTTCCTTGATCTACAACTCGGAATAGCAGAGAAGTGGAATGTCTTCATTCTTAATGGAAAAAATGTAAATTCAATTTTGCTAGCATATATTCATTTTGCCCCAAATATTGTTATGCTTTTACGCTTGTCTCTGTACTCGAATGTTGAATTCTCTTCTTTTCCTTGGGATTTTGTTGCATTGAGATAATTTATGGAACAATATTTGATGGGGCTATACTGCAAAAGCCATACCATAATCCATTGTGATTTAGATCATACAGGGACATAGGAAACAGTAAATGTTGCTTTTATTAATGTATAGAACTTTTTCTTTATGAAGTGTAAAGTGGAGTAGGAGGATCAAATTATTTGAGGTGCAAATTTTCTTTCAATTTGTAACTTAGAAAAGAATTTACACCTCAAAAGGTTTTGATCTTGATACTAATAAATAAAATATCCTCTAAACACTTGATAGATAAAATTACACTTAAAACCGCTGTATACTAATTTAAAAATATGAAATAGTTATAAATTGTACCTCCTCTTTAACCTGATTTTTTTAATTATTTCTAGCACTATTTTTCAATTTTTCTCAGAGTTTTATCAAATGGGAACCATATTACATGTCTCTAATTTCTGAGTAAGCGTTGTTGCAATTCTTTAACTTGGATTGTGTAATGCCCCTCAAAGGGACAATTTTTTTTGTTGGTTAAAGCAAAAATATATATATATAGGTTAATTAAACAATTCAATCTACTTAATCAATTTGTTAAACTACTTAAGTATGCCATTCTTAACAATTACCACATGCCTTATTACTCATAATTTTACTAAGAACAAAATTGAAGGGCACAAAATTAACATACAATGATGTCCTTATATATCTACAATTAGTTACGTTATTAATTTAGTGTACTTCGAAGAATTATAAAACTAAGAAATTTTCTTTTAGTTCCGTAGCAATAAGTAAGTTTCTACATTATCATAGGCTAACTTCAATTCAACTATTTACACGTATACATTAATAACCCATGTAACATGTAGTTATGTGTTATTAACCATTATACAAAATGACACACAATAAGCCAGCTAGTTATATATATATATATATATAATTTATGAATATGAAAGTAAACAACTTAAATTAAATATAATTTAATAAGATTACCAAATATTACTTTAACTATTTACACACATAGTATGAGGACCGGTTGCGCTCCTCCTAACAATACTAATGTTGGAAGACGACCGCCTCCTAGGTCTATCCAACCTAATAGGAACATTGTTCGAAACACGACTCGCCATCCACCACCTAACACACATATCGCTACCCGTCAACCCAGGACCACTTTCGCAAATGTTAATGCTCCTCCTAACCATGGGGGTGGACATGTACCGCACACTTTTGCATCCACCACCACTACTAGTAACACTAATGTAGGAGGTGGGAATACATCTTACCTACATGGTCATAATGCCACCATTCTTGCTACTAGTACAACCAACGTTGGTGTTGGGAATACTTCTCATGCTTTGGGTCACCACATGACTGCTCATGCTAATCCTAATGCTGGGGTTGGGAACATACCTCACCATTATGGTTATCACAACTCGGTTCCTGCTATGAATAGTACGTATATGCCCCATACTTATGGTGGAAACCCTTACTACAACACAGTCGGTGCTGGCCACTAGTTCAACCCACCTAAATAGGGTTCCCAAAATACTTATATACCTGCTTACTCTCATACGGGTTAGGTCAGAGGAGCTTCACAAACCTTATGGCCATGGTCAAGCTTATGGTCCATCAGGTCCTCATTATCAGCAGTTTAATGCTCATGGTCAAGCTTTTGGTCCACCTTATAATTTGGTTCCGTTCAACCAACCTTTTATGGGAGCTTATAATCAAACTTTCCAGCCGCAGCTCCCATTCCTTGCATGCTTGAATTTTTTGGATCTTTCGAAGCTCACAAATGATCCGATGTGTCACGACCCTAATTGGCCCTCGGTCCCTACCAAGCTCCCTTTGGACATTCCTATGTTTGAGGGGAAAGGTGGTGACGATCCGGGAGATCATGTCACAATGTTTCAACTTTGGTGCTCCTCCAACTCATTGAATCATGATTCTGTTAGATTACGACTATTTCAATGCACCCTCATGGGGGCAGCTATGAAGTGGTATGTGGAGTTTCCTGGGAACACCTATAGGTTATTCAACAAGATTGCTTTGGTTTTCTTGGACCATTTCCAGTTTCTAGTTCGTTATGATACTGGTACACATCTGTTGTCTACCTTCCATCAAAATAAGGCCACACATATTTCTGATCACGTTCAAGAGTGGCGCCGACGGAAGAGATTAGTGAAAGCCAACATTCCTCTAGAGTTTTTATTGGAATAGTTCCTCAAGTCTCTACTCCCATACATTGCTAAGGATGTTTTGATGTCTGGCATTGTGACTAAGGAACAAGCCATCTTGAAAGTCCAGCAGTTGGACCTACTATACTCTCAGTCTGGCATTTTATATGACATTATTCCTGACGCACCGAGAACACGACATGATCCCACATTAGTTCCTGGACCACATGCCGATGGCATCATGGGATCCGCAAGTACTTTCCCTATAGACTTGGTAGCTAATCAAATGCAAAATTTGTCGCTAAGCCAATCTACTCCCAGACAGGTTCACACCTTGTCCACTTCCACCCCGTCGTCTGATGTACACAATGTGCAATCAACGAAACCATCAAGTAACCAGCAACCTGGTGGTAAGAAAAAGGGGAGAAACAACCGTAGGGGTGGAAACAATGGGAATAACAATAATAGCAATCGTAATACCCCTCATAAAAATAATGCTAACCCTCCTCGGGAAGGCGAAAATGATGGTGAGGATTGTAAACCTAGGTGTAAGGTGAAGTTCCCTTGCAAGCTCTGTGGGGAAGATCATCTTACTCACTTATGTCCCTGAATCGAAGAAGCATCGAAGAATTTGGAACAGAGGCTAGCTATGTTAAAGGATCCCCTTCCTCATCATCAAAACATGGCTTTGCATGCTCCCACCACTGGTTACGGACCTACTGAAACGACAATGTCTTCTTCCAATACTAGTGGTTATTGATGTGTGAATATGGTTCAATCAGAGGTTAGTGTTGCTACTCGTCAACGCAATTATGGTGCACCACAACCTAATATGTGGAGTGAGCCTCCCCCTCCTCCTAACAATTCCTTGCATATCGAGAAGCCCTCTAATATGCCACGGATACCGAAAGGTGTTCTCAAGTGCTATACGCGTAATCATAATGCTCGAGCGACCCAGAACTACTCCAATGTAGAAGATTTGGGCCAAACTCCGTGTGCCATGTCGGCTCTTGAAGTTTTGAAAGCCTGTCCTTCTCAGAAGCATGCCCTTTTGAGTGCGTTAGGAGTTCAGGATGGGAGAAATCCCAGTGTTATCAAGTTCGATACTACTGATGTTCAACCTTGCTTACATTACCATGTGGCTTTTCAAATCTAGGTGGTGTGCCTTCAGAGTTTTTTCAAATGTACTATGGTTGACGAAGGTGCTTCCACATTAGTAATGTCATTAATTTGTTGGAAAGCTCTTGGCTCTCCTCCTCTACTCGCGTCTAGAACCACGCTCACTACATTCGACGGTCGGTCATTTAAGCCACATGGAATTATCCCTTCCATTGTTGTCTGCTTGGGAGGTAAGTCTGTGCCTATTGAAGTCGAGGTGGTTGATGCGCCCATCGACTGCAACCTTTTGCTCGGTGGGAATTGGATGCATGCTATGAAAGTTGTCACATCCACTGTATTCAGAGTTATCTTCTTTCCTCACGAAGGAAAGATTGTGACCATCAATCAGCTGGATGCCGTTAAGTCCTCTTCCATAGCATCCATGGGATCCATAGTCCTGCAGATTACTCATTCTCAGCCGACAACTGGGAACATGGGTGTTGGCATGTACCCTTCATTGATGGGAACTTATGATTTTTCCACACCTGTGAATTTTATTGGAACCATTATCAATGATGCGTCTCCTCCTTTGCATAATATGTCATTCCAGACTTCCTATTTTGATTATCCATGGACTTTACCATCCATGAGTTTTGCGTTTGGAGACATTACGCATGCCGGGGCCATTGTCTATAGCTGAGCTTACTTACGAGCATATTCAACAAGCCGCTGCAGAACTGGATCTCTCTTCTTCTTAGACAGTCGAAGAAGATCTCGTTACGCTTCCAGTTTGTGCAGCCAACTCATCTTATTCACATGACTACCTTGATGATACTTTTCCATCTGATGAAGCTATTGTGGAAGCCATGTGTGGTTGTGAGAGGCCTTGGGAGGATATGCATCATCACTCTTATTTCCTTCCCAACCTCTAGCTCACTGAGCAAGAAGAGTTTAGGATGACTCTAGTAGAGATGGTTGGTCACCCTATGGCTCTTTTGGAGTCGCATGATGTTTTTGCGGAGGGGAATATGGCCAATATTTCCCCAACCATGTCGATCAACATCTCTCGTACTCCCGGAAAGGTGGAGAATGTCTACATCGGTGACAATTGCAATCCTGAAGAGATTTCTATTTAGACTAAATTGTTTACAAAACTCCGGGAAGATTTCACCTAGTCATATGAGGAGATGCCAGGAATAGACCCCTGCATTGTTGAACATGAGATTAGAACGTATTCCAACACTAAACCGGTTCAACAACGCTTACTTGTTGTGAACCCTAGGAAAGCAGCCGCTATCAAGGCAGAGGTGGAGAAATTGCTCAAAGCTGGTTTCATCTACCCATTCCCCTTACGAAATGGGTGTCAAACCACGTTCGTGTGGATAAGAAGCAGGGAACGATCCGTATATGCACTGATTTTAGAGATTTGAACTGTGCATGTCCAAAAGACAACTTCTCCACACCATTCATATATCAAATCTTGGATGCTTGCACCGGAAGTGAGATATTTTCCTTCATGGATGACTTTTCCAGATATAACCAGATTCAAATCAAAACCAAGGACCAACATAAGACGACATTCATTTGTCCATGGGGAACATTTGCATATCGAAAAATGCCCTTCGGCCTTAAAAACACCGGAGCTACATTTCAGCGAGCCATGACCTACGCCTTTCACGATCTTATGAAGATTATGGAGGTTTTCTTGGATGATCTTGCTGGCCATTCTCGCAAGAGAGTGGACCACCCCAAGAACCTCCGTATGATTCTCGAATGATGTATCCACTACAAAATGCGATTGAATCCCAATAAATGCATCTTTGTTGTAAGGACTGGTAACCTTCTAGGCTTCATAGTTTCAAAAGAGGGTATTAGAGTCGATCCTCTAAAAGTTGAGGCAATACTTCGGTTGCCTCCTATGCACAACTTGTTACAACTTTAGAGCCTCCAAGGGAGAGCTACTTTTCTACGTCGATTTGTAGTCAATTATGCTAATCTTAACAAAGGTTTCGCGTGCTTATTGAAGAAAGACACACCTTTTATCTGGGATGAGCGAGCCCAGCAGTCTTTTGACGCCCTTAAGAAATATTTGGTATCGGCCACTGTGCTTAGTCCACCAGAATTCACACGAGGTTTTATCCTTTATGTGGCCGCGTCTCAAGAGATGATTGGTATGGTCTTGGTTCAGGTTGATGACGCACTCATCGAGCATGTTATCTATTACCTCAGTCGAAATCTAGTAGACATTGAGCTAAGACATACTCACATAGAAAAGCTGGCGCTTGCGACTGTCCATGCAGTCCAGCGGTTATGACATTAAATTTTTCATAGAAAAACCACAGTTGTAGCTCACATAAATCCATTTCAGTTTGTGTTATCATGATGCCTTATCAGGGGGAAGTACAATAAATGGATTGTGATCCTTCAAGAGTTTGATCTCGATTTTGCTTCGGTGAAATAGGTGAAATCGTTGGTGTTTGCTAAGATTATGTCAAACCTTCCGAGACTTGACTAGGATGTCATTCATGAAGATTCCTTTGTGGATGAGCACTTATTTCTTATCTCATCCGAGGACCCTTGGTATGGGGATGTCATTCTATATATGCAAACTTTGAAGTTTCCGCCACATTATTCACGAGACGAGCAGCGACATGTGAAACATCACGCTAAAGACTATACCATCGTCTGTGACACTTTGTATCGCTGAGGAAAGGATTCTATTTTTCGTTGTTGCTTAACTCACGAAGAAGTAGAGTGGGTGTTTAATGATTTCCATGCAGGGGCATGTGGAGGTCACTTATATGGGCTTGCTACAGCCCAGCGTATTGTGCAAGCTGGTTACTTTTTCCCTTCAATCTTTAAGGATTGTGTTAACATTGTGAAGAGATGCCACCCTTTCTAGGTGTTCTCTAGGAATATACACTCGCATCCAGCGCCCCTTCATCCGGTCATCACCATCAGTCCCTTCACTATGTGGGGGGTGGACTTCATGGATTTCAAACTAGCTTTGGCTAGGGGGCATCACCATATCATAGTGGTCGTGGACTATTTTTCCAAATGGGATGAGGCCATGCCTACCATTAAAGCCAACAGTGCTACAGTAGCCCATTTCGTGTTCAATCAAATTATCACTCGGTTCGGTATCTCGAAAGAGATTGTCACTGACCATGGCAGTCACTTTCAGAACAAGATGATGGAGGATTTATCTCTCAAGATTGGGTTTCATCAAGAACACTCATCTTCTTATTATCCCCAAGTGAATGGTCAGGTTGAAGTAGTTAATAAATCTTTGAAGACCATTCTCCAACGTACCATCCAACAAATCAAGAACAACTGGCACATCATGTTATATCCTGCTTTGTGGGTGTATTGAACTGCAGTCAAGACTGCCACCGGATTCTCACCTTTTTAGTTAGTACACAGTGTGGAGTCAATTTTACCGGTTGAATGCGAAATCCCTTCACTCAAATTGGCCATACAGCTCTTCCCTGATACGACAGGTATTAAGCAACGTTTAATCCACCTTAAGAAACTTGACGAGCAACGTCAAGATGCCGCTGTGGCCATAGATGCCAACAAACATCATGTCAAGGTTCAGTATGATAGGTCTGTTCGTCCCCGATAGTATGTTGAAGGTGACTTGGTCCTCTTATATGACCAAGCTAAAGAACCCTTGGGGGCAGGCAAGCTCAACCCCATGTGGCACGGTCCTTACATCGTGAGGCATGTCCTGGAAAAAGGAGCCTATGAATTAGAAGACTATGAGGGGACTATCTTGAATGAGCCTATAAATGGGCTCTATCTCAAGCGGTATTAAGCGTGAACCTCTGGTTCAGGCTAATACTTTTGTATACTACTGTATAGTTACTTCTGTACATAGTTTAGCTTTCTTTTGGTTTCCAGGTCTGCTGATTAGCTTTCATTTGATTGACAGATATCAGTAGGATCTCCTACGTTCTTAGGTTTCGTGGATGGTGCTAGCCGGCATACGCAACAGCTTGCTTCTGCTGCCTGGGTTATTTTCTCACCTAACCACCTAGTTGTGTCCTCAGGAGGTGCCTGTCTCGGTTCTACATCTAACAATGTGGCTGAGTATAGTGTCGTCATTGAGCTACTTAGGGATTCTATTTCACATGGCATCCAGTCTTTAGAGGTCCGCCTGGATTCGTAACTAGTTGTGTCTCAGTTGAATGGGCAGTACCGTGTGCGAGACCCTACACTACTACGGAAATTCCTAAGGGTAAGACTCTTGGAGAGACATTTTGTTTCAATTACATACATTCATGTTTCAAGAAGTCTTAATCATATATCTGATGCATACGCTAACTATGTATTAGATTGGCATTTATCACATTCATAATGAAGCACACAAACAAAAGAGACATTCATACATTTGTATATACACACATATCGTAGAACTGGAGAACCATAGTTTATATATAAATATCTCCAAAAATGGTAGTATCATACAAAACTGGAGCTCGTAGCCCTCAAAAATATACATATCGATACAAAAATGAGATCCTGGGATATCTACTCCCTATGAGGAGGCCTAGCTGCTGCCCCGATAGGATGTGTCTCATAGAAATAGTGAATTGCATTGGCTACCCACTGCAGTAATCGCACCCAATCAACCGGAACCCCCCACTACTTGGCGCTGCATGGCCTCAGGTAGTCGCACCACCTCTATCTATGGAACCCTGGCAACCATCCGTGATAGGTTGCGCCGCAAGGTCTATAGACTGCGCCCTACTGAAGCATCACCTGCCTCATCACCCCTGCCCCGACGACCATGTCTCGGGAAGCCATCGGATCTCACTGGGCTCTTGTATGCGAGCAAACAATCAACCATTAGCATTTGATACTACCACCAAAAAGATTTTTGTATTCACATTTATAATAAAAAATCCATAAAAATTTAATAACAAAAATTTAAAAAGAGTACTCACCAATGTCTCCGAACGCTGCGTCTAGTGGGAGTGGCATGTCTCAATCCTGGTGAAAGTCTATCCATGCATAGGGATAGTCCTCTATGGAAATGACCTGTGGGTCCCACCAGCGGAAGAACTACTGAGTATATGGATATGCCAGACGACCACCACCCTGTTGTGTCAAGATCTCAACCCATCGGGTCAGGGCTGGATTGCGGAGACTTTGAGGAGGGACATCCACCCTTAGACTAAGCCCCAGAACTCTCCCAAAGAAGAAGCTACACAAGATATTGCCATACACAAATTTTTTGGCCTTCCCTTCTTTGCATTTTGTCAGTTGGGTCTTCATAGACCCCAGTAGTGTGGTACACCAATCAAATACTATAGGCTGCATGCATTGTGTTAACACCCAAAAAGTGCTCACTAGCCCATTGCCTTATTCACATGACCCATTTGTCCACTTTTCCACCATTTGAGCCTCTAAAGCCATCAAAAGGTCACCAGAAAGACCACAATACACCTTTTTTCCCCTCAAAATATATATTTTTCCTCAAAATACACCAAAAACCCTCAAAAAGGGTCCAAAATCTCAAAAATGTTAAAAGGGAATAAAAATATAAAAAATATTCAAAAAAGGAAAAAGAGGGAAAAAGAGATGTAAACCATGTTGGCCCATACCATTGGTTTCCTTAAAACCATAATGGTATTCCCCATCACCAAAAACTATAAAAAGGTGATAGGGGCTCCTCACTTTTGATCCACATTTCATCCTATCCTTATGCTACTAAATTCCCTTTCAGAGCCATTGCCTCCCATTTCGAGTTTGAAGATCCCCATTGAAGCTTTGGAGAAGAAGAGACCATTGGATATTAGAGCTTCTCTACCTTGGAGTTGTTCAACACCGATCATCCTCACCATTTGAGGTAATACAAAATCAAATATTTTTCAAGTTATTGTTTTTCCATAGATCTTATTGCTTCTGTTCTTAAATTAAGTTTTTTATTTCTTTCACACATGTTAATGTTAGAGTTCGTTAAATTAGTTTTTACATATTTTTATTGAGACTGCTGCTACTAGTTAGCAGGTGCATCCTTGCACATGCTTGGTTGAAAAGCCAAGCAACAATTTTTGGTGACTCCACTGGGTTGCGAACTTTAAATTTTTTCTTTAGATCTTCATTTTAGTTGTTTTTTTCCATTTAAAAACTGTAGATCTGCCATACTAGTCAGCTTCTTGATAGCTTCCCTAGTCATATGTCCTTTCTGCAGCCCGAAACAGTCCAAAATTTCCATTTTTGGGTTCATTTTTCGCTGGCTGTTTTTCCGTCCGTACATTTCGACTTTCGACACCCACAGTCACGCGGTCCATCGCGACTTTCAGCCTTTTTTTCCGCGTGGTCCATCGTGACTTTTCAACTTTTTCCCACACAGCTCATCGCGGCTGGGTGAACTTTTCCTACATGGCACATCACGACTGTTTCACATTTTTCCACGCGGTTCATCGCGACTTTTGACCACAACACCGCGATTCATATCACGGATTTCACCCACATCGCCGCACGGTTCATTGCGGGTTTTGACCTAATAGCCGCGATATTTTCAATTTCGTTTCGGCTAATTTTTTCAAAAAAAAATCGCCCAATTAGCTTATTCTTCCAGCATTAATTTCTGCAATTTTTACAGCCCACTGTGTTATTATTGCATCATTATTAAATTGATATTTGTTAGATACTTGATTTATCTTTTTGAAAATTTCCAGTTAATTGAAAGAAAGATTTTTTAAGTATTTCTGAGATTCTACTTTTATACATTGCAAAGTTGAAGCATATTTCTAAAGTTGCTTAATATTTTGCACAAGAAAGACTCTAAAAATCCATTTATTTTTACATCTTTCATTTGCTTTACTTTTCAAAGGATCCATATTTTTTGAAAAGGTTATTAAAGCATTTACATTTGAAACGTCTTTCATTTTTTCACAAATTGAATTCATTATTTTAATTTGTGATTAAATCGCCCATGCGAGGCACATTGTTTTGGCATACACCTACACCCTGGGGCCACACCTCCCTTAGGGATGCCTAATTTGAGACCTACACCTACATTAGGTACGCCTACCATAGGACCTCTCCCCAATACAGGACCCCCACCTAACTTAGGCATGCCCTCCACGGAAACTATACCTACTATCCCCGCTACCACTCACATTCCAACACCTTTTGGACATCTTCCCAACCCATCTATGACTCCCATTGCAATTGGTGGCGCGAGCCCCTCCCACACTCTTATGGGTGGAGGGCATATACCTCCCATGACAAACATCCCCCAGGGGGGCAGTGGCATAACACATGGCACCACCACTAGCACTTATGCCCCCACGACAACATCACATCCCTCCGCTAGTTTGCCCTTTATGGCTAGCCTTAACTTACTAGACTTGGCTAGGCTAACAAACGATCCCATCTGACATGACCCTACTTGGCCCCCCATGTTCACAAAACTCCCCTCAGATATCCCAAAATTTGAAGGAAAAGCTGGGGAAGACCCACAAAACCATATTATGTCACTTCACCTATGGTGTTCCTCAAACTCCATAGTAGATGATTCTATTCGACTCAGACTTTTACAAAGAACTTTCACTGGCTCTGCAGCCAAATGGTACATTGAGCAGCCACATGGGACACACCCCACTTTTACATCCGTCACCTCAACGTTCCTTTAGTTCTTTCAACTACCTGTACACTATGATGCAGGAGTGGAAATACTTTTGTCTTGTAGACAAAACACCGCTACACACATCACTAATCATATCCATGAGTGGCATAAGCGCCGTAGTCTCTGCAAGATAAAGCTTGACGACCATATCTTTTTGGATTGGTTCCTCAAATCACTCCTCCCTCTCATAGCCAAAGATGTAGCTTTTGAATGACCCCAGTTGGAAGAAGAACCCATCTTAAAAGCTCAGCAGTTCGACCTCATATATGCCCAATCTAGATATCTATACACCCTTTTACCTGACGCTCCGCACAACGATCCATTCCGGCATGACGCGCCAGGGGAATCCCATGCCACCGACGGTATCATCGGCCAGGTTATGGTACAAAACAAGCCTTTCACCATGATGAGTACAAACAATGCCCCAGACCTTTCTAGGGCTACATCTCATTCTAGAGCTACAACTTCGTATGCTACAGTAATGCACACCCACCACACTCATGGACCCTCATGTCCACCACATTGTTATGGGAAAGCACCATCAACTTATGCGCCACCCCCATACTATAACCAGCAAGACCATCAGACTCAGGTTCAGCCACAAGCCCAATCAGCTTATTATCCTCAACAAGCAACACCTCTTTCTCCAACACTTACAATAGCTCAAGGTTACCCACAACCGCAATAAGAACCAGGTCCACCTCATAATCCTCCTGCTTACTACCCACTGCAACCTGCTCCAGAGCCTGCAAGACTTCAAAACCCACCTACTTCCCAAGGGCATGTATACGCACAACAACACCAACCTCAAAACTAGAATAACCAGCGTGATCAAGGAGGTCAACATAATCATGGAAGAGGAAGAAACCACAGAAACAACCAACAACAAAACTAAGGAGGAAAACCACCTAATCCTCCCAATAATAATAACAATTCTCCTACAAATCAAAACCCTGATCGCCCACCAAAACAGGGCAAAAACCCTAATTTGACAACAAACCACCCATGTTCCATATGTGGAGTCTACGGCCATTACACACATAATTTCCCCCATTTAGATCGAGAGCATCAACTCTGGACCAACAATGCCCAACGAAAAGGGCATGCTACATAGCCAGCACCCCTTCATCAACCACTACCCATGATATTGCAAAACCCCCTACCAAACCAAGGTGTGGTAAACACTTGTCCAAATGATCCCCCTCAAGGATCCGCTGCAACATAGCAGCAAATTACCTATGCAGCAGTCGATTACTAGCATACAGAGTCCAACACTCACCATTTGCTAATGATGTCATCAAATGATGTCAATCTTCAAACCCGTCGAAATCAATACGGCTTCGCCCCTGAGGCCACACCTACCGACCCATCTTCCAGTACTCTCCCAACTGATCAACCACTTTGCATACCCAATATGCCCATGGACGGGGGTCCAAAAAAACCTCATTTCCCTTTGAGACGAATTAACAATAACCCTAACATTTGTGCAGCTTCCAACTATAACATTGTAGAGGATTTAGCTCAGTCCCCCACTGCTATGTCCACTCTAGAAATCCTAAAAAATTGTCATGCACAGAGAAAATTGTTGTTATCTGCCATTGGTGCCATAGACCCTAACGACTCCAACATGATGGCTTTCGACTTAGCCCAAGCCGAACCTCGTCTGCCTTAATCTCTCGCTTTTCAAGTTTCTGTGTCCATTCGCAACCTCGTCGTTCATCGATGCATAATCAATGAAGGTGCCTCCACCTGTGTTATGTCAACTTTTGTATGGCAGAAACTTGGATCCCCAATGCTACAACTATCAACTACCACACTGCGAGCTTACAATGGCCGTGCAGCTCAACCTCAAGGTTTTTTAGTGAACGTACCCATATAGCTTGGGGAAAAATTGGTTCTCATAGATATAGAGTTCATTAACGCCCAACTTGATTACAATCTTCTTCTGGGACGAAGCTACATATATAAAATGAAAGCTGTCGCTTCTTCAGTTTTTTGCCTCATGATGTTCTCCCATGAAGGATGTGTTGTCAAAATGGACCAAATTACATATTATGATCCCAATGCCCCTGCAGCACCCGAAAATGTTCTTCCCATTATTGAACAACCCGTTCTCAGTGCACTGACATTGTTCGTCTTATCAGTCGGACCTTGGATATATTCGGATGCTCCCATGACCACCACTTTCCCATCTATCCCACCCCCTTTCAGGGTAACTAAAGTATCTGATTTATGCACCCTCTCGCACAATGAACAACAACATACTCAACAACCACCAACCGTTCCTAGCCATATCGGAGCAACACCGATTCACAGTATCCCATTCTTGTTTCCCTTTTCAGGAGTTGTCAGCACGCCAGTAATGGCTACACTCAACCTTCCAGGTTTAACGTTAGGATTACCTATATGGTACTTTCCTGCCCCAACCCCCCCACCGACTCCAACCATTGTTTTACAACTGGTACAACCCATGAATATGTCGAACCATCCACCACCTGGCATACCCAACCCCCAAAATCATCCACCACTTGGTGTTTCAAACCCCCAAAATTGACAACCTCCAATAGGGGGCACTACATCGACATATATTTATGTCCCCCCTCAATCCCACCACACTGGGGGAAGAGGTCCACAAACCTACACCATTGGACCCACAAATTGCACTCCCCCAGTGACACCCAAATTACCTAAGAATCCCCCAACAATCCGTATTCCCCCTAAGTGCTCATTGTGCGACGATATAGGCCATGCTACCCATCTATGTCCACATCTACCAGCACTTCAAGAACACATGAATATGTTGGATGATGACACCAATGTTCCAGTTGTCAAACTAGAACTCCCCCCCCAGCCTTGCGATAAATCATTGCACGCAAACCACCCTTGTGCAATATGCGGCATCTACAACCATTATTCACATCACTGCCCTGATATCCCAGATTACAGAGCAGCACTATACGAGTTGAACAATGTCGACCTAGAGATATCCCCCCCGCTTATTGAGGAAATATTCCCCCAGAATCTTCCCATTCAAAAGAAATCAATACCATTTATATGATTTCAACTACCTATAAACCCGAACCAATTAATTTAATGACACACTACTTCCGCACTGATGTGGAAATTCTAGAAACACTCACTGCACCGGACTACCCTTGGGATGATATGCACCATCGATCGTACTTCATCCCTGAAGCATCTACGTCCACCATGGAAAACCAACTATCCATTGAAACCAAGGACTTCTTACCAACCAAGGTCGATTGGTTCAAAGATCCAGTCCCAGCTCTAGAAGCCTTTGAAGAAGGTAACATGGCTAACATTTATCCCATTATAAAAATCGTCATCTCCACCGCCCCCGGAAAACCAGAGCTTATCTCTTCAGGCACATCTTGCATTGAAAAAGAAACCCAAGCTTATAAGAAACTCTTCCAAGAATTTCGAGATGTCTTCGCCTAGTCTTGATCCTACCATCATAGAACATCACACAGACACTTGGCCCAATATATCACCAGTCTGCTAGAAACAACGTCCCATTCACCCATCCAAGCTTCCAGCCATCAAAGCAGAAATTGAGAAGCTTTGAACAGTAGGTTTCTTATACCCTATCGCATACACCACCTAGGTTTCAAACCCAGTATCAGTCAATAAGAAAGTTGGCACCATCCACATCTATACTGACTTCCGTGACCTCAACCTAGCTTGTCCCAAAGACAATTTCCCCACACCATTTATTGACCAACTAATTGATGCATGTGCAAAGCATGAGGTACATTCTTTTATGGATGGTTTCTCCGGATACAACCAAATCAAAATCCATAAAGAAAATCAATACAAGACTGGTTTTACTACCCCATGGGGCACCTTTGCCTATCGTGTCATGCCTTTCGGTCTCAAGAACGCTGGAGCCACTTTCCAATGAGCCATGACTTATTGTTTTCACGAACTGATTAATATCATATTAGTTTATCTAGATGACCTCATGGCTCGATCTAAGAAATGATCTAACCATTTAGATGATCTTCGACAAGTATTCTTGCATTGTTGAAAATACAAAATATGCTTGATCCCACTCAAGTGTGTCTTTTGCATTCCAGCAGGCCGCTTGCTGGGGTTTATTATTTTGGAACAAGGGATCACAATCGACCCTCTAAAGGTCCAAGCCATAGTAGACCTACCGTTGCCTCGTACATTAAGATAGTTACAAAGCCTCCAGGGTAAGTCCAACTTCCTTCGTTGCTTTGTCCCAGATTATGCCACCACAGTACATCGTTTCCTGAGTTTGCTACGCCTTCATACCTATTTCTATTGGGAAGACCAAGTAGATGGGGCTTTCACAGAACTAAAAAAGGCACTTACAAATGCCCCCTTGATTTCTCCTCCATATTTCACAAAAGAATTTACCCTTTACATTTCGGCATCAGATTACATCATTTCGGAAGTACTCGTCCGAGAAGACTGTGCTCGTCAAGAACATGTCATTTACTATGTAAGCCAGACCTTGTCAGGCCCACCACTACGCTATCCACATGAAGATAAAATGGCCCTCGCCGTTGTCTTTTCGATACAAAAGATGCGACATTACATTCTCCTCATCCATACCATGGTTGTGGCCAATTCCAACCCAATGGTCTATCTCTTGAATCGTCGTCTTCTACAAGGCCATGTTGCCAAATGGGTGATTATCTTACAAGAATATGACCGAAATTTTAAAACCCCAAAGAGCACCAAATCATTAGCACTCGCTCAACTCATTACGGAATTACCATATTCGTCATCATCACCAACTATCCATATTGATATAATCGACGAACATTTGTTCATTATCTCGTCTGACGACGCTTGGTACGACGACATTTTGGTATACCTCCGCACACAGAAGTTTCGACCCAACATCGACTGTGACGTACGCCGTCGAATTCATCACCATGCCCCCCATTATCTCCTCTTGGGTGATGTCCTCTATCGACGTGGTGTCGACACAATACTACAACGATGCCTTTCCCAAGATGAAACAGAACAAGTCCTTAACGACTGTCATAGCGGTTCCTACTGCGGCCATTTCTTGGGAATGGCCACAACCCAAAAGGTAATTCACGCAAGTTATTTTTGGCCATTATTATTCACTAATTGTATCACAACAGTCAAACATTGCTAAAATTTCCATCTTTTTGCCCCCATGGCAAGAACCCCCCCGACCCCCTTCATCCAGTAGTCATCGTTGGACCATTTTGCAAATGGGCCATTGACTTCATCAATTGCAATCGTCCATCTGCAGGTGGCCATAAACAAATTACTGTGGCTATTGATTACTTTACTAAATGGGCAGAAGCCATGCCTACTTACAATTGCAAAGCCGACATCACAGCCCATTTTTTCCTCAACCATGTTATCACTCGTTTCAGAGTACCAAAGCAACTCATCTCAGACCATGGCTCTCACTTCGTGGAGTCCGTTTGGAGAGAATTGTCAACACTCCTTAGGTTTGAACATCATTTCTCCTCCGCCTACTACCCCCAAGGGAACGATGAAGTCGAAGCTGTTAACAAACTTTTGAACACTATCCTCCAGCGCACTGTCGACAAACATAAATCCAATTGGCATCATATGCTTTTTCTTGCATTATGGTCTTATCGCACGTTGACCAAAACTGCCACTGGCTTTATCCCATTCCATTTAGTTCATGGCATGGAATCTGTCCTCCCCACTGAATGCTAGATACCAACATTGCAAATTTCTGTAGAGCTTCTCCCCAATACTTCACTAATTGAAGAACGCTTACTTCTTCTAGAACAGGCTGACGAAGATCACCGTGCAGCTCTCCAAACAATCGAAGCCGCAAAGAATAGATCTAAACTCCGTTACGATAAACATGTTCACCCACGAGCATTTAGTGAAGGAGACCTGGTACTTGTTTACGATCAAGCCCATGAAAATACAGGCAAAGGAAAGTTCCAATCTATGTGGCAAGGCCCATATATCATACAGACTTGACTTGGACATGGAGCATACATTTTGACCGATTCAGAAGGAAATCCCATGCGCAACCCCCGTAATGGGTTGTACCTCAAAATATTCTACCCATAAAATCTCCTGGACACCATGGTCCATATTGTACAGTTCTTCAAATCATTTCTTCACTGTAAATTTTTCAAAAACCTTACATTTCCATTCTTTCCTGCATGAACACAGACGGATCCTATTCCACTCTACCACATCGGCTTTGCCGATGGCTCAAGTCGTTGGTCTCCAAATCTCGTGTCAGCAACTTGGGTAATTTATTCCCCTTCACATGAGTTGATCCACCTCGATGGAGTGTACATAGGTGGTGCCACAAACAACTAAGCTGAGTACAATGCCATGACCAATCTCCTCGCCACTACTCTCCAAATGGGCATAAGTCACCTTCGTGTTTTCCTAGACTCTCAGCTCCTTGTTTCCTAGCTCAACAACTGTTACTAGGTACGCGATCCTTGTCTATTTAGAAAATTCCTTCACACTAAAAAAATTATTTGACACTTTGAATCCATCTCTTTCACTCATGTCCCAAGAAATCATAACACTGTGGCAGACCAAATGGCTAACAACATTCCATATTGGCACGTCAACTAAAACATATAGGCATTAAAACATCATCAAAACATTGAATCCACTTGCATAAGATATGCCTCCACGGGCGTACAAAAATCAAAACATTGCATCCACTTGCATAAGATATGCCTCCACGGGTGTACAAAAATCAAAACATTGCATCCACGTGCATAACATATGCCTCCACGGGCGTACAAAATCATAACTTTGCATCCACGTGCATCAAACATGCCTCCACGGGAAAACAAACAAACTACAATTGCATCCACGTGCAACAAAACATAAAAGAAAAGACAAGATGTGCATGCACGTGCATACACGACTATATACCAAAATGCATATATATATATATATATGTCATCATAAGAGTCATTATGTCAGTAGTGCTCTCAACACCCAAATATACAAAAGGTACATGAGCCGTACAAAATGCATATTAACAAAATACATCCCCATATGCTCATCAACATTTGGGGGTAGGTATAAGATCACCTAATCATCATGATCACCAGGATCCTCTGGCTCCTCTGTATCATACTGATCTCGAGCCCTCCTCTAGGCCATCACCACAGCTAGTCTCAGCAGGATCAACTGCCACTGACGGGGAGCATCGAAACAACGCTCGATAGTAGGCTGGTCTAGATCCCTCCAACCATCCTCTAGGGTGTCATCTCGTGGGCGCACAACTCCTCTTACACGAGGCGGCAGTGCTGCTACTGTCGGAGGTACCACCACCATCATCCGTCCCCAACGTCCTATATGATCCACTGGTGGCCTCGGACCAACATCTGCAAAAAAACCCATAGTGAATCAAGTCAGTATCATATAAAAAATATCTAGCTATACTCATAACAAAAACATCTAAACATGATATAATAGAGAAACAAAACACAAAGACGTATTGTCCAAACCCCAAGCCTGTCCTTGAGCTCGAGGCATATCAGGGTCTCCCCGGAAGTCCATACCCGCACATGGATAGTCATCAATAACAATGGGCATTTGCTCCCATTGGTCATACATCTCCGACGAGAAGAACCGCCGTATGCCACCACCACCACGGGGCATCATCTACCCCCACCACACCATCTGCGGCTCACTCCTCCATCCCTCCCAAACCGGCATACGTGGCCGCAAGGTAGGAACCCACTCTAAGAAGAAACAATAGAGGAAAGAACCATAACTAAACTCTCCCCCCTCCCGGGTAACCTTGTTCAGCTCCCGCCGAACACAGGCCAGAAACATCTGCCCCCAAGCAATGTAGGTCCCTATCAAGACACTATGAACCGTCATCATTTCCCCCCCAAACAAACGACGGGGTGCCTATGCACCAATCACTCACAACACACAAGCCGCCACCGCCTACATCCTCGGATCCTGCAGATCCGAGATACTTAGTGTGTTGTTCTGCGCACGAGCCCATGGAATACAGAATCTCTCCAAGAGATCCTCAATATCCATACCAGCCATAATCCTCGGCTGGATGTCCCATATCTCACCCAAACGGGACAAGCTAGTAAGAAAGTACACATCGGTCAAGGTGATCTCTAGTTGCTCACCTTGCACTATGAAAGCCACCTCCTCCAGATCCCAGAAATCCACCAACTTGTTCAGCAGATCTTTGACTGAACGCATGATAGGAATCTAAGCAAACTTTAGTAGTCTGCCCATAGCCAAGGCCACCCGCACATTCGGGTCATCTTGAATACTGCCCATAAGTCCCACATCAATATCCCTCTCCCTCGATGACACCAGTGGCCTCCTCAGCATCCTGCCAAAAACACAGAAAAAAAATTTTGAAAACAAATTTTTTCCCCAAAATCCCCATCGCGATTTTTGGGCTCTTAGCCGCGATGAACATCATGACTTTCAACCACACAGCCGCAATGAACATTGTGGGTATCGTCCCCACAGTCTGGATGGGCATCACGGCTATAATCCCCCACAGCCGCGATGAACATCGTGACTACCAGCCCTCGCAGCCGCAATGAACATCGCGACTGTCAGACCCATAGTCGCGATGCACATCATGGCTATCAAGCCCATACCCGCGATGTGCATCACGGAAAATCAGCCGAAACCCGCGATATTCCGCGGTGGGAAGCCAACGTCGAATTACGCAGCTTCCAGGGCCCCGATGCTAACCAAAAAGGAAATAATTTGAAAGGATAAGGTACATAGGCTTACCTGAAACTCGCAGAATAAAAAACCAACGGTCGAATCTCCCACAAATCAAGAAAATGCTCTAACCAACTCAATTACTCCGTGAAACTCAATGGTGAAAATGACACTTGTAACATTGGGCCCACTTGCTATTTATAGAAATTTGACCATTTTCAATCAACCATTTCGGCATCATACGACGTCCGTTTTTCAAACTGTGGGTACCGTAGCGGGAATTACCGTAGCAGGAATTAGCGTAGCGGGAACTTGATGATAGTCCACTCCTTTTCCCGATTCCTCCAGGTCCCTTTTTCGAGCATTTTTCTCATTCCCCTTGTCGCCTCGATTTGCGTACCAGATCGACCGTGGTCCATTTTTTACGAGTCTTATATCGCCAGATTCAGTTTTCCACGCTCGTGACGATGCTTGAGATCATTTCTCGCTCTCACCACCATATTTTTCAGGCATTTTTTCCCATGCCCCTTAGTGCCTCGATTTGCATGCCAGATTGATTGTGGTCTATTTTTTAAGAGTCTTATATTGCCGGATTCAGTTTTCCGCGCTCGTGACAATGCTTAAGATCATTTCTAGCTCTCACCACAAAAAATTTCGAGCATTTTTTCCGATGCCCCTCATCGCCTTGATTTTCGTGCTACATCGATCGTGGTCCATTTTTTATGAGTCTTATATTGCTAGATTCAGTTTTCTGCACTCGTGATGATGCTTGAGATCATTTCTTGCTCTCACCACCAGATTTTTTGGGCATTTTTTCGATGCCCCTCGTTGCCTCGATTTGCATGTCACATCGGCCATGGTCCTTTTTTGACGAGTCTTATATCACCAGATTCAGTTTTTCATGCTTGTGATGCTACTCGATATCATTCCTCGCTCTCACCAATAACCTCTTTGTTCGGTATAATTTTACCCATTTTTTGGGCCAAGAAATTCTTTTACGAAAAAGGCACTAGCAGATTTTCTATTAAGCTGTTTTCTGACTCCTAAAACATTGAAAAGATCACCGAGTAATCTTGCTTCCTTTCATGCTCTCTAAAAGTATCATAAAGGGAGTCTAGCTAGTATAAGTTTACCCATTTTCCAGACATTGTAGACTAATTATGAAAAAGGAACACTCTAGTCACATTGGCTAGAAGAGTTCTCTAGTTGCATCATTTTATGCTTTTTCGGGCCTTGGAGACTAACATACAAAAAAGAACACCACTGGAGTCTAGTTACCACTTTCAGACTGTCTAAAAATTGCAAGTAACCATGAGCAATTACTATCTTGGGCTCGTACAAATCCACAAGATGGTACTCATCCACCAATTATGAGTCTTCTTATCGTTTTCAGACTCCTTAAAAATGAAAGCACTCACAAGCATGGACAGTCCTGGGCTCACATAAATCCACAGGACAGTACCATTTTAGAGCACACTTTTATCCCTTTTTGGAGCTCATTAAAACCACAAAGAAGGACCCAACAGTGCTTTCCGGTGCCACAACATATCATGTCTACTCATATGGTAGCTTCCCCAGTATGGTCGCCTTTGTTCAGAGCATTCTGTAGTATGTCACCCTAAGAGTCTCCCAAAAGAATCCATCAGCTTATCCCCCAAGATTCACTCCAGTCTACAATACATACCCCTAAGCTATGATCCCCACACCTAAAAATCAGTTTCCCATGCTGTTAGGTCAACCATGTTATCCTACTCTGAACAAAGGAAGTTTGAGTCCACCCACTATATGACCCCAGTTATTCCCCATCCCCACAGTATGTCAGTCCTACCATTAGTACTACCACACTTGAGTTGTACACCTCGCACACCTATCAAGGAAACATCATTGCCTTGATAGTTGTTGGCCTCCCTTTGTCGACTCCAACCAAATCTATTCCAAAGGATAGACCCAGAGGTCTTTGTACCTTGGACTCATCACCATTAGTGATGAGTGCCTATGCATCATTTGGAGAGGAGTCCTCAGTGCCTCTCCAAATTATTGTTTCTCATATGCTCGAATTCAACGCCTTAATCGCATCATTGAGACTCGTACAGGGTATTGACCCTTTCAATTATTTGTTGAAGACCCTAGATATCACCTAACTCTACCACATTTGAGAGTCTAATTGAGGAAACAACTAGTTACATTTTCCTATGGATATCCAGGTTGCGCTTGGGGACAATTTTCAGATGTACCCTAGCTTTGTACTCCCTCGCGTATATAGTTACATATACTCCTCAGAGTTGACTCATAGTTATTGAGTCCCCACAAATGTTGGACACCTTCAGTTTCAGCAGTTCATCAACCCTTCTGATACCTTATTCAGAACATTTGTTTTGTTTTTCCAATGTATCAGTTATTGAGATCAGTCATGGTAGGATCATGAGTATGTCTCAGCATTGTGTCCCCTTTGGATCATTATGATGTACCAACAGTTTTTATGTATTATTCAGGTCCCTCTTCTTGGGCCTAATTGTTATGTATATGTCTTGATACGAGCATGGGTATGCCTGCCTCATCCATAATCAAATATTATTCCTCATTCATTTTGAGGGCATGTATTTTTTCAGTTTTTTGCAGCTTCCAAGGTGCCATTGTTCCAGTCTCCAATCGGTCTCTTCTCTTCTCCACAACCCAGGTAAAATACAAAAGAACTATGATGTCTATCAGCCATACGATCAGCTCCTGCCCTCACACATCAGGGGGCAATCTATTAACACCCAAAAAGTGCTCACTAGCCCATTCCCTTATTCACATGACCCATTTGTCTGCTTTTCCACCATTTGAGCCTCTAAAGCCATCAAAAGGTAACCAGAAAGACCACAATACACCTTTTTTCCCCTCAAAATATATATTTTTCCTCAAAATACACAAAAAACCCTTAAAAAGAGTCCAAAATTCCCAAAAATATTAAAAGGGAATAAAAATATAAAAAATATTCAAAAAAGGAAAAAGAGGGGAAAAGAGACCTAAACCATGTTGGCCCATACCATTGGTTTCCTTAAAACCATAATGGTATTCCCCATCACCAAAAACTATAAAAAGGTGATAGGGGCTCCTCACTTTTGATCCACATTTCATCCTATCCTTATGCTGCCAAATTCCCTTTCAGAGCCATTGCCTCTCATTTCAAGTTTGAAGATCCCCATTGAAGCTTTGGAGAAGAAGAGACCATTGGATATTGGAGCTTCTCTACCTTGGAGCTGCTCAACACCCATCATCCTCACCATTTGAGGTAATACAAAATCAAATATTTTTCAAGTTATTGTTTTTCCATAGATCTTATTGCTTATGTTCTTAAATTCAATTTTTTATTTCTTTCACACATGTTAATGTTAGATATGGTTAAATCAGTTTTTACATCTTTATTGAGACTGTTGCTACTAGTTAGCAGGTGCATCCTTGCACATGCTTGGTTGAAAATCCAAGCAACACATTGCGATGCATATAACATCACTAGCCTGGATGCTTGGTGCAGAGCTTTTGAACCCATTATTCGCACTAAGGTAGCCACAATGATCTTCATGCTCAAATCTACTATGGCATTGATGGGCACCTTACTTCCCACCGCTCGTGTGTTTGTAGGACAATACTGCGCTATGTAATCAAGCATGGTGATCCCACCACCCATAGTACGAGACCGAAGACTGGCCACCTCACCTCGACGGGACAAACCGGTAATGAAGTAGATGTCTTCAACTTCCAATGTGAGGATTTTCCCATTGAGATTGAAGTTCTGCGCATCAACATCCCAATAATCTATCAAGCGACGGAGTAGTAGGTTTTGGGCCCTCAAACCCCCTATACTCCAGAATTTGTACAACCCACATGCTTGCAATGCTTGCTGTGCTTGCACATCGTTGCGCACGGCCTCATCTACTTGGTCATGCTCCCTCTCCCTCCACTCTAGAACCATCCTGGAGTGAGAAAAAACAAGGATTTTAGTCAATTTTATTTGCAAAATCAACTTCATGGCCGTACCGATGGGCTAATTTGTATACATGGGCGGGTACCCTTGGTCAACCTATGCATTGACTGCGAGTATCGTGCCCTACCCGCGACCCGCATTGTAATAGCCCGCGGTTAGCGCCGAAGCCATTTAGGGCTTGGCCAAACTAAAAATCCCACCGCTGAAAACTAAAATGAATGCATTGAAATTAAAGGTATAGATGAGACTACCAACCTACTCCGGACGGTTCGATAAACAGATGCTTCTAGCTCCCAGAATCGGCAGTTGAACCTCAAGGTGAAAACTAACCATAAAGCTCCTAATGGGTGAATAGTAAAAATGAATTGTAAATTGTAAATTTTTATTACTATTTATAATTTTCAGTACCCACTTGTTTATAGTTTTTACCATTTGATGCCGTTATGGACTACTATAATGTCATGAAGTAGAATTTTTAATCAGATTTCTTCGGCGAAAGTTGTTTTGGACCATTTCACGCCTACGGAAGGTACGTTTCACACCTGGCATATAGGTTAGATGCCATTTCCACATGCAGTATGCATTTGACCTTTTGACCATTTTCTCAAACCCTAGGTGCGATGCTGCTTCGTAACCGACATAGAACCTTCACACTACTATAGAAGTGTTGTTATGTGCCAGTAGGGATTTTTCCGAACATGGGCACCCTAGTTAGATCCCCTTTGTGCATTATGGCGCCCATGCCGTTGTTTGTCCTTAGGATTGGGAGTCCTTTGTAGTTACGCCATGACATTGCAATAAAGACTCATACTCTACTTTGTCTTATGCTGGCCATCTCCCTTAAGGACTCCCCTCATTTATATCATATTGTGATTGCATTGCATAGTTCTGCTTATCGGTTGAGCCTTGTGCCGGCTCCTGCTTACTCAGTTATTAGCTTGGTGCCTGAGCATTTTTCCCTATCGAGCCTTGAAGAGGTTCCATTTTTCCTTCACAATTTGATGACCTTTTTGACCCTGAGGGAACAACCCTCGACTATCCACATCCTACATCTGCTTCCTTGCATTGATCATAGGTATGTTCCACTGCTTGGGACTAGTCTGCTCGCTATTTGACACTCGTTCCCTCACTTGTTGTACTATAAGCAATTTTATTCTTTTTCAAGCTTTCTCCAAATATGAAAAAGACCAAAAAATCAAATATTCCAAAAAGCCAGACGAGATTATGATTACTACTTCTTGTTGGTAGCTGTTGTGTCTCCTTTGAGCAGAGCATTCATTCCACTCCATGCACTATGAGTCGGGACTATAGTTGGACCTTAGGAGCTATACTTGTTTCTCAGTTTCTCCATCGATTGGTTAAGCTTCCAGTCATTATGGAGCCCTTTGTGATGCCTCCTATATCGCACAGTCTATATCGAGTCTATGTTGCCTACGTCTATCCATCTGCTCATGGTCTTGTTCAAAGGAAGTCCTGAAACCAGAGTCGAAAACTCCTCAGATCTCTTGACTATTGCATGTCGTCCATCCTTATTGAGTCAATCTGTTTGACCTGAGATCTTCAAAATCTTTTATCATAGCTGGTACCTCGTGCTGGCTGATCGGGGATGCATTAATGCCCTCCTTCCAGCAAGTCTCGTTCCGTCGACTTCAATCCATTTATTCCCAGACTTGAGACTTAGAGTTCGGTTGAGTACCTTGAGGCTTGCAGTCATTAGTGGCAGGTTCTCTTGCCATCGACAGTTTTGAGAATACATCAATGTCCCCTGATCGATGGATTCATCCTAGTGTTCAACTTCAACTCATTTATTCACACTCCGATGATTGTGGTCTGTGCCTTGATGCCCATTTTCATTATTGGTGGGTCATCTCGCATCTGTTAACGGTATACATCATTGACCGGTAATCAGACGATGTCACATCAAGTTCGACCCCAATTGCTTTATTCACTTGATGGGACTTGCACCATCGAAGACTTGTGTAGAAGACCCCAACCGATAGTGGCATTAAGTATGCTAACTATGACTTTGACTTTACATCTAAGATATCACCTCTAAGATATCAGCAGTTTGTACCTCCAGTTTGCACCCATTGTCTCCTTTTCAACAGGAGACCATATCTTACTATAGAGGGATCATGGCTATGATCACTTATGACATGTATTCATTACGTACTGCCTATTCATGGCCATTGTATCAGATTGTTGTACTATACTCACATGTATTCAGAGATACTATTGTATTATGACGAGTGAGCTACTCCTTCCACTTGTGTTTCCATCACTCCACTTATGAGTTTTATAATGTATTTCGGCCATCGTAGCATTAGTCTCTTACCTCACACATTAGGGGGCATCTGTTACACCGTAATTTTCCACCTTGTGAGCATCAACATTCTTTGGCCTGTAGGATCTATTTCACTGACTCAGATCCACTTTATAACCTCCAGACACTATTTTTCCCTATTTTTTCCCCTGTACGCAAGCTGCATCATTACAGTGGGCATACCCACGAGTTGCATCACTATAGCCCACGGGTAGCATGTAAAATGGTAAAAATCACTAGTTTATTATTTTTTACTCCCAAAAAGCGGTTATTGGGTGACCTTTAACCCTCTATCTGCCCAAGAAACGCCTCGATGTGTCCTTTCACTTACCTTTAGGAGGACTATATATTGAGCACATATGGCTTATGGATGGGAGGAGAAAGAGGAGCAAGAGAATTCTAGTGGATTTTTGCCCTATCTTGAGTCTACACTCATTGATCCTTGTAGTTGTGAACCCCTTATGTTCACCTTCCAAACTCCTACCATAGTTTGAGTTTGCCATTCATGGAGGACTGAAGTGGTGGAGGCACAAGTGGATTGACCCAGATCTTGGTTCAGATTGGTTGCCGGCAAGAGGTCGTATCACATTGTACTTCTTCTTGTTTATTAATAGAAATACTCATATTCTCGTCCATTAATGTTGTGAATGTTGTTAATTCTACATTGGGTTGCATTTACTTATAATATCATGGATTATTGCTATTGATGATGTTAATGTCATTTATATATTATATGTACTTGTTGTATATTGGCTATCAAGACTAATTTGCAGATACAAGTGCACGAATTGAAAGGTCCAATGGGGATCTACATCAAACGTTTGGATCGAGGTTGGTTACATTCTCCATTATCTTAGCATTGTCATTTATAATAGCATAGTTCTGAGAATTGAGTTAATTTCTGGTAGTCAGCTGTCTGTAGTGGTCTACCCCAAGCCATAGTGAGTTTTCTCCAATACAACTATATATTAACATTTTATTTGCTTTCCATTTAGAACATCATCATCAAGACACATAAGGAAACGCATAAGAAACATAAGGAAAACATATAATACACATGAGGAAACTCATAATACACATGAGGAAAATCATAATACACGTGAAGAACACACATAAGACAGAGACCAATGTTTAACATGGCTCACCAAAACTTGGGCTACGTCCACAAAGAAAGTCAACTCTTGTACTATTATCAAAATAAAGGAGGGATACATCATACAATATAGTGGTTGCAATATTTATTTCCCACATTTTCCACCTATTCATAGAGAGCATTCTCAAGAACAATATACATGTTCATCAAGCGAATTTATAAGGACATCTCATACTAAAATAATAACATAAGATTCGATTATCTAAACTTTTGCAAATGATCTAGATCCCTATCGAGATAAGGATAACTCTATTAACAAGGGAAATAAACACATACGTTAAGAATTCAATCTTTTAAACTTATGTCGAAAGGCGTAAACTCCTCCAAACAAACCAGATATCAATAACAATTAATGAATGCATACAAGGATCTAGCTCATTGTCCCTTTCCATGGTGTGCTACAGGATCATTTTATAGAGATTTACACACAAACAACTCCCTAAACCATATATAAATAAAAGAAAGCATACAAGGGTCAAGCTCGTTGTGCCTTTTCACAGTGTACTACAAGATCATACTATAGACATTTACACCCACTTAATCTTCCCAAACCATATGTCAATAATATGAAAACATACCAAATCAAGCTCATTGTTCCTTTCCACAGTATTCCTATAGGATCATACTGCAAATATTATACACCCAATAAAACTCTCCAAATCTAAAATCATTAAAAATGAAAGTATACTGGGTTTTTAACTTATACCCAGGGGATATGTATATAAATATAAATGCTACAAGCATTTTTCTTAAACACAAATTTACACAAGTATGCAGAGTAGAGTATGCAGAGGATAAATGGTTCAGACATTTCCCAAATTGCGATTTACACAGAGAATATAAACGTAGAGGGTAAAAGCTACAGGCATTTCCCTAATCACGATTTACACGGAAAATATAGACGCAGAGGATAAATTCTATAGGAATTTCCCCAAATCACAATTTATATAAAGAAATAAACACAAAGGATAATTGCTACAGACATTTCACAAATCACGGTTTACACAGAGGTTAAATGCTACAAGCATTTCACAAATCATGGTTTACACAAAGGTTAAATGCTACAGGCATTTCACAAATCGTGATTTACACAGAGGTTAAATGCTATAGCCATTTCACAAATCATATTTTACACAGAGGGTAAATGCTACAGTCATTTCCCAAATCACAGTTTACAGAGAGAATATAAATGCAGATATCACCATTGGTATATCTTAATTCTATCCAAACAGGTATGGAAGCATTTCTCTTGTACTCCATCACAGAGATCAAAACTTCATGATCATGAAAGCATGGAGAAATCACATTTGTTAATGCTATGAGTAGATTAAATATCATAAACATATATCTATATAACCTAAGATACTAGCTCTGTCAATGAGATATGCATAGAACGCATTATGCAAAACATAAATCAATATGATTAAAAATACTAACTTCTCTCAATCAAAATATGCATTGAAAATAATACTATTATCAATCATTAGATACAGAGAGTAATGTGAACCCACACATCAATAATAATTAGGAATACAACTAAATGATTTCCCTATCATGGTTTCAAAATCGCATAGCCAGTGTGCAGAGATCCCCACTTGTATTTTATCCTTTGTATAGCAAACATACCAAAAGTAATAACCTGGGTTCAGAACTTACGAGCTCCCTCTTCCTCATGGTTTTAATTTTCTATTTAAGTTGTGCCTTCACCCTCAAGCATCCATCCAACTCGGTGAATTCCATGCCATTTGGAAAATGAAAACTTCCCCAAAACTTCCAAGTGGTTTCCTACCACGTTTTTTTCAAGATGGCCCGACCTCTTCTCGTTAGAGAGGTCGACCATTTCCCTCGAAAAAACTAGTTGATTGGTTGGCGGTGTGTTTAACCATGACACCATCCTATGTAGCAAACTAATGCGCAACTAAGACCTCCCCTATTTTGTGAATAACTATAATATATATATATATATATATATATATATATATATATATATATAATAAAGCATTGCTTGCTTTTTAGATCAAGGCCATCCTTTTCTCTAGTTCGACGCTCATTTAGGGAGACAAACTTACATAAATCTCTCCCCAGATTCCCCACCATGAATTAGTAATTAATTAATTTATCTTACACTATCTTGTAATAGTGGAGTGAACTCTTGTTTAGCTACAAAGTTCTAGATACGTATTTTTGATGAAATCCTATTTGAATCATGGTCTAAATATAATTCCAATGTACTCCTATCATAACCATGCCTTATTTCCTAGTTGTTTGGTAACACAACTATTTAGTAAAATACTTAATATATAACACATATATACCTATAAATATCCATCCAGTATACCACTATTTTGGTAATCTTTCTCATAAATATATATATAAGGAACATATATAGATAGATAGATAAATAAATACATATATTTAAATATGTTTACTCCATTTATCTCTCTTTTAAGTGATATCTATATCTATATCTATATATCTATATATATATCTATATATATAGATATATATGAGATTCCTCACCCATGGTGAGGTTTAGTATTTCTCCATTGTAGTTTAGGACAAACTTCTCCTACTTGGAACTTAATATGGTTTGTGCTAATTATGTTTGAAACATAATTAAGAATTTTGTTGTATCAAGGTTGTTCAAAAACTTCCGTAGAAGAAAATAATCACCTCGGCATTTAGTTTAAGTTAGACGCTATGTAGGTGGGTCCTTCAGGAAAAAAATAAAGTGAATGTCACTAGTTCCTCACTGTAACATCCCAAAAAATACCAAAAAAAATAAAATTATAATAGCAATAATTATCAAAGTCATTAATGCGGAACATATAAATTAAGTAGATTTCTTAACTAGGATAATTTGTAACGATGACACATCATACTTCTCCAATAAATATGGTATAATTGTATTTGCTATTTCAGATTTAAGTGGATGTTAATATCCTTAACAACAGATCTTTTATGATTATGCATACAAGTACAAATTACAGATTTGCTTACATTCTTGAATGTGATTACATGCTGTACTATTGTGATGTTCTTGATGAAGTGATGAAAGCTTGTTTGTATGATGATGAAGGGGTCCTATGAGGTACCCTAGAGTTTACTTAGCTACGTTTAGCTAAGGCATTTGAATCTTGTTTCCATGTGCAGACCACAGGTAAGAAATCCTATAAGACAACATGTGTTAAGAGTACTTGTATCTTTCAATTCATCGTTAATGTAAAATTAGAATGCTAAGTACTTCCTTGTGACACCAGTTACTGGAGGTATAGATACATGGTTCTATCCTAGTTTTTATACTGTCTTACGAAGCTCTTCAGTGTTATCATTTCGCATTGTCCTAGTACTTGTTACAATGCTGCAATTATTATCATAAGACTATCGTCATTATTATAAAAAAAGTAATACCAATATCTATTGATAACTTCTATTAGAAAACTTGTAGAATAAGTGTTTATACTTTTGAGCTATCATTATGTTTTGCATCTACAACACTTCGACTACTCTGAGTCCCGAATTTATCATTTGGAATAAGTAAGGTGTAGTGACTAGCGCTGGTATTATGAACTTAGCTCTTTGAGTGTACCTCGTCAACACTTAAACTATACTTATGATGATACAAAAGTCTTGGCCTTACATGGAAAATCACATGGGATTTTATTGTGAATATGGTATTTATGATATGATCTATCGTTATAAAACTTTATCCTCTTGTTTATGCAAAACTATAGAAACGAAAAATAGAATTATTCTATGTATCTGCAATAATAGGTTGATATGAAATTCAATATGCAATGCTATGATAAACAATAACAATGATATGATTTTCCATATGCAATCCTAGCTATACTTTAGCACTTATAGGATATTATCCTATGCAAACAAATGAATACGATGCAAACAAACCTTTGAAAGGTTATGACTTGAGCAATAGATTGAACCATACTATATGACTTAACTCTTATCCAAATATTATTAACGTATGTTATTGCATTCACAAAAATCTCGTTAATGAAGTGTTGAGTTGACGGTTATTAAATTTACTGTTGACAGGTTGATAGTGTACCGATCAGGTGTTAAATGTTTTGACCAAAATCCATAGTGGAAAGTATTGTTCTCAACCCACATAGTCCATCCATGTGAACTTCGGTTGATGATACCACTAGGAATCCTAGTTGGTATGGTTGCCATAACGCTTGTCCTTTGAGTTGTACATGGTAATGTTCACTAGCATGCAGTGTTGGAAATGTTGTGGTTGTTTTTAATTAATGAGATATCAATACAAGTTTTCCCGATTTTCAACGTAGCTTTGTTGGCTCTTTCTTTCCCGTTGATCTCACCAGACCTTGATCATTGATTGTGTAACCCTAAACCTCATTGTATGTAATGGTAGCGAGTTTCCCGGTCTTCATTGTTACGTTAGATTTGAGGCCGACAGGCTGCCAAAATGTAGGGTTGGAGAGAGTTCCTCTTAGGGGTTTCGACCCTGTGACCTGTGGGAGGTAGTTTTTAATAGTTGTAGGCTTAAGCTTCATCCCATAGAGGCACGATACAGTCATACGAAGTGTGGTTTTTCTAGCAGTTGTTGAGAGTGGTTTGTATTTGACTTTTGATTCTTCCAATAGATGGTATTGTCTTCTGAGTCCTTGCATTTGTGAAATGATGCAACCAATTTCAAGCTTCGTCATCTTTGCAGGAGTGAAGCTTCTAACCTCAGAAACTTCGTTCTAAAGGGTAAGTAAGTTGATACTGAATGTAATACGGTGAACTTGCTTTTCATTTGTGCTGGCATGCTTTTAACCCTTCGAACTTGTAAACTTGGCAGGTGCCCACTTCATTGGAATGTTTCTATGCAAAGGGTTTGAGAATGGAAAGCTGCTACTGCTTCCTGCTAAGCTCCGGTGGTTCTCGAAAAAATTATAGGTGCCTTTGATGGTGTTTTTCTGTGTGCTGAGATTTGGAAACCTTCGACTTGTTTCAGTGATGGCCGAATACAAATTTTTAAGCTTGTTTTGTTTTGATGCAAACTATATAGAGGGTAACCTCTCAGTCTTTTACGTTGCCTCTTGGCTATTTGATGCCCGGCTGTGTTGTCAATAGAGACTCTAAACTTTTGTTTGTTCTGCTAGATTTTTTAAGGGTAAAAAACCTGTCTAGTTTTGTTGCTTCACGACTCTATGTTAAGTTTTTGGGTGATAAGGGACAAGTCCCGTGTATTTGTGAAACCATGACATGTTCGTAATGTAATTTTCTGTTATATTATTTTAAATGGAAACTGAGTGTTGATGTATATGTAACTTTGGAATGTGTTTCATCTATGTATATCGTATTCCTATAGAGATGTTATTATTCCTATATATGGAAGTATTTGTATTCCTATAGAGATGTTATTATTCCTCTATATGGAAGTGTCGTCATTTATATTGTGAGTGTTGTAACTTATACTTGATGGGTTATTAGACCACCTTGATGGGGTCGGCCCTGTATGAGTCATGTGGGTAAAAGGGTTATTAGACCACCCTAGCAGGGGTCAGACCTGTCAGCATTATGTTATGTGGTTAAGTTGAGGCTGACCTAGTAAAGGTTATTAGACAAGTCAAGTCATATATAAATAGAGTGCAGGAGGCACTCTATTTGATCATTCACATTCTCACTCATACTCTCATTGGAGAGTGGTGCACATGTGTAGGAGGAGAAGCTGCTACTAGGAGAAGACTATCTCTTGTACTTGGGTTGTATCATTGCTCTATCTATCTCTGAGGAAGTTGGGGGGTTTTTCACCTTCTTGGTTTTCCCCAGTGAAACTCTATGTCTCTTGTGTGCTTGCATTATTGTGTCCATCATTGATATGTTGTAGATATGCTGTACATGTTATTCTCTCAGTTGAGATCCTATATCATATTGAAATTTTTGAAAAACTAACATGGTATCAGAGCGAGCCTGAAAGAAGGCATGGTATGGCATTTATGACACTTGTTGCACTTCCGAAGCTAGGGCTTGCACTTGTTCGCTATAAATCCATTTCGTCAAGGTTTTAGGATCTGAAACTCTTACAGGTCGAATATAAGATCCCCATGTACCTTGTGTCCAAAGCAAAACTTCTAATTCATTGTAATTTGTGATTTATGATCTGTACAATCTAGGGTTTCTGCCTCTTCCTGATCTAAGTCATAAACAGGTGACCTAGGAAAAAATGTCATAACTTGGGCTAGGAAGATCCAAATGAAATTTAGTAAAAAGAGACAGGTAGGGCATGGACTGTACTATTATAGGCCGAAGGTTCAGAGGCCAAAAGTGAACCAGTGACACATGGAACTCCATACAAGTTCGCTCTCCTGTTTTATCCCATAAACATGTCACGTTGCGACACTTGGCATAACTCTCTCTCAGAGAATCCAATTGAGGTCAGACCTGTCGGGTTGGAAATATGATAGTTCAGGATACCATAGGTAGAAGTTTTAGACCCTGTGGATTCATAATTTCAGAATTACACCATAAACAATGAGGTCCATATTTCTATCAAAACAGAATTGGAGTTTGAGCACCTTCATTCATGGCTCCAGGAATTAGGGTTTCAGAGAAAGTTGGAATTTTTTTAATCGGAGACCACGACTGAATGGTACTAATCAAAATCAAAATTTAGAGACCAAGTTCAAATTTTTTGGTTGGGCAGAAGGCCAGGCTTGATCAAACGCTAGTTCGGGACTTTGATCGAAAAAGTGGAAAATTAGGGCTTCCGCAAAAGTTGGAATTTTTGAAGTCTGTGACCATGGATGGAAGCTCCTCAGAAAAATCAAAGTTTAGAGCTTTGCATGGAACCTTTTGGTTGGGCAGAAGGGTGGGATTTATCAAACCCTAGTTCAGGATCTTTTCAAGAAGATCTGGAAGTTTCAAAGGCAATTTTGAGGGGTGAAACTTTGTAGTTTTCAAATTCTGAGTATACAAGCTTGATCAGCTCATCAAGGAACATCTTTCTATCCTTTCAGAAGTTTGAATTTTTAGGGTTTCTCTGATAAACCTTGATCCAACTCCAGATCCAATTTCTGCAAATCAAGTGGATTGGGTTAATCCTAGAAGAGAATGGATTGGTCACCTGCATAAGTGAAGAAGTTCCAGTTTCAGAGGGAGATAAGGCTAAGGCCTTACATAAAAAGATTACAAGCAAGCTCGACAGGTATGACTTATCCAAGTATGTTTCGAGATCTGTTCATGATTAAGTTTATGGTATGTTTGTCTTCATTAAGGTTAGTACAATCTTGATTAACTTTAGACTTGTCGTATCACCTTAATAAAATTATGAAAGCAGATATTAATTGATTAGGGTTTTGAAACTTATGATTGTACTAATGCATTGTGGTGTTGTATGAGGTTGATGTTGTCCGCTAACATGAAAGGTACATCAAGAAAGGCAAATCATGTTCTAGTTCAAGAACATATGACCATGGTGACATGAAGACAAATATTCATCCATTGTCGTGGATCACATAGAAGATCTACTTATGAGGTATGTATAATTTGGTTCTACAATGCTTAACCTATGAGATATGCAGGTTACTAGCACAAGTCATTAAAGAGAACAAGAAGACATTACTGGACATAACTAGCAAATATGATAACCAGGTATGTTTTTCCTATATCAAGTTAGAATCCTACCTTGTGTTAGGATCTTATACTGTTGTATGGTTGATAATGATTATTCATGAAGTTAGAAGTGTAAGTAATCAAGGGTTTATGCATATTATGTCTCTTACCTTGATTGATGATATGAGTAACCAAAAAATTCCTGTGGTCAAATAACAATATGCATGAGTAAAAGAAGTATTCCTTGAAACCTTGAATACTAGTGTTTATTATCTGTGTTTGAAATGATCATGACTATACATGTTTAAGATTATTGTGATTATACTAATGGATGTATGTATGCATGAGACCTCGAGGATAACACAATGATGATACTAGTAAGTATGCATAAGTGATCGAGGATGGATATAAGTTCAAGGACAGGTAATCCAAGAAGCAAAGATCAAGAGGGGGCACACTCCAGTAGCTCCTGCAAGGAAGCAAATATTGAGAGGGAGTCCACCATACAACCAAACAAAGATAAGTATTTGAATTGTCATTTCTTGCATATTTGTTTGTTTAAATAATATTGTTCAATGATGTATATGCTTATGTTCCTAGACGTAGGGTGTGTATTATGCATATTAGAATAATTACATTAATGAATAGCATACTACTAATATGCATCTAAAGGGTAAGTCGCCTATGGCACTGTACAACAATCCATTGCTACTTATCTAGAATGAAACCTCTTTCCTGACATGTTGGGAGTTGTGCACACTCTTAACAATGTTTTGGTAGAGATTGGAAGGCATCTAGAAAGTTACGGGATATGGATAAATGTTGTATTGAAGCATTGGCTAAGATAATTGCATGACTGTATGACATATTTATATATGTGCAAGAATTTGTTCTGAAAACTATGACATGTTTTCTAATCATTCAATTTAACTTGTTTTGTAGGAAATATCATATACCATCACCTACAAAAGAAAGACTACAACATTTGTTCAACAACAAAGTTATCTATTGAATATATTGAATATATTGAAGTTCCCAAGATTCGGGAAGAACGCAATGATCGAGGAGTACCAGTTGACCATGAAGAATGATGTTTGAGATGCAGTCCCAAGACCTAAAAGGAAGTCTATTGTGACTTCCAAATGGATCTACAAGATCAAGCATGGTGCAGATGGTAGCATAGAGAAATACAAAGCGAGATTTGTATCTCGTGGATTCTCCCAGAAAGAGGGGATAGACTATGAAGAGAATTTTGCTCCTCTAGCCAAATACACTTCCATCAGATCATTACTTGCTCTAGCTGCAGTGATGAAGTGGAAGATACACCAGATGGATGTCAAGACAAATTTCTTGAATGGTGTAGTCTAGGAGGAAGTGTATGTGGAGCAGCCACTTGGTTTTGAGACACATGACACGGAGTCATATGTGTGCAGGCTGAAGAAAGCCTTGTATGGCTTGAAGCAAGTTCCTAGGACTTGGTATGGTAGGATAGATAGCTTTCTATCCATTTTGGGATTTACTAAGAGTAAAGCAGATTCCAACCTTTACTACAAGGTTGAGGAAGGAAATCCTCTGATACTACTCTTGTATGTGGATGACCTGTTTGTAATAGGAGAGGATGGATTGATTGCTGATACCAAGAGGAAGCTTGTTGTCGAGTTCGAGATGAAGGACTTGGGTATGATGCACTACTTTCTAGGCATGGAGGTGTGGCAGAGTGCAGATGGAATCTTCCTTGGACAACGAAAGTATGGCATCGAACCTAAATCTTCTGTGTGATTCTTCATCTGATCTGGTTGATGTCACAATGTATCGTCAGATGATTGGGTCCTTGATGTACCTGACGAATACGAGACCAGAAATTTGCTTTGCGGTGAACACATTGAGCCAGTTCCTGACGGATCCCAAAGGTGTTCACTTGGTTGTTGTAAAGCATATTCTGAGGTACCTGAAGGGTACAATTGATTATGGGCTCAAGTATGATGCGAATCAAAAGTTTAACCTATAGGGTTATGTTGATTCAGACGGAGCAGGCAGTGCTGCAGATAGGAAGAGCACATCTGGGTGCTGCTTTAGTATGGGATCGGGTGTGATCTCTTGTTTTAGCAGGAAGCAGTCCTACGTAGCACTGAGTACAGCCAAGGTTGAGTATGTTGCAACTTGTTCGGCTAGTTGTGAGGCATTATGGCTCCGGAAGCTACTGTTTGAGTTATTTGATCTCCTATTGGAGGCTACTGGTATCTTTTGTGACAACTAGAGTTGTGTGAAGCTATCTGAGAACCCGATGTTCCACAACAAGTCAAAGCACATAGAAATCAAATATCACTATATTAGGGATATGGTGCAGAGAGGATACATGAAGCTCATATATGTTGTGATGGATGAGCAGGTTGCAGATATGTTGACGAAGCCACTAGCCAGAGTGAAGTTTGAGTACTTCAGAGAGAGGCTTAGTGTTCTTTAGATTGATGACACTTCAAGGAAGAAGTGATGGGCACATTTGCAGGAACCATTCCCAGCATGGTGAGAGGAGGATCCTTCCATGGCTGCGGATGTAAGCGCTGGATGATGAGCATCAGGAAGATGCTCCAGTTACTGCTCTGTATATGCATCATGTTGGATGCTTGGACAATGTATCTGTATATGTATCAGGTGGATATGTTGTATGATCAGGTAGATCATGTATGTTGATATATATTGGGTGGATACATTGTAGGATCAGATGGATCATGTATCTGTGTATGTATCAGGTGGATACATTGTATGATCAGGTGGATCATGTATGATGATATGTATTAGGTAGATACTTGGTATGCATCAGGTGGATGCATTATATGATTAGGTTGATCATGGATGATGAGCTTCAATATGTTGCTTCAGATGACATGCATCAGGACGATGTAGTGATGATGATCAGGTTGATCATGTGATGATGTACATCAAGATGATGTATGGTGAGTATCGAGTTGATACTATGTGGCCATGGACAAGTTGTGCATATGAGCATATAAGTAGACTTGGGAGATCTGACAGGTAGAGTTGTGTGCTTGTAACAGCTTGGGATGCTCTTTCGAGGCATTGCTCTAGGAGGACATATAAGTAGACTTGGGAGATCCGACAGGTAGAGTTGTGTACTCGTAACAGCCTGGGATGCTCTTTTGAGGCATTGTCCTATGGCATGTAAGTTGACCTGGGAGATCCGATAGGTTGGGCTTTGTGCCCGTAATAAGTCCTGGGATTCTCTTTCAAGGCATTTCCATGACCACATGTAAGTAGATCTGGGAGATCCGATAGGTTGGGCTATGTGCTCCTAATAAGTCTTGGGATGCTCTTTTGAGGCATTGTGGTGAGGGGTCACATGTAATATGTCCTGGAGATCTGGATAGGTTGTGCTAGTCACGTAAAAGGCCTCGGATGCTCTTTAGGGTTCTTGCTAGTCAAGAAACTCTTTTAAGGTTTTGTGACAGTCACATGTAAGTGGACTTGGGAGATCTTGCCGATCGTGATTCGACACATAAATGGTACTGGGATACACTTTTGAGGCATTATGACGCACATAATAAGTCCTGAGGATTCCACAGTATGGCTAGTGATGATGAAGACCTGCAGGTGGTGGGCCTACTTCCAGTATGAAAAAGGACTGGCTCTATAGAACTTTCTATGATGAGTAGATCAGATATTGATTGAGATAGCAATAGCAGTGACGATGACGATGATTCGAGGACGATGATTCGTTGACGATGAACTAGAGAAGAAGACTTTTGCTAGCATATCTGTGTCGAGAAATACCTTCCTAGTTAAGAGGGAGTGTTGATGTATATGTAACTTCGGAATGTATTTCATCTATGCATATTTTATTCCTATAGAGATGTTATTATTCATCTATACGGAAGTGTTTGTATTCCTATAGAGATATTATTTCTCTATACGAAAGTGTCACCATTTATATTGTAAGTGTCGTAACTTATACTTGATGGGCTATTAGACAACTTTGAAGGGGTCAGCCCTGTATGATTCATGTGGGTAAAAGGGTTATTAGACCACCCTAATGGGGGTTGGCCCTGTCAGCATTATGTTATGTGGTTAAGTTGAGGCCAACCTAGTAAAGGTTATTAGGCAAGTCAAGTCATGTATAAATAGAGTGTGGAAGGCACTCTATTTGATCATTCACTTTCTCACTTATACTCTCATTGGATAGTGGCGCACTTGTGGAGGAGGAGAAGTTTCTGCTAGGAGAAGACTATCTCTTGTACTTGGGTTGTATCATTGCTCTATCTATCTCTGAGGAAGTTGCGGGGTTTTTCACCTTCTTGGTTTTCCCGAGTGAAACTCTGTGTCTCTTGTTTGCTTGCATTATTATGTCCATGATTGATATGCTATAGATATGTTGTAGATATGTTGTACATGTTATTCTCTTAGTTAAGATCTTAGATCAGATTGAAATTTCTGAAAAACAACACTGAGAACTGAGGGTTCTCTTACACTTGTAAACTATGGCTCGTTTCTTTGCAATGGAAAGTTATGTTTTGAAAATAATCGTTGAGAACACTATGTAAAATGAATGTTGAGGTTTTACCGAGCCATGATGGTTGTCTTTGGCCGAGGGTTTATGGTTTTGCACAACTGTATAAAAATGTATGCCTGTACTTTGTTCTCGTTGTGGATAATTATGTTTGGAAAAATCGATGATGTTGTTTGACTGTTAAAAGTTTTTGTAGAGGCTTTGGCTCATTGTTTTAATTCTTTTATGAAAGAAACCCTACCTGGAATTTTTCTTGTCGACCTTACTTGTGCAGAGAAATTCGAACCCAAAGAAGCCTTAGCCCATATATATGAATATTTTGAATCTGTATATGTTTTAATGCTAGGGTTATGAGCTAAATTAGACAATGATACGAATCGTGCTTTCGGTTATGAGATAAATAATGTCTTACTGTTCGTCTTGGCATGAATAAAAGATAGTTGAAATGTTGTCTAGGGTTTTGATATATCATAGGGTTTTGGTTTTTATAAAGGAAGTATAAATATATGACAACAAACTATAACAAATAGCAATGAGAATGATAAGTATTTGCTTATAACAAAATTGTATATAAAATAAATTGCAGCTGATATATTTCATAGAATTTGAAGTACTGGAAAGACAATAAATTTAAAATGTTGAATTGCATAATATTACTATCTGAAATAAATAGAATTAGAGAAATATATGGAACTGTGCAGAAGCATTCTGTGTTTTCTTTTAGGCATTATTTAAATGAATTCTCTACTACAATTGATGCTATACTGTAATGTTTTACTGTGTTTAATCATAGGACAAAATTTTAAACCAGAACACTATTGAAATCATTTATCCAATCAATGGCATTATGCCTATCTCTCTTCTATCCTTAATTTGCTTCTCTATACTAGAGTACTATGCAGAGAACATCATGGGGAAAAATATAGAGATGGTTATCAATTCAATTATTTCACTAAGCTATTTTATTCAGAATCATACTTAGATCAAGAATTAAAATAACTTCTTTTACATGACAAAGTTTAATAATTCTACTAAGCAGAAACATTAAACTGTAAACAAAGTAGGAATAGTGAAACCTGGTTAACTATAGGGAAACAAATAACCCAAGGAACCTGTTCCACCCAACCAATTCCTAAAGACAGCCAAGTTACTTTCCTTAGGACCCCCGAGCCTCTTCACTGAACCACCAGGAGGAATAAACTTAGAAGCTTGGATCCTCAACTTGCAGCAACAAATAGTTTACCCAGTCTTATAGACTTAGTAGTCAAAGGGACCCGCACTAGTACCTCTGGTTTTCCTTCTCAGAATAATTTGTAGACTTATAGTTACACTCTCACATAGCCTCCCTATTCGAATCTCTCAATGATCACCTGATGCACTTGAGGAATATTTCTGCAGAAAATATTGTAAGAGCACTGCCTGCTCAATTCAAATTGCCTTATGTAGGCTGCCTAGGCCTTTTAGTGGATAACTGTTCATTTAATGAGTTGCCTCCTCACTCCCACCACTTGGGGGATAATGCCACATTTTTAGGGGTAGTTGTCCCATAACCAACAGCTACTGGTGAAGTGCAATTGTTGCCATTTGTCCCATGCCTTCTAACAGCTTCCATTCCTCCTAGTGGGTCAGTGAACACTCATTTAATAGTTCTCTTGGGTGTTTGTCTCCTACTTTAATTTATTAAATAATAATATCAGTAATTACATTCGTCCTTGACCAAACTTGATCATAATTAAAAAAACTTTGTAATTAAAATTTAACATAAAGTATTTTGCCAATAAAATAATATTTTCAGAATTTGGGTAGGTGACACTCACCTTGAAAAGTCTATGACTCTCAACAAAATAGAACTCTCATGGATTTCTATCCATCTCACTTATCAAACTTATCGACTTTATCGAATAATTAAAATATGTGATCTAACACACCCATATCTCCACTTTGTTATTGTAAGGAAAGAGGTGTAAAATTTTCCCTCCACATCAATAATCCAGGTATTAGTCATATTGTATGCAAGGTCATACTTGAGTCGCAATTAGTATTGCATATAACACTTTGTTCAATCATTACCTTTACCTTATTCCATACCTTTACACATTAAGCATGATTAGCCATAAGCGTATAAGCATCACTATTAATCCGGTCTTAACAAATTAGTACATAACAATACAGAAGGGTAAACCTTGAATAATCATCCTGATCTTTACACCATCAAAACCTACACAAGTAAAACATCTATTTACATGTAAACTTACGAGGTAGATATTTAACATTATTCATTGAATTTCACTTACCATTTAGATCACATTTCTCGGGTAAACTAAACCACATCAAGTACACATAAGTAGGAGACTTGTATATGTGTTTCACCCAACTCTCTGGGCTATGTCCACCAAGGAATTATCGCATCTTTATTTATCAAAAAAATAGAAGGGTGAAATGTGCGACACAGTGTGTGCAATATTTTCTACTTTCTATAGCCTTTCACAGAGAGCATTCAATCCTCTATCTCAGAGGCATTACAGGGATTCTCTCTGAGACGCTGATCACAAACTGATCATTATAATTTATAGGTTGAGACACCCTCCCTTCCCAGGGTTCTATAACATAAAAGTAATATATACTCGGCTTATGCATAAGGTTTCCCTACCTTGTCTAGCATAAGTTTCTTTATACCAATGATTACATTTTATAAGCAAGGGGTTTACCATGCCCCTAGCATAAATATACATACCCCAATCATAAGTATTAACACAACATAAAACCTGTGTGGGGATTATATTATTCACATAAATCCTATATGCAGAGGATATCTAACATGTATCCTAAAGACCATCTCCAAACCTGGCTTCTACAGAAAATCCTCAACCAACATAAAATTACACGATAGTCTAAACCAGAAAAACACAGGGATATGGCTTCCACCAGCTATCCCTTCCCATAACATATGCACAACCAATTACTAAATAATTAGATATCATGTTCTACAATATGTATATTATTATATCCATGAAATGAAGGGTACAGGGATTGGCTCTCATTGATCCACCCCTTCCCTCAACACCTGCACCATCGACACAACAGATGCATACATATACAAAAGGAATAAGGATTGATTCCTCCCCAGATATCACCCAGCTATGAACATAGCATACATCTTTGCACACAACGAAAATATATACAAATTAATTCTCCCACCGGGATTTTCCCAACCTCTGCAAAATGATCAAACCACAATCCGCATATAATGACATTCAAATTACATATAACATATATGAAACAGAAATTATAAAAGGCCTTTTTCCCCATCCCTGAGAAATCGTACAAAAGAAATCACATCTAACTACAATATATGGAACATGAAGCATACGGGGATTTTTTTTTCCAATCTATGCGCATTCATATCGACAAGCCAAGGTATCTACGCAATGTGAGGGATCATTCCCCAAAGAAACTCACGCACAACCAGAAAACCATACAAAACTAAAATTAATGTAAATAAAATTTAACTCGAAAAGCAAGGATCTTTCTTCCATGGGCAGCAGCAATAACATTCAGCATTGATAAAAATGGGAATGCAGGGATCTTTCTTCCATGTGCGGCAACAATAATAAAACCTACCTCAATTTATGAAAACTTACAGGGAATTCTTTTCCTAGCTCTGTGAAATCAATCAAAATAAGCATATAAATGTTTTATGTGAAAGCATGCAGATATATATATACAAATCCAACATTAAGTCATCAAACTACCAAGTAAAAGTATACAGGGCTCTATCCCCAAGCCCATGGGTCAGTTTCTCTCACGGGAGTTCGCACAGCTAATTAAAGCCACTGTCAAAAGTTGGAGTACTCCTCTCCTAATGAGAGCTTTCCTAGCCCATAGAAAACATTGAAAATCAAAACCGAAATATATAAAAAGAATGGATAAATCACAGGAAGGCATGGGTTGAACTCATCCTTTGAGAGTTTTCCCAACCTTATAACTTGACAGTGTGCAAAATGACAAATTGGGTCGATTCTCCACAAAGGGAGATCTCCCTTCATACGGGTTTCAACAAATGAAATCGCCCACGACTACACAAAATTATACTAAATTAAATTGCACCCAGCAAGAGCGAGGCAAGGGTCGTCTACTTCCATAGTAAGATCGCCCTTCCTCTCTGCACACAAAAAAAGCGGGTTAAAAGCAGAACACCTACAGTCGAATGATATCCCGCCTTTTATCACTATCATGCAATTAAATAACCATCGATCAATGTGGATATCGCCTAATAGATACCCCAAGCACAGAGATGTAACAATATGCTGTCAAGCGCATCATGTGTTCACCCTTTCACCTCTATGCGAATTATTCCCCCTAAATACTACCTGTAAGAAGTCTGAAATATTAGAGTTGGGATCAAGATCCGTTCCATCTCTCCCTCCCCCCCTCTCTTCTTGAAGGTAGTGGCAACCGCCCCCAGCTCTAAGCGTTGAGCCGCTTCAGGAGATTGTGTACTTGGAGCCAAAATGGAAGATCGTGGGAAGAAAAATAAGCGCCAATCTTTTAAGAAGAACCTGCCACGAATAAGTTTAAGCTCAAAGTGTAGAGCGAAAAGATGGTAGTGGGCTAAGGGAGTGTTCATCAAAAGTTAAAATCCAAAGGGCACGACAACCCTTCTAATTAAAATTAAGTAAATTACTTTCCTATGATTAGGTTTTATGTGCCCAATCTATGCTTTTCAAAGAGTCCTTTAACCGTTTTGCATAAAACCCTAAAATAATAATACTCACCACTTAAAGAGCATCAAACTAAAATGAACGTAAAATCTGATTATCTGAATTAGATACTTCATTTTTAATAAGCTTTTGCCAATAATCCAATACATTATAGGCTTAGTAATGCCTTACACAAATATATATATATATATAACTCCTAAACGATAATCATACCTATACATATAGATATAGTCTATTATTAACTAACATATTTAATAATATGGGTGCACATCCGTATACATATATATATCTAAAAAGTCTCTCTTTTGCAAAAATCCTAGGATAGGCTTAGTAAATTAATAATTCTTTACCGCATAGCAACTATGTAGGTATATTTACTTGTATTATTAATTTAATGCATTTCAATGTATCTAAATATAAAATATTAATATCACTTATTAATATTATATATATATATAGATATATATTCATAGCATAGGATTAATAAACCCTTATAATCAAGATATACCTCAATATTAAATTAATTAACATTGAACAAACTATGTGCACACAAGCATATATATATATATATATATATTTCATTATCATATTAAAATATGGTTCTCATAACTTATAAGAAAGCCTTCTCCAAAGGCTAATGGCATCACCACCATTAAAGATAACATACGATTACCCTTCTTTAATCGTACCTACTATATAGGTAGTTTCCATAGTTATATTGCATTATAAAGTTAATACATTACAATGCATTGTATTATATTTATCACATATTATTATAGCTAAAAAATATTTCACATATATATATATATACATATATAGCTTAAATATTTATAAAGTGTATTTCTCTTACCATATTAGTTGTAGGTACAATTAAAAATAATGTAATTAATAAAATTGATGACCATTATTGGTATTTATATTGTATTACAATATTTAAAAATAAGAGATGGCACGTGTATACATAAGTATTTTATCTCTTTTAAACTTTTAAGCTATTTAATAGTATATCTAGGGCTTTAATTAACCAGGTCAAGATAGTCTTAACCCTCACTTAGATAAATAGCTTAGCTTAAGCTAAATACTAGATGGTGGTTCTAAAGAAGAGAACCCATGACATCCACTGCCGGGACTAGGATGCCAAGGACACCCCTAGAAGTTTCTTCACTTAAAAACTTTTAACAAAGATTAAGCTAGTGCTAATTTTTAGGTCTTAGGGGGAATTTACTACCCCTCAGCAATTACGAGTAACCTCGTCAATCCCTTTCTAAGACTAACCGATAACAAAACTCATAAGTACCCTTCCGTGAACTTAAATGTTCACTAAAGTGCTCATGGCACCATGACATCATCTATCATCAAACCATGGCTTCCAATCCATTTAACTTCCTCCCCCTCAAAGGATTCATGCCCTTAACGGCATGTCGCAAAAGAGCTCAGTCTCCTAAATCACGTATTCCCCAAAATTTACAACTAGGAAATAAATCACTTAGCTTAAACGGTTTACTGGTGGGGCCTTTGCCTTGAGCACATCACCAGTAAACAAGTACAATAACATTTACAATTACAAAACAATAGCAGGGGTGTAAAAGAGGGATATTACATCCTCCTCTTCTTAAGAATAACACTGTCCTAGGTGTTCATGCTTTTCAACCATTTGTCTTCCACTCTTGGATTTCTTTGTGTGTTTTTTGCTTGCCTTTGAACTTTTCATGATCTCGTCAAGTTGATATTGTTCATAGCCTATACTTTTCACAAACAACACAAGTTGTTTTTCTGGCATCTTATCATAAATAGATGCATACATATGATTTTTCCAAAATCAATTAGAACATAAGTAATCATTTTCCTTTGCAACATCGTGTTGTGGATTTTTCATGGCAATTATTTTAGAGTTCCATCTTTTTACTAAGATCCTCTTCGTAATTTCCTACCCCTGCACGTATGTTAGTCATCCATTGTATACATATAGATCATGATATAAGATAATAGTTTCAAAAATCTTGTCATGACACTTCTATGTACTTTTAGTATTTCACTACTTGCTTTTATTTGAAAACAATATTGTTAATGCTCATAACATAACATAAGAGATGCATACTTCAACATAATTATGCAAAATTTTAAGTATAACAAGTTCAAAACATAAGTATATGCATATACCTTGCGCATAATAGGATACACTTCCTCGTGCGGCATGTCACACTGAGTAAGAATTTTTATTCTGATCCAGAGCTTCCATCTCAATGTCATCAATAAAGTAGTCCATGTGCGTCATTTTTCCCCTCAAGCCTTCTCGCTTGAGTCCCGAAAAATTCTTTTTTTTTTCCCCCTCAAGCCCTCTCACATGAGTCCACGATAATTCTCTTTCCCCTAAATCCCTCTCGCTTGAGTCCAGGAACTATTTTTACCCTCAAGCCTTCTCGCTTAAGACCAAGAATTTTTTTATTTTTTTTTTACTATTACAGACAACCCCAACACTCACTCAGCGCCCGTGAGTTTCCTTGAGTGACCCAGGGAATTTTAAGTCTCCGAGTCCCAGAATAAACCTTTAGACACCCTCACAGGGTATTGCAGATCTCTTGCAATTAATTGGTAGTACTCCTACCTAAACACATCTTCTGTTTCACTGCCTTACAGGGAATTGCATGCAAATTGGTAGTGCTCCTACCAGAACACTTCTCGTGTCCAATTCCTCCTTCAATAAATTGGTAGTACTCCTACCAAAAACACTTCTAGTTTTCAATTCCTCCTTCAATAAATTGGTAGTACTCTTACGAGAACACTTCTTGCATTCAATTCCTCCTTCAATAAATTGGTAGTATTCCTACCAAAACACTTCTCGCGTTCAACCCATATCCGTAGGTGGTTGTTTCGATTCAAGTCTGTGCTCCAAACTTAACCTTCTCTTCTTTGTTCCTTTTCTTTGTTCATATTTTTATTTAAGTTAGCTTTTTTTTAATTTCAGGGTGCCTCCCTGCCCCTCCTTCTTAGACGTCGCAACCTTTTACATTTTCTTTCACCAGGACTCTCTGGTAGTGGGAATTTCCTAAACAATCCAAAATATCTCGATGCTAGCCTATTCGATAGATAGCGCTGAGGTTGTGTGCAGTAGTACCCAAGTGATAAAATATAATACAGTGCATTCATGATGTAGAACTACTACAAGACTTAAATGCACCAAAGATAATGCCACCTAAAGCGCAGAGATCCCAAGTGTCTTTTATCCAATAAAATGATTAAGAAAAGATTTATCTAAGCTATCAGTTCCAGAATGTAAACTACGTTTACCAACAGAACTTTATTTAAGCAATACTATTTAAAATTCAATATGCATTCACCCATTACCGAGATTCATCTAAGCTATCAATTCCAGATTTCAATACGCATTCCCAATGGAGATCTATCTAAGCAATAATATCTAAAAAGCATTAAGCAATAACCAGTCATAGATTTATCTGAGCAACCAGTTTCATAAGGTAAACCGTATTCATCAACAGGATTTTATCCGAGTAGAACGTTTTAAAATAAAACGCTTTCATCCACTTCAAAGGTTTATTTGAGCTTTTACATAAAAAGCCAGAGTTTAAGTAGACATACAACAAAAAAATCTATTCAAATGATCCTACCAAATATGCCATACGCATACACCCATTTCAGGGATTGATCTGAGTTTTCAGATAAAAACCAGAGCTAAAAAAAAATAGACATTCAGCAGAAAATAGTTACTATCAAATATGCCATACCTATCTCAGGGATTTGGATGAGTTTCAGATAAAACAATCTAGAGTTAAAAAATAGACATTCAACAATAAATCGTTACTATCAAATATGTCGTACATATACACCTATCTTAGGGATTTGCCTGAGTTTCAAATAAAAATCCAGAGTTAAAATAGACATTCAACCGAACATCGATATTATCAAAATGCAATACGCGTACATCCATTTCAGGGATCGATGGTATGCTCTCCTTGAGTGCAATGTTCACCCATGCTTGGGCATTCTGTACTTTTCAGGGTTAGAATACTCACAAATCTCATAACCACGCAGGGATTATTAAGCTACTAGTTATGCTCTCAAGCCAACAGTAATTTGAACAGGCACAAAGGTTTCCATTGGTTCTATTCCACAGCTTTGTCAGTCTTGGAGCACAACCTTTACAGGGAAGGTTAACCCCAGTGATAAAAGGAAAAATATCAATCCAACTACCAAAAGATTGCAGTAATCTAAAAAGAGTTAGATCGCATCACCCATGCTAATGGATAACAGTTAGTACCTTAATAAACAAAGAAAATAATAATTTCTTTCTAGTTTTCCTATATGTAAGATGCACGGACATGGTTTTCTTTTGAGTCAACCTAAAAGCAGCTATGAATAAGCTTGACGCCGGCTACAGGGATCCCCTCCCTTATCAGGCCTTAGACAGTTAAAAAAAAATAAAACCAAAATACGTAAATCACAACCGCATACAAATACCGTTCAAAAGTGGAATCAAACTCTTTTGTGGAGCCATCCCTTCCAGTATCCTCAGCGCAGACTAGATCATGCTACCAGGGAAAATGGGGATTGGGCTCTTCCTTGAGCCATCCATTCTTCCATACACGAAATAGGCCAAAATATTCTGAAAACACCCCCCCTCATCCCATCTACGAACTCCCATAACTAAACTTGTTTTCACCCGTGCTTTGAAGAGTCCGCCCCATTTGGGAGAGTCCTTCCGCCATCTAGAGGTATTTTGGGAGCCACACACGCCAAGTAGCCAAAATTATGTTCCATCACTGAAGTTCGACTTCTATTCCAAAGAGAGGGCCAACCAATCAACCTGTGAAGTTAGGTTGATGTTCCCCCCAATACTCAATTTGGTTGCCGCTGTTTTAGACTTAACTCTCACTCAAAAATAGGTATATATGTATATAAGAAAAATCTTACGTGGAAACCGAACACTTTACCCTTGCTCAAGAGTACTCAACGATATCATAGTGTTCCACTTGTACTAGGTCAATATAATGCGATATATTGAAATGTAATATGTATGGAAAAAGCACACACACATATATATATACATTTCAAATGTATCTACATATATATAAAAATATATAAGGAATAACCTCTTATCACACACACACACATATCAGAGTGTTCGACTTGTACTAGGTCAATATAATGCGATATATTACAATGTAATATGTATGGAAAGTGCACACACACACACACATATATATATATATATATATTTCAAATGTACATACATATATATATAAAAAGGAATAACCTCTTATCAAGGAGGTAGCATGCCACTAACATAGGCTAGGATCTCTCTCTATATATAGTTATCTCCATATGTTTATAATAGCTTCTTTTCAAGAATAGCATATTATATATATATATATATATATATATATATATATATTCTCCTTACCATTGAGTATATCCCAGAGTTTTTAATAAGGTTTTGTGGTAATTATGTGTACAACACAACATTGAACTTGGTTGTAATAAGGGTAGTTCAATAAACTTTTGCGGATGAAAGAATCATCTTGTTGTTTAGTTTATATTGGACCTTTCTTAGGCGTATCCCTTAGGAATAAAGTGAATGTTACTAGTTCTCACCCTCAAATGTCTTTGATACTTCAAAAAACAAAACTCTCATGTCTTCCTAGTCGTCTCATCCTTCCTCCTGGAGGATGTACTTACTTATCATTTTAGTTGCGTCACCGTTCTTTGTCTCTTATCCTTAGGAGTTAAACAACATGAGTCATAAGGCTTACTGGTGGGGCATTGGCCTTGAACTCCTCACCAGGAACCCATAATCAATTACATCTAAAAAATGAGGGAACAAAGGAGGGATATTACATTCTCCCTCCCTTAAGAATAACACCATCCTCGGTGTTCATACTCTTACTCAATTCATCTACTCTTCTCGAATTCATCATTTTCTTGCTTCATCATTTTTCTTTTGACCTTATTCAGACTTTTTGAATTTTCCCGCAGGTCACTAACGATCTTGTTGATGTATATGTAACTTTGGAATGTATTTCATCTATGTATATTGTACTCCTATAGAGATGTGTTATTCCTCTATAAGGAAGTGTCGTCATTTGTATTGACAAGTGTCGTAACTTGCCGATGGGTTATTAGACCACCATGTGTGGGGTCAGCCGTGATTAAGTTAACCATGGGTTATTAGGCTAATCTAGACAATTCGGCCCCATTAGTTTATTGGGCAGGACAGGACAAGTATAAATAGAGATTGGGAGATCTCTATTTAGACATCTCATTACTCACTTCTACATCACTCGGAAAGTGGTGCACATGTGAGGAGGAGGATCATCTACTAGAAGAAGACTATCTCTTGTACTTGGGTTGTACTTTGGTTGTATTATTGCTCTATCTATCTCAGAGGAAGTTGTGGAGTTTTTCACCTTAGGGTTTTCCCCATGGAAACTCTGTGTGTCTATTGTCTCTTATGTTTTCCTCTTGTTGTGATTGACATGATTGACATGCTTGATATGATTGATATGCTGTACATGTTATTCTCTCAATAAAGATCCTAGAGTATATTGAATTGATGCTCAAAAAATTAACATGGTATCAGAGCTTCCCTGAGGAGAAGACATTGTGCAGTGGCAGAAACTAGAGTTTATTGTTTATTGGGTTTCTCTCCAAAGATTTTGGAAAAGCAGTAAGGTAGATTGACTCTACTCATCAAGGAGAATCTTTCTATCCAATCAGAATTCAATTCTGAGCACTTTCAGTTTTGGCCCTAAAAATTAGGGTTTCCACAAAAATAAGATTTTTTGGAATCTGAAGACATAGCTGGAAGCTCCTTGGAAAAATCAAAGTTTAGAGCTTTGGATCGAGATTTGGGGTTGGGTGAAGCTCCGAGAAACTCAAATGCCAGTTCTGGGACCTCCGAATGAATCCAGGAAAACTAAAAGGCATTTATGAAGGGTGAAACTTTGCAGATCTCAAATTCAGAACATACCAGGCTGATCATCTCATCAAGGCACATCTTTCTATCCTTTCAGAAGTTTGAAATTCACATTTTGAATTTTTAAGGTTTCTCTGACAAACGCTAATCCGGGACCAGATCCAGTTTTTAGCAAATCTAGTGGTAGGACCTAAATCTGTTCTATTTCCATTTGAAGTACTCTTTAAAGATGTCTCACCACACCAAGCTTGATGATAAGCTTGAAGGGGATGATAACTTTCGAACATGGAAGTATAGGATTGGGTTAATCCTTGAAGAAAATGAGTTGGACACTTATATAAGTGAAGAGGTCCATGTCCCAGAGGGAGAAGAGGCTAAGGCTCTTCACAAAAGAAACTTGGTCAAGGAAAAGAAGATTATTGCTGATTCTATCAAGGACCATCTCATCCCACATTTGTCATCTCTGAAGACACCTAAGGAGATCTTTGATTCCCTTACCAAGCTATTTGAAGGGAAGAACATAAATCAGAAGATGACCCTGTGGAACCAATTGAAAGGGGTAAAGCTTCATAATGGAGAGACCATTCAATCCTATTTCTCTAAGGTCTCTCAGATCAAGGAACAACTTGAAGCTATGGATGAAATTGTGGACAATGGTGAAGTTGTTATGACTACACTAAAAAGCCTACCCAGATCATGGGATTCCTTTATCCAAGGAATCTGTGCAAGGAAGAAGTTGATCTCCTTCAGTAGGTTGTGGGAGGAATGCTCTCAAGAAGAAGCTAGGCTTGTGGTCCGAGAAGAAAATATGGGAAATGAAGATCAAGCTCTCACTGCTCACACCGAGAAGGAAAGCAAGTTCAAGGGGGAGCATTCTCATTCTAAGAAACCTTCTCACCACATTAAAAATAGGAAACATCTAAGATGTTTCACATGTAATGAGAAAGGGCACTTTGCCTCAGATTGTCCCAAGAACAAGAAGGACAACAACAAAAACTTCAACAAAAATAAGAAGGGAAACAAAAGAAAATACCATGCTGAAGTTGCTGAGGATGATGAACCTCCCAAGAAGAAGGCTAGATCAGAAAGTGATGATTCATCAAGCGGAGATGAATATGTTTTAATCTCTGCTCTCATAGGTACTATCTCTCATACATGTAATGATTGGCTGATTGATAGTGGGGCTTCCAAACACATGATTGGGTTCAAAGAATCTTTTGTAAACCTATCTGAACATGAGTCACCCCATAAGGTGAAACTTGGGTATGAGTACCAATATCCTATCAAAGGAAGTGATGAAGCCTCCTACAATCTAGACTTTGGTAAGTCTTTGAAGATGAAAGAACTTCTAAGTGTATCTGGGCTCAAGAAGAATCTACTCTCCATATATGCACTAGATGCAAAAGGTATGAGGGTTGCATTTATAGAAGGCCAAGTACTCATGTGGCCAAAAGGTAAGACCATAGATGATGCCGCAGTGATTGGAGAGCAAGAGGGAGGGTTGTACAAGCTGAAGGGACAACCTGAACATGCCATGGTACATGAATCCATGGATCCAAGTGAACTTTGGCATAGAGGGCTTGCACATGTGCACTATAGGGAACTACCAATTGCAAGTAAATTTGTAGAGGGTCTTCCTGAAATCAAGACCAAGCATGAAGGTGTTTGCAAAGGATGTGCAAAAGGAAAGAACATAAAGAAAGCATTTCCAAGAAGTGAAAGCAAGGCTAAAGGGATCTTGGAAATTATCCACTCCGATGTATGCGGTCAATGTCATCCAGTTCTCTGAGTGGGTATGTATACTATGTCTCTTTCATTGATGATTTCTCCAGGAAGACTTGGGTTTACTTCTTGAAGAAAAAGGATGAAGTGTTTGATGAGTTAAAGGAATTCAAAGCCTTGATGGAAAATCAAAATGATAAGAAGATCAAGACATTCAGATCCGACAATGGTGGAGAATTCACTGCAGGTGATTTCAAGAAACTATGCAGTGATTCAAGGATTAAGAGGGAGTTGACTGCTCCCTACAATCCACAACAAAATGGAGTTGCAGAAAGAAAGAATAGAACAATCATCGAAGCAGCATGGGCAATGTTGCACGAATAGGATCTACCTATGCATCTATGGGAAGAAGTAGCTAGGACAACTATATATGTGCAGAACATAATACCTCATAAGATATTGGACAACAAGACACCAGAACACGTCTTCACTAGTAAGAAACCTGAGGCCAGCCATCTCAGGATATTTGGTTGTCCAGTATATACACATGTTCCAAAGGAAAAGAGGACAAAGCTAGATCCTTCAGGAAAGAAGGGCATCTTTGTGGGGTATAGTGAAAGATCGAGGGCTTACAGAATATACTTTCCAGGGTTCAAGAAGATTGATGTCAATAGGGATGTAACATTTGATGAAGACTCAGCTTTCATCAAGTCAAGAAAGGAACATGTTGAAGATCATGAAGAACCATAGGAAAATAGATTTCAAGACACCACCATGAATGAAGCAATTCCAGAAGAAAATCGTGAAGTTGAAGATCCACAAATACCTATAGATCCACCCCGTGAGAATAACTCTCACAAGAGGAAACCTGCATGGGATAGAGAGCTCATTCAAGATGCAAAAAGGTATGGCATTCCAGAAGAAGAACACAGAGCAAGGAAGATAACTAGATCACACACCAGTTACGTTTCCTTACTCTGTGATATTATGAACAAAGAACCTTCCAGTTATGAGGAAGCAGCGGAAAAGAAAGAATGGAAGGATTCCATGGTCGAGGAATATCAGTCGATCATGAAGAATGATGTTTGGGATGTAGTCCCAAGACCTAAAGGGAAGTCTATAGTGACTTTCCAAGTGGATCTACAAGATCAAGCATGCTGCAGATGGCAGCATAGAGAAGTACAGAGCAAGATTTGTAGCTCGTGGCTTCTCCCAGAAAGAGGGGATAGACTATGAAGAAACGTTTTCTCTTGTAGCCAGGTACACTTCCATCAGAACAGTGATTGCTCTGGCTACAGTGATGAAATGGAAGATACACCAGATGGATGTCAAGACAACTTTCTTGAATGGTGTAGTCTAGGAGGAAGTGTATGTGGAGCAGCCACTTGGTTTTGAAACACATGACAGAAAGTCATATGTTTGTAGGTTGAAGAAAACCTTATATGGATTGAAAAAATCTCCTAGGACTTGGTATGGTAGGATGGACATCTTTCTATCCAGTTTAGGCTTTACCAAAAGTAAATCAGATTCCAACCTTTACTACAAGGTTGAGGAAGGCAATCCAATGATACTACTTCTATATGTGGATGACCTGTTTGTAACAGGTGAGGATGGATCGGTTGTCGATACTAAGAGGAAGTTTGCTTCCGAGTTCGAGATGAAGGACTTGGGGATGATGCACTATTTTCTAGGCATGGAGGTGTGGCAGAGTAGAGATGGAATATTCCTTGGACAAGGGAAGTATGCAGTGGAGATCCTGAAGGGTTCTGGATGATGGACTGCAAGGCCATGGCCACACCTATGAAATCAAACCTGAAGCTTATGTGTGATGCTTCATCTGATCTGGTTGATGTCACAATGTATCGTCAGATGATTGGGTCCTTGATGTACCTGACGAACACGAGACCAGATATTTGCTTTGCAGTGAACACATTCAGCCAGTTCCTGACGGATCCTAGAGGTGTTCACCTGATTGTTGTAAAGCATATTCTGAGGTACCTGAAGGGTACAATTGACTATGGGCTCAAGTATGATGCGAATCAAAAGTTTAACCTGCAGGGTTATGTTGATTTAGACTGGGCAGGCAATGCTGTAGATAGGAAGAGCACATCTAGCTATTGCTTTAGTATGGGATCAGGTTTGATCTCTTGGTTTAGCAGGAAGCAATCCTGCATAGCACTGAGTACAGCTGAAGCAGAGTATGTTGCAGCTTGTTCGGCTAGTTGTGAGGTAGTATGGGTGAGGAAGCTACTGTATGAGTCATTTGATCTTCCATTGGATGCTACTGGTATCTATTGTGACAACCAGAGTTGTGTGAAGCTATCTGAGAACCTAGTTTTTCATGACAGGTCGAAGCACATTCAGATCAAATATCACTATATCAAGGATATGGTGCAGAGAGGAGCAGTGAAGCTCCTGTATATTGAGACGGATGAGCAGATTGTAGATGTGCTGATGAAACCACTATCCAGAGTGAAGTTAGAGTACTTCAGAGAGAGGCTTGGTGTTCTTCAGATCGAAGACACTTCGAGGAAGAAGTGATGGACACATTTGTAGGAGCCATTCCAAGCATGTTGAGAGGAGGATCCTTCCCATGGCTATGGATGTAAGCGCTATCAGGACGAGGCTCCAGTTACTGATCTGTATATGCATCATGTTGGATGCTTGTTATGATCAGTTGGATCATGGATATGTATATGCATCATGTTGGATGCTTGATTATGATCAGTTGGATCATATTTATGTATGTGCATCATGTTGGATGCTTGAACCATGTATCTGTAGATGCATCAGGTGGATACATTTGCATGATTAGATAGATCATGTATGTTGATATATATCAAGTGGATACATTGTATGATCATGTGGATCATGTATTTGTGTATGTATCAGATGGATACATTGTATGACCAGGTGGATCATGTATGATGATATGTATCAGGTAGATACTTGGTATGCATCAGGTGGATGCATTATATGATCAGGATGATCATATGTGATGACATGTATCAGGTGGATACATTACACAATCAGTTGGATTATGTGTGATGAGTTCCGAAGACACAGATGCACATGAGCGTTTCGGACATGGTTGTAGATGTGTTCTCCCATGTTCGCGATGTAATTGCTACGCTTTTCCGACATGGTGGCATATGTGTTCTCCGATGGTCGTGATGTAATTGCCAGGGCCATTCAAGCATGGTTGTAGATGTGTTCTCCCATGGCTGCGATATAAGTGCTAGGTCCATTCGAGCATGGTTGTAGATGTGTTCTCCCATGGCGGCGATATAAGTGCTGGGGCCATTCAAGCATGGTTGTAGATGTGTTCTCCCATGGCAGCAATATAAGTGCTGGGCCATTTGAGCATGGTTGTAGATGAGTTCTCCCATGGCTGCAATATAAGTGTTGTGCCATTCTCGCATGGTTGTCAATGTGTTCTCCCATGGCATAGATGTAAGTGCTGTGTGATGTGCATCTGGGTTGTGCTTCGTGATACTCTATGGTCGTGGACAGGTTGTGCAGTAACATGTAAAAGGTCCTGGGAGATCTGATAGGTTGAGATGTGTGCTCGTAATCAGTACTAGGATGCTCTTTCGAGGTTTTGTTGACTCACATAATAAGTCCTGAGGATTCCATAGTATGGCCAGTGATGATGAAGACCTATAGGTGGTGGGTCTACATATAGTATGAAAAAGGCCTAGCTCTGTAGAGCTTCCTATGATGAGTAGATTCATAGATTGATTGAGATAGCAGCAGCCGTGACGATGACGATCATTCGAGGATGATGATTCGCTAATCCAGAGAAGAAGACTTGTGCTAGCAGATTTGTGTCGAGAAATACCTTCTTAGTTAAGAGAGAGTGTTGATGTATATGTAACTTTGGAATGTATTTCACCTATGTATTTCATTTATGTATATTGTACTCCTATAGAGATGTGTTATTCCTCTATACGAAAGTGTCATCATTTGTATTGACAAGTGTTGCAAGTGTCGTAACTTGCCGATGGGTTATTAGACCACCATGTGTGGGGTCGGCCTTGATTAAGTTAACCATGGGTTATTAGGATAAGCTAGACAATTCGGTCCCATTAGTTTATTGGGTAGGACAGGACAAGTATAAATAGAGATCGGGAGATCTCTATTTGGACATCTCATTACTCACTTCTACATCACTCAGAAAGTGGCGCACATGTGAGGAGGAGGATCATCTGCTAGGAGAAGACTATCTCTTGTACTTGGGTTGTATTATTGCTCTATCTATCTCTGAGGAAGTTGTGGGGTTTTTCACCTCAGGGTTTTCCCCACGGAAACTCTGTGTGTGTGATGAACCTGCGATAATTAATTAATGCAAATACACGAGATATCAGAAATAATAGAACTCGGAATCACTTTTATATTGATCACGGGCCACTTCGAGGGGCCAACCTCCTTTGAGCAAGATCAATATAATTAACTTCACCGTGCCTTCATAGGCCTCAACACACACTTATATACTAAGTCTAGGCACCAATACCATGGGTCAATACTATGTGTCAATACAAACCATGGGTTAAGTCTAGGTGCCAATACTATGAGTCAAAACCATGGGACATATAATACTATGGGACGACTTACAAAACATATGCATCCAATACTATGGGTAATTGGGGTTTGAATAGGTTTTCGACACTTTCTAAGGGACAGGGAAGCAAAAAAATGGGGATTTCAGAAGTGGAAACTCTATGGTAAAATTTGAAGGCAATCGGGTGAAAATTGAAGAAGTTATGGGAAACCCTAAAAATAGACAAATGTGGGATTTCTGGGCTTGGAAAGTGGAATTTGGGATAGGGTCTTCATGAATGAAATATGCAGAATGGGATTGCAGGGATGTTAGTGAAGTTTCGGGGAAAACAGAGTTGAAACAAGGGAGATATGGCCGAAAAACAGTTTTTTTTTCTCAGAAATGGATCGGCAACAGCGGCGCGGAAGGGATCCGCAACAGATGGATTTGCAATGGCGTGGAAGGGATCGAAAACGGATGGATCTAAAACGGAGACTGGATCTGGAACGTCTTTCAGAATAGATCTAAAAGGGCTGGATCTAGAGCGGAAGTGATCGGCAATAGTTCAACTGAAAATAGATATGGACCCCACGTATGTACGACTTCCTAATAGTTCAGGTGTTTCACTCGGCCACCAATGTTGTCTGACGGCTTGCGTATTGGGGAAGTACCCCTCACTTCACGGCTCAGGTAAAACTGATAACTGCTTTGCCACAAATGACAGCTCTTGGTTTATCTCACAGGTGGGAACTAGTCAATCAGGTAGGGATCGTTGCCCTTTTCGCTGGCAGGTCCTCTCAATGGGCCAGCTACTTTGGGGTTCCTGTGGTACTCCTCACAATGAGTTTTAGGGATTATGCCCAAGTACTTTCCACTGTTAAGCGGATAGGGATTATTCCCAAATCCGAAGCTGCAATAGATGCGAAAAATTTTTGGCAGAAATTCCACCCAACGAGCCCAAGAAAGTGCTCTGATACCAGATGTGATGAACCTGCAATAATTAATTAATGCAAATACACGAGATATAAAAAACAATAGAACTCAGAATCACTTTTATATTGATCATGGGCCACTTCGAGGGGGAAACCTCCTTTGAGCAAATTCAATACAATTAACTTCACTGTGCCTTCATAGGCCTCAAAACACACTTATATACTAAGTCTAGGCGCCAATACCATGGGTCAATACTATGTGTCAATACAAACCATGGGCTAAGTCTAGGCACCAATACTATGAGTCAAAACAATGGGACATATAATACTATGGGACGACTTACAAAGCATATGCGTCCAATACTATGGGTCAATACTCTGCGCTAATATAAACTATGGATCAACAAATACTACAGGACGACTTACAAAGCATATGCGTCCAACAACAATATACTAACAAAGTAAAGACATGGGTTCCTAATAGTGTGTCTATTATCTCTTATGTTTTCCTCTTGTTGTGATTGACATGATTGACATGCTTGATATGATTGATATGTTGTACATGTTATTCTCTCAGTAAAGATCCTAGAGTATATTGAATTAATGCTCAAAAAATTAACAGATCACACCTACCTTTTTTTACTACAAAACCGCGATAGGATAAGACTGTCGTACTGCTGTAGCAGAGAGGATTGCAAGTCTGTTTGACTGCTGAGAATCCAGAGGGTTTGTCTCCTAATCCTAACCAAGATCTTCGTCCTAATGGTTTAGTGAACGGGCTCGGGGGATCTTAAGCAATCTTTTGACTTCCCTAGGAGTTGGTTGGGAGGAACAGTCGCCCGTGGATGTTTTCCAGCCCTACTAAATCAGGTTCTAATTATTTCTTTAGAATTCTGAGTTATAGTTGTTGGAATAGCCTGTTTATCTATTTCTATTTGAATGGTGAGTATATGAAATGCATATAAACTGTTATTCTCTACATTGTTTCTATTTCTGCTTATGATACATAATGCTATAACAATAAATCTACTTCTATAGGATGCTGAAATGTGTGTTCAGGTCTATAGGAACCCTTGTAAATTTTATGTTTTACGCATCCACTGAAAGATCAGATCAGGGTAGGCGAACCATAAATCACTACTTTGATTAAACATTGCACGGGTTTTCCCATCCCTAAATGTAGTTAGAAAGGATATTTTACTACATACAAATCCTTTTATATATCAAACCTATTTTATACGAGAAATCATTTAGGTTGAGTTCTATATTACCCTTAACAACTATATGATCGGGAGTATAAGTTGTTATTTTCTTTCAAACCCTATATTATTGCAGAACTGTGTAAAGGCCGTAAGGAAAAATAAGAACAAGCTTACGCCCTTTTTCGTTTATCAAATGCAGGCATGTTGCCGCACCATAAATTCTCAAGGGTTGAGATAGCTCCTTCACGGTTGAGTTATGCTTCGTGCCAAACCAAGGTAAAAATAGTATGCAGAGATATTTCATTCCAAATTGTTATTGGCCAAATATATTTCTTTAAAAGGAAACTCTTGATCAAATATTTCTTCAGAATCAATTTAAAACATTAATTGGTGTTAAAACATTAAACTGTCGAGCTCAGCTCCAGTTTCAAATAAAGTTACATAGTCCAAGCCATTAAGCTCGTTTTAAAACAAAAAGGGTTTATGTCATCCTTCACGTAAAAACTTGAACCCTAATCCTTACGTAAAAACTTGAACCCTCACTCTTCCTTAGAGTAGGATTGTGTGCAGTTACAGCAAAGAACTGATGACATAGACCATCCAAAGCCTAGCTATTTTCCATTACCCATCCTTACAAATGACTTCAAATTATAAACATGAAGTTTCAACTTAGACGCAACCACCGAGGGTAGAGTGGTAGAGCCGGGACTTACCAGTTTCTCTATCAACCTGGAGCTTTAGCGCAAAGAACACCAAGGGAGTGTCAGTGCCATTAATCGAACAAGCAAATTAGAGACAAATCTATGATCATCAAAACGTTAACGAAAAATAACTGGAAAAGCAAGAGATAGGTAAGGGCACATTACCTTAATCAGCGCCCAAGTTGAAGGGCTGAGTTCTCCCTTTGGGAAGTCGATGCATTAACCAGAGCCAAGTGTCGAGGGCCAAAGGCCCAGTCCAAAGTCTGAGGGCCGAGGGCCACAAACCAAAGAACCAGAGCAGTAAAATAGTTGCACAGACAGTAAAATGACCCACATTTTCTCTTTCAGACAATATCAATGCAGTCCTAGGGTTATGATGTTGAGGTAACATATGGAAAGCGTTGGAGAGGGCATGCAATGAAGTCTGTCAAATGCCAGGACTATCACATTAATGGATGCTTTGGATGGTACATTATTTCGAATCCCTAAATACTCAAGTCATTAAGCTAAGCAATAAATATTGTCACTTCCGAAATTGTTACGTGGAGAAGCCATAGCCCGAAGGTGCCAAGTTGCAACTCCACCACCACCTTAGCGTTAAACCTTTCACACAGGACCACTTACGTGGACCTGCTAACACAAGTTCAAAATGCCAACATTGGTGTCGGTTGATTTGTTGTGCGTACAATTAGCATTAACATTAATATTCTTTGTATTGGTTGTATCCAGGAGAGATATGCTTACTATCAAACTCTTAATCACTAAGGACAACATTAATTAACCTTTATTTTCGTAAATATCATATAGTTGGAAACTTTATAACCTTAATGTTTCCACCGAGAAGATTTTCTTGTATAGCAAAACCTTATAAATGGAAAGTTATTCCTTGTATTAATGCGTATCCTGGAATAACACTTGGTCCCTTGATGTAGCACTTATGACCCTGCTATATATGTATATATATATTGCTTGATCACTCTAGCATATAAGTGAAACGTGTTTTGGATAAATAACCATAGTATTTATAGGTATATTAACCCATTGTAAAAATGCGACTTTAGTAAATCAAAATTACACTTACATTTATGGGTTCTAGAGTGTTGTTGTGAAACAATAGTGGTAGGGCTAACTATGGTATCCTTACGATAGCTTCAAATTTTGTTTGTCCCATAGGTTAAACAACATCATTCAAGATTTTGACTTAGTGACATCATCACACCAAGAGTCTTAGCATGTATTTATCATACAACCAAAAGACCTACGGAAGGAATGGAAAAACCTACGGTATTTTTGTAATAGCTAGATGTATTTCCAAGTATGTACATTTCAAACAACTGGAATAAATAAATACATGGATAAACTTTGACATTATATTGAGCAAAATTTATACCTGTGTAACTGGAATAGTTTGTTTAACTTCGAATCGAAAAACCTGACCTTCATGACGTCTGGAAACATTACTTGAAATCTGTGCAATAACATAGTGGTGTTAGCTTTAAGCTAAGTCCCAAGCTCCTTTAAGAAAGTCCCCTAGTAGTAGAAATGCAAAACTTAAGTAGACTTCTGTAGGATGCTGAAATGTGTGTTCAGGTGTATAGGAACCCTTGTAAAGTTTATGTTTTATGCTGAATTATATGTATTGAATTTATTTATTTATTTATTATTTTTTTCCTATTTGGAGGTGTTACAAGTGGTATCAGAGCGAGGTTCAAATACTAGGCCGAAGATGAGGCTTACTCGTGCATTCCAACAAAAATACTAACTCATTGTAATTGTTTTCTACGTCCACCCCATTCAAAACTGTTTGTTCTTATCAGGAAATGGAAAGAGAAGAGGCATCTACTGAGATGGGGACACACCGTGGCCATGGTTTCCTTAATCAAGATAATATATGTGTCGAGTTGAACAATGATAACCCTACAGAATTGTTGAAAACAGTAATGGAACTAAAAACTGAATTACAACGAGTAAAGGATGAAAATGAAAAAATTATTAAATCTCAGGAAGAGTTAAATCAACTACTACTGAATAAAATAAATGAAGAACAAAATTTTAGGAAGGAACCTAAAACTGATGCTAAAGATAAAACTTCCAAGTATAAAGACAGAAAAGTGAACTCATCGGATGAGGAGAGTTTTCCCTCTTCCGATAGTGAAATTAATCCAAGAAGAAGGAGAAGGTACAAATATTCTACTGATAGTAGTGAAGATAATTATAGACGTAAAAAGAAGAAAAACAAACCTTATGAAGAAATTTCGGGTGAATTCAAGAAAATTAAACCCCCAACATTTAATGGAGAAGTTGAGAAAGGTGAAGAAGTTGAGGCATGGTTGTCAGGGATGAAAAAGTACTTTGAAATCTATGATTACTCCGATAAACTTAAAGCAAAGATGGCTATCTATAACTTAACGGGAAAAGCTCACATCTAGTGGAAAGATGTCAAAAAGGTAAAAAGTTTAAAAGAGAAAAACGTAACTTGGAATACTTTTAAACGATATTTTAAAAAGAAATTCTTATCTGAACAGTATTTCGAAGAAAAAGCTAAAGAATTCTTTGATTTAAAATTGGTTTCTATGAGTATGAAGGAATTAAGCAGTAAGTTTCTTATCCTATTGCGATATGTACCCTATATCGTGGATGAGAAACCAAAAATTCAAAGATTCTTAACTTGTCTACCGTATCATATTAAAGAAAGAATCGAATATGATAATCCTAAAAGCTTGGAAGAAACGATGAGAAAAGCAAATTTCTGTTATGACCAGGATAAAAAGAGGGAAAAGTTTACAAACTGGAAAGATAAGAAGGTTAATAATTATGAACAGCGGAAGAAAAGATTTAACAACACTAATATATCTGAAAATTTTCCGTAAGTTGCTAATTTTCAGAAGTCAAACTTTAAAGGAAAAAACTCACAAAAATTTTCTACAGCTAAACCAGATTTCTAGCAAGTTTTGTCTAATGTAAAATCGATTGTTCCATTAACTATACCAGCAGTAAAGAATAAAGAACTCACCAATATACCAATAAGAACTATTGAACATAATCTTGCCATAAAGTGTTGGGACTGTCAAGGGCCCAATATGCAAACAAATGTTCGAACAGGAGGGGAAACCTTAGCAAGATACATATAGTACAAGAAGAACCAACAATTGCAGATCTAGCTAATGAAGTGCATAGGATTAATGCAGCGTTGGAGAACCGTCAAGATGACCATCATACATCTATGGTCGAAGTAGGAGGTATGATTTTTGACCAGCCTATTACTATTCTTATTGACCCTAGAGCAAGTTTAAGCTATATTTGACCTACTGTTGTAGAAAATGTAAACTGCCTTTGGATAAGTATGAAAAATTGTGGTTAGTCCAGCTAGCAACTGGGACTAAAAGAAAAGTAGTAAATTTTGTTAAAAACTGTGATTTATTTATGGTCTAGTTTAAAACCCAAGTAGGACTTAATGCTTTACCTTTAGGCTCCTACGATGTTCTGATTGGTATGGATTGGTTGGAAAAGCATAAAGTTATATGAGACTATTTTGAAAAGGCATTTACTTGCTTAGATACTAAAGAAGAAATTGTTACCATAAAAGGAGTACCTAGGTGTTGATGTATATGTAACTTTAGAATGTATTTCATATATGTATATTGTATCCCTATAGAGATGTCATTATTCCTCTATACGAAAGTGTCGTCATTTATATTGTAAGTGTCGTAACTTATACTTGGTGGGTTATTAGACCTCCTTGATGGGGTCGGCCCTATATAAGTCATGTGGGTAAAAGGGTTATTAGAACACCCTATTAGGGGTCGGCCCTATCAGCATTATGTTATGTGGTTAAGTTGAGGCTGACCTAGTAAAGGATATTAAGCAAGTCAAGTCAAGTATAAATAGAGTGCGGGAGGCACTCTATTTGATCATTCGCTTTCTCACTCATACTCTCATTGGAGAGTGGTGCACTTGTGGAGGAGGAGAAGCTGCTGCTAGGAGAAGACTATGTCTTATGCTTGGGTTGTATCATTTCTCTATCTATCTCTGAGGAAGTTGTGGGGTTTTTCACCTTTATGGTTTTCCCTAGTGAAACTCTGTGTGTCTATTGTCTCTTATGTGCTTGCATTATTATGTCCATGATTGATATGTTGTAGATATGTTGTACATGTTGTTCTCTCAGTTAAGATCCTAGATCAGATTGAAGTAAATTATGAAAAAACTAACATGGTATTAGAGCTAGCCTGAAAGAAGGCATGGTATGGCATTTATGACACTCGTTGCACTTGCGAAGCTAGGGCTTGATATAGCAAAAACCTGTCATTGTAGCACTTTCACTATAAATCTATTTTGGTTAAGTTTCAGGATCTAAAAATTTTTTAGGTCGAAGATAATATCCCAATGTACCTTGTGTCCAAAGCACAACTTCTAATTCATTGCACTTTGTGTTTTATGATCTGTACAATCTAGGGTTTCTGCCTCTTCCATATCTTAGTCATAAATAGGTGACCTAGGAAAAAAAGTCACAACTTGGGCTAGGAAGATCCAAATGAAATTTCGTAAAAATTAAGAGGTAGGGAACAGACTGTACTTTCATAGGCCTAAGGTTCAGGGGCCGAAAGTGAACTTGTGACACGTGGCACTCCGTACAAGTTCACACTCCTAGTTTATCCCATAAACAGGTCACGTTGCGACACTTGGAATACCTCTCTCTCAGAGAATCCATTTGAGGTCAGACCTATGGGGTTGGAAATATAAAAGGCCAGGATACCACAAGAAAATGTTTTAGACCCTGTAGATATGAAATTTCAGAGTTACACCAGAAACAATCAGGTGCATATTTCTGTCAAAACAGAATTGGATTTTGAGCACCTTCATTCATGGCTCTGGGAATTTAGGGATTTGGAGAAAGTTAGAATTTTTGTAATCGGAGACCATGGATGGATGATCCTCATCAAAATCAAAATTAAGAGACCAAGATCGAATTTTTTGGTTGGGTAAAATGTCAGGCTTGATCAAACCCTAGTTCGGGACTTTGATTGAAAAAGTGAAAAATTAGGGCTTCTGCAAAAATGGGAAGTTTTTGAAATATGTGACCATAGCTGGAAGTTACTTGGAAAAATCGAATTTTAGAGCCTTGGATCAAACTATTTGGCTCGGTGAAGCTCCGGGAAACTCAAACCCTAATTTAGGGTCCTCCCAAATGAATCCAGAAATCTAAAAGGAAATGTTGAGGGGTGAAACTTTGCAGTTTTCAACTTCTGAGTATACCAACTTGACCAACTTAGAAAGGTGCATCTTTCTATCCTTTCAAAAGTTTGAATTTTTAGGGTTTCTCTGACAAACCCTAATCCAGCTCCAGATCGAGTTTCTGCAAATCAAAGTGGATTGGGTTAATCCTAGAAGAGAATGGATTAGTCACCTGCATAAGTTTCTGTTTCAGAGGGTGTTGAGGATAAGGCCTTACATAAGAAGATTACAAGCAATCTTGACAGGTATGACTTATCCAGGTATGTTTCGAGATCTGTTCATGAATAAGTTTATGGTATGTTTGTCTTCATTAAGGTTAGTACAATCTTAATTAACTTTAGACTTGTTGTATCACCTTAATAAAATTATGAATGCAAATATTCATTGATTAGGGTTTTGACACTTATGATTGTACTAATGCATTGTGGTGTTGTATGAGGTTAATGTTGTCCGCTAACATGAAAGGTACATCAAGAAAGACAAACCATGTTCTAGTTCAAGAACATATGACCATGGTGACATGAAGACAAAGATTCATCCATTGTCATGGATCACATTGAAGCTCTACTTACGAGGTATGTATAATTTGGTTCTACAATGCTTAACCTATGAGATATGCAGGTTACTAGCACAAGTCATTGAAGAGAACAAGAAGACATTGGTAGATATAACTAGCAAATATGATAACCAGGTATGTTTTTCCTATATCAAGTTAGAATCCTACCTTGTGTTAGGATCTTATACTGTTGTATGGTTTATAATGATTATTCATGAAGTAATAAATGTAAGTAATCAAGGGTCTATGCATATTATGTCTCTTAGCTTGATTGATGATATGACTAACCAAAAAAGTCCTTTGGTCAAATAAAGAATATGAATGAGTAAAAGAAGTATTCCCTAAAACCTTGAATACTAATGTTTATTATCTGTGTTTGAAATGATCATGACTATACATGTTTAAGATTATTGTGTTTTGATAGTATTGAGATTATACTAATGAATGTATGTATGAGACCTCGAGGATAACACAATGATGATACTAGTAACTATGCATAAGTGATCGAGGATGGATATAAGTTCAAGGACAGGTAATCCAGGAAGCAAAGATCAAGAGGGAGCACACTCCAGTAGTTCCTGCAAGGAAGCAAATATTGAGAGGGAGTCCACCCTACAAATAAAACAAAGATAAGTATTTGAATTGTCATTTCTTGCATATTTGTTTGTTTAAATAATATTGTTCAATGATGCATATTCTTATGTTCCTAGACTTAGGGTGTGTATTATGCATATTAGAATAATTGCATTAATGAATAGTATACTACTAATATGCATGTGATGGGTAAGTGGCCAATGGCACTATACAACATTCCATTGCTACTTATCTAGAATGAAACCTCTTTGCTGACATGTTGGGAGTTGTGCACACTCTTAACAATGTTCTGGTAGAGATTGGAAGGCATCTAGAAAGTTACGGGATATGGATAAATGTTGTATTGAAATCATTGGCTAAAATAATTGCACGATTGTATGACATATTTCTTTGTGTAAGAATTTGATCTGAAAACTATGAGATGCTTCTAATCATGCAATTTAACTTGTTTTGTAGGAAAGATCGTATATGAGCACCTACAAAAGAAGGACTACAACATTTGTTCCAGTAACAAAGTTATCTATTGAAGATATTGAATATATTGAAGTTCCCAGGATCCAGGAAGAATGCCATGATCCATCGATCATGAAGAATGATTTTTGGGATGTGGTCCCAAGACTTGAAGTGGATCAAGCATGTTCCAGAAGGAAGCATAGAGAAATACAAAGCAAGTGATGAAATGGAAGATACACCAGATGGATGTCAAGACAACTTTCTTACTTGTTGTTCTTCAGATTAATGACACTTCGAGGAAGAAGTGATGGACACATTTGCTGGAGCCATTCCAAGCATGGTGAGAGGAGGATCCTTCCCATGGATGTGGATGTAAGAGTTGGATGATGAGCATTAGAACGATGCTCCAGTTACTGCTTTGTATATGCATCATGTTGGATGCTTGTTATGATCAGTTGGATCATGTATATGTATATACATCATGTTGGATGCTTGTTATCATCAGTAGGATCATGTATCTGTATATGTATCAGGTGGATACATTGTATGATCAGGTAGATCATGTATGATGATATACATCAGGTAGATACTTGGTATACATCAGCTGGATGCACTGTATGATCAAGATGATCATGGATGATGAGATTCAGGGTGATGCTCTAGATGATATACATCAGGATGATGCTATGATGATGATCAAAATGATCATGTGATGATGTATCGTCAAATGATTGGGTCCTTGATGTACCTAACGAATACGAGACCAGATATCTGCTTTGCGGTGAACACCTTGAGCAAGTATTTGCCAGATCCAAGACATGTTCACCTGATAGCTACAAAGCATATTCTGAGGTACTTGAAGGGTCTAGTTGACTATGGGCTCACGTATAAGGAGAATAAAAAGTTTAACCTGGAGGGTTATGTTGATTCGGATTGGGCAGGAAATGCCATTGATTGGAAGAGCACTTTGGCGTGCTGCGTCAGTATGGGATCCAGTATGATCTCTTGGTTTAGCAGGAAGCAGTCCTGTGTGGCACTGAGTACAGCCGAAGCAGAGTATGTCGTAGCTTGTTCGGCTAGTTGTGAGGAAATATGGCTCAGGAAGCTACTATCTAATTTGTTTGATCTCCAACTAAGTGCTACTTGTATATATTGCGACAACCAGAGTTGTGTGAAGTTGTTGGATAACCCAGTGTTCCATGACAAGTCGAAGCACATTGAGATCAAGTATCAACATATCAGGGATATGGTGTAGAGAGGAGCAGTGAAGCTCCTATATGTTGCGACAGATGAGCAGATAGCCGATGTGTTGACCAAGTCACTTGCCAAAGTGAAGTTTGAGTACTTCAAAGGGAGACTTGGTGTACTTCAGATCGAGATACCTTCCAAGGGGAAGTGATGAGTCCAGAGACACAAATGCACACGAGCCATTGTCACATAGTGGTAGGTTGGTCCTCCTATGGTGTAGATGTAAGGGTTGGAGCCATTCTTACATGGTGGTAGGTTGGTCCTCCCATGGTAAGATGTAAGGGTTGAAGCAATTCTTACATGGAGGTAGGTTGGTCCTCCCAAGGTAAGATATAAGTGCTGGGCCATTCTGACATGGTTGTAGGTTGGTCCTCCCATGGTCGTTGATGTAAGTGTTGTGCCATTCCGACATGGTGGTAGGTTGGTCCTCCCATGGTCGTTGATGTAAGTGTTGTGCCATTCCGACATGGTTGTAGGCTGGTCCTCCCATGGTCGTTGATGTAAGTGCTGAGCCATTCCGACATGGTTGAAGTTTGTCTTACCATGGTCGTTGATGTAAGGGCTGGACCATTTGAGCATGGATGAGGTGTGTCTTCCCATGGCTGCGATATAAGTGTTGTGCCATTCCTAGCATGGTTGAGGTGGGTCTTCCCATGTCTATGGATATAAGTACGGTGCCATTCTCACGTGGTTGAAGTGTTTCTTCCCACGGCGTAGATATAAGGGCCGAGCCTTTCATGGATGGTTGAGGTGTGTCTTACCATGCCGGTGAGTGTAAGTGTTGTGTGATGTGCATCTGTGTTGTGATCCATCGACAATGAGGTGATATGAAGACGATGATGTGACAGTATGGTACATAGGTTTTGCAGAGGCATATAATCAGTCCTGAGATGCTCTTGCAGGTTTTGCAGAAGCAGTGTAATCAGTCCTGGGAGATCTTGTAGGTTTTGCAAAGGTAGTGTAATCAGTCCTGAGGTGTACCTACTTGATGGCTTGCTCAGAGAGATGTTGATGATGTACATCTAGCATGAAAAAGGGTTGGCTCTGTAGATGATCAAGACCTACAGGTGTCAGTCCTACATCCAGTATGAAAAAGGACTGGCTCTGTAGAACTTCCTATTACGAGTAGATGAGAGATTGATTGAGATAGCAACAGTAGTGACGATGACGATGATTCGATGACGATGATACAAAGAAGAAGACTTGTGCTAGAAGATCTGTGTTAAGAAATACCTTCCTAGTTAAGACAGAGTGTTGATGTATATGTAACTTTGGAATGTATTCCATATATGTATATTGTATCCCTATAGAGATGTTATTATTTCTCTATAAGGAAGTGTCGTCATTTATATTGTATGTGTTGTAACTTATACTTGATGGGTTATTAGACCACCTTGATGGGGTTGCACCTGTATAAGTCATGTGGGTAAAAGGGTTATTAGACCACCCTATTGGGGGTCGTCCCTGTCAGCATTATGTTATGTGGTTAAGTTGAGGCCAACCTAGTAAAGGTTTTTAGGCAAGTCAATTCAAGTATAAATAGAGTGTGGGAGGCACTCTATTTGATCATTTACTTTCTCACTCATACTCTCATTGGAGAGTGGCGCACTTGTGGAGGAGGAGAAGCTACTGCTAGGAGAAGACTATCTCTTATGCTTGGGTTGTATCATTGCTCTATCTATCTTTGAGGAAGTTGTGGGGTTTTTCACCTTTATGGTTTTCCCCAGTGAAATTCTATGTGTCTATTGTCTCTTGTGTGCTTGCATTATTATGTCCATGATTGATATGCTATACATATGATGTACATGTTGTTCTCTCAGTTAAGATCCTAGATCAGATTGAAGTAAATTCTGAAAAAATTAACACTAGGAAGGTATCTATTAGGACAATTTCTACTTTACAATTGAAGAAAGTTGTTCGAAAGGGTTGTAAGATGTTTACTGTAAATGTAATTAATACTGAACAAACATCTAATGAAGATAAAGTTAAATTGGAAGACATACCTGTTTTAAAAGAATTTACGGATGTCACATCCCCATTCTTGACCCTTATGATATTTGGGCTATAATGTAAATAGTGTATGCATATTTTGTATGATTCCTAGCGTGGAGTTCAAGGCCAAGGCCCCACTAGTGAATGCTCAATCTTGAAGAGGAAAGTATGTTGGTATTATTTAACCCATGTGCTAGTGAGCCATGGGAATTGTAAATATGCATTTTAATATAAATACCCACAACTAGCTATGCAATGCAACAAGAGATGGGGGCATGATATTACAAGGAATTGGGAGGGAAATATTAAAACCCTTGAGCCAATGAAGTCAAGCCAAGTGTCAATGAGAGAACCCATCAACCATCAACTACCCATGTTGACTTTGGTGCCTAGTCATTCATTTCTCCCAAGAGTTGGGTGAAGTAGTTAATGCCTTGGCGGAATGGAGAGGTATGGCTGTCCAAATTCGAGTATGGGCAAGCCACCCTCATGAAAAATCGTGTTTCTCCTTCTTGGGCAAGAAAACACCCACAAATTTCTTTCCCAAGCAATTATTCAGCATCAGACTTCACTCTCTCACATTTTTGGAACTGCCTAGGAGTTTTCCAGCCACGTTTTTCTGGTTTCTCCAGGTCTTCTAGCTAGGAAGAGGGCGTTTTTGTGTTGCAGACCTGTTGGGAGTTACCTAGGCATTTTTCTCCAGTGTTTTCCTCCCTTTTTGGCATTGCTGGGAACTCGTTTTTGTATTACATACTTGCTGGGAAGGAGAGAGCACGATTTGGGGGTTTGTAGAGACCATTGCGGCCCTTTGAATGCCCATGGACATTTTCTGAAAACGAAATTGCCTTCCCAGGATTGTTTTCCCCATTTTCTCACTTCATTTTTGGCTACCCACGTTTTCCATTCATACCCAACACTTGGGATTTTGCTGGTATGTGTATCCATGCCCAGTTTATGAGTTTTCTATGTGTAGGAGATTGTTGGGTTTGAAATGGGTTTCCATTGTTTTGGCTGGAGCTTGAGTGGAAGCATCCACAAATGAAGAGGGTTCAGATTTAGCCTGATAAACCCAGTTGTGGACTGGCTTGGCTTAAATGCAAAGGATTATTTGGCTGTGTGTGAGCTTGAAATCCCCTTCTTCCTTGTAGATATCATGCCCAGCTCAGGGGTGGTCTCTGTGTGCTGAAATAAGACAGGCTGGGCAGAGACCTACGGTTGGGAGGAACATTGCAGCGGCATAGCTAGTTGTTGGGGACAACATTACAGTGAGATAAGTATACTCTCTGTTTGTATTTAATTCTGCAATGAGTTAAATTGAATGGAAATTGTGAATTGTGTGTGGATGGTATTTATTCTGCTGTGCATGTTAAATTGATTTGCATCTGCACATCTTTGAATTTTATGACTATGAATTAAATGAATGGGTTGGGTTTTTATGAAAAACCCCATAGATTGGCATCATGTTCCCTCCCTTGCCTTGGATGGATGGGTGGGTATGTGACAGATGGTATCAGAGCTTATGGTTCAACACTACAGATGTGTACATGTATTTAGTATTTGGAATTAAAATGAATTAAAGAAACCTGAAGATCTCATAGCTTCTATTTGATTAGGATGGGAAATCAGTTCCATGACTGTTTTGGGGATTCTTGCAAAAATTGCTTGCATTGATTCCATTCTATGAAATTGAGGGAGGGAGAAAATCCCTTTTCATGTTGAATGCTTGCTTTAAATTGTTTCCAATGCAGTAGCATTCAGTTTTGTATTTGTCTGTTTGCCTTCATGGAGGAGAGAAAGGAGGTGCAACCTCTACCATCTTATTTTGTTGTTTTGCTGTTTTATTCTTGACATGAAAGAGGTGCAATTCTCTTGACATACTTTTTATGTTTTGTTCTATGTGAGTATGATCTCTTAGAGGCTTACCTCTGTAAAGAAACAAAGCAAATATTTCCAGAAAAATTCTAACTGTCTTTAAAAATTTGCAAAATTTTTCTAAGTATTTATGAGTTCTGTTAAAGGTTGCGGCGGCAGAATTAACGATAAGTTTTGCACGCGACGACGACAATTTTAACTTTAAAATATGCGATATGCGCGGCACGGCGTGTGCGGTGAAAGTGATGTTAAAAGTTGCGATGGAGGCTTGCAAGAGGCAGCAAAAGTTAAGCTAACTTTCTGCGTGCTCGGCGGCGAAAGTTAGGCTAACTTTCTGCGCACACGGCGGCAAAAATTAGACTAATTTTCTGCACGCGCGACAGCGAGAATTGGGCTAACTCTTGCAACTATGTCAGCAAAGATAATCCCAAAAGCGCCGCAACGGTCGGCGAAATAGATGTTAACTCTGCACCGAAGGGAAGTGGTCGGCAGTTGTAGGGTTGGCGGTCAGAGATTTTAACGTTAATTTTTGCAACACGATCGACGGAGATGTTGATAATTCTACGTCGAAGGGGAAGAGAAAATTCTAAATTTTTCCAAGTGCTTCAAAAAAATTTTGCCTAAAGGTTGTGTCGGCGAAGTTAAGGTTAAACTTCTGCGTGCGCGGTGCGTGGCAGCAAACATAACCTTAACACCCGCGACAACGGCGGCATATTTTGGCTTAAGATTCTGCGATGTGCGCGGTGCGCGGGTGGCAGATTTTGGCTTAAAAATCTACGGCATTTGCGATGCGCGACTGCATATTTTGGCTTAAACTTCTGCTTGCGCAGTGTGCGGCGGCAGATTTTGGCTTAAAATTCTGCGACCTGCGCAGTGGCAATTTTTGGCTTAAAATTATGCGATGTGCGCAGTGCGCAATGGCATATTTTGGCTTAAAATTATGTGACGTGCACGGTGTGCGGCGATAGATTTTGGCTTAAACTTTTGCATGCGCTGTCCGCGGCGGCAGATTTTGGCTTAAAATTCTACGACGTGCACAGTGCGCGGCGACATATTTTGGCTTAAAATTCTGCGACGTACGCGGCGGCATATTTTGGTTTAAAATTTTGCGACGTGCACAGTGCGCGGCGATAGATTTTGGCTTAAAATTCTGCGACGTGTGCGGTGCGTGCCGGCATATTTTGGCTTAAAATTCTGCGATGTGCGCGGAAGCATATTTTGGCTTAAAATTCTGCGACGTGCGTGGTGCGCAGTGGCAGATTTTGGCTTAAAATTCCGCGACACGAGCAACACTTTTTAAGCTAAATTTCTACAACAATGGAGGTCATTCTAGCCTTAATATTTGCGCCAAATGGGGAAAAGCAATGGGAGCAGTAAGGCAACGCTGATGAAGGGAAATCTCTCACCTTAAACCATTTATGTTTATAACATAATAATTGTATGCTTGGAAAAATATCATGAATGAATGTTATACACGTGAATACATATATTGAATTTCTACTTTGTGAGAAGATCATAGCTAAAAATTGCTTGTGTGCATGCTAGAGAGCCCATGAAATTGGATCAGCTATGATGTGGAAGAGGAAATTCCATGCTACAATGAGGAATTGGAAGGGAGAATTCCTCCACTACCCTCTTGATATTGTATTTATAATTATGAAGTGGTCGTGTATATAAATTATGGCTTAGGAATGCTGAAACTCAAGAAAATTAGATTGATGAAGTGAATATGCATTAGTTGGAATACTAATTGCCATTGCACAATGCATGTGAAAATGTTTATGCATATATGATATTGCATCTTGGTAAAATAGTGAGGTTTTACATATCCAATGAGCTACTTAAGATAATCATTGTGGCTGCTAATAAGTAGTTGTGTTCGCATTGGTTGTAGGATCAAATACAACTGAAGCATGGCTGAAGATGTGGATGATGATTGTTGCATATGACCAACAACCTTATGAAGAAAGGATGGTGCAACAAATCTATGATCATAAAGTTGGCAAAAGGACTGCGAAGCCTTGGTAAGAGGCCAATTGATCAAGGTAACATCGAGCGATGTTAATGAAAGTCAGGTAATGGTTATTTGTACTTAAGTGCATGAATGTTGAAAAAGGATTTGGTAAGATCCCTTCAAACTATATTTAAACTATGTTGATTTGGGTGAGTGAAGAAAAGTATCCTTACACCCTATAATTGCTTAGATATCTCAATGCATTCATATGAAATTATGTCATGCCATGACGGTTGTGAGTTAACAACCAAAGCAAGTGGTGACTTATGGCCTTGTCATGGTAGTACATGGTTAGGCCATAATATGTTTGAATTCATAGTACTCATAAATTAATGCAGGGTTGCATTGAGGAGATGTGCATTAAAATATTATGTACAATCTTGTGGTTATACATTGAGTGATTGCACACTAAAAGATTATGTGAGTGATGTAAAAGTGCATGCATATGTATAGGTGCACATGTTGAGATGCATTGTGTGAATGCATGATGGTGGTGTATGTTTCATTACAACTAGATAATAGATGGAATGGTGAACTATTGTCAATTCTAAGAGCACTTCATGAGCTGCTGTGAATGCAAGAGAATGATTGCATAAAATGATGTAATTAAACCATGCAACTCTAGTATGGTAATGATTCACATGAAGTAGATGATTTTGGTGATATTAAAATGCTTCAGTGACTGTGGCAGCAATTAAATATTATATGTATAGAGACTTACAAAGCATTTGGCTGATGGAAGTTTCCGATTTCAGGTAGATTGTTTTGGGCATGGAAAATATGGGTAAGTCCATGATGAAGATGGGAATCTACCGTGAGTAAGAGCCAAACGATATGAGAACAGAGTCATGGCTAAGCGAATCAATTTTCGTAGAGGACAGAATTGAAATTCATACTTGAATTTAATTATCAATGTAATTGACTGATTAGAGAAATCAGATTTGAACTTTATTGTTAAATGCTACTAATTGTTTGGCTATTTGATAAATGTTACAGGAAGACACATTGTACAAAGACCAGAGTGATGGCCTGCAAAATCCAAACTACATGGGAAAGACCCCATGCTTTGGAAATGGGTTTCATGTGAAACGCCATTGATAATATCTCAGCCAAACCACATGTCGGTAAACCATGAGAGTGAGATGGTAAAGCTATGCCCAGAAGGCATGTGAGATACATCTGCAAAATGAATGCGCATTATGTGACCCTAGACAAGAACATGCATGTCTAAATTATTAGGGTTAATATGCAGACCATGCTCTATCTTATTTATATCATTGCAGACTGCTTGAGTATGATTAGGGCCTACATGGTGCACATCGGAAAGGGGGTGCACACCTTTTTGGTGTTGGGTCATGATAGGGTTTTCAATATTGACTACACCCTAAGGGAATGGATTCATTCCTGGTGTTTCAATACTTGATAGTGAATGATATGGATTATGGTTACAAAATTGAACAACAATACTGATGAGCTTGCTTATCCTTCTTGTGTTGTCAGCCCACACAGATGCAGATTGATACTGCACATTAAGAGGCAAAGTGAAGAAGGGTACGCAAACGGACTGTATGGGAATTGGTAACATTTCTATACTCACACGAAATATCACTAGAAGGGATGGACATGCCCGAAGAGATGTGTAATAAGAAGAGGTATCATCCTTGTGTGAGTGGGGTCATGCTAACCAACAGTCAAGAAAGTCACCTATAAAGTTCCTAAAAGGAACCACCGATTTGCACCAGAGAAGGAGTGACGTCCTTGTATGAATGAAGAGTTGTGTTTGTGAAGGGTTGTGGTGCAAGAACGTGTGGTGACATTGGTGAAGGCATAAAATCTCTATTGGGACAGCAGTAGGAGGGCGGGTGCTAAGATTGACTGAAAACCCTGAGATGCGTATGGATCCATAGTAGAGCCTTGACCTATAATGGTCAGGTGGCGCAGTTTCCTTCCATTGGTCGATGACCCAGACAAATGTGTTGGCTTGCAAATGGAGAGGGCCAACCAGGTATGGGACTGGTTGGGCACCACCAAATGCTTGGTAAATCGAGTCAGTGTAAAGGTGTATTGGTGAAGCATTAACTACATCCAAGTCCATATGCGATCCCAAGGCTTGCAAAGCGAAGCAGGATCCTGTGGACCAGAGGGGAAATGCACAATACAGATAAGTATTCAGTTTCATTTATTTCTTGTTTGGAATAATGAATATTTCAGGTACAAGTCTTCTAACAACTATGCTGATACACTAATGTTCCTTTTTTGGAAGCCTTGGTCATTGAAGGACAGCAAGACCCTGAAAGCGCTATAAAATTTCTGGTAAATCCAGAGATTAAATGAGTGGGCGATATGAAATTATTGATAAATCCAGAGAGTAACTGGTTGGGCATTCACTACTTAATATTATGAAACAGCATATATGCTAGCCCATAACCCCTTAAACAATTAATAAAACCAATCAGCGTACTGGCCTAGCATTGCCTATTCGAATGATTGTGGAGTAGCCTACGTGCTGGCCCAACATTCATAATTGTGTCCACACGGAATCTGAGGCTCGTAAAGCAAAGAAGGATCCCGTGGAATAAAGTGAAGACATCCAATACAGATAAGTATTTGGTTATCTTGCAGCTTCTTACTTATGAATATAATTGAAGCATGAGTGAAGCATGGACATTCCATGTCAATTGGGAAATAATTGACTAATTTTAATGTTTATATTATGCTGGTCCTAACAAAGAGTTTCCATGATAAATTTCACAGGGAGAAATTGAAATAATTGGTTGCAGCCGACACAAGCAAGTGTTGCTAGTAAGTGAAGAATGGTCAGCTGTGCACATTGACCATGGTGGCAGACCAAGGGCTATCAAAATTGGTTGAAAGTCTTCTTCAAACAATTGCAAGAACCCAAGAAAATCTTGGAGAGATGCTCAAGCTACAAAGGCAATAGAATGAGATGAACCACGAGGTTTTGCAGGACTCTATTCGTTTGCAAAAAGAGGTAAAAAGCATTCTAGGAGCAATCAGTAAGGGAAAGGAAAGTGGATCAATGAAGAAGCATTCACGCAATCGGTCGATTAAGAAATGTTCCAGGTGGGAAGACTCAAAGGAAATGGATTAGGAAAAGGTAAAGCAACCAGTGAAATGTTGGGGATGTGGCAGAAATCATTTCCTCCACGACTGCCCAACAAGAGAACATCAAGAGGGTAGCAACTATAAATTTTCCAGGTTTGTGGACCAACTGGAAGGTAAAGAAAAGGAAGGAATTGTTTTGGAACAATGTCCTCATGCAGAGCTAGAAGGTCCCAGCCAACAAGAATAGTTTGTGAAGGTCAAAGGACTTGGTCCTGAAAACCCAAGTAAATGGTGAAACACGGGACAGACCTGCCACATTTTGTGAATTTTGGACATGTATAAAGTGTGTATGTATTCCTAGGTATTGAAACACCGAGGACGGTGTTATTCCAAGGGGAGGGGTATGTAACATCCCCATTCTTGACCCTTATGATATTTGGGCTATAATGTAAATATTGTATGCATATTTTGTATGATTCCTAGAGTGGTGTTCAAGGCCAAGGCCCCGCTAGTGAACGCTCAATATTGAAGAGAAAAGAATGTTGGTATTATTTAACCCAATGTGCTAGTGAGCCATGGGAATTGTAAATATGCATTTTAATATAAATACCCACAACTAGCTATGCAATGCAACAAGAGATGGGGGCAAGATATTACAAGGAATTGGGAGGAAAATATTCAAACCCTTGAGCCAATGAAGTCAAGACAAGTGTTAATGAGAGAACCCATCAACCATCAACTACCCATGTTGACTTTGGTGCCCAATCATTCATTTCTCCCGAGAGTTGGGTGAAGTAGTTAATGCCTTGGGGGAATGGAGAGGTATGGATGTCCAAATTCGAGTATGGGCAAGCCACCCTCATGGAAAATCATGTTTCTCCTTCTTGGGCAAGAAAACACCCACAAATTTCCTTCGCAAGCCATTATTCAGCATCAGACTTCAGTCTCTCACATTTTTGGAACTGCCTGGGCATTTTCCAGCCACGTTTTTCTGGTTTCTCCAGGTCTTCTAGCTAGGAAGAGGGCGTTTTTGTGTTGCAGACCTGTTGGGAGCTGCCCAGGCATTTTTCTCCACTGATTTCCAATGTTTTCCTCCCTTTTTGGCATTGCTGGGAACTCGTTTTTGCATTACATACCTGCTGGGAAGGAGAGAGCACGATTTTGGGGTTTGTAGAGACCATGGCGGCCCTTTGAATGCCCATGGATGTTTTCTGAAAACAAAATTGCCTTCCCAGGATTGTTTTCCCTGTTTTCTCACTTTGTTTTTGGTTTCCCACGTTTTCCATTCATACCCAACACTTGGGATTTTGCTTTTATGTGTATCCATGCCCAGTTTATGAGTTTTCTGTGTGTAGGAGATTGTTGGGGTTGAAATGGATTTCCAATGTTTTGGCTGGAGCTTGAGTGGAAGCATCCACAAATGAAGAGGGTTCATATTTAGCCTGATAAACCCAGCTGTGGACTGCCTTGGCTTAAATGCAAAGGATTATTTGGCTGTGTATGAGCTCGGAGGTGGTCTCTGCGTGCTGAGATAATACAGGCTGGGCAGAGACCTACGGTTGGGAGGAACATTGCAGCGACATAGCTAGTTGTTGGGGACAACATTATAGTGAGATAAGTATACTCTTTGTTTGTATTTAATTCTGCAATGTGTTAAATTGAATGGAAATTGTGAATTGTGTGTGGATGGTATTTATTCTGCTATGCATGTTAAATTGATTTGAATCTACACACCTTTGAATTTTATGACTATGAATTAAATGAATGGGCTGGGTTTTTATGAAAAACCCCATAGATTGGCATCATGTTCCCGCCCAAATTGATAAGATGATTCAAAGAGAAAACATAATTATTTAAAAACATAATAACCCTAACCTGGAAGTTAATATGGGAAAACAATGGGAACAATACACAGTATTAGAAGTCTTCCGAAATCCCATAGTAGGGTTCCTAAGTTTACTGATGGGGTGTTATCTAGCACAGGCTAGCTTGGCTAGACCTGCTAGACCCTCCACTGGTTTCTTGGCCAAACCTCTAAGTTGATAATATTTGAAATGAGAATTAAACAATGCTTAAGCATCAATTCTAGTCTAAAAGCCTATTTCTACTATAACAGGAAAATGGAAACAATTAATACTACATACCTAGATGTTTTGGCACTTGATGCTTTCTTGTAGTAACCTGGCTACTTTGGCACTTGATCCTTTTTTGTAGAAGCCTTGACACTCAAACAATAGTTAATGCAGAACCTGTGGTATTTAGCTAACCTGTTAGGATGATCCTCTTAGCTGGATAACTTTGGGGCTACCATGTTCCTCCCAACCATGACCCTTAGACTGTTCCTGGTTCTAATTGGATCCCCTCGAGCTAGGTCCAACATGCAATGAGAGATAGAGGCCTTAGGTACACTGTTGGTTCAGATCTGCAATTATTAGATAAGACTGCTTCAATTTCTTGGAGGAGAAAACTTCTCTTTGATTACCATAAGAGAATGATAATGAAAAAGATAGATGATCCCCAAAACTTGGGATCTACCCTCTTTATGTAGGGGAGTCTTGAATTATGACTGTTGGAATAATTAGTTTCTTTAAATTAAATAATTAATATTTACAAGATATTATTTAATAAATATCTAGTCTTTTGCACTAGGACTTTTTCAATTGTTTTAACTATAAGTGATTTCTGATTTAAGCTCTTCCTCATAATTATAATAACGATAATAACAATAATAATATTTCTAACCTAGGTATTAATACGTTATTAATACTATTTACAAATGTGGCTTCCCACTAAATATTAATACTATTAAATAATGTGGCACTTTGCATAACCTATACGCAAAAAATGCCTTTTATAAATAAATAATCACATCATTATTTATTAAAATTCTTAATAATAATGTTTAATCTTGTATCTTCACATGATACTTTGTTTAACAATTTTAAGGGTAAGGTCCACTTCTTTGGACGTTCTTTCGGTAAGCTTGGATAGGCACCTCTAGTCTCTCTCTTGCATGTCAGATTCCCTCGTTTAACATGGTAGTTCCCGCAGTATTTAATGATAGATAAAAGATGGATCATTAAATGTCATGAAATTAAAAGTGCTATTCAGAGTCTTTCTAACTCAACACTTTGAGATCTAGTAACCCCGAGTGCTCTTTAGAGCCTTTTAACTCAACACTCTCACATGGGCGTTACACTAGTGCAATTCCAGAGCCTCTGCTCAAGACTAGTGCTAGAATGTGGTTGTGAGGCACATATAGAATATTTAAGTGGCCTCGGATCTAGTATTCATTTATCAGGCTTGGAGTGCTCTAGGGCTTATGCCCAACACTCAATGTACATCAGGGCTTACTCCGAGTACATACACATTCTTCTAAGTACATCGGGGCTTGTGCCCAGTACGTAGGTCACTTGTATGTTTCTGAGTCCACGCTCAACACACCACATAAGTCAATCATGTAAAATCATAGTCTGCACAATAAGTAACAAAAGATCATCTCCATATATTAAGGCTTGTACCCACATCATATGCTAAAGAACATAAACACAACATTAGGGCCTTCTCGCCCAGTCATATACTAAATAAGGAAGTCAGTCAGGGTCCACATCACATCATTATTTATTAAAATTCTTAATAATAATATTTAATCTTTTATCTTCACATGATACTTTGTTTAACAATTTTAAGGATAAGGTCCACTTCTTTGGACGTTCTTTCGGTAAGCTTGGATAGGCACCTCTAGTCTCTCTCTTGCATGTCGGATTCCCTCGTTTAACATGGTAGTTCCCGCAGTATTTAATGATAGATAAAAGATGGATCATTAAATGTCATGAAATTAAAAGTGCTATTTAGAGTCTTTCTAACTCAACGCTTTGAGATCTAGTAACCCCGAGTGCTCTTTAGAGCGTTTTAACTCAACACTCTCACATGGGCGTTAGACTAGTGCAATTCCAGAGCCTCTGCTCAAGACTAGTGCTAGAATGTGGTTGTGAGGCACATATAGAATATTTAAGTGGCCTCGGATCCAATATTCATTTATCAAGCTTGGAGTGCTCTAAGGCTTATGCCCAACACTCAATGTACATCAGGGCTTACTCCGAGTACATACACATTCTTCTAAGTACATCGGGGCTTGTGCCCAGTACGTAGATCACTTGTGTGTTTCTGAGTCCACGCTCAACACACCACATAAGTCAATCATGTAAAATCATAGTCTGCACAATAAGTAACAAAAGATCATCTCCGTATATTAAGGCTTGTACCCACATCATATGCTAAAGAACATAAACACAACATTAGGGCCTTCTCGCCCAGTCATATACTAAATAAGGAAGTCAGTCAGGGTCCACGCCCAGTATGTCAATATATATAAAAGAATAAGTCACATGCGCTAGGGATCATGCCAAAAATAAAGCATATGTGCTGGGGCAATGGACCAATATAACATCATAATAGTCAGTCCAAAATTTGGGATATTACATCCCTCCCCGCTTAGAAACAACACCGTCCTGATGTTTCTAGGGACTAGGAATGAGGTCATGAAACAAGGTGAGGTATGCCTATTTCATGGTGGTCTCATTATCCCAAGTAGCCTCATTTGGTCCTAAGTTCCTGCATTACACTTTCAGTTGAGTAATGGTCCTCCTCCTAAGCTGCACCTCTCTCTTGCCCAAAATGTGGAGTGGTTCTGGCGTGAACTCCCCTTCAGGCTCCACCTGTAATAAGGACCAATCAATAACATGTTTAGTATCGTATACATATTTTTTTAATAATGAAGCATGAAAAACATTATGAACTTTTATATGAGCTGGTAAGGCTAACTCATAAGCCACTGGGCCCTTCTTGGCCAATATTTCAAAAGGTCCACAAAACCTTGGGGCTAGTTTACTGCAACGTCCTAAGCTCAACGAGCTTCGTTTTTCCTTTATTTTTAGAAACACATGTTCGCCGACTTGGTAGTCTTTGTCCTTTCTTTTCTTGTCCGCATAACTCTTTTGGCGGTCTTCTGCTTCTTTCAAGTTCAGTTGCACCTTGGAGACTAGTTGTTCCAAGTCCTTTAGTAGGTCAGGTCCTAACATAAGTCTGTCTACCAGACTATCCCAAGTCGCGGGTGTCCGACATTTCCTACCGTAGAGTACCTCAAAAGGGCTCATTTTAGTAGAGGTTTGGATCCGTTGTTGTAGGAAAACTCTGCGAGGTGCAAATAATCTTCCCACTTGGTGGGGTTGTTCATGACATACATCCTCAACATGTCCTCAAGGATTTGGTTCACTCGTTCTGTTTGTCTGTCGGTTTGGGGATGGTATGCGGTACTGAATTGTAACTGAGTCTTCAAACCGGAGAACAATTCTCTCCAGAAGTTGCTAGTGAACTTCGTGTCTCAATCAGAAATGATTGCCTTGGGTATCCCATGCAATCGAAAGATATCCTTCAAGAAGATGTTTGCGATGTGGACTGCTTTGTAGGTATACTTTACCACTATGAAATGGGCTGCTTTAGATAGCTTGTCTACCACTACAAAGATGGAATCATTATGCCTCTTACTCTTGGGTAATCCTGTAATGAAGTCCATACTTATTACCTCCCACTTCCATTCCGGAATGGGCAAAGGTTGTAGTAAACTGGAGGGGTGTTGGTGTTCCGCTTTGACCAGTTGGCACTCTTGACATTTTGTGATGAACATGGCGACGTCGGCTTTCAACTTAGGCCAAAAGTAATGTTTCTTTACTACCGATATCATCTTTTGATATCCGGGATGACCTGAATAGGGTTTCTGGTGAAATTCGGTGAGAATGTTTGATCTAATGTCTCCACTCTCTGGGATGTAAAGTCTCTCTTTTGACCACAGTAGTCCAGACTTGTCTATCTTGTATTCCTTCTGTTGTTGAAATAATCTATCTTCCTGGATCTTTGCAAGGATTTCCATGTAATAACGGTCACTCTTACATGCCGTTCGAATCTTGTGGTGTAAGTCTGAGTCGGTTTGACTCACTGTGACTTCGCAAAGCATATGTGCTCGACGGCTCAAGGAATCCACAATCTTTTTTTCCTTGCCTTTTATATGCTTTAGTTAGAAATGGTATTCACTAAGGAAGGCTAACCACCTGGCCTGCTTGGAATTTAGGTCGGGTTGGTCAAAAAGGTATTTCAAACTCATGTTATCCATCATCAATAGGAATTTCTTTCCCATAAGGTAATGTTGCCACATATTCAGAGCATGGATGATGGCCGCTAGTTCGAGGTCATGCATAGGGTGGTTCTGCTCATGTTCTTTTAATTTCCTCGATTCGTAGCATATGGAAAAATTGTCTTGCATAAGGACTCCCGCAAGTCCTTCCTTGCTGGCATCCATGCAAACCATGAAATATCCATTGGGATCCACAATACACAAAATCGGTGCACTAATGAATAGTTGCTTCATCTTTTGAAAGCTTTCTTCACACTTATCCATCCAGATGAACTTGTTTGCCTTCTTCTGCAAGGCAGTCATGGGACATGCAATCCATGAGAAGTTCTCAATGAACTTTCGGTAGTAGCTGGCTAAACCTAAAAACGATCTTATATCGAATACACACATAGGTGTGGGCCATGCTTCGATAGCTTTGACCTTTTTGGGGTCGACGGCTATTCCCTTCTCGGAAACGATATGTCCTAAGTATTGAATCTGGGGCTTGTAGAAATCGCACTTACTAAACCTGGCGTAAAGTTGGTGTTCCCTTAGTATTCGTAAAACAATTCGGAGGTGTTCCTCATGTTCTACTTCGTTCTTGGAGTAGATCAAAGTGTCATCAATAAATACTAGAACGAACTTATCAAGGTATTTGCTAAAGATGTTGTTCATCATACACATAAAATTGGTTGGTGCATTCGTCAACCCAAAGGGCATCACTACAAACTCGTAGTGGCCATAACGGGTTTGAAACGCAGTCTTGTTGATATCCTCATCACAGATCCTCACCTGATGGTATCCGGATCATAAGTCGATCTTTGAGAAGATCTTCGCTCCTCCGACTTGGTCAAACAAGTCGTTGATTCTAGGGAGTGGGTAGCGGCTCTTAATGGTCATTTTGTTGAGTTGGCGATAATCGATGCACATCCGCATCGTCCCTTCTTTCTTCTTGATGAAGAGTATCAGTGAGCCCCAAAGGGACACACTTGGTTGAATGTACCCTTTGTCTATTAATTATTGTAGCTAAGGCTTGAGCTCCACCAATTCTGGTGTGCTCATGCGGTACGAGGCTTTGGAAGCAGGTACTAACCCGGGTGTTAGTTCGATGGAAAATTCTAAGTCTCATTTGGGTGGTAATCCTGATATTTCTTTTGGAAATACATATTTGAACTCTACGAGGACTAGGAAGTCTTCGATCTTCTGTTCCCTATTAGTTTCTATGTTTTGGATATTGATAGCAAAGAGTTTTCAACCTTTTCTGATACATTTATTTGCTTGTAAGGCGGAGATTTGTCGTACCGACACTTTCTTAGGGACACCCTGAATTCTCTTCGGATTCCTTTGGTCATCCCTACAGAGTAAGGATTTATTTAAGCAGTCCAATAGGACATGGTGTTCTTCTAACCAATCCATGCCGATAAGTACATCATACGACCCTAGGGGTAGAATGTTTAATTCTAACCTAGTTGGAAAACCGTTTAAGTCTATCTCACAAGTTTTAACTAACTCGGAGACCTTTCATTTGGTACTGGTGGCTAGTTGTACTAGCCATGGTTTCTTGTGATGCTCTCGGTTCAACTTATAGGTGTCCACTATCTTAGGGGAGATATAACTTTGGCATGCGTCAGGATCTATTAAAACTGAAACGGTTGTGTTAGAGATCTTACCCTTAACTTCAACCATGGTGTCCTAGTGATCTGTCAGTCAGCCATCAAGAGAGGCATAAATCCTGGGTGTCCTTGCCATGTCTCATACAGTAGGTTCTACTTGGATGTTGTGTAACACTCCATCTGTTTTGTTGGGGCATTCTCTGTAGTAGTGGGGCCCTTGGCATTTCCAACAAGAAACAGTTGGTGGGACATCTTTTGTCCCCTAGTTGAAAGATGGCCTATTGACTTGTGGTGGGGGTGCACTTGGTCGTGCTTGAGTTTGTTTGAAGCCTCTATTGGGAGGAAAATTGTTGTTACGTTTCCGGTAAGGTAGAGTTCTAAAACCTGGTCTGTGGTTGTGTGTGAAGGTTTTGAAGCTATCTCTGTTTCTATTGATGTTATTATTCCTTGGTTGTCCTTGTTCATAACACAGTATTGCTTTATGTAATGTCACATCAAGGGTTTTGGGCATGTCAAACTCTATCTTTTCTCTAAATTTTGGTGGAAACCCTCCCAAGAACTATTGTATCTTGACCTTTTCATCTTTGATGTAAGGAACATAGTGCAGCAGGTCTAAGAATGTGTTTATGAAAACCTCCATGGTTAAGGAGCCCATTTTCAGCTCATGGAATTCTCTAATTTTCTTGTCAAATAATCTTTCAGACATATATTTGTCTTGGAATATTCTGCTTAAATTTTCCCATGTTATGTCTCTCATCTCTTGTCCCTTGGTGTGTTTCAAGTCGCGCCACCATCTGGCAGCTTTACCATTCAGGTTATATATGGCTAGTCGAGCTTGCATTTCACTTGAGTAATTATGAACTTTGAAGTACTTATTCATTCCTAGAAGCCACTCCTCAGCCTTCTCCTTGGAGTTAATCTCTCTGTCATACGTTCGGGCTTTTATCTTTCTGAATTCTCCTTGTATGTTGTCATCACTTTTCCTCCTTTTCTTGCAAATAGGTGGTGAACCTTTATCGTTGGAAGATCTCTTACAGTCCTCTTCCATTTATTCAGGTATGTGTTCTCCCTGCTCTTCTCCCTTAGGGATGGCAGTCCTTTTTGTGTGACCGTTTCCCTTTTTAAAGGTGTTGACTGAGAATGTGAGCTATATGTGGGGTTTTGTTCTTATTAAAGTATGAAGTAGAGCTTCATTTATAGCTTACTGTTCTCGTCTTTCTTGCATGTTGTCATCTCTGAAACTTTGGAATTCGGCCTATAGATTTTACATGGATTTCATTAAATTTGAGTTGAGTTCCACCACAATTTCTTGCTCTCGTGGTGGATATTTCAGATTTCCATGTATGATGCTGCCCCTTCTACATTCATTTTCAGACAATGAATGTACCTACAATGTTATATAAGCATCAACGACATAAAATATGTTAGTTCTTTTTCACATAAACAAACTGAAATTTTTGAAAGTACATTTCTGTTTACTGTGTATCTGCAGTGGATGTTCTGTTTTTAATGATCCCAATAGGTATCTTAGTTTTGTAGCTAGGCTCTGATACCACTTGTAATGTACCTAAAAATAGTAAAATTTAAAATTTTTCGTTACTGTAATAAACTAGTTAAGAGATGATGATTTGTAAATTAACTTCATCACTGATAAGTACATACTACACCGGTATTTAATTGTGACATTTGAAGGGTCTCAGTTTCCTAAGTATCATGGTCTTACTAGTTGTTATTCCTACAGCTTTGCGGAAGCAATGTAATGTAATTCTGTCGCAAGTGTGCAAATGTTTAGAGTATAATGATATAAATCTCCTTCTTACTGTTTTAAGAGTTTGTGTGCATATTTATGAAATTCTAACTGATAATTCAGGTGGGATGGACCCCTTTTGGTGGCGGTTGAGGCCCATGATGAGATGCTTGGTCTTTCAAGGGACAAAGTACCCCAACAAAGCTGCCGAGAGGTAGGGTGTAAGAAATCGAAACTTCTGACTTACTTAGCATTTTCTCTAATGCATTCAATTTGTACTTAGCGTGCAAGTGTACCTACGGAGGCATCTACCTAGGGTGCTTACTTCGCATTTCTAGCAATCACTTAAGTCTCAAGGGTGTGATGTTTAAAGGTTGGCACCTTAAAATCCTTGTTGGAGTTTGTAATACTTGTTGAACTTATAACCCTTGTTGGCCTTGCAATTACTTGTTGGCACTACGTAATACTTGTGGTCTTTGCATTACTTGTTGTGTTTACAATACTTGTTGATCACGAATGACCCTGCCACTATAGGGCTCAAGGTTAATATCGAAATATTTGGGGTTGGTGGTAGAATTAAATGCAACTTCTACGTTGGAACAAGGCCAATACTGCCAGCTATGCTGAGGGTTTTCTCTTGTGTTCTACACCAACGAAGGCTCATTTTCGTGGTTCATTTTCCCTTGTTTGTTGTTGGATGCGTTTGGGGGTTTCATGCTCTGTCCTGAGCTTTTCCCATGGTCAGCGCACCATATAGGGTTTTATATGCAGAGATGGAGACTGAAACGAAGGTAATACTGTTGTGGGGAAAATGCACGGATCAACGAGCATTCTGATAAAGATAAAGATAGACTTACGGTGATAAAGATAGACTTACAAGCATTCTGCAAGTATAACAAATAAGTGAAGAGATTAGGGTTTAGAGATGTAGGTACCTTATTCAGAAGGTCGATCCTAGATTTTCCTCCGTCGCTCTTCAATGCTTATCCAGTTTTGCAATGCCCAGACTTGCAAAACAACTTAATACCCTTATCAAACGCATTTGACTACATATATAAGACTGATATCCATAATATAAAGATACATCAAACTATAATCAAACAGTAATCAAATCTAAGACACATTAATAGGTCATATTTGGAAAGAGAAGAACGTCTGATCTTTATTAATGAATGAAAGCAAGTACACAAAGTTATACCTTCTTTCAAGCTTGGCACTTCACGAAACCTAGATTCAAGGTCTCCTGCTTCTGTTCTCCAAGGATTCCAGCCTCTAATCAACTATGCTAGGGTTTACCAAAACTGAAGCACAAGAGTGGGGGATGAGGGTCTCCATTCCTCCAGCATAACTTTGTAATTGGGCTTAGTCCCCTCACATGGTTCTTCTACCCTCCTTATATAGTCAGTGAAGGATAGGAAAAGAAGTTATAACCGAGTAGGAGGTTCCCCAACCAACTTAACTTCCCAAAATTTTGATATTTTGACCAAAACAGGGGTGTATGCTACTCTACAATAGACAAAGTAGCGCACATATGGAGTTGAGCGCTACTTTGATGAAGCAAAGTAGGGTACACACGCTACTATCATGCATGTGCACCAGCGCTCATGTTGAAAAATGGCCAAAAACAAGCTTTTCTTCTCATTTTCAGGAGATGGTTTGGTCTGGAAAAATGTTCCTAAGGGTCATATACATCAAATGGGTCAAGAATGAGGTAATTTCAACCATTTTTAGTGTCCCAAATGACTCCTCCATCCACAAATGTCCTGTTGTGTGACTGAACTTGATCTCAAGAAGTGTCGTCATGTGACCAAGGCATGCAAGTATCGTCACGGACGGAGAGGTGTCATTTCAAGCTATAACAGATGCCCCCTAATGTATGAGGTCAGAGGGAGTGTGGGAAACGATGGCCGAAATACATTATAAATAAAAAAGAGTTGAATCATGGAGGAACGGAGAAACCAAGAATCATAGGCTCAAATGAAGTACCTGAAAGGAAAGGCAATGTCAGACAAACTCATCCTAGGGGTAACTGTCCATGTTCAAATGGTGGAAAATGAACTCCAAGAGGATACAATAATGATCCAAATACTGATGCATATATCATGGCCACTAAAATACAAGCATGGATCCATGAGGAACATAAGTGTAAACCTAACCACATAAATAGAAGGTGGATCTATGTCAAAACTGGAGAACATAGCCATAGAGAACAAGCTGGATCTATGTCTCATCAAGAGCCCAAAAAGTGTGTGGCTCAGTCTTGCACAACTTGGGTGATAACATAAATGAGGTGATGCTATCGAGGATCCCAAGGTCTTCATCCAAAAAACAACCCAAGGTACAAACCTATCCATGCGAATAAATGAGTTGATATCGAACATGGGAGGTATTGTTTAATTACCGGTCATTGATGTATACCATTAACAAACGCGAGGGTGTCCACCAATAATGTAAATGGAACCCAAGGTACCTAGTACATTCAAGCAAGTGCGAATAGGTAGTCTTATCGTAGAACACTTGAAGAATCCATCGGATAGGAGACATTGATGTATTCCCATCTATCCAATAGCGAGGGAAACTGCCACTAATGACTGCAATCCCCAAGGTACTAACTGAAACTCTAAACTTCATTCCCAGAGCACACTGAGTTGAATTCGATGGGAAGAAGTCCGTTGGAAGGGAGGCCTTAATGCATCCTCCATCATCCAACACGAGGGACACTCAACAGGTCTGAGCTGATTTGGAGTAGGACTGAACACATGATGAAACATACTGACACCAAGGAATGGCCGACACATGAGGTCAAGGAAACTGCAGAATGGCCGACATAGGTTGTATCCTTGAACAGTGAGCACGACACAAGAGTGACTGAGGCAGCTTTTAACACAAAGAGACCACGATACAAATCTGCAATGTAGGAGATATTAACAGATTCTCCAAATGATTGAAATACTAACCAAACGGAGGAGTAGGAACTCTAAGATCAAGTTTACCCTAAGGCCAACGCTAGAACCCAACTTGTTTGATAGACTCAAAATAGGTGCTTTGTTCAAGAAGATAGTTGACTTGCTGCCATCATATTGAAAGATATTTTAACATTCTTCCCTTCCCTTTCCTTTTTCATTTTTTAACGAGATTGACAAAGAAATCAAGCATGCTAGATAGTATTTTCATATTTAAGGAGTCTGAAAAACCTAGAAGAAAACTCCATACACCTATCCGTGGATTTTATATCGAGCCCGGATTGGTCTGTGCTTGGTGGTGCTTTCTTGCTTATAGAGTTGAAAAACTTAAACAGTCCTCTATACACCTATCCGTGGATTTTATATTGAGCCTGGATTGGTATGTGCTCGGCAGTGTTTTCTTGTTTATAGAGTTGAAAAAACTTAAATAGTCCTCTATCAACCATCTCGTGGATTTCGCATCGAGCCCGAGTAGGTGAATGCTCGCTTGGTGTTTTCATATTTTAAGAGTCTGAAAACCCTAAAGATGACTCCAAATGTCCTTTTTCGTAAAGTTAGTCTCCTTCCCCGAAGAAGTGTAAAATTATGGAAGAAGAACGCTTCTAGCACATACAAGAGTATACCTAGAGTATACATTTTCCGTAAATTATCCACCAAGGCCCAGAAAAGGGGTAATTCTATACCTAAGTGGATGTCGGTTCAGTTATTTTAACGAGCCCGAAAAGACAACTATGCTCGGCAAACTTTTCCTATTTAAGGAGTCTGAAAAGGGCTTAAAAGAGCTCCATAGGGATATTTTTCGTAAAGGTTTAACGAGTCCAGAAAAGTAAACTCATGACCTCCTTACTGTTTTTAATGAGCTCAAAGGAGATACAAAAAATGCTCACAACTTCCTTACTGTTTTTAATGAGCTCAAAGTGAAGATGAAAGAAATGCTCATAGCCTCCTTACTGTTTTTAACGAGGTCGAAGGAAAGGTGGAAGAAATGCTCGTAACCTACTTATTATTTTTAACGAGCTCGAAGTAAAAGAAGAATGCTCGAAATGGGAGGAGACGAGTGTCAGGTACATGCGAAACTAGCTCCAATCGCATGGAACAAAGCTATGCCTAATGCAAGGAACATGAGAAAGATAAGTACACTCAGGGTGTGTCTCCTCCAGGTAAAAGGTGTCAAATTGTGAGGGAAAAATGATATAGGGCTTAGCGGAAATGAGATCAGAGATGGAGGCTTATACAACAGGCTAAAAGCGTGGAAGCTGGCATCAAGCTCATTAGCGCAAGCGGGATCATAACAGATGCATATGCAACTTGAACATAAAGATGGGAGCCTTATCAGGGATGGCCAAAAATATATGAGGAAGAAAGATATGAGGCTTCTTCTCAAAGTCATGGTAAATCTAAAAAGGCTCCCGAGCCTATGAGAAAAACTTAGCATGGGCACCAAAATGGCATAAGGGTGCTGACTAGGGTGACCCATGTTTGGTAGGCTCTGCTGTTGGACTGGTGCACGATGCATAAAGAGATGGCTAACACACCAATATCCAACAAGTTCGACCCTATGGTGAATTCGGATGGAAAAAGGTTCAAATGCAACATAACAGTGGGGAAGCCTAAACCTATATGCAAGGTTTCAAATATACCTGACATGGTCGCACAAGGTGTTGAAAAGGACCAGTAAGCAAGTATACATCCAGCTAAGAATCCTGTCTCCAAGAAACATTAGTACCAGGATCATATCTAAAACATATGTAAGGAAAGACCCGATACAAGTCACTGTGGTAGAAATACTTTCAACTTCACTATCATCAACAATAGGCATAAACAAGGCAAAGTTTTCAAATGAAGACTCTATGGTACCCAAGCCCGAGGACTTACTATCAACAAGATCAAGTTTAGGATGAAGATAAAAGCTGAAGGACATGATGGAATCTGCAGAAACAAATTTATCATCACAGGAGTTGAAAATTCTAGAAGCAGAATCAAACTCAGCAGGAGCACCAATTTGCGGATCTATAGGAGAGTCCAAAGACTCAACAGTAGGAAGATTAGACTTTAAGGTCAAACCAGGGCTAGACATAACTGCGACTAGATCAGCATCCAAATGAATGGCAGACTGTACTATAGACTCTAGGAAAACTTCAGCGGAAGGAATCATATCATCCCAGATAGAATACATATCTAAACATTCAGATGGAGGTGTCACTTGGTCAAAAGCCGAGACTTAGTCCCGAGAAGGTAAGCATGAACTCAGAGACTTCTTCTCAGTAGCATTTGAAATCAAGGAGCAATATCCCACATAAGTCCCATATGACATAGTAGTGCCTAATGACGAGGGATCAGACTGGTCTACAGTTGGGTAATAAGGAGGATCCACGAATGCAAGCTGGTCGATGGTGACAATGTTTTCGTTATGATGGAAATGCATCACAAGAAAGAGCATAGATACCACAGCATGCATATCATAAACATAATCACGCCCGAGGATCATATCAAAGTCCATTGGGTCCTTTAAAACCAGAAAATCAACTAAGACTATTTTTCCACCCAAGGTAACAGGTGCCTGACGGAGGAATCCGATCGGTCCACTAGGTCTTCTATCGAAGGTCAACGACCAATTAACAGTTGGAATAACATTAGGGAAACCCAAATCTCTCCAAGCATAAGTGGATACGATACTAACAGAATCTCCTTCATCAACAATGCATCGATCAACCATATGGTTCCTGATATCAACCTTTATCTGGAAAGGTGTCGAAGAAGGAAGACGAGGCTTGGATAGACTATTCCAATCAAAGGAAACGGTCCTAGGGCTTGTTAGGGGTTCACATGGCACAGATGAAGTGCCCCCTTTTTTAGGAACATCCAAACTGGTAATGCAGAAGACTTCAGCAATAGGTGCATCAATCTCTGAAGGACTGATGGGATTGGTCGAAGATTGCATCGATTCGATCACTTCACTCTCCGAAGGAAGAGTGGGGTTGACCAAATATTGCATTGGTTCAACCACTTGATCAACCAAAGGTTGATCTGACTATATGGAATCAATAGACAACTCAGGAACAAAGATTCCTTCAGACATGGACCACACTCTTCGTACCTCTGGAATGGCAGGGCATCGATGAGTAAGGTGATATTCCTTACAAAGTTTACAAGGGAACTTTGGTTTCTCTCCTATAGGTTTAGAATCCTTTACAACGTCACTACTCTTAGAATGACTAGCATTAGCTGACAGCTTGCCCCCAGCATGACTGGCAGTGGCTGGTTGCTCAGATGCATAAGACTTTTGAACTAAGGACCACACTTTTTGCACTTCTAGAAGTATAGGGCACAAGTAAGTAAGGGGATCTCCCTCGCAAAACTTACAAGGGAACTTAAGCTTCTGTTTGTTTGGTTTGTTGATGATGTCAACTCCCTCAGCATGAATTGTAGTGGCTGATATGGTGTCTCCAGTATGACTCACAGGAACTGGTGACTTGTCATTAATATGACTAGCAGTGATCAATGACGTGTCCTCAACATGAGTGACAGTGGTTTAAGAAAAACTTTTAGTATGATTTTCAGTGACTAAAATTTTTCTCTCGGCATGACCTCCAGAGGCTAGGTAGGTGCCCCTTGCATGACTTGCAGAGGTTGCATTGCTGCCCCCTTGTTTTGGCATCTTCTTCCTATTCTTCCTCTGTCTATTCCTTTTAGACTGCTGGCTACTAGTATTTCTACTTTCGCCACATGAGGTAGAAGGAGGAGGAGAAGATGTTACTAGCAAAGGAGGCACAGGGTTTTGATGCTCTTGATTTGAGGTGCTCACAAAAGAAGCGTCAGGAGCATGCAAGGAATTCAGAGTGGAAAACAACCAAACCGGAAGCCCTATGGTGAATCCAGGAAGATTCAAAGTAGCCATTAAGGGAGTACCAATGTTTCCAATGAATGGAACAGCACCAGGATCCCCCAGAACAGGGGTAACTTGATTAGCACTTGCCGGAATGCTAGACATAGTTTCCTGCTCAAATGAGCAAGAAGTTCTCTAAGGTAAACTAAGACAAGTAGCACAAAGAGCACACCACTAAAAAAGGTCCTAGGTAAATCAAACCAGGAAAACAGTTACCCGGGGTCCACAATACAATGACTAAGGGTGCAAGCGATGGAATCACCCAACTGCCCTTCCAAAGACCTTCAAGGGATTTCCTCCCATGTCTGTCCTAGGTACAGCAGATATACCCTCCACTGTCACCTGTGTATGAACCTATGGTCAGATACTAAGGATACCACCACACCGAAAAATCCTAGGGGAACAGTCTCTGGTCGAATCAGAAGGCGTGGGCAGGGTAACTGAGCCCGAAACTCAAAAGATTCCCCAAACGCGACCCAATCCTAGTATATGCTCGAAACAGAAAGTAGGAGGAGTATTCCCAACAATCTGATCTCACAAGACCTACTGCATAGATCCTAGGAAAGCTTTGAATGAAGTGGGTTTACATGCGATAGTCGAACTACGATTTTTGAGTAATGTGTGATCTTGGGTGGTTTAAGGTGTTTTAAACCCAAGATCCTAACCAAGACTAGTTGGTGTAGTGTAACCTAGAAAAGAAAATGTTGCTAGTACATTTTATTAGAGTTCATTTTAAAGGTTACTTGCTTACTCAAAAAGGTAGTGGGTGTGTGAGAGTGGTTATAGTAGAGATAGAGTACTGAAAATGAAATGTTTACCACCAACAAATCTTTTCTTTTCAATGCAAGTCTTAAAATTCTGATCTAGAATGCATATGCAAATGCAATTTTTAATCTTTCAAATGCAAAAAGGATAAAAATAAAGTCTAAATGTACAAAATTAAACTCAAAACCTAAGAATGCAGCTACTCAAACAAATAGGTATGCAAAACAAAACGTGTTCTTTTGATGCAAAGCACTCTAAACTCTTTTAAGCCACTTGCAAGGTACTCTATTCAGAAGATAAATCAAAATTCTTTATGCTTTTCAAAGGTAAGAAACAAAAACTGAAACTACCCTACTATCAAGGCAAAGCAAAGAAACTTTCAGGTTATCTTTATGAAACAGTAAAAGCTACCAAATATGACTTTCAAATTCTTATTGATGTAAGCATGCCAAACATTCGGAAAAGAGCACGAAAACTAATTTAAGACCCAAACGAAGAAAATGACCTACGAATAAGTATGGTTTGGTAATGTCAGGTCTGCACATAACAATGCAAACAAGGTCTTGAACAACAACCAAAACACTTGAGCTTTCACTACAAAAGAAAACTTAAAAGCATAAGAGAGGATAAAAACCCAATCTAAAAGAGAAATTTCACTCAAATAGATACAAACAGGGTCAAGAAGACTCAAGAGGTTTCAAATCCAATGGAAATGGCACAAGCAGGTTCAGTCAGACTCAAATTAGGGTACAAAACACCAAACGAGTCCACAACCCCCCAACTTGGTTCAACAAGCCCCAAAACTTTCCAAACAAGCCCAAATTGATCAAAAGAGGTTCAAATCATGAATGTAGGATCAGTACAAGGATGGGAGACCACTTACAGGGGTTTAACATAGACCTCGGGTCATCAGGGACCACAAAAATGCAGCCAGAACCCCCAGATTTGGGTCCACAACCCAAAAAACTAAAAAATTTAAACCCATATTTTGAGTGCTACTGTGTATGAAGGAAACTAGCGCCTAGGGAGCTACTGTACTGCACAACAGTAGCGTACATGTTGAAAAAATTGAAAAAATGGGGTTAAAACCCCCCACACCTGGGTCCACAAGGGTTTGCAAGGGCCGGGAAGGGTCTGTAAAATCCTAGTAGGGTCAAACAGAGCCTACTAACTGATTCTAATCAAGAAATTGAACAAAGACCTTCAAACAAAACTAAAGAAATGACCTTGGATACCCCTAAGCAGTTAGGCTTTCCCCAGCGGAGTCACCATTCTGTTGTGGGGAAAATGCACCTATAGTTTAGGGGAGAAACTACCAACTTACGATGACAAAGATAGACTTACAAGCATTCTGCAAGTATAAAAAATAAGTGAAGAGATTAGGGTTTAGAGATGTAGGCACCTTATTTAGAAGGTTGATCCTAGCTTTTCCTATGTCGCTCTTCAATGCTTATCCAGTGTCGCAATGCGCAGACCTGGAAAACAACTTAATACCCTTCTCAAACACATTTGACTACATATATAAGACTGATATCCATAATATAAAGAGACATCAAACTATAATCAAACAGTAATCAAATGTAAGACACATTAATAGGTCATATTTGGAAAGAGAAGAACGTCTGATCTTTATTAATGAATGAAAGCAAGTACATAAAGTTATACCTTCTTTCAAGCTTGGCACTTCATGAAACCTAGATTCAAGGTCTCCTGCTTCTGTTCTCGAAGGATTCCAGCCTCTAATCAATTGTGCTAGGGTTTACCAAAACTGAAGCACAAGAGTGGGGGATGAGGGTCTCCATTCCTCCAGCATAACTTTGTAATTGGGATTAGTCCCCTCACATGGCCCTTCTACCCTCCTTATATAGTCAGTGAAGGATAGGAAAAGAAGTTATAACCAAGTAGGAGGTTCCCCAACCAACTTAACGTCCTAAAATTTCGATATTTTAACCAAAACAGGGGTGTACGATACTCTACAATAGACAAAGTAGCGTACATATGGAGTTGATCGCTACTTTGATGAAGCAAAGTAGGGTACACACGCTACTATCATGCCTGTGTACCAGCGCTCATGTTGAAAAATGGCCAAAAACAGGCTTTTCTGCTCATTTTCAGGAGATGGTTTGGTCTGGAAAAATGTTCCTAAGGGTCATATACATCAAATGGGTCAAGAATGAGGTAATTTCAACCATTTTTAGTGTCCCAAATGTCTCCTCCATCCACAAATGTCCTATTGTGTGACTGAACTTGATCTCAAGAAGTGTCGTCATGTGACCAAGGGATGCAAGTATGGTCACGGATGGAGAGGTGTCATTTCAAGCTATAACAAATACCCATCCCTGATTTATGCTACGTTTCCTGCTATTTTGTTTGAATACAGTTCGATAATACTCTGAGGGTTTGACTTCATATGGTTTGTTTGATTAGTAGGTGTATGTTGGCATTTCTCTTCTACGTGGCTACTAGATGATGGCCAGTACTTGACTTTGATTGCGTTGCAAATGGTAAGTTCAGAGTTCACCATTCCTTAACTCCTCCTCTCGCCTCTGTGGAGTGATACTGTTTGTATTTTATATGAGGAACTTCGTGAACCCGGTTTGGGTTTACTGCAACAATTTTTGGGTTCTTGGAGGTCGTCGTTGGCTTGACCATTGTGAAATGTATCTATTGTTTTTTTTTATGGCCCTGGAGGGTTTTAGTGTAAGGTTTGGCCATTCAGCTGAATGTTGAACTTTGTATAAGCTATTGGTCATAATTCCAAGTATAAACCTAGGGTTTGCATATCTGCGTATTTTGTTTTGAAAGAATCCCTGGACCTGTTGTTGGCGGGAAAATCTACCCTATAGCAAGGAAACTAATGCTATCAACTTGGTTGGGGTGACAGGTAAGTGTATTGATGCTATTACAGAGACATTTACAAAAAGAAATAAGTTGTATATCTTGGGAACACACCTTTCAATCGAAGTTTGATCCTAGCCTTGACTTGATCTCATGTTCAACTTCCAAATCTACCTTCCTTTCAGTAAACCTGCAATAACAATACCTTTCTCAAAACATTTTGGGCAATATATAAAGCTTCAAAGAAACAAAAATAATGTTTAACATTCATCATTGACCAAAACAGATCCAAATTAAGATGCCATTTCATAGCACATTTAAATTGGAACAAGAAAGACACTTCAACCTTTATTTGTCAAAAATAGAATGATGTACAAGTATACCTGATCATGAAACAGGCTCCTGCAACTTGATTCTGGGCTCTTGCTCTTCTCTGGCTTGGCTGGCTTCAACATCAAATCCTCCAATGTCTTAAAGTTTCTCCATCAACTCATCCTCTAGGTTCTCTAGCTATAATTTCCAACCCTTCTCCTTTAACCTTCTTTGTATTTATAGGATTAAAGAAGTAGTTCTGGTCGATGGAGGAAGTTGGGGAAGTTAGGAAACTACCATCAACTAATCCTCCTCGAGGAATTAATTTATTTTTTAATCATCTTTTAAGATGTACGCGACTCTTGTTCAGTGGAGTAGCGTATAGGGCGCTACCCTAGTGCTTAACAACTAGCACTCATTCGATTTTAAATGGTGAGCGCTACTATGCTGAGAAGGAGTAGCGTATACTTGGCTATGGGCACTACTATGATACACTGGAGTAGCGTATGGGCACTAGTCTCTTTGAGTAGAGTAGCGCTCATATCTCAAAATGATATTTTTTGGGGTTTTCCAATAATGTCAGGAAATAGAGTGAGTTGACATATCATCCAAGGTCAACATGCTCCTTCATCCAAGTTGTCCTTTTGTGTGATCAGCAGCTCAGGGTGATCACGGACAGAGAGGTGCAAGTTTGACCTATAACAGATGCCCCCTAATGTGTGAGGTCAGAGGGAAATGATGGTCGAAATACATTATAATCCGAAGCCAGAGGAGGAGCAAAGAAACCGCAGAAAAAAAGTCACGAGAAACCTACAACAAAGATCAAGGTCAGCGAGCAATTACATTTTGACATCTTATAGATGTGCAGTGTGATACAACATGATCTCCGATACATAACAAGGAGATGTATATAAAGCATGGCCACTTGGAATACAAGCGTGGATCCATGTCAAACTGAGAGATCATAGCCATAACAACAAACTGGATCTATGTCTCATGTAGAGCCGAATATAAGTGAGGCTTAGTCTTGTGCAGCTTGGGTGATAACAAAATGAGGTGATGTCATCCAAAATCCCAAGGTCTTCATCCAAAACAACCCTAGGTACAAACCCTAACCATGTGAATAGATGAGCTGATAGTCGAACATGGGGGGTATTGTTTGATTACCGGTCATTGAAGTATACCGTTAACAAATGCGCGGACTTCCATCGATAATGATGATGGGGTCCAAGGTACCAAGTACGATTCGCCAAATGTGAATAAATGGACTTGGAGTCGAACACTTGGGAATCCTGTCGAAGAAGAGACATTGATGTATTCTCATCATTCAACAGCGAGGAAAATTGCCACTGGTGACTGCAATCTCCAAGGTACTAACCAAAACTCTAAACTTCAATCCCAGAATAATGAGTTGATGTCGATGGGAAGAAGTCCGTTGGAAGGGAGGCCTTAAATCATCCTCCATCATCCAACTCGAGGAACACTCAACTGGTAAGAGCTGATATGGAATAATATGTAACAAGACTGACACTAGGAAGACCGACACATGAGGTCAAGGTAAACTGCAGAATGGCTGACACAGGGTATATCCTTGAACATTGAGCATGACACAAAGTGACTCAGGCAGTTTCTGACATAATGGGGTAAATAAGTCTGAAATGTAAGAGACATTAGCAGACCCTCAATATGGTTGGAAGAATAACCAACCGGGGGAGTATATAACTCGGAGGAAAGGTTCACCCTGAGGTCAAAAACAAAACCCAAACTGACAAGATAGACTCAAGTAGGTGCTGTGTTCAAGGATAGAACTTGACTAAAACTGCCTTTGACAATGAAGATATGATATGTCTTTCCCGTTCCTTATTCCTTTTAGATAAAAGAATACCCTTCTTGTTGTTTTAATGAGTCCAAGAAAGAATGAAAACTCAATAGATCCAACCATGTAAATAATTTAATGAGCCCATGGGAGGAAGACTCAGGACCTTCTTCATTATTTATAGAGTTCGAAGAAGAGATAGAAGATTACTCTATATTTATTGATCTCTGGATTTTAATATCGAGTCGAGATCTGTTCTTGCTCGCCGGTGTTTTCAATTTTAAGGAGTCTGAAAAACTTAAACAATAACTCCATATATCTGCTCGTGGATTTTAGTATCGAGCCCAAATAGATTAATGCTCACCGGTGTTTTCCTGTTTATAGAGTCTGAAAAACTTAAACAATCCTCTTTTCACCTATCCGTGGATTTTATATCAAGCCCGGATTGGTCTGTGCTCGGCAGTGTTTTCTTGTGTATAGAGTTGAAAAACTTAAACAGTCCTCTACTTACCCTCTCGTGGATTTCACATCGAGCCCGAGTAGGTGAATGCTCGCAGAGAGGCTCCAAAAGGTCCTTTTTCGTACAGTTAGTCTCCTCCCTCAAAAAAGTATAAAACAATGAAAGGAGAACTCTTCTAGCGCATACAAGAGTATACCTAGAGTATACCTTTTCCGTAGTTAATCCACTTAGGCCCAGAAAAGGGATAATTCTTTACCTGAGTGGATGAGCCTTCGATTACTTTAATGAGCTCGAAGAGGAGAAGCTTGCTCGGCAATCTTGTTTAGGTTTAAATAGTCCAAACAAGAGCTTAAAATGACTTAAAGGTCAGCTTCTAGGATCATAGCTTCATACCCTGCCAAAACTAGGTCTTCAACAAAATATTAGTCGATGCGGAAAAAATCTCGAATGATATATGAATTTGAAATATTTAGCTAGTTGACAAGGTCTATCATCAAGAAATTTTAAACTTAGGAGATGAATCCGACAACAATTAAGTGAAAATTGAGCTTGGATCAGTGTTATACCGTATTGTGTGTTTCAATTAATTAATTAGGGATTTTTGAAATGTTTGAAACTATAGAAAATTAACAATTATGGGTAAAAATAAAAATCCAATTTATATATAATTTCATTGTTTAAAAATCAATTTTCAATTTGTGTTGTAGGGCAAAAATTGGGGCAACATTTTGCAAATTTCAAATCTCCATTGCGATCGAACCGAGCATCCAACCATCAAACTTCCTCCACCAAGTAAGTTGAAATCTCCCTGACTTGCATTTTAATGGTTTATTTTTCAATTTTTGAGCAAAAATAGCTTTGCAACGCAATGTTCATAAGTGTTTATAAGCGGGCGCTACTGTGTAAACAAAGCAGTAGCGTATAAACTCGATGGGCGCTAATTTGCTCAAGCAGAGTAGCGCCTACACGCAACTGTGTAGTATACACAGTAGCGTACATACTTGAAAGCTTATATACCAGTGCCGAGACTCAAAAAAATTTGGTTTTTTGTGCAGGATGGTCCTTCAATGGAGGGAGAGGGAGCATGAGGACATGGATAGGTTGGCCATGCAAGATCCAGCTACCCTCCATGCACTCCGAAGATGCGGTTTGTTGAAGTTTTATCAAACCGTAAACATGAGGGATTTAAATAAACTGTTTCGAAGACTGATTCAGTATTGGGATGTGGATACCAACACCTTTGTCATCCATGGGCAAACATTGGAGCTTACTCTTGATGACATATACTTTATTACTGATCTCTCAAGGAGAGGAGATGTGATCAATCTGAAAGGGTCTTCTCGTTTGGGTGCACGATCCGTGCAAGAGTATGTGAATACTTATTGTGTTGCCGGAGCGGAAAAATCGGGAAGCCAAGTCTTGATTTCAATAATTGATGGTCTCCCTTTGAAAGTGATAGTGAGCATGATCAACTGAGTAGCCGGTAGTGCATCACAACACTTAGCTTCCAGGCATTCTATGCATATTGGTGTACAATGCTTGCACGGTCATGTTTATGATTGGAGTACTAGTTTGCTGGCAAACATGAAATCTCAATTGACAGGTTGCAAATCCGGCACAATGAAGAATTTTGGGTACGGTAGTATTTTGTGTACCTTCTTCTTTGAGAGGATGCCTGCTATCAGTTTGGGGATGCCTCTACCACAGGTTAACCCCCGTGAGCCCAGACTAGGCCGTTGGGGTGACATTTTCCTCCGCTAGGGTGGTGGGGAAAGTCACTATTGTTATCATACTGATGATTTCTGCGGGTGGTGGGAGAGTCACTATTGTTATCATACTCATGATCCAGAGTTGGTGCTTCCTCCAGGTGGAGCCTGGGGAGATATTGGTATGTTTAAATTTTGAGAATTTATTTAATTTTTTCAAACATTTTCAAGTATTTGATTTTTATGAATGAGTTTTGAAGTTCTAATAAAGTGTCATATGCAGATGTTGGGCCTATTCGTCCTGAGGGACATCCTACCATCTATGTGAGGCCAGCTGATATTACCGCAGTGGATGCTATGTTGGGAACCCTGGAGAGGAAAATAAGTCGGTTGACTCATGAGATTCCTGCATGCCGTATGGATCAGATACCTGTTGACATGCAGGAAGATGTTGTTGGGGTGCCCCCAGCATGGCTTAGGGTGCTGCGGAGGGTTGCTAGGCTAGTCATATGCTATTGCAATGCGGTAGATGATGATGAGGTCCCTTCTTCTCCATAGGAGAAGAAAACATTCTATGTATATATTTTTGAGGCTACTATGCCCAGCTTTTGTACTTTTATGACGTGACTTGATAAACCTGTGACTCAAAAACTCATATTTTTTGATACAGTATCGGCTATATACAGTATCGGTTATTTACATGTGTATGTGTTTTAATTTTATGTGTGCAATGTTGTTTATGACAATGTATGATGCAAATGCCAATCTAACACATAATTTGCTAATGAATCAGCTAAAGTGTTTAAACTCCTTGGAATGTGTTCATATCTGATAGAATGAAATTGTCTTTCCAAAAGTCTAACTCGTAGAAACTGACGTAGCAATCCTGGATCCCTAATCTGATAGACACCTGTTAACTGAAATACAATTAATTGTGAGTCAAGCCTTACCTCTAGGTATGAAATGCCATGACTGAGAGCATCTCGGAGAAGTTCTATAACTGCACTGTATTCAGCCACATTATTCGTGGTAGGTCCCAAACAAACCCCCCGCGAAGAGACAAGTTGGTCAGCGGGTGAATAAATGACCCAAGCTGTTGCAACCAACTGACAGGTGTGGCGACTAGCGTCATTAGCAAATCCTAAGAAATGTTCGGTTGACATCTGGTACACGAAACGAGAAACACACATAAGATTACCTAACGAGCATAACAAACTAGCTTTACAAAAAAAATACAACTATGTTACAAGAAAAAGTATTTTAGCCTAGGCGTAGTACTTCTTCAAGTAGAGCCCATTTCTAGGCTCGGCCAACTTATTACCTTCGTAATCTACCAGTTCGTAGGAACCTTTCTTCAATACTTTGGAAATTATAAAAGGTCCGAGCCACCTGGATTTAAATTTTCCAGGTCCTAAAGGTTCTTTGTCTTGATCCCAAAGTAAGACCAAGTCTCCTTCAATGAAAACCCTAGGTTTGACGGATTTGTCGTACTGTACTTTGACTCGTTTTTTGTGAACTTCGTTTGTTGTAAGCGCATCCCGGCGCTGTTCATCTAGATGTTCTAAGTGTAACAAACGTTCTTCGAGTATTGAAGTGTCGGGTAGTAACTGAACTGCTAGTTTTAGCGAAGGAATCTCGCATTCAATCGGGACAACTGCTTCTATCCCATGCACAAGTTGGAAGGGAGAGAAACCGGTAGCAGTCTTAACGTTGGCTCGGTAAGCCAAAAGAGCCGGGTATAGCATGATGTGCCAGTTATTTCGACTGGCATTAACAGTTCTTTGCAGTATAACTTTTAAAGTTTTGTTCACTGCTTCAACTTGTCCATTTGCCTGAGGATAGTATGAGGACGAATGTTCTTGTTGAAAACCAAGCATTGTATATAACTCAGTCATCATGCTATTTTGGAAATGATTGCCATGATCAGTCACTATCTCTTTAGGTATGCCAAACCATGCTATGATCTGATTAAACACGAAATAAGCGGCAGTTTCTCCATCCGCCTTAACAGTAGGCATTGCCTCTGCCCACTTAGTAAAGTAGTCAACGACAATGATGATGTAATGATGTCCTCCAGCTGAAACTGGATTGCATGTCATGAAATCAACCCCCCATTTTGTGAAGGGACATGCTGTAATTACAGGATGAAGAGGAGCTGCGTGTGCCCTCATTTTCTTATTGAAAAACTGACACGGTCGACAGTGTTTCACTGCTTCCACACAATCTTTAAAAATCGTGGGCCAAAAATATCTGGCACGCAGTATCTTCTGAGCTGTTGCCAACCCGAAAATATGTCCCCCACAAGCTCCACTGTGGGCATCATTTAATACTGCTTCGGCTTCTTCCCGAGTTAAGCAGCGTCGTAAAATGGAATCTACCCCACGTCGATATAAAGTATCTGAGATGATAAGGTAGTTCTTCGCATGGCTTTTGAGCTTGCATCGCTCTTCTCGGGAAAAAGTGGTAGGACACCTCAAAGTCTGGAGATATATTAAGATATCTCCGTACCATGGGTCAGAGGAGGCAATGAGGAAGATATGTTCATCAGGGAATGATGTTTCTTCCTCAACGCGTTCTAGGTCACTTGGAAATTCTGAGATTAACTCAGCGAACACTAGTGATTTTTTCGATTTGGCTGATTGGAATACCAAATCGAATTCCTGTAGGATCACAATCCATTTATTGTATTTACCACCGATGATTTGTCGAGTGAGAACGTACTGGAAAGGATTGACTTCTGCTATCACAGTAGTAGTTCGTAAAAGTATATAGTGACGAAGCCTCTGTATCGCATAGACCGCAGCAAGTGCTAACTTCTCAACATGCGAGTATTTAACCTCAGGCGCTATCAATGCGCGAGAAAGATAGTAGACAACATGTTCTTGGAGCATATGATCTTCCTGAACCAAAACTATACCAATTGTAGTAAGAGACGCTGCCAGGTATAAAAGAAAATCTTTTGAGTAATCTGGCGGGCTCAACAAGGGTGCTGAAAGGAGTGCCTTTTTTAAAGCTTCAAAAGATGCTTGAGCAGCTTCATCCCACACAAAGTAGGAATCTTGTTTGAGTAGCCTCATAAAACCTTTGGTAATTTTGGCGTAGTTTATGATAAATCGCCGTAAGAAATTGGACATGCCTTGCAGACTTTGAAGTTGTCGCAAGGTGCGAGGAGGAGGCAGATTTACAATCGCCTCTACTTTAAGTGGGTCAACCATTATACCACGATTAGAGACAATGAAACCCAGTAAACGTCCTGATTCAACACAGAAGACACACTTATTCGGATTCAAACGAATCTTATACTTTCTGCATCTTTCAAACACTTGTCTAAGGCGGGCCGGATGGTCCCGTCTCTTTCGAGATCGCGCTGAGAGATCAACCAAGTAAGGTTCTACAATGTTTTTGATATCATGAAAAGCAAAATTCATCACTCGCTGGAAGGTAGCTCCAGCATTCTTCAAGCCAAATGGCATTTTTCGATAAGCGAAGGTCCCCCACGGGCAAATCAAAGCTGTTTTATGTTGGTCTTCGGGTTTAATTTCTATTTGATTGTATCCCGAAAAACCATCCATGAAAGAGAACATCTCATGTCCCGCACAAGCATCTATGATTTGATCAATAAATGGTGTGGGATAGTTGTCTTTCGGACAAGCTTTGTTCAAATCCCGGAAGTCAATACAAACTCTAATAGTGCCTTGCTTCTTATCAACCGGAACGGGATTTGAAACCCATTCCGTCATATCGATCGGATAAATGAAACCGGTTTTGAGCAACTTTTCAACCTCCGCCTTGATGGCGGCTGCTTTTCTAGGGTTTACGAGATAGATCTTTTGTCTCACAGGTTTCGCGTTAAGGTATGTCGTGATGACATGCTCCACAATGGTTGGGTCAATACCTGGCATCTCCTCATATGACCTGGAAAAAACGTCGTGGAATTCTTTAAAAAGTTTTGTATATAGAGCTATCTCTTCTGGAGAACAGTCTGCACCAATAAAAATGTTTTCCACAACCCCGGGTTTGGTGGAAATGTTGATTGGAATTGTTCTCGATATATTGGCCATATTTCCTTCAGCATAAACAGCTCTCGAAGTAGAAGGAAAAGATGACAAATCAACCAATCCACCGGGTCTCACAGGGAATTCTCCTCTCTCAATTCTGTCTAGATCAGGAAGCATGTAGGACCTATGATGCATATGTTCCCAAGGTTGGTCCAGGCCCATCATAACTTCTAAGATGGCTTCATTAGATGGCAAAACCGTATCTAAAAAATCGAACGAGTGAGTGGAATTCAGTGACCATGCCGGGGCATAGTCCATATCTGACTCAACAGAGACTAGTGGAGTCATGATATATTCCATTGCAGTGTGTTGAGTTTCCATATAGGCCACCTCTGCAATGGAGGGAGGCACAAAAGGTTCTGACATGGTAGGAAGGATCCAAGGATCAGTTCTTAAACCGACCGTAAATGTTTCGGTAGCAGTACCCACATCAAAACGCATAAAAAGAACAGGGGAGGGGAGGTCAAAAGTGCCTATTAACGACCCATATAGCCCTGCTCCTAAACTCTCCTTAACCGGGGTGGTTTGATCAACCAACAGAACTGTGGTTTCCGAAGAAGTCTGGTTGTTTCTCTGAGTGAAAGAAAGTTGATCGACTGTAACGATCTTACCTTCAAATGGGAACATGACCACTCGAAAAACTGTCGATGCAATGGCTCGCATGGCATATGTCCAACTCCTGCCTAACAACATATTGTAATCAAGCGGAGCATCCAGAACTTCTACTTCAACAACAACTGTCTTACCGGCCAAAGTGACATCAAATGATGGCAAAACTCCATGTGGACGGAAAGTTCTGCCATCAAATGCAGTAAGCAGTGTGTTGGAAGGGGCTAACTCAGGAGAACCTAAAGCTTTCCAACAGGAAATTGACATTACGCAAGTCGATGCTCCCTCATCTACTACAGCTCGTCTGATGGTCATTGGACCATGAACGACCTCAATCTAAAGGGCAACGTGATAGGGTAACTGGTATTTGAAATCAGTCATATCAAATCGCGTAGACATGTTGGAGGATTCCATACTCCCAATAGCTGCCAGAAGTGCATTTCATTGTAAAGGACAACTCTGCAAGACTTCTAGAGTAGACATGGCACAAGGGGTCTGGGCTAAATCTTCAACCACATTGTAGTTAGAAGCAGCCCGTGTGTTGGGATTGTGCGATGCCCTCTTCAAGACACCTTTCAGAATCTTGGGCATTGGGTCCATAGGTATGTGGAGTGGAGTGGAGGATTCAGGAATCTCCTTATCCTTTTTCTGCGCTTCCGGGGTATAGTTCCTGGCTCTAGTTTGCAAAAGTGCATCCGAATTAACCATATGTATAAATGTTTGATCAACCGAAGCATGCGAAGTGCCCCCAGTTTTGGAGGTGCCAGAAGTTGAGCCTTGCCTTTTAGGGAAAGGATCTTTCAAGACGGCAGGCTTCTTTTCTCTTAAGAGCTTCTGGGCTTCTTCAAGCAGAGGGCATTGGTGAGTAAGGTGGTTTTGCTTGCAAAGTTTACAAGGGAACTTAACCTTCTTTTCCTCTTTGTTACCCTCTTCAGCATTGTCTTTTTTGGGCTTTTGTTGGTTCCCCTCTCCTTTCTTTCCCTTCTTTTTGTTGTTGGGCTGCCGAGGGCCCTTTTGATTGTTCTGGACCTGGTTGACAGGCTCAGAAGTAGAAGGAGAGGTTGTGATGGAAGAAATATCTGCAGTCGATTGTTTGACAGCTAAGGCATGGACCTGTTTGGTCAGTGCTTCGAAGGCTGCAGAGTCAACTGAACCCACTATGCCGTCAGCATGTGGTCCAGGTTTGGGTCTACTCATATCAGTGTTTGATCTCGGTGCGTCAGGTATAATCTCGTAGAGTAAACCAGATTGTGCATATACAAGGTCTAACTATTGAGTCCTTAAGATGGCTTCTTCTTCATTGGATACTCCAGATGTAGCTACTTCCTTAGAAATATAAGGAAGGAGTGATTTCAAGTACCACTCAAGAAGGAACTCCGGAGGTATGTTGGCCTTAATGAGCCTCTTCCGTCTTCGCCACTCCTGAATGTGGTCAGATAAGTGAGTGGCTTTATTTTGTCTAAAAGTAGACAAAAGTTCTGTTCCGGCATCATACTGAACAGGAAGCTGGAAGTGATTCAAAAAGACGGTTTCTAGATCCCCAAAACTAGAGAAAGTAGCCGCAGGTAACTCAATGTACCATTTGGCTGTAGGACCAGTTAAGGTCCTTTGGAACAATCTCAATATGATGGAATCCTCATTTAATGAATTGGAAGAACACCATAAGTGGAAGGTAGTGACATGGTCACCAGGATCTTCACCTGCTTTGCCTTTGAACTTTGGAATATCCGAAGGTAATTTGGTGGGAACTGATGGACATGTGGCATTATGACACACAGGATCATTTGTCAATTTAGAAAGGTCTGGAAAATTTAAAGTTGCCAGAAAAGGTAGACGAGGCCGGTAAGATGGTACTTGATAAGGTGAACCACCCATCGATTGACCCATGAATTGTTGGTAGGGGTTTCCCCCAGCCATCTGGTGATAAGGGTTGCCCCCAGTTAACTGTTGGTAGGGGTTTCCCCCAGTTATTTTTTGGTAGGGGTTGCCCCCTGCCATCTATTGTTGTATGAAAGAGTTATTAAAATTTCCCTACCCATACGAGAGTGGATTAGTGCTTTGCAGGTTCATCCACTGTGGCTGGGTATTAGCCCCGCCATATTGTTGGTTAAAGATATTACCCCCTCCCCCTGAGAATAAGGAAAAAGGGGCATTACTTGCAGGCATACTACATTGGTTCATGTTAGGGCCTACAAAGGTATTGAAACCAGTAGAAGCTGATGTGGACGGTGCAGTCATGGTACCCATGACTGGCATGTTTGCAGAAGCACTTGGTCCTACCACAGGTGTGGAAACCCAAGTACTAGGAATCTGATATAACGGTTGAGAAGTAGAAGGTGTTGCACAGTTGACCATACTGCTAGGTCCAACAGTAGGTGTAGGAATAGATGCCATTGTTGTAGAACTAGGCATACCTAATGTACTAGTGTTGAAACTGAAAGATGGAGTAGGCACAGATGTGGTTTGTGCCTGACTTGGTGTAGCAATAAAAGAAGGGTTAACTTTGTTGGTGTTCATACCTAAAGTGGGTGTTTGGGGAACCCCCTGTTCACCTCCTAAGTTAGACATCAGATGTCCAAGAAAGGAGTGATCTGCACTGAAAAGGGGCTGCTGGAAACCAATAGGTGACAGAAGCAGAATTCTAGTATTAGTTAAAGGAGGATTGAAAGGAGTGTTGTACTCCGCGGAAGTAAGATCTTCCACCTCAACTGTACTAAAGTGTTGCTGATCTGTGGTACCTGGTAGTGGTTCCTCAGGAACCTCAATTTCAAGGTTTTCTGTTACAAGGATTTCTTCAAGTAATTCAGTTTCAGGAGTAAATTCTGAAAAAATACCGGGGTTTACCCGCTGTCGTCTAGCTGGTTGTATAGGTTCTGTTCTAACTGGTGGAAGGTTTTGAATCCTTCTCGATCTACGAATTTGTTGATTCTCCGTGATTATAAATATAAAATAACAGACTAGAACCTAGTGGCCACTACAACTAGGGGGCAAACAACACGCCAACTAAAAAAATCCTAAGTATACAAACCAGGAAAACAAAGATGCCTTCTGGAGAAGAGTCTGGGAAGATGAGGGCCCAAAACAGATCAACAAAGGAAGAAAGACAGTTACCCAGGGTCCACAATACAATAACTAAGGGTGAAAGCGCTGGAATCACCCAACCACCCTCCCAAAGACCTGCAAGGGGTTTCCTCCCACGTCTGTCTTAGGTACAGCAGATATACCCTCTGCTGTCACCTGTGTATGAACCTAGAGTCAGATACTATGGATACCACAACACCGAAAACTCCTGGGGGAATAGTCACCGGTCGAATCAGAAAGCGTGGGCAGGGTAGCTAAGCTCGAAACTCGAAAGAGTCCCCAATACGCAATCCGATCATGGCGTATGCTCGAACAGAAAGTAGGAGGAGTATTCCCATAAACTGATCTCGCAATGACCTACTACATAGATGCCAGGAAAATTTTGAGTGAGGTGGGTTTACCTATGATAGTCTCACTACGATTTTTGCGCAATGTGTGATCTTGGGTGGTTTAAGGTGATTTAAACCCAAGATCGTAACCAAAACTAGTTGGTGTAGTGTACCCTAAAAAGAAAAAATGTTTCTAGTTCATTTTATTAACAAATTTTAGGGCTGTTATTACTCAAAAAGGGTAGTGCTTTTGTGTGGCGTGGTTATAACATGAAAACAAAAGTGCAATAATATCAAAACTTTCTACAACAAAGCTCTTTTCATTTTTTCATTTACTTCTTTCCAAAACTGAAAAATCGAGTAAACCTACTTAAAAAAAATTGTTTTCTTTTTGAAATTATACAAAATATACTAAGTTATCTTGTAACAACAAAAACAAGTTCTATTTACTTAAAATACCAATTTTTTTTTTCTTTTTCAATAAATGAAAAATAACTATATAAAAATGGTAAGCAAAACAAAACTTATGTGCAATGTGTGTAAGTATGGCTAAAAGTTCTTAGGCTTATAGCTGTCGAAACCCTAGCTCGAAAAATACTTGATCTACAGCTTTTTTGCAAAGAAAAAGCCTATAAACTTGAGAACAAAGTGGGAGAAAACAAAGGAGAAAGACACAAAAGGACTGACCTAAAGTATCTAGCCCTAGCAAGACCACTATGCAAAGCACAAGTAGACAAGCAAGCTGCCTTACTAACACAAAGAAATTGAGAAATGAACTAGCCTATAGTGGTCTTGAAAGCTTATATACTAGTGCCGAGACTCAAAAAAATTTGGTTTTTTGTGCAGGATGGTCCTTCAATGGAGGGAGAGGGAGCATGAGGACATGGATAGGTTGGCCATGCAAGATCTGGATACCCTCCATTCGCTCCGAAGATGCCGTTTGTTGAATTTTTATCGAACCGTGAACATGAGGGCCTTAAACAAACTGTTTTGAAGACTGATTCAGTATTGGGATGTGGATACCAATACTTTTGTCATCCGTGGGAAAACATTGGAGCTTACTGTTGATGACATATACTTTATTACTGGTCTCTCAAGGAGAGGAGATGTAATCAATCTGAAAGGGTCTTCTCGTTTGGGTGCACGATCAGTGCAAGAATATGTGAATACATACTATGTTGCTGAAGCGGAAAAATCGGGAAGCCAAGTCTTGATTTCAACTATTGATGGTCTCCCTTTGAAAGTGATAGTGAGCATGATCAACTGAGTAGCTGGTAGTGCATCACAACACTTAGATTCCAGGAATTCTATGCATATTGGTGTACAATGATTGCACGGTCATGTTTATGATTGGAGTACTAGTTTACTGGCAAACATGAAATCTCAATTGACAGGTTGCAAATCTGGCACAATGAAGAATTTTGGGTACGGTAGTATTTTGTGTACTTTCTTCTTTGAGAGGATGCCTGTTATTAGTTTGGGGATGCCTCTACTATAGGTTAACCCCCGTGATCCCAGACTAGGCCGTTGGGGTGACATTTTCCTCTGCCAGGGTGGTGGGGAAAGTCACTATTGTTATCATACTGATGATTTTTGAGGGTGGTGGGAGAGGCAAGTGCCCGCTTTTGAGCAGTTTCCGTATGCTGGATTGGATTTTCATCACGATCCAGAGCTGGTGCTTCCTCTAGGTTGAGCTTGGGGAGATATTGGTGTGTTTAAATTTTGAGAATTTATTTAATTTTTTCAAACTTTTTCAAGTATTTGATTTTTCTGAATGAGTTTTGAAGTTCTAATCAAGTGTCATATGCAGATGTTGGGCCTGTTCATCCTAAGGGACATCCTACCATCTATGTGAGGCCAACTGATATTACCGCAGCGGATGCTATGTTGGGAACCCTGGAGAGGAAAATAAGTCGATTGACTCATGAGATTCCTGCATGCCGTATGGATCAGATACCTGTTGACATGCAGGAAGATGTCGTTGGGGTGCCCCCAGCATGGCTTAGGGTGCTGTAGAGGGTTGCTAGGCTATTCATATGCTATCGCAATGCGGTAGATGATGATTAGGTCCCTCCTTCTCTATAGGAGAAGAAAACATTCTATGTATATATTTTTGAGGCTACTATGCCCAGCTTTTGTACTTCTTTGACGTGACTTGATAAACCTATGACTCAAAAAGTCATATTTTTTGATACAGTATCGGCTATATACAGTATCGGTTATTTACATGTGTATGTGTTTTAATTTTATGTGTGCAATGTTGTTTATGACAATGTATGATGCAAATGCCAATCTAACACATAATTTGCTAATGAATTAGCTAAAGTGGGTACTGCGTTCTGACTAAGTAGTACCCACATCAGTACCTATAACACCTGTGAATAGAGGAAATGGCCTACTGCATAATTCTATAAATGATTTGCATATTGACTAGTCTTTGCATTTTCTTATGGGTAAGAATAATAGTTTCGATTTCTGTGTTTTCTATCATTGCCTCTGTTCTGGAAGTCGTCGGTTGAGTATTTTATAATATGAAATCGTGGTTTTGTCATACCTGCGTTTATTAAGAGCTGAGTTTGACTTTGTCTACCGTCTAGATGAAGAGTAGGGAAAGTATTGGCCTCTTCGTTTTCTGTTAGTCTTTGTACCTAAAATAAATAAAGATGAAGTTAACTAGTCTCTGCGTTTTCTTTATATGAAGTAATGGTTAAAAGCTTGGATTCCCTATGCAGCTATCGTGACTCTATCTGTTGAAATGGGTTTGCAAATCTTAGTTTTAAAATAGCTGCCAGAACAAGATGTGTTGGTAGGAGAAGCGAAACCCTTTTCTGGTCTTCTCACATGCCCGTGGGGTTTCACTATGGTTCTTCTTGCTGCATTTTCGGGTAGTTGCTTTAGATGGAAGAAAAGAGGGATTCGATTCCTTGCATTGCAATTATGTTCAATGACTACCTATAAGCATTTTCTAAATGGTAACAAAACGATTTGATTGAATGTGTAAATGCTCCTGTGTAAAACTACTATGTTGTTTGGAAAATTTTAAGATAGCATGTCCTTCCTGGAAATGTTAGTGAGATTCGATCTCTTGGATTTTATTTCGATGGGTTAAAAGTAATATAGTTTAATGATAATGAATGCATTTGTTTGGTAATGATATTCAATCCATGAGAAAATATATGTTGTTGTTTTCAATATAATGGTTGACTGTTTGGTTGAAATCGTCGAGAATGTTGATAATGTGGAATGATACCTTGGTTTGAAAGAACATAAAATAACAATTACTGTTATTGTTTAATCTACGATTTGATGTATAGTGTGGCTAAGAGATTCGATGTATGACTTGATGTTGTTTTCATTTTCTATTTGATGATTCTTAAACATAGAGGGAATAACAATAGAATAATTAAAAGAAAGAAATAATCCCTGCACTACGAATTGATAAGATGATTCAAACAGAAAGCATAATTATTTAAAAACATAATAACCCTAACCTGGAAGCTAATATGGGAAAACAATGGGAACAATACACAGTATTAGAATTCTTTCGAAAACCCATAGTAGGGTTCCTAAGTTTACTGATGGGGTGTTGTCTAGCACAGGATAGCTTGGCTAGACCTGCTAGACCCTCCACTGGTTTCTTGGTCAAACCTCTAAGTTGATAATATTTGAAATGAGAATTAAACAATGTTGAAGCATCAATTCTAGTCTAAAAGCCTATGTCTACTATAACTGGAAAATGGAAACAATTAATACTAGATACCTAGATGCTTTGGCTATTGATCCTTTCCTATAGTAACCTGGCTACATTGGCACTTGATCCTTTGCTGTAGAAGCCTGCACACTCAAACAATAATGAATGCAGAAACTGTGGTATTTAGCTAACTTGTTAGGATGATCCTCTTAGCTGGATAACTTTGGGGCTACCATGTTCCTCCCAACCATGACCCTTAGACCTTTCTTGGTTCTAACTGGATTCCCCTCGAGCTGGTTCCAATATGAAATGAGAGATAGAGGCCCTAGGTTTATTGCTGGTTCAGATCTGGAATTATTAGATAAGACTGCTTCAGTTTCTTGGAGCAAAAAACTTCTCTCCGATTACCATAAAAGAATGATAATGAAAAAGATAGATGATCCCCAAAACTTGGGATCTTCCCTCTTTATGTAGGGGAGTCTTGAATTATGACTATTGGAATAATTAGTTTCTTTAAATTAAATAAGTAATATTTAAAAGATATTATTTAACAAATATCTAGTCTTTTGCACTATGACTTTTTCAATTGTTTTAACTATAAGTGATTTCTGATTTAAGCTCTTGCTCATAATTATAATTACAATAATTACAATAATAATATTTCTAACCTAGGTATTGATACATTATTAATACTATTTACAAATGTGGCTTCCCACTAAATATTAATACTTTATTAATACTATTAAATAATGTGGCATCCCACTATGCATAAACTATATGCAAAAAATGTGTTTTATAAATAAATAGTCACATCATTATTTATTAAAATTCTTAATAATAATATTTAATATTGTATCCTCGCATGATACTTTGTTTAACAATTTTAAGGGTAAGGTCCACTTCTTTGGATGGTCTTTCAGTAAGCTTGGATAGGCACCTCTAGTCTCTCTCTTGCATGTCGGATTCCCTCGTTTAACATAGTAGTTCCCGCGGTAAATGATGATAGATAAAAGATGAATCATTTAATCAAATTAAATAAATGTGATGAAAGTAAAAGTGTTATTCAGAGTCTTTTCGACTCAACACTTTGAGATCCAGTAACCCTAAGTGCTCTTCAGATCCTTTTAACTCAACACTCTCACATGGGCGTTACGCTAGTGCAATTCCAAAGCCTCTACTCAACACTAGTGCTAGAATGTGGTTGTAAGGCAAATCTAGAATATTTAAGTGGTCTCGGATCCAATATTCATTTATCAAGCTTGGAGTTCTCCAGGGCTTATGCCCAACACTCAATGTACATCAGGGCTTACTCCCAGTACATACACATTCTTCTAAGTACATTGGGGCTTGTGCCCATTATGTAGGTCACTTGTGTGTTTCTGAGTCCATGCTCAACACACCACATAAGTCAATCATGTAAAATCATAGTCTGCACAATAAGTAACAAAAGATCATCTCAATATATTAGGTTTTGTACCCACATCATATGCTAAAGAACATAAACACAACATTAGGGCCTTCTCGCCCAGTCATATACTCAATAAGGAAGTCAGTTAGGGTCCATGCCCAGTATGTCAATATATATAAAAGAATAAGTCACATGCACTAGGGATCATGCCCAAAATAAATCATATGTGTTGGGGATGTGGCCCAATATAACGTCAGAATAGTCAGTCCAAAATTCGGGATATTACACCTATTGTATAGAGAACCGAGATTGGAAAACTTAATCATATCCAGATACTTGATGGGTACTAGATGATCATTCTATGGAATTAGATACGATATACCTTACGTATTATTGAATATTCATGCATACTGTTGAAATTGGTTTTAAGTTGATTAATCATGATATGAATTTGCATGATGTCTTATTGTGCTATACATCCTATGTGCTTAAACTATTATGACATCCATAAGGTTATGAACACTTATGTAGTTAAAATGTGTATAGGTGGATAAATGATTTGATGATATGACATGTGATTATTTGTGGAAAGATAGATTATGATTTAGGTGTTACAATGATATGATACATGATGATTTCATGTAATGCTTTCATTTCATAGTATGTGATCATGTTTATGATGGGGATAATTATTTTTATACTCAGTGTAATGGTGATTTCATGGGATGCTTTTATTTTCTAGTATGTGATTTGTTTATGATAAGGATATTTATGTTTGATTCTCAAGAGGATGGTGGTTCCATATAATGCATAGCATATTTATTTTCTAAGATGTGATGCTAAATTGATATTTAATGTCTTTGTCGTAAAGGCATATAAATGAAGTTATAGATATAAGTCATAATACAACTATGTTCACAAATGTATTGCAAACTGTCAACATACGGCTTGTTAAAAAGAAAATCTCAAAGTGGTTCATGTAGTGTTTGTTAATTTTTCTATAATTTCATTCCATTATCATTCAGGATCACTAAGATAATAACATGTACATCATATGTACAGCATATCAATCATAGACACAATAACACAAGCACACAAGAGACATAGAGTTTCCTCGGGGAAAACCAAGAAGGTGAAAAACCCCGCAACTTCCTTAGAGATAAGATAAGCCACAAACCAAGATCACAATGATCAAACCCAAAGAGATGTCTCTAGCAGATACTCCTCCTCCTCCACTTGTGCGCCACTTTCTCTCTTAGCTATGCGAGCTTGAGAAGTGAGTGAATTAATAGAATGAGAGACGCACACCCTCTATTTATACATTGACTTGACCTGTCAATAAACCAATATGGCCGACTTCCTAAGGAAGCCTAATAACCCAACCACATGACCTAAATAGGGTCGACCCCACACCGGTGGTCTAATAACACATCAATACAAATGATGACACTTACAATGTAACTTGCGACACTTGCAAATACAACTGACGACACTTCCAATCAGTCGAATAATACATCTTTGTTGGATATACAACAAAGTACAAATGTAAAATACAAGTGAATATCTTCCAAAGTTACAAATACATCAACACTCCCTCTTAACTCGGAAGGTATTCTCTAGACACAGGTCATCAATACATATTGGCGCATGTCTTTAATTCTGGAGCTAGATCATCATCACTAGATCACAGAGCATCATCATCATCACTGCTGCTATAATCGACATCTTGATCACTGGTCTATCTCTAAATTCTTCTTGTCATAGGAAGTTCTACAGAGCCAGCCCTTTTTCATGTTGGATGTAGGCCTAGCCTCCTATAGGTCTTCATCATCACTAACCATGCTATGGAATCCTCGGAACTTATTACATGCATCACAAAACCTCGAAAGAGTATCCGAGGACTGATTACGAGCTTGCTGCTCAGCCTATCGGATCTCCCAGGGAGACATTATATGTGACCACCACAAAACCTCAAAAGAGCATCGCAAGACTGATTACGAGCACACAGCTCAACCTATTGGATCTCCCAGGGAAATATTACATGTGGTCACCACAAAACCTCGAAAGAGCATCCCAGGACTGATTACGAGCACACAACTCAACCTATTGGATCTCCCAGGGCACTATTACACGTGGTCATGGAGAAAACTTGAAAGAGAATCCTAGGACTGATTACCAGCACATAGCTCAACCTATCAGATCTTCCAGGGCGCTATTATATGCCATAGTACAAAACCTCGAAAGAGAATTTGCCAGATATCCCAGGGCGCTATTATATGCCATAGGAAAAACCTCGAAAGTGTATCTTCAAACCTCCCAGGGTGCTATTATATGTCCTCCCAAGAAAAACCTCGAAACAACATTTTCTAGATATCCCAAGGCACTATTATATGCCATAGGAAAAACCTCAAAAGAGTGTCTGCAAACCTCCCAGGGCGCTATTACATGCTTATTGCACAACCTGTCCAAAGCCACAGAGTATCATCCTAATACTCATCATACATCATCTTGATGTGCATCATCACATGATCAACCTGATCATTGTCATAGCATCGTCCTAATGCATGTCATCATCGCATGATCATCCAGATCATCATCATAGCATCATCCTGATGCATGTCATCATCGCATGATCAACCTTATCATCGTCATAGCATCATCCTGATGTATATCATCATAGTATAATCAAACTGATCATCGTCATAGCATTGTCCTGATGCATATCATCATAGTATAATCAAAATGATCATACAAAGCATCCACTTGATGTATATCATCACACATGATCATCTTGATCATCATACATAGCAGTAACTGAAGCATCGCCCTGATTCTCATCACACAGCGCTTACATCCACAGCCATGGGAAGGATCCTCCTATCACCATGCTTGGAATGGATCCTACAAATGTGTCCCATCACTTCTTCCTTGAAGTATCTTCAATCTGAAGAACACCAAGCCTCTCTCTGAAGTACTCAAACTTCACTTTGTCTACTGGTTTAGTCAACACATCTGCAACCCGCTCATCCGTCGCAACATACAGGAGCTTCACTGTTCTTCTCTGCACCATATCCCTAATATAGTGATATTTGATCTCGATGTGTTTCGACCTATCATGGAACACTGGGTTCTCAAACAACTTCACACAACTTTGGTTGTCACAAAAGATACAGGTATCATCCAACGAGAGATTAAATCAATCAGACAGTAGCTTCCTAAGCCATACTGCCTCACAACTGGTCGAATAAGCTGTGACATACTCTGCTTCGGCTACACTCAATCCTATGCAGGACCGCTTCCTGCTAAACCAGGAGACCACACCTGATCCCATACTGAAGCAGCACCCCGAAGTGCTCTTTCTATCTACAACACTGCCTTCCTAATCTGAATCAACATAACCCTCTAGGTTAAACTTTGGATTCGCATCATACTTGAGCCCATAATCAATCATACCCTTTAGGTACCTCAGAATATGCTTTAAAGCAACCAGGTGAACACCTCTGGGATTCGTCAGGAACTGGCTTAGTGTGTTCACCGTAAAGAAAATATATGGTCTCGTGTTCGTCAGGTACATCAAGGACCCAATCATCGGACGATACATCGTGACATCAACTCGCTCAGATGAAGTGTCACAGAAAAGCTTCAGGTTCGATGCCATAGGTGTGGCCATGGAATTGTAGTCCATCATCCCGAACCACTTCAGGATCTCTACTGCATACTTCCCTTGTCCAAGGAAGATTCCATCTGCACTCTAACACACCTCCATGCCTAGAAAATAGTGCATCATCCCCAAGTCCTTCATCTCGAACTCAGCAGCAAGATTCCTCTTCGTATCGGCAATTAATCTATCCTCGCCTGTAAGAAATAGGTCATCCACATACAATAGTAGTATCACTGGATTTCCTTCCTCAACCTTGTAGTAAAGGTTGGAATCTTCTTTACTTTTGGTAAATCCCAAATTGGATAGAAAGTTGTCTATCATAGGATACCAAGTCCTAGGAGCTTGCTTCAAGCCATACAAGGCTTTCTTCAACCTGCACACATATGACTCCCTGTCATGTGCCTCAAAACTGAGTGGATACTCCACATACACTTCCTCTTCGACTACACCATTCAAGAAAGCTGCCTTGACATCCATCTGGTGTATCTTCCATTTCATCACTGCAGCCAGAGCAAGTACTGTTCTGATGGAAGTGTATCTAGATACAGGGGCAAAAGTCTTTTCATAATCTATTCCCTCTTTCTGGGAGAAGCCATGAGCTACAAAAATCCCCTTGTATTTCTCTATGCTACCATGTGCAACATGCTTGATCTTATAGATCTACTTGGAAGTCACAATAGACTTCCCTTCTGGTCTTGGGACCACATCCCAAACATCATTCTTCATGATCGACTAGTATTCCTCTACCATGGCATCCTTCCATTCTTTCTTTTTCGTTGCCTCTTCATAACTGGAAGGTTCTTTGTTCATAATGTCATAGAGTAAGGCAACATAATTGGTATGTGATCTAGTCCTTTTACTTTCTATGTGTTCTTCTTCTGGAATGCCATACCTTTCTGCATCTTGGATGAGCTCTCTAGCCCATGCAGGTTTCCTCTTGTGAGAATTCTTCTCACGGGGTGTATCTACAGGTTATTGTGGATCTTCAATTTCACGATCTTCTTCTGGAATTGCTTCATTCATGGTGGTGTCTTGAAATCTAGTTACCTTTGGTTCTTCATTGTCTTCAATGGGTGTCTTCCTGGATTTGATGTATGCTGAGTCTTCATCAAATGTCACATCAGTACTGATTTCAATCTTCTTGAACCCTGGAAAGTAAATTCTGTAAGCCTTCGAGCTTTCACTATAACCCAAAAAGATGCCCTTATTTTTTGAAGGATCTAGCTTTGTCCTCTTTTCCTTTGGAATGTGTGTATATACTGGACAGCCAAATATCCTGAGATGGCTAACTTCAGGTTTCTTACTGGTGAACACTTCTTATGGTGTCTTGTTGTCAAGTATCTTGTGAGGTTTTCTATTCTGCACATATACAACTGTCCTAGCTGCTTCTACCCATAGATGCATAGGAACATCCTGGTCATGAAGCATTTCCCGAGCTGCTTCCATGATAGTCATATTCTTCCTTTCTGCAACTCCATTTTGTTGTGGATTGTAAGGAGTGGTCAACTCCCTCTTAATCCCTGAATCACTGCATAACTTCTTGAAGTCACTTGAAGTGAATTATCCGCCATTGTCGGATCTAAATGTCTTGATCTTCTTATCAGTTTCATTTTCTATCAAGGCTTTGAATTCCTTGAACTTATCAAACACTTTATCTTTATTCTTCAATAAATAGACCCAAGTATTCCTAGCTAAATCATCAATGAAGGAAACATAGTATACATACCCACTCAAAGAACAGGATGACATTGGTCTGCATACATCATAGTGGATAATCTCCAAAATTCCTTTTGTTTTGCTTTCGCTGCTTGGAAATTCCTTTTTTGTGTTCTTTCTTTTTGCACACCCTTTGCAAATACCTTCATGCTTTGACTTGATCTCAGGAAGACCCTCTACTACTTTGCTTGCAATTGGAAGTTCTCTATAGTGCACATGAGCAAGCCTTCTATGCCAAAGCTCACTTGGCTCCATGGATTCATGTACCATGGCATGTTTAGGTTGTCCCTTCAATTTGTACAATCCTCCCTTTTGTTCTCCAATCAACACTACATAATCTAGTGTCTTACCCTTTGGCCACATGAGTACTTGGCCATCTATAAATGCAACTCTCATTCCCTTTGCATCCAAAGATGATATGGAGATAATATTCTTCTTGAGTACAGGTACATATAGAACATCTTTCATCTTCAAAGAATTCTGAGAGTCTAACTTGTAGGAGGCTTCACCACTTCCTTTTATGGGATATTGATAGTCATCCCCAAGTTTCACCTTATGGGGTGACTCATGTTCAGATAGGTCTACAAAGGATTCTTTAAATCCCGTCATGTGTTTGGAAGCCCCACTAACAATAAGACAATCATCACATCCATGAGAGATATATAGTACCTATGAGAGCAGAGATTAGACATATTCATCTTCACTTGATGAGTCATCACTTTTTACTCTAGTCTTCTTCCTAGGAGGTTCATCATCCTCAGTAGCATGAGCATGATGTCTCTTCTTGTTGCTCTTCTTTTTCTTGTTGAAGTTGTTGTTGTTGTTGTTCTTTTTTTTCTTAGGATAATCTGAGGAAAAGTGTCCCTTCTCATTACATGTAAGGCATCTCAGACCTTTCTTATCTTTATGATAATGATGGTGTGAAGATCTCTTGTTATGAGATGGATCCCTCTTGAACTTACTCTTCTTGGTATGTGCTGTGAGAGCTTGATCTTCATTCCCCATCTTTTCTTCTCGGGCCACAAGCCTAGCTTCTTCTTGTGAACATTCCTCCCATAGTCTATTGAAAGAGATCAATTTCATTATTGCATAGATTCGTTGGATGAAGGAGTCCCATGACCTAGGTAGGCCATTCAAAATGGTCATTACAATTTCTCCATTCTCCACTACTTCATCCACAGCTTCAATGTGTTCCTTGATTTGAGAGACCTTGGAGAAGTAATATTGTATGGTCTCTCCATTCTGGATCTTTACTCCTTTCAATTGGTTCCACAGAGTCATCTTCTGATTTATGTTCTTACCCTCAAACAACTTAGTCAAAGTGTCAAACATCTCCTTAGGTGTCTTTAGGGAAAACACATGGGGTATGAGATGGTCCTTAATGGAATCAACAATGATTATCTTAGCCTTGACCAAGTTCTTCTTGTGTAAGGCCTTAGCCTCATCTCCCTCTGGAACTAGAACCTCTTCCTTTATGTAGTTTTCCAACTCATTCTCTTCTAGGATTAACCCAATCCTATACTTTGAGGCTCGAAAATTATCATCCCCTTCAAGCTTATCTTCAAGCTTGGTGTGGTGAGACATCTTAAATAGTACTTCAAATGGAAATAGAAAAGTTTTAGGTCTTACCACTTGATTTGTTGAAAACTGGATTTGGAGCTGGATTAGGGTTTGTCAGAGAAACCCTAAAAATTAAAAATTCAAATTTCAAACTTTTGAAAGGATAGAAAGATGTGCCTTGCTGAGTTGGTCAAACTGGTATACTCTAAATTTGAAAACTGCAAAATTTGACCCCTCAAAATTGCTTTTGAAACTTCTGGATTTATTGGACAGGACCGTGAACTACAGTTTGATTTTCCCGGAGCTTCATCCAACCAAAAAGTTCAATCCAATGCTCTAAAATTCTATTTTTCATAGGAGCTTCCAGCCATGGTCTCAGATTTAAAAAATTCCAACTTTCTCTGAAACCCTAATTTCCTGCAGCAAAGATTAGGTCAAAGCTTAAAATGCTCAGAATTGAATTCTGTCTCGACAAAAAGATGCACCCTTCCAAGGAGAGTCAATCTAGCCTCCTACCTTTGATGATCTGTGGAGAGAAACCCAAATATTAAGAATCCCTAGATTTCGCAGCTACACAGTGCCTTCTTCTTAGGTCAGCTCTGATACCATGCTAATTTTTCGATAATTTCATTCCATTATCATTCAGGATCACTAAGAGAATAACATGTACAACATATCAAGCATAGACACAATAACACAAGCACACAAGAGACACAAAGTTTCCTCAGGGAAAACCAAGAAGGTGAAAAACCCTGCAACTTCCTCAGAGATAAGATAAGCCACAAACCAAGATCACAATGATCAAACCCAAAGAGATATGTCTAGAAGATACTCCTCCTCCTCCACTTGTGCACCACTTTCTCTCTTAGCTATGCGAGCTTGAGAAGTGAGTGAATGAATAGAATGAGAGAGACACACCCTCTATTTATACATTGACTTGACCTGCCAATAAACCAATAGGGTCGACTTCCTAAGGAAGCCTAATAACCCAACCACATGACCTAACTAGGGTTGACCCCACACAGGTGGTCTAATAACCCATCAATACAAATGACGACACTTACAATGTAACTTGCGACACTTGCAAATACAAATGACAACACTTCCAAGCAAAGGAATAATACATCTCTGTTGGATATACAACAAAGTACAAATGTAATATACAAGTGAATATCTTCTGAAGTTACAAATACATAAACAATGTTCTCTAGCATTAAAAATCATCTGATGTTATATTTCCAACATTTCTCAGAAGATGATTATGAGGGAGTCAATGAGGCAGGTGTTACATGACATTTAATGAAATATATAAGATCATTGTTTATGAATTAACTATATTATGATCCACATGTATTGTTATGATGTGGTTATTATGTAGTCCTATGTTGAGAATGGTTCCAAGTGTTTTTTTCATATAGTTATGTTATGAGATTCTAGTCATAGTGATGATGACACCATTCATGGTGACGTGAGATGGTTACAGTAACATGTGTTCTTGACTTCTTTTTCCACATGACGTGATGAAATAGTTGCACTCGTTTTGTTGATATGAGATGATTGTGAAATGATGCGGTAATGTATATGGACTCTTTTTGTGAAGATTAATGACTGACTATATGATTGTGAGTGGAAATGTTACAGGAATTCCATTCTAAGTCCTTTGAGGCCAGGGGTCATTCTAGATTCCACGATCTCGTGGGAGATCATAACGAGAATGGATTTATGGGCTAGGGACCAACTCACTCGGTAATACCTTTCCAACAATTTATTTTCTTTATATAGTTTACTAAAGTCCATGTCTTGAGGTATTTCATCGAGGGGGAGGTATATGGAGAAGGAATTTCGATGTCTGGGGTTGATCACCCGAGGGGAGTTGTGGAGGGGGTTATGGGCCAACATTATGAAATTCCTAGTGTGCATGGTTTAGTGCACTGGACTAGATGCCTGGTACCCTCCAGATGAGGCCTTGGAGCCATAAATCCCAACTAAGGCCGAAAGGACTTAAGCCTTAGACTGATGCCAAAAGTTGAGGATATAGTGAGAGTTATGCTCACACCTCATGGGATCTATGATATAATTTTGATGCCTTCTATAGTCACACCATGATAGGTTACCCTTATACTATTTGCAACAGAGAGTCCATGCCATGGTGAGCAGGACCATCCAGAGTATTGGGGGTGTTCAGAGGGTGGTTGGATTGTATGATTATGGGAGAGGGTATATAAGGGAGGAAGTAAAAGTTTTATGGTTAGGAATTTTGTAACAATACATTCAGTATGAAGTTCCTTGAAGCGGGTGATTATGTAACACCCATACACCTTGTATTACATTAGTGGTAGGTGTCATGCTAGGGTTATAGTGTAGGCATGGCACACACTCATGATATCCACACGAGTGGATCCTATCCCTACAAAATAATATTAGATTATATATGTTATATTAATAGTATTATAAGGACATGGGATTCATAAGAACCTAAATATATAAGTTATCAAATTAACACAAATTAATCATGAATTAGATTAAGAGGGGGTTATAAAGGGAAATAAGAAAATAAGTAATTATGATATATTTTCTCTATTAATGGGAATTTCACATGGTTAATATTGCATGTAGACAACTGACCAAAATATGGGAGCTGGGAAAAGATAAAAAAGGACTAAGGAGAAGGGGAAGGGGTTCTTATTCCTTCCTCCTCTTAGGGGGGAGTTCAGGGAGCTAGGTGGGAAATGCAGGTATGGAGGTTGTGTGTAACACCTGCCTTAATATAGTTGATTGACTCTACTATTGAGGGCTCTAATATTGAGGTGACCCGGTTAAAATATAAACATGAGCAATATGATTATACTTTAATTTTATTAAATGAATATTGATGATTGACTAGCAAATGATGAATATGCTCGACGGATCAATTAATCTGATGATGTTATGCATAAATCTAATGAATGACTCATTTGATAACATAGATGTGAATGAATGATACTCACTTAAATATAATTGAATAACGATAAAAATGCATGATAATATGATTTATATGGTGCAGCGCTACTAATGTGCACTTTGAGTGTGTGTAGTGGCAGGTAAAACTAACTACCGACTGGCTCTCAATGGAATAAAAAGTGGTCGTAAGAATGAGAAATATACATAGGGGTACGATGACATACTGTCCACCCTGAAATAGCAGTCCACGCATAGGTTGGAAGCCGTCTCAGATCACAAAAGGAAGCGTGTGTCGTATGGGAAAGGCCACAACAATTTGGTTGCGTATGATGTGTTGCGGGGTGCGCAACAAGGAATATATTATTCTTCAATCACCATTAGTTTCCATGGAAGTGTAGTCGGAAGATCACAGTAATGATTCTTGATCAGTACATAGTACTCCCCACACAAGGAAAATGAAGTTATCGGAAGGACCCATAGAAGTGATACTTAGACAACAACATGAAAGGGAAGATTTACATTCTTCCATTAAAACATCTAGGCATATATATATTAAATGTTGCATGTGGAAATATTAAATTGAGAATAATTGAATGAAAGAGCATTTTAAATTAAGAGATTATAGAAAAAGGGATATTTGGGGTAGAAGTTTTGCACACCCATTGATTTAGAAAAGATATGCATTGGCTTAAAATAAAAAATAAATAAATTAGAGATAATTAATGTTGGATAAAATCTAGACTATAAAATATCTAGAGTTTAACAACACATTCACCCACTGATCTGAGGATTGGAATTTTAGACTAGGGAGACAACAAAGAGAAAATAAAGGAATTTAGGTGCACCAATGTGTGAGAGTGACATTTGTTGCATGGGACTAGATAATAAGTAATTAATAAATTAAAAGTTAATTTTGCATGAGATGACATGTGTCATGCAAGAAATTTTATATTTAAGAAAGGGAGAACAAAGAGAGAAGGATATCTTGGTCCCTAATTCTAGATGGACTTCATGATAGAATTTTTCATTTGAGTGTGGTCCATAGGACTTTGGTTGATAACCGCTCTGGGGATTGGGAGGTCCCTTTTGAGGGTTGAAGCTTGTGTATGTTCTTATGACCCCTAATTGCTTGGGGGATCGGGAGAAAGGAGAGTACTACCGGTAATGTAGGGAGGTCAACCGAGGGGTCAGTCGTAAATAGCATCCATAGTTGATCGGATCGTGCAAAAACTACTTCGACCATCATTGAACATGTTCTTTTCAAGTTTTGTTATAAGTTTTATATGAAATTTTGGAGAAATGTTTTACTGTAGTAATTTATTTGATGATCCAACTTACATTTAAGTTATGGTGAACTTTACATTGTTTCAAGTTCTTGCTAGGGTCCCAAGGAGGGTCCTACATTTTGGTATCGGAGCAGAGTCGAGTCTTGAGGGCACTCTTCTATGGTTGGGAGGAACTAAGTAGTCATTCTCATTGTGTCAAATAAGTATATTTTCCTTCTTTTCAATATTAATAGTTATCAAGGGTATATATCATTGTAGTTTTAATGCATAATTTGTGTAGAGACATACTAGCAGAATTATCGAATCTTACATTCTTGACATGTAATTTCAATTGAGAGAAACATTATGTTCATTATGTGGTTGTCGTAATGATTAAATTACACTTTGTTTCTACTCTTCGTCAAAACGAATATCTATATTCTATTTTGCATATCATTGTAGTAAATATTTTTTTTTTGGGTTATGTTTTTATTCTCTGGTATGTCATGATCCGAATGGATTTTCCTAGAACAGCGATTGTATAGGGTATTGAAATGTTTTTTGTACTTGCGGTGAAACAAGAGGGGATATTACAGGTTTATATCTTTGAAATTGTGTGATAAAAAATTTAAATTTATTATATAACTGTTGTACTTTTTTGATATAGCGTTCTTTCAAATAGATGCGAATTGAATCTTTATATAAAGAACCCTAATCTACAATGCCACCATTCCTATCAAATAATAGGAAAGAAAAATAGTAAACAAGCTCATTTGCAAACCCTTTTTAATGAACTCGATAAAAGCAAGCCTCACAATTCTGCCAAAAGTCCTAATATATGACAGCCTATCAAAAATAAAGACACCGAGTCCTCGAAGACTTAAAACAAAACTCATAACTCCAGAATGATAGCAGAGGATTGAATTCAACCAAGACACCGTGTAAGATATCTATTTTTCCATTGTCTAGATCATATCAATTCCCCATGGAGGAATAACAATAAACATTTTGGGCATGTTGATTTATGTCACAGCTCTCTAAGATTAACGTAAAGCAGTACAAAGAACCGTGAATGTTTTCCTGACTTATTTCCCAGCCCAATTCCATGTCTTCCTTTTAGTATTAATTGTTTTCCTGCACAGTCAATTCACATAATTTAGAATGTGTTACAACTGACATTCCAGAAAACCAAAAAAAAGAGAACTTCCAAAACAATTTCCCAGCCATTTGAAAAAAAAAGGGTCTTTCAATCTCCATTTGAGATTTACATTCATGTGCCAACAATATTTCTAAACTTTGATCTTTAATTGTATGTATCGCAACTGATTAAATTATTGATTTGAAATTCAACTCAGTAGCAATTTTTTTTCACAATTTCAAGTACCTCTCGGTTTATATTCTCCATACGTAATTTATTCACGTCCGTACATCTGGGCAACAAATAATGTGGACTGCAATTGCGTCTCTGCAAAGTTCTGAAACCTTACAGATCTGAAATGCATGTCTGTAATCTGCCTTCAATGCAACAACAACCTCTTAAAATACTACCCAAAACACTATCCAAAATATCAGACATAACAGTCAATATCTGCACAGTTTAGTGATCCCAAATCGTCAACGTCTGGCATGCATCTTTCATCTGTGGACAAATGACTCATATTAAACGTTGTGTAAGGGTATTCATTTATGTACAAGGAATTTTGTGTGCTAGGGTTGTCGATTACGCAGAACTGCAGTGGATTTCTGCTAGTCCCTGAGTTATAGCAAATACCTACCCTCTCGCCTGTACTATAGACAGCTCGGATTCTGTCCTCGTTGTTATCAAACCACCACCTGTAGGTAACACCCTTATATTCTGGGTTATTGGGTCCAGAGTTGGAGTTTAACTTTTAAATGTATGTAGTGTGAGATTTCTATATAGGTTGAATACCATGAATTAATTCAAATAGCCAAGAATCTTGAACCAAAGAAGTCATCAAAAGAATTATTCAAAGATATGCAAGAATAAGAAGACGAAATATTGAAACAGAACAGAAGAGGAGGAACTCAATTGATAGAAATATTATCTCATGTATTATTCCTCAGTGTGAATACAATATATAATACATCTCAAGAGAGAAAATAGAATGCCTTAAAGTGAAGTTGTAAAGCACAAAAAGTAAGACTTACTAAAAACATAAAAACCCCCTAGCTGGCAAAAGCAGTGTCCAAAACTGTGCTAGAGGCTCACTAATTTGGCAAGTATGGTATGGCAGCTCATGAGTGAGGTAAATCGAATGTAAATATGGATATGAAACGATGTGGAGGTCGAGTTGGTCAAATGGTAAGAGTTTCCAAGTCAACTAGTTTTTCCTTATCCACTAGAAAGTAGAAAAAACAGGATAAAGCTGTCTAAATCAGGAAAGTGTCTTTCTAATTCAGGAATAGAATAAAATCAGAATCCAAAGAATTCTTATCCAGAATTTGTCCAAATTCGTTTTTGTGACTTAGGATAGCAAGTGGTCCACTAAAAGACAAAACTGGCCCTATTTAGCTAGTCAAAACTTAGGAAATTAATCTAGGTGACTAGTAAATTATATCCTAAGTATTTAATGGGTTTTTAAATGTTCCAACACTCCCCCTTAAGCCTTATCAGGTGAAATATCAGAAATATAGGGTCCAATCAACAAGGCTTATGGTCACCCCAATACAAAAAATTATTAGTCCATGTAGGTGAGGAAAGAAAGAAAACCACTTGGGAATAAAACCTCCGCTCAAAATCATGGAATACACCATAATAAGGCTCTCCAAACTTCAAGCGGGTGAGAACTTGGTCAAATGTCTAGAGGAATATTCTTCTTGGGAAGAAGTGTAATGTGCTCACTAGACTTGAGTTTCTTGATATCAGATCCCAATGAGACTTGATGATGTCCTCCATCTTCTGTGTAATCAGTACCAAAAATTATGCAGTGAAATAGAAGCATGATAGAGAGAGCGAAACCAGTCACTCCAAACTGTAATTTTGCCTCCACAGAATTCAATAACACACCAAATATCAACCCAAGGATAGGTTCTGACTGTGTATGAGCTGCAACAATTGGCTGATGATTCGAATCATAAGACATATGAGAGAACAATGATGAGAGATGGAAAAATCTGAATTCTTCAACAATAAATTTCTGCCATTTGATCTTCAATACCTGCAAAACAACTCTCTGAAAATTATACTGGAAGACTAATTTAATTAATAACTCCAAAGGCTCTGATACCATGTGAGAATTCTATATAGGTTGAATACCATGAATGAATTCTAATAGCCAAGAATCTTGAAGCAAAGAAATCCTCACAAGAATTATTCAAAGATATGCGAGAATAAGAAGAAGAAATATTGAGACAGAACATAAGAGAAGGAACTCAATTGATGGAAATATTATCTCATGTATTATTCCTCAATGTGAATACAATATATAATACATCTCAAGAGAGAAAATAGAATTCCTTAAAGGCAAGTTGTAAAGCACAAAAAGTAAGGCTTACTAAAAGCATAAAAACCCCCTATGTGGCAAAAACAGTTTCCAAAACTGTGCTAGAGGCTCACGGATTTTGGAAGTATGGTATGGAAGCTCCTGAGTGATGTAAATGGAATGTAAATATGGATAATAAATGATGTGGAGGTCGAATTGGTCAAGTGGTAAGAGTTTCCAAGTCAACTAGTTTTTCCTTATCCACTAGAAAGTAGAAAAAACAGGATAAAGCTATCTAAATCAGGAAGCTATCTAAATCAGGAAAGTGTCTTTCTAATTTAAGAATAGAATAAAATAAGACAAAATCCAAGGAAATCTTATCCATAATTTGTCTAAATTCGTTTTTGTGACTTAAGATAGCAAGTGGTCCACTAAAAGACAAAACTGACCCTATTTAGCTAGTCAAAACTTAGGAAATTAATCTAGGCGATTAGTAAATTATATCCTAAGAATTTTATGGGTTTTTAAATGTTCCAACATGTAGCTCTATGTGTAAATTTAGCCTTAGAAGATATTTTAGTTTATTAATTCTTGTCTCACCCAGGACTTCCAGTGCGTTGAAAACGACTGATCTCTCTTTGAATCTTGTTGTGATGCAGTGATATCATTGATTCTCCCTTCACATGTTATTTAACAGATCGATGTCGGCATAGCTACGAGCAGTCAATATGAAGTTTTGCTTACCATCCTTCCATCTCCTCTTTATATGTTTCCATACTCAACAGCTCTTGAACTGAACTGCCAGTTGAACCTCACACCAAGCTTTCCCTTGGAACTAAACATACTAAGCCACCCACTACTGCGACGACCAATCCGACTATAACTCTTAGTTGTGTTGTAGAAAACTTGATGCCTTCATTTGAATTTAAATTGCAAGTAACAAATAAAGGGGGATCGGATCCACGATTGTGAACCGATGGATCGTGTGCAAAATCTAACTCTTAGGACAGGTTGTATCTGGTCAACCAATGCCTGCTTACTCCTAGCCCTTCATCACTAGGGTTTGCCTAGACATGATCCGAAGATTTTTATTTCCTACATAACAAAAAAATGCACGGGAATAGTTTAAATACAGCTTCCGCAGATGATAATTAACAATCCACCATGGCCAGCACTTTCACAAAGACTCTGCGTCATTTGGGCCGATATTCTCTAGAACTTAGAATTTTATCAAACAATAATCACCTTTTTCATTAAGATAAGAAGCAGAACAAATATTAATTTTTAGCCCACACAACTGTCTTACTGCTTATGTCTTTGCAATGACCTTTTTTTTTTCTATTCTTCCATACTCAATCTATAGTTGATATTTGTTACTTTAAAAATATATTAATTTTGAAGAAATATAATGTTAAACAAAGACATAAGATTTAATAAAAGAAGGAAAAGATACAATGTTCAGCAAAGACAGAGAAGATTTAATGAAAGAAAGAAAATATACATTCTTCGACAAAGACATAGAAGATTAAATGAAAAGAGGAAAATATTTGATGGTTGAAACTTCTTGATATGATGCACTCAAATAGACCATTCCAAAATTTCCGAACTAGCACTCAGTTACCTAATTTAAGGAATAACATTTGAAAATTATTACTACTTTTAAATATAATGTTAAAAAAAAAAACTTACTAGAATTGTACTTAAGTCAGGTTCTTCTCAACCTCCATGAACAAGAAGCATGGTTTATATATGAAAAAAAAACTAAAATTGTATTAGATGGTGGATCAGAAGTCACAATGAATGTAAGAATGTGTGCTTTGTCTAAACCAAGAGAGTTATCATCTCCAGATTGTGCATCGAAATTGTTGGATATATGGAAAATAAAAATATGTTTTTATAAAATAATAGTATTAATTTAAGGTTCAGATTGTGCATGGAAATTGTGGGATATATGGAAAATAAAAATATGTTTTTATAAAATAATAGTATTAATTTAAGGTTTGGAAAAGTTTTTGATATGGTTTTTTTTAATATTCTGAAAAATGGGAATTGAGGAACCTTTAAATGAAGTTATTAAAGTTTTTTTGTGTGAAAGTAAAAAAAAAAAACAATTGTAACTATATTATATAATTATATTATATAGTTTTAATAGAATGAGAAAATCTATATTTAAAGGCATTGTTTTTCCGATTTTATATATAAATTTAAATACATTTAACTCGGAATCAAATAGTACAAAAAATTTAAAGATAAGTTCGCATTTTTAGAATATATATATATATATATATATATACTTTTGTGGATTAGGAAAATTAGGAATTAGATATCTAACTCTTATCTGGAAATGTAGATATCATTTTTTTTATATGTAAAAGTTATATTTATGTATGAAAAGGAAAATATCGAAATCTGGATATCTAATAATATGTAAAAGTTATGTTCATGTGTTAAAAGGAAAAAATTGAAATTTGGATATCCTAATTCTTACATTGAAATAAAAAATCATCGCTTGTAAAATGAATAGAAAGAATTAGGATATGGATATCTTAATACTTGGTGAGAATATAGTTATATATAAAAGTTATCTTTATGTGTTCAAAGGATTGAAATTTTATTTTTATTTTTATTTGAAAAAGGGTCATTGCTATAGAATATAGAAACGTTATATATAATTATGGAATAATGAAGGATTAAAAATTGGATACACTAATTCCTATTTGAAATTATAGATATTAGTTTTTTTTAAATATATATAATGTTATATATGTTTGTCGAAAAGATAAAATTTGAAATTGGATAAACTTATTTAGTATTTTAAAATATAGTTATTATTGTTAAAATTGATAAGAGTTTTAGATTTGATGGTTGGAAGGAATTGATAATTGAAAATTCTATCTTTAGTTGTAAATAATTGTAAGACGTAGGTTATTGTTTTCAAGGGTAAAAAAAAATGATGACGAGAGGATGGAGGAACAAAGACCAACTTGAGGGATGAGATTGAGGTGCCTACAATTTATTTAGGAGGAATATGATAGCACACAACAATAATCCATAGAAAAAAAATCCAATGTGGAATCCAATTTGGAAATTGAAAACAAGGAAATTGAAGCAACTTTTTAATGGGGATTGGAAGTGTTGAAAATATTTTTTTTCCGAAAGGAATATGTTAGTCATTTATAGGTTGGGTAGAAACAAAGGAAGTATAAAGAGACTGGTGTTCGTGACTTAATGATGGCACTCCTTGTCGGATGGCGTCCATGGTGATTGGCTAAGAAGGTTTAAATGAGTCGTGTTTAGGATGTTCCTAACAAGTAGAACTTAACCTTAAGAGAATGTACTCCTTAGATAAGGATTGAAGGAACAAGATGAATAAGGTACCAATGGGCCTTTAATGAAGGAATTTTATGGAGATTGACTTCAAATTATGGTTCAATAAATATGAGGTTCTAGATTGCATGAAGATAATGTTAATGGTCAATTAATGGTCTCTAATGACAAATGGATTTAAGGAAAAGGTGGACAAATTGAAGTGATGCATACATGACATAGTAATGATGAAATGTAACTTGGAAGACCTACCAAGGGGTCAAATGTAAGCAAATATGATGAAAGGGGAGTGATTGTTAATCTATAAATTAAGCAGTGATGATTACAACTAAATGGAGATTCATCAGATACATTACAAGAAACTTTATGTGTCTATTGCATTGGGATTGAAGGACCTTGTGAAAAGTAAAGGAAAGCATGAATCTAGGCTAGGATATTTTAAACTTTTCCTACATAGCCATGATGAGACTTGACAAGTGGATGGATATATTTGGTGAATTTACTAAATGACGGGAAATTGATCAATTTTAACTGACAAGACACAAGATATTATTCATATTGACGAGAATTTGACGGATTGTCAAGGGAGTGAAACGGACTTAAAATTTGAAAAACAAGATATCAATGTTACTAGCATGAGGAGATGATCCCTATGACACTAATGTTCCAGCGTGACAATGTTGTTAAAGAGAATGAAGAAGTACAAACTCGATGTAATCATGAAAATAATAAGTGAAGAATTCTTAACTGGGAAAATCCATTGAAAGGGGTCAAATAAAGACTATTTTAGTAAAACGAAGTATGAAGACGATCTACATAAGAAAACCACTAGTCCTCAAATGAGACTCGATGAGATTAATCCAATGCACATAATGTGACTTTGCAATTCTATCCAAGTAATCATATAACAATGGGAATGATTTAAAGGTGAGGAAAGGACATGAAAACTTCCTTGAGCAGGACATGATGTCACCAGTGACATAACGAGGCGGTTAAATTTAATATGTTCATCTAAAAAGTTGAGAATAAACTTTTGTAAAAATTATGGGTTTGAAAGTAGTCTTATGGGAGTAATGAGCAGCTTATGCATTGAATTATGACTATGTGATAGTCTCCCTTGATATGGAAAATCATTATTGTAACTTACCAATCTCTATTTTACCGAATATTATAGGATTCTTACCCTCCTGTCTTAGAGAAGAGAATAGTTGAATAGATGGGAAGTCTCACTTGGATCTTTCCATGATTAAAGTTGAATGATTACTCATTGCATGAAAATTTGAGTAAATCTAGTTGATGAATTATTGGATACCACATATCCTTGTGGATTACTAGGAAGAGTTGGAAATCTAAGTCAATATTGACAATTATTGAAAAGTATTAGAGATTCACATTACATGAAATTACTATTGAATTATTGAGAGTGTATTGTAACTTTGTTGGATGCGACATCAGAATCGGAGATAGTAGAGTTGCTAGTGATTATGACCATGATTGTTAAATAAAAACATAATTAAAATGGAAGGAGGACACAAATAGGAACATAAAGTCAAACTTGCTTAGAAGTTAAAGAAAATTAACTTCGGGACGAAGTTTTAATAACGGGGGGTGTATGTAACACCCGCCTTAATATAGTTGTTTGACTATACTATTGAGGGCACTAATATTGAAGTGACTCAGTTAAATAAACATGAACAATATGATTATACGTTAATTATTATTGAATGAAAATTGTTGATTGACTAGCAAATGATGAATATGCTCGACTCATTGATAAATATGATGATGTTATGCATGAATGTAATGAATGATTCCTTTGATTCCATAGATGTAAATGAATGATACTGAATTAAATAGAATTGAATAATGATAAAAATGCATGATAATATGATTTATATGGTGCAGCACTACTAATGTGCGCTTTGAGTGTGTGTGTAGTGGCAGGTAAAATGAATTACCGACTGAATCTCAATGGAATAAAAAGGGGTCGTAAGAATGAGAAATATACATAGGGGTATGCCGATGGAATGCTGACCCTGAAATAGCATTTCACGCACAGGTCGAAAGCCATCTCAACTCACCCAGGGAAGCGTGTTCCATATGGGTGAGGCCACAATGATTTGGTCGTGTACGATGTGTTGAGGGGTGCGCAGTAAGGAAGATATTATTCCTCAATTGCCATTAGTCTCCATGGAAGTGTAGTCGGAATATCACGATAACTATTCCTGATTGTTACATAGTACTCCCCACACAAGGAAAATGAAGTTTTCGGAAGGACCAATAGAAGTGGTACCTAGAAAACGACAGGAAAGAGAAGATTTAAATTCTTGCATTAAAACATTTAGGCATATATATATTAATTGTTGCATATGGAAATATTCAATTGAAAATAATTGAATGAAAGAACATTTTAAATTAAGGATTATAGAAAAAGGGATATTTGGTGTAGAATTTTTACACACCCATTGATTTAGAAAAGATATGCATTGGCTTAAAATAAAATAAAAAAATTAGAGATAACTAATGTTGGAGCAAATCTAGACTATAAAATATCTAGAGTTTAACTCCACATGCACCCATTGATCTGGGGATTGGAATTTTAGACTAGGGAGACAACAAAGAGAAAATAAAGGAATTTAGATGCACCGATGTGTGAGAGTGACACTTGTTGTTAAATAGTATTTTTTATAAATTTAAATTATAATATAATGTTAATGATATATATATATATATATATGATTAAGTGTTATATATAAATTATAATATAATGTTAATGATTATATATATATATATATATATATATATATATATATATTAATAATAATAATAATAATTTGGTTAATTGTTATATATATAAATAATCTTCTATTCACAAATTTTGAAGATGTCTTCCTAAATACTACCCATTTTTTAAAATTAATATGTTTGGAAAAATATTTTTAAATATCCATGTGTTATATCCTTTAACTTAATGTTTCAGCATTTTAACTTCAGTGGTAAATGATATGTATTTGTTAAGTTTTTGAATGTTCGTAAAAATGGTATTGAATTTTTGTATGTTTAATTTTAAAATGAAAGTAAGGTCTTCACATTATTTTAAATTTGGAAGGAAATACTTTAAAATTAAAATTTGATTGAAAAAAAATTATTCGTGATATATTTTTATTAAACTTAAAAGATGTTATTAAATAAAATTTTGATGTTTATAATTAAATCATTATCTTTATTTTTATTATTTTAAATTAAAACATTATTTTTAAAAATTGTTGGAATATTAAAAAATTTATTAAAATTAAAAGATACTATTAAATAAAATTTTGATGTTTATAATTAAATCATTATCTTTATTTTTATTATTTTAAATTAAAACATTATTTTTAAAAATTGTTGGAATATTAAAAAATTATTTTAGATTAGGATATAAAGTATTTATCCTTTTTTATACTTTCTTAGGTGTTTGAGTAGGTAGATTGGCCACATATTGTCTTTATTGGCTCACACTTGTCATCATTATCCATAGGAGTGCCCTCAGATAGATTTTGGTAGATTTTGTCCGTGTTTTATGACAATCCAGAATGGTAAGAGCACATTCCTGCTTTTACATAGATTTATCTTGTTTTTTTTTTCGGTTTTTCAATGGGTAATGATAAAGCTAGGTGCTTTGATGGACTTGGAAAGCTATCTACTTTTTGGCCAACACATCCTCCATCTTTTTCTTTCCAAAATCCATTATCTTACTACTTTCTCATCACTCATTAGTTGCGATATCTAATTTAGCTAATTCGTGAGGTCCTGCGATATCTTATGTTTTACATTTGGAAATCTAAAAATTTGTTACTTACCATTAAACTATGATGTTATTTGATATGTTCTTCAATTTCCTTTTCTTATATCTTGATAGTTTGGGCCATACTCTATTGGAAACCCTTTCAAACCTTTTTTTAGGATGGTTCATTTTCTTAATCTCTATATATGTGTAAGTGGAGGATAGATCATACTTCATATAGAACCCCTTAAAACCTTTCTTTGACAATGGATCATTATCCTTATGTAAGGGTATCTCAATTAATCATAATTATTTAATTTAAGTGGTGCAATTTCATTTTCAATAATAAACATAAATTCTTCATCTAATTAAAGAGTAAATATTTAACGTTGAGTAAACAAGTTGAAGCATGTAGTTATCCTTTAGCGACAAACTCTTCCTTTGCAACCTTTGAAACCGAAACATTGTTGGGGGCCCTACTCTCCTCTCAACCTAATTCCGTAGAAACAACTAAGCCCCCAAGCCCCCAACAGCTAAGTCTATGCCACACTATAAAAAAAAATTCCGCCAACCTATTCCTCAAACCTTCTCTTCTCACAACTCAAACCAATCATAAAGTTAAAAAACAAAAAACTACTAAAACAACAATTAGACACTCCTTGCCATAGATAAAACAGCCAAAACACACATTAACCACCCAGAAAACCACCCACCCCCCCCGAAAAAAAAGAAAACAAATTCCCTTTCCCCTTCTTAGTACCTCGTTGTATTCAATTATAATTAATTTGAAACTATTTGTCAAGTTTTGCATCTATGACAAGTGGTCATCCATGCACTTAATCCTAATTAAGTTGATAAATCATTTTTAGACATAATCCTATAATTAATCTTAATGCAATATTTATTTTATTTAAATTAATTAATAATTTATAAGTTGAACCTTAATTCATAAGATAATCTTGCTTATTTTAATCTAACTAATCTTGGTTAAACTGGGGTGTTACATACTCCCTCGCTTTAGGAAACTCCATCCCAAAGTTATAATCCCAACACATCGATAAAATATTTAATTTAATATTGGTTTAACATGTAACTACTACTATTGTGAAGATGATAAATTTTTGTGTATGGTCATCACACAAAAATCTTCCACCTGCACTAATACAATCATACACCTCAATTATGACATGATTTGGTTAAGTTCCTAGGATCTAATAGGAAATCATTCATACAAATATGCATCAATATCATTATGCATTCATTTATCAATTGAGTCATAGAAGCAATAAAATGAAATGAAAATAACATAGAAGTATAATACTTCGCAAGCTTCCTCATTCCTTACTCATCTTCTCCCTACGAATCATACCATCTGATCAACCGCTATATCCCTCCACACAAATACTCTAGATGGTCCCGCTTGCCATGAAATGTTCCCTCTACTATAACCTATGTTTGGATCACATAGTAGGCATCATAAGTCTTCACAGGTAGTTTCTACACTGATCCACTTTCCGACTTCTGATATCTATTGCGACCTCATTCGTATTAGCCAGAATCTGGGTCTCATTTGGTCACCCAACCTTAGTTGGTTATCTAGGTATCTAGTTATTAGTATACTACCCCAGTGTACCTTAGACATCTTGAAAGGCTATCCCTAACCTCCTCCCTATTTTCACTGAGGAAACCAACCCCATGCATCAGAAGTCCTTATCCATATACCTCCCCTATGGTGAAGATTCATCATGCCATGTACTTCTGATGAGAATAACATTGGAATAGAACTAATTTTTGGGTTTCTCCCAACCCATAAGTTTTTTGTTATTGTCATTCTCATTCATAGTTATGAGCCCCCGAAATCCTAAAATGATAAGTCCGTCAAGGCTTTGAATAATTACCTGAAACATACTTCTACTCATCTTCAAGAAAAATGATTAATAATCATCTTCTCAATCAACAATATAACATAAATTCATTCTAATTAATAACATCTTCCATTAAGTCACATCATTAAATCCCATCATGAATTAAACCTTATTATAATATAAATTTCCATTCTCATTATCAACATAAATAACATGATATCACAAGTCCATGTATCATTAGTTAGTATACATTATGTATATCCTAAACTATATGTCATGTGACCCAAAAATAATCAAGATGAAATAATAAGTTCCATACTAAATATCGCAATAAGGAATAAATAGAAGCATATAAACTATGTGTTATCTGTTACAAAATACCAATAAGTTTTATATTGAATATCACATGCAATAGAAGCATATCAAAGCTATGTGTCATGTACCTAGTCAAAATCTAATAAAAATTATGTGGAAATTCGTGACGCATAGTGTCTACGTCCTCCCATGTTTAATTGGGAAAAGGAAAAGCATGGACAATAAAGAGAAGGGTACCTAGTGTGTGATATGAGGTTTATACCAATCCTATTGAAATAAAGATCAAATAGTAGAATTCAATCACAATAATCTAACCTCCCCATTTCCATGAACTTGGGGCTACACAAAATAAACAGTGAAACCTCGTGTGAGATTTGTTGGTACAATACGACAAATGAAGTAGGGGATGAGATGGGTCTATATGTATGTGTGATATGGGATGGTAAAATGGAGAACTGAATGATTCATTGTATATGAGTGCCAAATAAAGACACCCTATGAGGCACGTGTAGTGTGTTAGTAAAATGAAAATATAAAAATAAAAGAAAATAAAATGCTACTAACCGTTTGATGTTAATAGAATAAATGTAATGAAAACAATTGGACAAGATCAATTGTTTCTCCCTTGGTTGTCTACATGAATCAAATGCGTTATTTAGGGAAATGGGGTCATGGAGTTTAAAGGTAGAATTGTATTATTTTCACCAAACCAATGAATTGTGATTATGAAAAATGATTGCAATGACTATCAATTTGTAGAAATCCATTAACGTGTGAAAATTTATAAAAAAAATTAAAAATATCAATTTTGAATTGAAAAATGTAAATAGATCAAATAAACAATTGACTTTTAATTTTGTCATTCTTAATTATTTATGAGGAAGTGAATGTACTTGGTGAGAAAACTTCAAGAAAAGGACATTTCAAGAAAAGGACATTTGAAGTGTGGGGGATCTAATAAAGTAGAGGAAGGGATTAAAAATAGAGGAATACACATGAAGCCTTAAGTTGCAACGCATTACTTATTTATGAGGAAGTGAATGTACTTGTGAGAAAACATCAAGAAAAGGACATTTGAAGTGTGGGGGATCTAATAAAGTAGAGGAAGGGATTAGAAATAGAGGAATACGTATGAAGCATTAAGTTGCAAGGCATTAGTGAGAGAGTCCAGAGTCCATGATGGTTGTATACTTGTATATGTTATTGGTTACTATGATTATAGATTCATGTTATTATTATCAATAATTTTGAGTTCTTCCATAACAAAAACAAAATATAAATGCACAAAGGATGGAAGGTATACTTATGAGTTCTTCCACAACAAAAAAAAATACAAATACACAAAGAATGAAAGGTATACTTATGTGGCTTCAAAGAGGGGTTTCCTAATTTTTTTTTAACTCTAAGAGGAGTGTAGAAAATTTAAACCAAAATTGGTTTTACATTTACTTTTATGTTTAGAATGGAAATAGGTGATATAATAACATCCTTTCACAGTGTAATAAACCAATATTTATTTATACATATGCCTTCACAAAATTATTAACATCCACCATAATTGGTATTGAATTTTTTTGATAGGTGCCTCTAGGTAAAATGTGTAACTGGCACTTTCCATGATGGTTGTATACTTGTATATCCACCATAATTGGTATTGAATTTTTTTGATAGGTGCCTCTGGGTAAAATGTGTAAGTGGCACTTTCCATGATGGTTGTATACTTGTATATGTTATTTATTGGTTACTATGATCATGGATTCATGTTATTCTTATTATTATTATTCATTTTGAGTTCCACCTCAACACAAAAAAAATAACAAATGCACAAAGGATGGAAGGTTTACTTATGTGGCTTCAAAAAAGGTTCCGTGATATGCAAAAAAAATTTAAACCAAAATTTGTTTTACACTTTTATGTTTAGAATAGAAATATGTGATATAATAATATCCTTTCACATTGTAATAAACATATAATTATTTATATGTATCCCTTCACAAAATTAATAACATCCACCATAATTGGTATTGAATTTTTTTGATAGGTGCTTATGGGTAACATGTGTAAGTGACACCTTCCAAACATAGGATATTTCATTTAAGCAGATACATTCAATAAGATATGAAAGACTACACAATTTTATTTTATTCGATCTATTTTCACTTTTGGCATCTTGTAACAACCTATTCCAACTAATATAATCATATGAAATTCTAATTACTTCTACATTTAGGAACAAAATGTATCATGTTGAGAGTTTTACATTGAGGAACAAAATGTATCATGTCATCTCTCAACAATAGGTATTCTTTTACCTGGGAATAAGAGTGAATTTCAAAAGATTTGAAAATGAAAAAAATTTTAAGACTAATTTAATCTCTTATAAACTATGCTACACTAATGCTAAAATAGATGCTCCTATATTTCATGTTAAAACAAGGATGGTGTAAAACAAGGTTGTATTTTTCTTTGTCCTTTTAGGAATTGCATGTAAGAGTATGAAGGAAATCTCAAAGGTACTAGACACTTGGATGATGGTTGCAATATTTGTTTGCAGTGATCTCCATCATTATATTTATTGTATATATTGTCCTCTTATTAACCGAAAAGGTATGTAATCAAACTTGTTCAAACTCCAATGCATGAATCATATTGATGATTCTTATGTTGAATATTGCCATTGATGGAACGTAGGGTCTACCAGATGATCAAAAGGTTTAATTAATTAATTAATTAAAAATTTGTAATAAACAAAGATATAAAATAGAGATTTGGAAAGACATGAATTGGAAAGACACGAATTGAAGAGACATGCTCCTATGAGTGAATGAGGTATTTGAATTGAGTTTCGATTTAGAGGAAAGATGTCTCAATAATGCAGATCGCAATAACGGTAAGAAAAGAAGAGACCAAGAAGCATGAAGAATTTCTAGAAGCAGAATTGTTGAATCGAAAAAAGGGATTGTGAAGTTATAAATATCAGGGAGGCAGGGTAGTGCTAGGGGCAGGTTGAAGCCTGTCAAGGAGGTTGTAGCCTCCTTCCAGTTGTAGTTGGAAAATAGGGGTGTTGTGGCATCTGTGTCTGTTGTAGCAGGCAGAAACCAGGGTGTTGAAGCATCCTTCATTTCTAGTTGAGAAACTTGGGGATTGAAGTCTCCAACAAGTTGTAGCTTGAAAAAACAATTGTAAATATAATTTTCCAGTTATAGAAATTGTTTATAGTTTTCCCAATTGGGTTTCCACGATAAAATTTGTGTTCCTTGTATCTTGTTGATCATATATGTTAAGAATAAGTTAAAAGTGGTTTTAATTGTTAAAAGTAATCAATACTGATTCACCCCCCACCCTATCAGTATTGTCCAATATTTCAACAATTGGTATCAGAGCGGGATCCTTCACTACAGTTTAATCACTGGAAGGAAGATCCTATTAAAACCACTATGGATCAACAAGGTTTAGCTGCTAACAGACCTCCATTATTCATAGGAGATAATTATGCATATTGGAGTGTAAGAATGAGATTCCATCTAATGTCTCTTGGATGCAAAGTTTGGAATGTTGTTGAAAAGGGTTATAAAATACCAGCCACTCCACCTACAGATAAAGATGAAGAAGATAAATATGAAGCCATTGCAAAAGCATTGAATTCAATTTTTAATGGACAATCAAATTCATTATTTGTTAAATTCATGCAATGTAAGACAACAAAAATGATTGGGATAAATTAAAAAATGTGTATGAAGGAGCTACCAAAGTCAAACAATCCAAAATCCAAACATACAAAGGACAATTCGAAAGTTTAAAAATGAAAGAAGAAGAAATCATTACAGAATGTCTTCTAAGAGTAGATGAAATTGCCACTGCTATTAGAGGCCTAGGAGGAGAGATACAGGAGAAAGATGTTGTTTAAAAGGTACTAAGAACTCTACCAATGAAGTATGACTCAAAAGTGTCCACCGTAGAAGATTGAGATGATCTTGACTCTATAACAGTGGATGATATACATGGGATATTCACTCCCTATGAGATGAGAACAGAACAAAACAGACCATCAAGAAAAGAGGAAGCATTTAAAGCCACAAAAGAGTTGAAGAAATCTAAATCATTACCCAAGAACTACTCAAAGAACTCAGATGATGAAGAAGCTCTTTTCATCAAGAAACTTGAGAAAGGTACTGTCAAGTACGAAGGAACGCTACCTATGAAGTGTTTCAACTATGGAAGAATTGGGAATTTTTCCTCAAAATGTTTTTATCATAAACAAGATGATCGTGATGATAGAGAAACCTCTAAGAAATTCAAGAAGAACAAAACAACAAACAAGAAGAAGTTTAATAGGAAGAAGAATATTTTTTACACCATGGAAGATAGTGAAGAATAAGAAACAAGTGAAGATGAGGAAACCAAAATTCTATTCATGGGAATAGAAACTCAAGATCTCGATGATGAATAAGGTATGGAAGGAGAAGTGGACTCAAAGGCCAAATTTATAAGTGCTTTTGAAGAATTGAGAAAATGTAGAAGGACGAATAAACATTTAAGAACATAGCTAGCTGATTATGAAGAAGGACAAAAGACAAGAGATAAAGAGTTAAACCAAATCATTGTTGATCTGAAGATCCAGCTTCAAGAGGATAAGAAGATAGAAGAGGACCTAGAATTGTAGCTCAAAGAAAGAATGCAAGACTCTGAAAGAATTGAAGTAGAACTTGCTCAGTTCAAAAAGAGACTTCATGAAAAAACTATTAAAACAAAGTTTGAGAATAGCTCGGAGATTCTAGATGACATCCTAAGTAACCAAAGACCATCAAGTGATAAAAATGGATTAGGTTATGAAAAAGAAAAGAAGCTAGATTGTTTTTCTTTTACATTCCAAGATAGAAATAAAAGAAGCTATGTTGTTGCACTAAAAAACTTGATTAAGAAGGATAGTCAGAAATCTATTGCCTCCTCTCATAATAAAGATAGAACTGATATGATACTTAAAAGACCAATGACAAGTAGGTACCAGTAGATATTTATCGATCATTGCTACTCTTGTAATAATTTTGGACATATGTCTAGAGAATGGAAGCTGAGAAAAAATGCTTCAGTAAAAGTTCAGAAACAAAGGAATGGATGGAAGAAGATGGAAGTTGTGAAGTAGAAACATCAAAGATTCGTCAAATATAAGGGAAAGTTATATGGATATTGTCATTGTTGTCACAAGTTTGGTCACAAGGCTGCTAATTGTAGAATCAAACCAAGAAGACTAGTAAGCAAGGTATCTCATGGAAAGGTATGGAGAAGAAAGGAAGACTACAAAGATTCAGAATAAGCACAACTTCCAAGCATCAATAAAGTTACAAAAGATGATGTTGAGCATAATAGTGCTATAGATAAGAATGAAATCCATTATGATGGAAAGAAAGATAAAGACGTAAAATAATACACCGATGAAGATAAAAATGATGAAGAAAACTATAGTGATGATGGTAGAACTGAAAAAGTTTTGTTTTAATCTCTCATGACCTAGAAGAGAACCATGAAATTAGCATTAGAAAGGATCATATACTCAGGGGGAGTTAATATTAGAAAAATGTAATTGGTATGTGAAATTAATTAATATCATTTGGTAAGAATAAAAGACATTGAAAAACCTAAAAGGGTATTTTCTTCTAGCAATAGAGTGACAGATTGAAGAGTCATAAGAGTACTTACCTCAAGACCATCCATGTGGCAAGTGAAGTATAGAAGGAACATATAGCTAATATCTTCACTAAGCCACTACCCAAAGAAGCCTTTGAGTATCTTAGACAAAAGTTGGGAGTAATCTCCCTACAGTAGATAAAAATAAGAAAACACTTTGTCAGGGAGAGACATGTTGATAGGGGGAGGTTTCAAAAGGAGGCCTTTGTCATTGTTGCAAAGGGGGAGAATTCTTGGAGTTGCCATCAATGCCAAAGGGGGAGAATGTTGAATATTTGCATTGATGGAACGTAGGGTCTATGAGATGATCAAAAGGTTTAATTAATTAATTAATTAAAAATTTGCAATAAACATAGGTATAAAATAGAACTTAATAAATAGAGATTTGGAAATACATGAATTCGAAAGAAAAGAATTGAAGAGACACACTCCTATGAGTGAATGAGGTATTTAAATGGAGTTTCGATTTAGAGGAAATATGTCTCAATAGTGCATATCGCAGCAACAGTAAGAAAAGAAGAGACCAAGAAGCATGAAGAATTTCCAGAAGCAGAATTGTTGAATAAAAAAAAGGGATTGTGAAGTTATAAATATTAGGGAGGCAGGGTGGTGCTAGGGGCAGGTTGAAGCCTATCAAGGAGGTTGTAGCCTCCTTCTAGTTGTAGCTAGAAAACAAGGGTGTTGTGGCATCTGTGTTTATTGTAGCAGGTAGAAACCAGGTTGTTGAAGCATCCTTTAGTTGTAGCTGAGAAACTTGGGGATTGAAGTCTCCAACATGTTTTAGCTTGCAAAAACAATTGTAAATATAATTTTGCAGTTATATAAATTGTTTGTGGTTTTCCCAATTAGGTTTCCACGATAAAATTTGTGTTCCTTGTATCTTGTTGATAATGTATGTTAAGAATAAGTTGAATTTGGTTTTAATTGTTAAAAGTTATCAATACTAATTCACCCCCCCTCTCAGTATTTTCCAATATTTCAACGTATTAAAATTAAAAAGTTAAGTTATCTTTATGTAATGAAGAGTTATATATATATATATATATATATATATTGTTTAGGATTTGAGCAACATAAATCTTTTTATTTTTTAGTTATTTATTGAATTTTTTTTTTTTTCAAATGAGGATGAGAGGTATTCTGGTTTCAGGTAGTTTATTCTTGATACGATGGGGAGACCAGATTTATGTGACATCGAGAAGGAATTTCAATTATGGAGAAAATAGCTTATTTCTGCCCTATATATACCTCTAAAGATCTACCTTGTTTTTTATTTTTTATATTTGCATATATCGGCGCCTACTTTCCTTATGGAGGGGGGATGAAATAAACATAGGAATATTACACCTTTCCAAGTCCTTAATGGTGACATAAAGGGTTGACATTTCTATTGTGATAAAAAAACATACTCGTACGTCATTTGAGAAAGTCCCGGAACTGGTATAACCTAAGACACATATTTCTTCCAATATTGAGGTGTTAAAGTATTGGACATGAAAATAAATATCAGGATAAAGGGTGGATGGAAACACCACTGATTAAGAAGGATGCAAGGTACAATGACCGATTAACTGAAGAGACACATAATAAGGGTAATAATAATGATAGTAATGGTGGGAATAATGATAATGAGGCGAGGTAGAGTAATTGGTTGACTCATCGGGCCAACTTGTGGTTGGCCCCTATTATTATTTCAAGGTTTTCAATAAAGCGTTCCTATAGAAAGATTGATATCCTTACTAATATAATAAGGGAATTTGTGTTTTACGATATTATGTAATGCAAGAAACATGTGGAAGTTTTGAGGAAAAAAATGATGCAAGCTCGAGTCGAAACAACCTGCAAATCAAAGTGCACAGAAAAAAGCACACATGCACAAATTATCGCCACAAAGCACAACAACACAAATAATGTATGTTCTATTAATGTATGAATAAATTAACAAATATTTGTTACAAATTCAGATTCAATGCTTTGTTTAGTCATTTCTTTAGTCGATTATTCTTCTGATTTAAACACATCAAACACTCGGGAACAACATCCTTTCCTCTTTTCCTCACTCTACATTTATATCCTCATTCACCACCTCATATTCCCACTCAATCATCTTCTAGAATCCTATGGGTCATTTTCTAATCTAGCTCATTTGCAATCAATTCTAATCTAAGCTCCTTCTTGACATACCATGCCCTCTAGCACATCCAACAACTACCATAATTTCTACATTAGCTTCTCCAACTACTTCCTGCAACTACATATCTTATTGTGCAATGTATTCCTCAATCTGGCGGTTCTCAACCCTTTCAGTCGTAATAAACCTAAGTCATAGATTGGCTCAGTCTTTACTTCCTCTTCAAATTTTCTATGGTTCTCCCGATTCTTGTCGGTTCCTCTTCCATCAGTCAATCCTCCAAATTCTCGGCCTCTACATTGGTATCAACCCAGCCTCATCTCAATTATCATTTGGTTTTCTCTCTGACTGTTCTTAACCATGTCGGCTCAACCTATCATTGATCTCTCCGACCTCTTGGCCTTCGAATGATCAAGCTTTCTATTGACCCTTCCTTCGTCAACTTTCTTATGAGCTGACCATCCTTTCGACTGGTCATATTCTTGTCTTTGACTATTCAGATGTAATGCCTCTCAAGGGCATTAAGAATTTTAAAATAATTAAATATCTATTTTATTTATTTATTTTTGAAATGTATAAGAGTGTCAATACAAGCACAATATACATCATGTAACCCTAGCAGCATATAAACAACACATAAGCAAAATATAAGCATTTTGCAATAGCATCAAATAACTTAGAATTTTTAAAACTTCATTGGTGATTCACACAACATAAATTAACATCATAAATCATGTAGCAATAGCATCATATGATAATTTTACAACAACATATAAACGATTTAAAATCACAAGAAAAATACCTCGTTATAAGAATGGTGACGGAGTCCAAACTGAGCAAGCTTTCCTCTTCTTCTCCTCGAGTTGCTTCCATCTTTATTGCCCAAAGCGGGACCACGGTTTTACCTCCCAGCCAAATAGGGGCCTAGCCAACTCCCTAGCCCCAGGAAACCATTGAACGGTCCCATCCAAATGGCCTCCTGGCCCTCCGTGCCCGAGACCCCCAGAGAACAGAATAGTGATGCACCAGTAGGCTATGTATCAAATCTTCCAAGAGTTCTCAGACTCTTCAAAACTTCTCATACCCCAAAATACCCAAAATTCTCCATCCTAGAATACTCTCACCAAAATAATCTTCAAGAGAAAAAGAACCTCCCTCCTTCCACTCTCAAGTCTCATATTTATATCCAAAAATCCTCATCCATCAATAAATTCCCATAAATAATAGTCATCAATCAATAAATTCATTTTCTCCAAATAAATAGAAATTTGATTTAAATAATTAAAATATTAATAAACATGGATGCAAAGTCTCACTTGTCATGCTTCCATATTAATGCAACTATGACAACCAATTTCTAAAAATTTGTGCAAATCCTATCTATCCATTTATTTATATTATCCTTTCATTCATAAGTCAAAAAAGATATTTTCATATACTATATTATATTATGACATATTTAATATTATATGTATATAATTATATATGTTAGTTAATAATCCAATCAATTTATATAAATCTAAATCATTTTAAACAAGTCAACAAACTCATACTTTCAACACACAAGTAATGCTTTCATCAATTCGTCAACCAAGTTACTAATAGATAATATAATCATATTAATTTATTCAGCGATCGACCAATCATAGTAATGTAATCATGAATTGACGTATGCGTGGCCAGTGCACACGTCTTAAGCATGCGTACTAATAATCACATTTAATGCTCCTAATAAATCATTATTACATCCTCTCAAACAACATATAGAAGAAGAATTAAACATTGTATCATTCATCATTCATAATCATTCATACAGAAACAATAAGACAAAATTAGATAAACATAATGGTGAAATCAAACATATAATCATGATGGTTAATAACAATCAAGAACACCATCCAATCCATCATTGGTACCATCCATCACATCAGTAATCCAGCCCCTAAATAACCACTACTTCCATCTCCTAACCTCACCATCCCGTCCTTAGCTGCAATATACTGTGGCATCGACTGCACGACCTAACCACATATAGAACCCGTAAGCGGAAGTGTCGATTGACCACATCGACCAAGCTTCCCCAGCAGGCATCCGCTAGTCGTCATCACACGTCTAGGGGAGTGCGCTACACAAACCTCCCACGACTCCAGGTTTTGGGGGATAAACAGTGGGAAATTCCTCCACCCCCCCTAATAGTACTAGGGTCAACACCCTACATCAACCATACTGTGTCATCACTGTTCTAAGGGGTCCAGTCATTGAAAAACCACTTTGGGAAAGTCACAATTCCTGTCAAAATTCACACTCACCCACAAGTCATAGAAATATTGGAATTCACAATTAAATAGCATGAAATTTGATATAACATCATTATACTCATGATGTTTAATACATCTCATGCCCCTTGGCAATATAGGAATCCGCCTATCTCACAGCCAATTAACATGTGGAATAGTTCATCATTAACATGAAACATATATAAAGCCATACCCAACTCTTTCAAGTGTTAATCCATTTCACTAATACAACATTTACAAATAGTCATGTAAGTACTTTTGCAAACAACTAAATCAGCCTTCCTCATATGGATATTCTATATTCAATTTTGAATGTTCAATTGAAATAACATATTTATTGTCATTAATAAATTAAAACATTAAATTCCATTTACTGTCCACACATAGGGAGTCCATTTATTCACATAACAATAGTCTTACTCAACTTAGATGAGTCTAACATATAATAAAACAAATGAAAATGTTAAGCTAATTCACATTAGAGCTTTAATTACTAGGTGTGCAAATATGGGGCATTACATACACCCACCCTTCAAGAAACTTCGTCCCGAAGTTATGGTCATTCACAATTTTAAGAAAAATTTCGATACCATATCTCTATTCCTTCCGACTAAAATACCTTAGCCATGCTAGTCCCATGAGACATTCACATGATCAACATCTTGTTATTATATAATTTTACCTCTTCCACCACATAGGATGTGTTCTCAAGTTACGCTTTACATGATATACACACAATTGATCTAACTTCATCAAGGTTTATCAATTCATTTAGTCCTAGTTAGTTAACATATAATCATAATCTGTTGTTGTTTTCTATAGCATAGTTCATAAGAAGACCTTGTCTCCCATATCACATGCCCTTAGGTTCAAGGTGTATTGTTATGACTCATTTATGGGTTTTTAGCTTCAATGAATCTTTTCCTAATAATTAGTAATTACTTTCTCATTATTATATTCAATTAGACTCAAATCTCAACAGTATCTTGAATGATGTGCTATATAATAATCTGGATAGCGCCATGTCTATCAATGAGTACACCTCACCAATTAACACTTGTCAAAGGAGAATTGCGACACACGAGTCTCATGCTATGTAGAAAATACTTGTTGTTTCCATTTTACACATAGATCGCTTCCAACCCTTATGGTTTTAACTAATTTGTCTAATAGTGTGATTAAATCATGAACATCGTGAATCTCGACCCACATATCTACATAGGTACATCATATAGCTATATGTTATATGAAAAAGCTTCTACATCATAACCCTACCTTAGTATATTTTCACAATGGGAAGGGTGCTACTTTACTTAATGCAATTAATCAGATATTTATATTTACCATGATGCATATGACTAGACATGTGCTACACATACTCATCCTACTTATTTATTCGATGGTTTTGTAAGGATACTTATACTTTTCCATAAATAAATTCTTTTGCAATTATATAATTGACCCGCACACAATACTCACCACTTATGGCCTCTATTCAATCACTTATAATGAAGGAAGTCTATATGTAAGATGAAGATTCCCCTTACTCATGGGTAGGTTTAGAAAATTATGTTCCATTAATGTTTAACATTTACCCTTGGTTTATTTATTAATAAGGAATACTTCCAAGGTGAATAGTATAGTTGCTCTACTAAATATGCATCCCTGCTTGTTAATTTGTTAACTAAATCATAAGTTGTTGTCTCTTTTGTTTTTTTGTTTGTTTAACAAGTGTTGATACTCCAGATGATGCTAACCAATTATTTAAATAATGCCCCTAGCCACAATAGTATTACAAAACTTGCATAGGCTTACAACTTACCTTCACTCGGGTCCATCAATAGATTTATCTATAATATTACTTGTAATTATTACACTTAGAATTGCCCATTCTTAATATCTTCCTCTTTCCTAGTCATGTTTTGTAACAATTTATCTATACCTTATCCTTACATCATAATAACAACATGATCTCTAGTCATTGTACATTTCTTTGGACATCTTATGCTTTTATTCTTACCCAAATTTTATTTTATTTTTATTTTTTATTTTTTATTTTTTATTTTTTATGAAAGAAGTTCAACACCGGGGTGAACATGCCCCATGCTCTTTATTAGAGTTGAAACTAACTTAAGTTAACTCCCAAGACTTATCTTGGATTAGTTATATGGAAAATATCCCCTCGAAAAACATCAAATTAGGCATACCGATTTCTTTTGGTTAATCTTTATCTTAACCACTAGATCATCTACTCATAATGTGGGAGGAATAATTATTGTCATTATTACAAAATTTCAATCATTTCTCAACACGATCGTTATAGTTCATAAATTTATCAACAAGTATATAGTCATACTTAATTATAGGTCAACTAAACCACCTCACCCTAATACTTAATAAGTGAATAATTGGGAAATGGCCCCTATGTTATACGTTACACACCCTTTCCTATTCCATCAAATTCCTTCCTAAGTTACAAACGTGTTGCATTAGGTAACCCAAAACCTTAATACATATAAGACTATACTTAGGTGGTTAATAATACTTTTAACTTTTTACTTCATACTTGAGCCCCTAAGCCCCCCCCACATTGTACTATAATTCAGTGTAGGATAAGCTTGCAAATTTTCCAACTAAGTCACACATATTGCAATTTACGTAAAGATTGGATTTCAAAAGCCTTTTAGAATATGTGATGGTAGGTAGTCATGAATTATTTTCTTACACTATACTTTATATCCTTATATTTTTATTACAATATTCATTGTCTTTATATTTTCAATTTTTACTCTATATTTACTTATATACCCTATTTCTTATAATAACATTTATGTACTCTATTTCTTAATTAAAGCACAAGTTATGTATTATTCATCACTTATATATATATGCACATTATGCTAACTTCATGACTTATCTCCATTATCATGCATTTATGCATCTATATTCTATGCCATCTTCTTCTCATTGTTTATTTAAAAATATATACTTTATGTAGAGAGAAATGTATAGAAAATTAGTGACGTCCAAAACGAGGAGACATGTGGCAATATGAATTACTCATTTACTATTAACAAGATTTTAACAAGATTATATTGATTTTTATTAATAACTTAATCTATAATACCACATTAATGGATCAACCACACTTGCTCCTACTTGCAGTCAACTGAATCTATAATATCATATAATACCGTAAGACCTTAGATTAAAATATCATGATAATTTTGTCATAATTATGAATTATATAGTACTCTTTATCAAATGAATTCTTTAGGGTTGTGTTTTTTTTTTTTGTTTATTAAAATTTTTTTTTTGTTTTTTTTTAAGGCCTAAGCGAGCACTCAATAGGATACCTTCATATTGCTCAGCTCCACCTCATAGGCAGAACCTGCCAATCCCACTTACCCTCTATTGCTCTGGCGCCTCTCTAGCAAACCAAGATAAGGTGCTTATCTACCGCGCATCAGGTATATAAAATATTGTTTCAAGCATGCCTCTACAGTATGCACACGGGACTTAGAGTATAGTATAAAAACTTAAATGGATATGTTTCACATAAATAAATTAAAATAAAAACCTTTATTCGGATTGGTATGAGACCATTTCCTCCGGGATCCGCCCCTTGTCAGGTGAACTCAGGTGAACGCAACCCTGATTGATTGACCCTTAAACCAATAATTATTTCTTTACTAATTTGTCCCCTTGCTAGTAGTCATAGATTAGATTACATTTTTTTTTTGTACATTTTACCAATTGATATCATTCAAATGCTCCTGTTAGGAACTCAAAATTTTATATATATATATAGAATTGAAGCAGAAATGTTTTTAGTGATACCTAATCGCCTTGTTCCTCATAAATTTCCTTCTCATCTCCCTTTCCAAACTATGAAATAAAGCAGTCAAGCACAGCTAAAGGAGCTTTGTGATTTTCGACAGTGGGAGACAATTTTTGGAGTTATATCAGACTTTTAGACGGCATGGGAATAATCATCAAACGAAAAGATATATATGGGAATGATGGAAACCCTAGTGGGAGTGTCAAAGATAGCACGAGTTAAATTTAATTGCATGGGAAGGTTATTGGGATGTTAGAAATCAAAGACTGTATGATTGAATTTGAAGTCTCTCATTTAGAATTTGTTTTGCTCAGTGAATAGAGATTTAAAGACAGTTTCCGAAGATTGATTTACTTATCAAGAAAGTTTTTTTTTTTTTTTTTTTTTTTATCCGCAATAATGCGAGCAGAAGTAAGCACAGTGCAGCACACGCTAACCCAGGAGGTGACTGCTACGTTTTTGGAAGTCATTTCTCATTCGCATTCCTTCGGTGGCATGTTGGCCAAGTTCTCTCAAAACCTCTCCTGCCGGACCTTGGAAAAAGCACATGCCCTGTGGTTTTCATTTATGATGGTGGTATCTATGTTGATGTTTGATGGGATGAAAAGCAAGAATCCTGAGGATTTAATAATAAGTTTTTGCAGCATGAGTGGGATACACTCCAAAATATCCCATCAATACATGCATCAACTCATCAATCCAATTCCTTATGAGGTGAAACCAATCTTTAAGCAACTGACACACACCAGAAATCTCATCGATTTTTATACATTTATTAACAATGTGACGGGTTTTACGAGGGTTTAATAGTAGAGGGTTATCTACTTGACTACGACTGCTATATATGCCAGAATCCAGGTGATTAATGCCATTAATAACTCTTGCGTGGAGCCCTGCCAAATAGTTATGACAACTATCTCCAATAATTATGATCCTCAACGACTTCCATGGTGGTTCGGGTCATCCTCGACCTACCCTGGAACTCACTTCAAATCTGTCATTCCAAAGATAAATATCCATTGCTTTATGATGGAGTCGACGCCTATCCTTGTCTGGAATAACTCCGTCAATGGTCGTTCCATAAGATTATAAATGCATCATAAAGTCTAAACATTCGGTAGTGAGGTGAGGGCCCCGAAAGAAATTGATGACAGTGCCGTATTTGGACAGAGTAATCAGAATAATATCAAATCTTGAAATTTTAATTTGCTCAGATTTTGTAAGACATAATTATTTTTAGCACGTATGCATGTAGGGCGTGGACATCTAAGTCTGAATGAGATAAGGTAAGGACGAGAATTTATTAGGCATTGTCATTAATTATATGTATAGTCCCAAAACACAATTCAACGTGGGGACTTTGCTGACCCTGTCAATTTCGTCAAATAATAAAATATAATTATGTTTTCTTGAAGTAGTTTAGAACCTATTCTTACTGTTCCACTTATTTAAGTTTTTGCATATTGTTCTGTATAATAAACAGGGGTATAAAACTCAAATTTCATCTGCAGCCTGTGTTTGTTCTGTAATTGGGAACAGATAGATAAATTCAAGTAAAAGCAAAGTAAGAATGTAGAAAGGGTAACTTTTTTTTTTTCATTTTTTTTTTTTTTTGGTGGGGTGTTGTTTCGATGCCTGAGCTAACACTCAGTAAGGGCAAAGCTCAGAGCTCAGAGAATGTTTTGTAAAAGTTTCAAGAGATCTAAACTTCGAAATGAACCCTAGCAATGAGCTCACTCAGAGTTGCAAGACTTTTTCTGCTTGATGACAGAGGTAACCTGAATTAATCATTCATCTGATTGTGAGGGCGTAGGAAAATACCGGAGAGAACAATTCCTCTGCAAAAGGGTTGAATGAGGTGAAATGTAAACTCAACACTTCTGCCAACAATTTCATTGATTTTTTTTTTTTGATACAAAACTATATCTGTCAACATCAATCTGGCTTTGTTTTTTTTTTTCATACAGGATAAAAAAAAATGAGTTGCACACTCTCGTTGGAAGATGACCACGTTCCACTTCAGCTTACGCCCAAAACCCCGTGCTGCCTATCTGCACTTGGAGGTTTCCATAGAGGCAGGTATGAAACTGCAAATCGCCATTTTCAGGCATGTCTGGCCGTCACCCAATCGTCGAGGATGCAAATAGAGAGTTAGGGTTACATTTTTTGTATCTATGTTTAGTTTTTAAATTGGATACAAAGACCACGGTCATCGAATAGAACACAATGCACAGCGTGTAGACCTCAAGGTTTAAAATTATCTGTCAAAGCTTAAACCCTAACCACAAGATAATAAAATCAGCTGGGGTGTTGGTATTTTCCATCCATAAAGATGTGTAGAAATTTGTTGTACATCGTTTAGATTAAACGCAGGTCATTACGACCTTGCTCTACAATTATTATTGGCTTTAACATTTGCGTTAAGCTCTAGTGTCTAGTCGTTTCATGACAGTATTTATGGTGTTAATGCAATGAAATATTCTTGGTATAATTCCACGCCATACCTTGTGCAAACCTTGATCAAAAGTATGGACTAACTCTTCTTTTCCTTCATTCAATAAACTTCTAATATAGAACAAGGATGGTAGGAAGGCGGCTCTCCACATGGAGATATAACATGGAGTCTTAGCTCCACTTTAGTCTTATAGAATACATGCATTCTAATCCACATATGAAGGTATGCCTCAACAAGGAAGACCAATGAGGAGATCGGCTCCCTCAGTTGCGACAGGGTTCTAAAACGTTTGAACATCACATAACCTAGCTCTCCACAGGAAGGTCTATCCTTTGCTTGACCTACAGTAATTAAAATAAGAAAATATAAATAAGAATTATAAAATCCTTTGAGAAGGAGCTGCTCCTTTTCATTCACAAGAGAAATGAAATGGTAATCAGGTCGGCTTCCATATACATGAATGGATTTCGACTGTATTCTCAAAGGGAAAGATGGAGTAAATAAGCTTCCTTTTCTATAACCATTGATTCTCCCAGGAAAACGTGGCATAGAGATGTAATAAAATAAATAAATAAAAACTAAAAGGGCACCAATCTTCTTCTATAAACTGCTATCTATTATTTAGTAAAAACATTTAAATACACCAAAATTTAGTGAAGGCTGGAGTTGGTTCTCCTACATGGAGAATGCTCCTTCTTAATGCAACTATCTGGGTCGCCTCTCTGTCATACTGACGTAACCTTCTTCCAAAAGCCCTGATTTATAAATTCGACATGCAAAATACCATGTTTTGTGCATTTAGTCACTAATTCAACGAGAACAAGGGACCACAAGTGATATATAAGCTGGCAGCCATCACAGTAAACCTAGTAAACTGTTTTTGAGCTTTACTACAATCAACCGCCACCCTCCAACTATCAGTTAGGCTGCATATCTTCCTAGATGTTTTAGATCTACCCTCTTCACTGGCGTACTATGTATTAGGCTCTTTAGATCTACCTCTGTTTTACTTAATTTTATGTGATGAAGGTTATTGAAAATTCATATTTCATGTTTATTCCTTTATAATTTCATATGGACCCTTAAGGTTCCAGGTTTTGAACCTAAGGCTCTGATACCAAGTGTAATGCCTCTCAAGGGCATTAAGAATTTTAAACTAATTAAATATCTATTTTATTTATTTATTTTTGAAATGTATGAGAGTGTCAATACAAGCTCAATATACATCATGTAACCCTAGCAGCATATAAACAACACATAAGCAAAGTGTAACCATAACAACATATAAGCAAAATATAAGCATTTTGCAATAGCATCAAATAACTTAGAATTTTTAAAACTTCATTGGTGATTCACACAACATAAATTAACATCATAAATCATGTAGCAATAGCATCATATGATAATTTTACAACAACATATAAATGATTTAAAATCACAAGAAAAATACCTCGTTATAAGAATGGTGATGGAGTCCAAACTGAGTAAGCTTTCCTCTTCTTCTCCTCGAGTTGCTTCCATCTTTATTGCCCAAAGCGGGACCACAGTTTTACCTCCCAACCAACTAGGGGCCTAGCTGGCTCCCTAGCCCCAGGAAACCATTGAACGGTCCCATCCAAATGGCCTCCTGGCCCTCCGTGCCCGAGACCACCAGAGAACAGAACAGTGATGCACCAGTAGGCTATGTATCAAATCTTCCAAGAGTTCTCAAACTCTTCCAACTCTTCAAAACTTCTCATACCCCAAAATACCCAAAATTCTCCATCCTAGAATACTCTCACCAAAATAATCTTCAAGAGAAAAAGAACCTCCCTCCTTCCACTCTCAAGTCTCATATTTATATCCAGAAATCCTCATCCATCAATAAATTCCCATAAATAATAGTCATCAATCAATAAATTCATTTTCTCCAGATAAATAGAAATTTGATTTAAATAATTAAAATATTAATAAACATGGATGCAAAGTCTCACTTGCCATGCTTCCATATTAATGCAACTATGACAACCAATTTCTAAAAATTTGTGCAAATCCTATCTATCCATTTATTTATATTATCCTTTCATTCATAAGTCAAATAAGATATTTTAACACATATTTCATTAAAATTGGAAAGATTTTATTACAAGAACAATGCTAGAATTGAGTTTTTTGGTTATTTTAGAATTCTAGATCCACTGTTTAATTCCAAATTTAATGAAATATGTGTTTTTTCATATACTATATTATATTATGACATATTTTATATTATATGTATATAATTATATATGTTATTTAATAATCCAATCAATTTATATAAATCTAAATCATTTTAAACAAGTCAACAAACTCATACTTTCAACACACAAGTAATGCTTTCATCAATTCGTCAACCAAGTTACTAATAGATAATATAATCATATTAATTTATTCATCGATCGACCAATCATAGTAATGTAATCATGAATTGACGTATGCGTCGCCAGTGCACACGTCTTAAGCGTGCATACTAATAATCACATTTAATGCTCCTAATAAATCATTATTACATCCTCTCAAACAACATATAGAAGAACAATTAAACACTGCATCATTCATCATTCATAATCATTCATACAGAAACAATAAGACAAAATTAGATAAACATAATGGTGAAATCAAACATGTAATCATGATGGTTAATAACAATCAAGAACACCATCCAATCCATCATTGGTACCATCCATCACCTCAGTAATCCAGCCCCTAAATCACCACTACTTCCATCTCCTTACCTCACCATCCCGTCCTCTGCTGCAATATACTGTGGCGTCGACTGCACGACCTAACCACATATAGAACCCGTAAGCGGAAGTGTCAATTGACCACATCGACCAAGCTTCCCCAGCAAGCATCCGTTAGTCGTCATCACACATCTAGGGGAGTGCGCTACACAAACCTCCCACGACTCCAGGTTTCGGGGGATAAACGGTAGGAAATTCCTCCACCCCCCCTAATAGTACTAGGGTCAACACCCTACATCAACCATACTGTGCCATCACTGTTCTAAGGGATCCCGTCATTGAAAAACCACTTTGGGAAAGTCACAATTCCTGTCAAAACTCACACTCACCCACAATTCATAGAAATATTGGAATTCACAATTAAATAGCATGAAATTTGATATAACATCATTATACTCATGATGTTTAATACATCTCGTGCCCCTTGGAAATATAGGAATCCGCCTATCTCATAGCCAATTAACATGTGGAATAGTTCATCATTAACATGAAACATATATAAAGCCATACGCAACTCTTTCAAGTGTTAATCCATTTCACTAATACAACATTTACAAATAGTCATGTAAGTACTTTTGCAAACAACTAAATCAGCCTTCCTCATATGGATATTCTATATTCAATTTTGAATGTTCAATTGAAATAACATATTTATTGTCATTAATAAATTAAAATATTATATTCCATTTACTGTCCACACATAGGGAGTCCATTTATTCACATAAAAATAGTCTTACTCAACTTAGATTAGTCTAACATATAATAAAACAAATGAAAATGTTAAGCTAGTTCACATTAGAGTTTTAATTACTAAGTGTGCAAATATGGGGCATTACATCAGACTTGACTATTCGTGCTTTCACTGGGAAGTTCATTGATTCCTCACAAGAGACTTCAATTGTCTTAACTTTGTCAGTTGTCCTTGGGGTTGGATACCCCTCTATCCATCTCCCAGGGTGCAAAATAAATTCTCCCTCTATTCTTATCTTTTGAATGACCTTGCAGTCTCTTATATTATGATTTAGAAATCCATGTTTCCTCTTCCAACAGCCTATCCCTCCATCAGACCAAATACTCTTTCTTCTTTTGAATTCTCGTCCGACCAATTTCCCATTCATCATCCTCTTCATCAAATTATTCCATTGGTTGGATTGGCATTTGATCCTACCATTCAATAGTCGATTCCCTTCTACTCATCGACCCTTATTCATACTTGTACAAGTTAGTGACATTGAATGTCAAAGAAATATCCAACTCTTTGGGAAATTACAATACATAGGAATTATCAGGAAGCTTCTCCAATATCCTATATGGATCACTCAGTCGTCGGATTCAACCTGTTTTATGTTTCCCTTGGAAACCTTTACTTTTGGAGATACGCATAAAGTAGATCTCCTTCTGTTAAATATTGTAGTCACTTCTTCTGGTCGGCCCTCATCTTGTAATTGACATTAATTTTATCCAACTGCTTTCTCACCTTCTCATGCATTTCCTTCATATGCTCAGAAAATGACTCGGCATATGCAATTTTCTACATCCTAGTCAACAACCTCATCAAGTCAGTTACTCCATGCAAAATTCTCCCTTGTATGATTTGGAATGGGCTCAATCCAATCTACCTATTTACAGAGTTATTGTATGCAAATGCTGCCTATGCTAACACATTCTCCCACTCCTTTGGTTGGTTAGAAGTCAAACATATCAACAAATTTCTACAAATTCTATTAATGACTTCAATCTTCCCATCGTCCTACAGATGGTATGCAGAACTGAACTGCAACTTTGTATCTAGCTTCTTCCACAAGTTTCTCTATAAATTACCCTTAAACATGGTATCCCTGTCCAAATTTATACTCTTTGGAATCCCATGAAACTTAATAATCTCTTTGAAGAAAAAAAATGAAATACCTATGGCAACACATGTTTTCCTGCACATAATAAAGTGTGCCATCTTTGAAAATTCATCAACTAACACAAAAATGGATTCGTTACCTTGCTACGTATTTAGCAATACCAACCAAAAATACATAATAATATTGTCCCACAGAACCTTGGCATGCTGACCAATTCTATAATGTGGTATCCATTTCTTCACATTTGTCACCAATCCTAGCCAATAGTATTTTTCCTTGACCAACGACCTGGTGTTGTTGATGCCAAAGTGACCTCCTATTTCACTGTTGTACAATTCCGTTATCAAATTTTTCCAAACTGATCCTCTGGGAATACATAATCGATTACCTACTTACATGTATCTTTCTTGAGTGAAGTAATTCAAGTATGGATTCTTGTTGAAACTACATGGCTCCTTTGATTCCTTCCATGCTTTACCAAAGTCCTCATTGAATTCATAGTCGGCTTTCATCGACTAATCCATTCGATTGAACAATCATCCTTCTCAACAATGCAACTTATATCGTAATACAAAACTGTAACTCTGTAGGAACTCGAACCACTTCATATGCCTCTAATTTAACGTGGTCTGAGTATTCAAATACATCAAATCCTAATGGTCGATGAACAAAACAAATTCCTTGTGCAAAAAGTAATGCCTCCATTTCTTCAACGCATGGGCAATGTCATAAGACTCTTGGTCATAGACGAATACTTCTACTTCGCTTTGTCCAAATTTTTACTAAAGAATGAAATTGGTCAACCTTTCTTGGCTTAACAATGCTCAAATTGCCACTCCGATAGCTTCACAATCAACTTGGCATATCTTGTCAAAGTCTAGGAGAGCTAAACTGGTCTCTCCATCACATTCTACCTCAACATCGCAAATGCTCTTTTGGCTACTTTAATCCACTTAAGTCCTCCTTTCTTCATGTATTCTATCAATGGTGCACATATCCAACTAAAATATTCAATGAAATACATGTAAAAGCTAGCACATCCGTGAAAAATTATTACCTCAGTGGAATTCCTTGGTACATGCCACTTCAAAATAGCTTTGAACTTCTCAAGGTCCATCTTTAGTCCTTGGTAGGAAATGATGAATTCCAAATCCACCAATTCCTCCTTCATATAGGAACAATTTTGCAAATTTACCAGCAATTTCTCTGTAATGGCCCTAAAAACAGTAAAAATTTAAAAAATTTCACTTACTAATAATATCGTCGAAATAAGTAAATAAATCAGATTATTTTTTATACTGGGAAGTTAATTCAGTCTTTGTTTGAGGAACGATGTTTATACAAATGATAAATTTGTATCAATAAACTTTCTGCGGAAGAGATGAGGTCAAAAAAATTACTATAACCAAATAAGATACACAAACTACCGTTGTCTATACTTATTTGCTATCACCATTTAAACGATGCATTGTACTTAAAGCTTCTCTACGGTGTTGGTTAACATCTCAGTATATAATAAATTTTATCTTTAAATGTTTGAACATGTTTGTCTTATACTCAGGTCTGATGGTCCCTCTGAGAAGAGTAAGAATGTCTTGAATGGATCTGACCCGTTGTACTCATGGGGCGGTGGATGGGTAAGGAATGGATGTTTGATGAAACTAGGCTTACTTAGAAAAATTCTATTGCTAAAGCATTTCTATCTTTCTATTTGTAGGTTCGAAAACAAGGACCCAAACCTATGCTTTACTAAGTGTTACATCCTAAGCCTAGGAGGATAAAGGGGGCCTAAAGAGTACTTAATGAGAACGAGGTAAGTCAATGCCTAGCATGAAAATCGAGCTTGGGATCTATTAATTTAATATGATCCTAAACTATAGAGTAAGGGTAAAGGCTAGCACTAGTGGATGCTAGTTGTGTCATTTAATGATTCCTCAGAATTCACGTGGCTCAGTCCAACCTAGGGAAAGGTTAAGTGTTTGATGCCTTCGGGGTTTAGCATTTTCATTTCTAAGTTGCTAGTTTTGGGAAATCCCTGACCTGAGCTATGCTCATGGTCAGTGCTAACACAGGGATGATGGCAACGAGGTGGGGAAACGATGCATGTTCTATTGATAGGTAAGGAATTAAAAACGTTTCGTAGTCTATTCCTGCAGTTGATGTTTTTAAATGATGAAACCCTCGTTTTAACTCATGGTTCTTTCAATGTCTCATGGAAGGTGCTAAAGCCCAGCTCTCTTCACTTGGAAAATCATGGAGGTAGCAGGCCTGGTTCTAGCGTGAGTTGGTAATCCTGGTCCCTGCAAACACTCGTTCCTTCCTATCCCATTCATGTTGCAGGCTCTGTGTTTATTCATGAGCATTTAAATTGTAATGATAGCCTTGTAGCTCACTATATGAGTTCTACGTTTATATGGAACGACGTTTATGCATATTCCCCCTGGTCTATGTGGGGTTTTCGAAGCTATTATGTTAGAGGGGGAAAGTCAGAGTTTAGTGGATTTGTATGGTTCTTTAAACTTTCCTTTTTAATATATAGGTGAAACTGGCAATGTTCCAATCCTTTGGATTTTTTAATGTGGTATAGCCTGTGTATTTAATAAAGTGTTTAATTTTTATTGATTGGAAATCGTACTCTCTTGAATTTCAGGCTATGGGTACCAGCTCTGCATTCTGATTTTTGTATAGTGACTAAAATAAAAGGAAGTGTAAACTCTACTTTGTTAATGTCATTACCCTGTGCTTTAAAGCGTTGCCCCTTCGGGGTTTGTGGTTGAATAATGTAGATTTTCAAAATGGTTGTCTTCTATGTAATGGTTAAGGGTTTCTAAATTAGAGAAATGAAGTCTAGGATTGCATTGGGTGCTAACTGTAGTTTAAAATAAAGTGGTTTTTTCAATGATTATGAAAACGTGAAGCTAGGTTTAGAAGTGGAAATCGATACTGTGTAAAACGTTTTGTGTAACCTATAAAGTTTACAATGCTATGGGTGAACTTTGGTTTTTCCAAAGCCTATGTGATTCGTAGATGTTTTCTCTATAATGGATGAAGGTTCTAAGTTAAACATTTTATATCAGTAATGTTTTGAATGCTATGCTGAAATGCAGGGTTTCACCTGTAGGTGGGAACGGCTTCTGTTAGGTAGAACAATAAATATGAAACCCTAAATGGGGATATATGATTTGTAAAGAGTAGACCTTTTGATTTCTGGAAAGTACTATTGCGTTTTAGTTTGACCTAGAAGAAAAGAACATTGGTGTTGTTTTAAATAAAAGCATCTCCTCATGTCTGCGATTCTATGTTTATCTGCCCAGTTATGCTTATGTATGTGATTCTACGTTTATTTGTCAGCTACGCTAAAGATAATGGTTCTACATGTTAAAAATGATAGTGGCAGGGTTCGATACTTGACCTGCATTTTACAAACCTTTATTTGTGTTGTGTTCCAAGAAACAAGTATGTATGGTGTGGTTTCATTGATCCAATTGATTTTGCATACATTGGTTTTCTTTTCAATGAATTAAAAAGATTTAACTCTTAGTTTTAATGATGGCAGTGGGGTTTGATAACTGGACATGTGTGTTGTCAAAATTCTACTTGTGCTGGTTTCTAAAGGGATAAAACGTATGTTTATTTTCTTTCTAGAGTTTAGTCTGTCCACACAATTTATATGAATTGTTTACCAAGAGATTCAAGGAATTAACAGAGTTAAAAGAATTAAAAGAATTAATCTCTAGTTTCTGTGCAAGCATAAAAGTAAGTTCAGCAATATGATTTCGATAATGTCTATAGAGAGTTTAAAAATTCTCATACTGTAATTTGAAAGGAAGATCGATGTCTAGCACAGGCTAGTAAAGCTAGCCCTGCTAGACCTTCGAAATATTTGGGGTAGAATACTTTTAAGAATTTTACAGAAATGATAATTTAAATGCTGATCTTTCAAGAAATAACCCTGGGAGCCTATTCCCATTGGCCCTTGCTCTATGCAGAGAATAGATAAACTTCATGACATAATCATTGCATATAAATCATATCGTAAGAATTTCTAAATATTTATTTAAACTGAATGAAAGAGGATCATGATTCATACCTGGTCCTTGTAGCTGGATCCTTCTTTGTTGGACCTGCACTCTCAAGCAATAATTAATGCAGAAAACCTATGGACTTAGCTAGCCTGTAGAATGATCTTTTAACTGGATCGCTTTGGGGCTACCATGTTCCTCCCAACCATGACCCTTAGACCATTCTTGGTTCTAACTGAATCCCCCCAAGCTAGTTCCAACATGCAAAAAGAGAAGTAGAGACCCAAGGTTGGACTGCTAAATTAGATCTGGAAAATAATGTGGGGCTACTATAGTTCTTGCAGTAAAATTCTCTTTTATTACCATTAAAGAATGATAATGAAAAAGGATCCCCTCTTTCGGGATTTGCTCTCCTTTATATAGGTGAGTCTTGGTTTTGGAATATAGTTGTTTGAATAATAATATTTAGTTTCTTACTTTAAATTTGAAATATAATATTTTAAAAGATATTTACTTAAATATCTACCCCTTGTTTAACTGGGACTTTTACTTGTTGTAACTTAAATTATTTCTTAAATAGAAATAATAATAAATTCTTAATTAATAATAATAATAATAATAATAATAATATTGCTAATATTAACAACACAAATAATAATAATATTAATTGTAATGTGATAGCCATTTTATGTATAAACTCTATGATATATATATATTTTATAAATAAATAATAATAACATTATTATTAATACTTTTAATAATAATATTAACTTTGAGGCCTTTATGCATGTCATTCACATAAGACTATTCTTAAACATTCCATACTTAAGCTATGGTAATTTCCTTTTATTTAATTATATATCTCTCATGATACTTCTTTTAAATATTAAGGACAAGGTCCAACTCTTTGGACGGATCTTTTGGTAATCTTGGATAGCTGGCTTGGTTAGGCATATCTAGGTCTCTCTCTTGCATGTTGGATTCCCTCATTTAACATGGTAGTTCCCGCGGTACTTGATGATAGATAGAAAATTATTCATTTAACTAATTTAAATAAATGTGATCAATAGAATTTCTATTCAGAGTCTTCTCGACTCAACACTTACGATCCTGTAACCCCGAGTGCTCTTCAGAGCTTTTAACTCAACACTCTCACATGGGCGTTACACTAGGGCAATTCCAGATCCTCTTGCTCAACACTAGTACTTAGAATGTGGTTGTGAAGCACATCTAGAATAGTCAAGTGGCCTCGGATCCGGTATTCATTTATCAAGCTTGGAGTGCTCCAAGGCTTATGCCCAACACTCTGTGTACATTGGGGCGCCTAGTACATAATAAAATCCTATAGGTACATTGGGGATTATTCCCAATACATAGGTCATCCGTGTGTGTTCCTGAGTCCACGCTCAACACACCATATAAGTCAATCATGTAAATCATAATTCTGCACTGTATGTAACAAAAGGCCATCTCAGTATATTAGGGTTTGTACTCAAATCATATGATAAAACATAATTCAAATAATTAGGGATTCCTTTCCTAGCATATAATCAACAATGAAATTAGTTAGAGTCCATGCCCAATATGTCATTCTATAAAACAATAAATCATGTGTATGCCCAATACTCAAAATAAATCATATGTGTTGGGGTTGTGGCCCAGTATAACATCAGAAATAGTTAGTTCAAAATTCAGGATATTACATTCTCATGATGCAGTCTTTGCAATACCTATCTCAGATGAGCCAATTTCTCTTCTTTAGTCTTGATAAAGATCAAAATGTCATCCAAATAGACAATGATGAAATTTCCCAAAATTTCCTTCGAGACTTCATTCATAAACCTCATGAATGTACTTGGTGCATTCGTCAGCCCAAATGGCATAACCAACTATTCAAATTGTCCTTCCTTCATCTTGAAGATTGTCTTCCATTCATCCTCCCCTTTGATCCAAATATGGTGATATCCACTCTTCAAGATGATCTTGATGAAGTATGTATCTCTAATCAAGCATTCAATCCAGTCATCCATCCTTGGAAAGGGAAATATGTACTTGATTGTAATATAGTTGATGGCCCTTGAGTCGTTGCACATCCTTGATTCTCCTCCTTTCTTGAGTACTAGCACAGCTCATACCGAACATACGACTATGGTTTCATGAATCAAACCTCTATCCAAAATTTCTTGGACATGTTAGTTCAGTTTGAAATTCTCAGTTAGTGTCATCCTATGCAGTTCCTTTTTTTACAAAATCAACCATGGAATCAATTAAATCTAATGGGATATGCTTCTCGTCGGTGGCAATGATGTCAACATCTCATCGACCAATATCTCTTTGAACTCCATCATCACCCTTCTGAATTAAATCAGAATGCATTCCATTGGATCGTACATGCTTAACCCTTTTGGAATGAATGGAAAGAAATATTGTTGCTTATTTTCCTCCTTCAAAAATTCTTTATCTAAACACATTAGCACTATCTTCTCCCAATAATTGTTTTCACTTCCCTTATTACTCCTACCCTCTTCCAAGGGAATCATTATTTTTGTGCATTCCACCTTTCCATAATGAGACAATATTTTCATGGCCATCATAAATCATATTCCTATCACATTACCATGGTCTCACCAATAACAAATGATAATCATCTATGGCTATCACATCACATAACACACTATCATAAAAATCATTGATCTTGAATTTTACTAAGCATTGGATCGACATCGTGGCATGATGTCATTTTTGAAGACACGAAACTCTATAGTCATTTGGGTGCAGTCTTCACTTCATACCTAACTTCTCCATGACTTTAGTTGAGACTATATTCTTAGTGTTTCATCCGCTGACTATCATGGAATAGCACCTTTCTCTGATTTTTATGACAGTTCAAATGATAGAATTCCATTGTGCTGGTTCCTTCTCCTCATATTCTGCAGGTTGTAATAATGTCCATCTGGTCATCAAATTTTGGCCTCCCTTCGGCTTGGTTCAATTTGAACAATTTTCAAAAATCAAACTAGTCTTGTCATAAGCTCTTCCATTTCCTTGACTTTTAGTCTCTCCTCGTCTTACTATATGCAATTTTTTTGGGAACTCATAAGCCTTATGGACCAATTATTGACACTTGTAGAAAATGACTCCTTGTCAGCCAACATCTCTTCCTCCAAAATATTCCCTCCTTCCAAATGTACCTCTACCTCTATGGTTTTCATTAGCACTCCTATACCGTGATGCAGAGTCTCTTGCTATACTTTTATCTCTCCTTACTTTATTGTTTTCTTCTTTCTTTGCTCCACTGCTCTTTCCTCTTGTGAAAGTAAATTTTCCACCACCTCTCATATCAGTTGTTTCTTTGGCTGTAGAGGTCTTCCTAGTGAGCTTCTCCTCAACTTTTAAGGCTAAATAGTAGTCCTCCTTGAATTTTTTGAACCTTAACAATATCAACTCATCCTTAATGGCATATTTCAGTCCACTCAAATACCTTGCTACAACTTCTTCACCCTCATATATTTTTCCTAACCTGATAGATAGTCTGTAGAATTTTTTGTTGAATTCTTGAATAATCGACTCCTTTTCTCTCATATTTTGCAATTTTCTGAACAAGGTAATCATATACTCAATGGAAAGGAACTTGTCGTTCAACTTGGAAACCATTCTATCCCAAGTATTAACTCTATCTTTCTCCTTTTTAACTATGTACATCGTCCCACCACAATGAGGCATGACCATTTAACTTGAAACAAGCAACTTTTACCCTTTTGGGGCCTTCAATCTACTCCATATCCAAATATTTCTCCATTTCTCTTAACAATTCTATCAATTATTCGAGATTTAGACTTCCTAAATAGGTAGCCACCTCCATCTTAGACCTACCCTTCATCTCATAATTTTTTTTATAATCTTCTCTCTCTTCTTGAGCTTCCTTGGCAGCTTCTCCATTTTCAACCTCTTCATCAATATGGTCAAGGATTTGAACCACAAATCCCTTCCTCTATGCTTCTTTTACAATGGCCAAATCATTATTTAGAGTTATCATGGTATAAACACATTCTTTGAAGGTTTCACGGTCAATGGTCACCTCTGCACTTGTGTGCGGTCTTTGTCCTTTACTATGGACATTGACACCCCCCTGAGCCATCACTATTTTTAGATCGATCAAGTAAATATCTCGTTCAATTAGGTTGTCCAATTGGAATTGTATTCTCCACCACACTCTACAAATTTACCTAGCCGCAGTTGGAGTTGCTTTCTTCTTCATGCATGATACTCCTTCTTTGATACCAATTGATGAAAGCTCGAGTCGAAAAAACCTACAAATCAAAGTGCACAGACAAAAGCACACATACACAACTTATCACCATAAAGCGCAATGACACTAATAATGTCTGTTATATTAATGTATGAATCAATTTACAAATATTGGTTACAAATTCAAACTCAATGATCTGTTCATATAGTTCTTTAGTCAACTGTTCTTTTGATTTAAACACATTAAACACTTGGAAACAAAAGCCTTTCCTCTTTTCCTTATTCTGCATTTATAGCCTCGTTAACTGCCTCATATTCACACTCAATCTTCTTCTAGAATCCTCTAGGTTCTTCGTTGATACATCTCATTTGCATTCAATTATCATATAAACTACTTGTTAAACACATTATAGAACCCAACAAGAACTCTATACTCACAACGAGAACTCTATCCTTAAAAAGTCCATATTTTGTGTCAAAAACACCAAAATCAGCCTTCAAATCGAAAAGTGATGCTACTAGTAGCACTCTTTTTCATTTCAAGGTTAAAAATACAACCATTGCCTTTAAAACCCATGTTGTTGCTAACAATAGCCTTAAAATCAACCCTTGGATAGAAAACTAATGCTACTATTAGCACATTATTTTTTTCAAATGCTAAAATTATAACTTGTTTGAAAACATGGACTCAACAATCAGTATCATTGGTAGAAAAATATTAAAATCAACCTCTAGATCAAAACGTAGTGTCAACATTGCAACGTTTTTTAAACCATGGCCTTGAAAAATAAGCCCCCCCCCTGTTCGTGGGCATGACTTTCCCCTCTCCCCATTTTTTAAGTTTTTTTATAAAAACTTTATAATTATTTTTATAAAAAAAAAACTATAAAACAAATTAAAAAATTATATATAAAAAGTATATAATAAAACTTAAAAAAAATACTATATTCGAAATATTTATGTTAAAAAGTAATATTGTAAATTAAAAAAAACATAATAATAATTTAAAAAATGAATTTTTTTATTGAAACTAAAAAAATTATTTAAAAAATTGATTTTTTCTTTTAAAAATGATTTTTTAAAATAAAAAATTGATTTTTATATTAAAAAAATAATTTTTTTTTGTTAAAAAACTATTAACAAACTATTTAAAAAACATGAATTTAATAAATTAAAAAGAAAACTTAATTTTTTTTTTTAAATATTACAAAATCTAAACAAAATTAAAAAAATTAAAAAGAAATCATTGTCCAAACCCTCCACCACCCCCTCGTCCCGCACTTCCTCTCCCATCTCCTACCCCTTCCCCTCCCTTCCTGCTCTCCTCCCCTACCACACCCCCTCCATTCCCCTCTCCCCTCCACTCCCCTTCCCCCTCACATCCCCATCCCCATCCCCTCCCATACCTCCTCACCCCCCATCCCTCCCCCCCAACCCTCCACACCCATTCCTCTCCCACCCCCTTGTCCCTCCTGCCTCTCCCTCCTCTCCCCCACTGAGGTTCTCATCAAGCTACAACTCGACGTTGGGTTTCTAGCCATGGCTCAAAGGGCGCCATGGTGGCCACCCCATGGGTTCCCCGTGACGCCCATCGAGTCATGACTTGATTCCCTTGATGGGAACCCTATGGATGCCTGCAGTGCCCATTGATTCATGGATTGATGGGCACTACAGTGCGCACCCCACAGTTCCCATTGATCCACGACTCAATGGGATCTTTGGTTGGGGAGAGGAGGGGGAGAAGGGGGCCTAGGAGGCGGGGGAAGTGAGGGATGGGGGCCGAGGGGTCGGGGGAGAGGAGGGGGCATGGTAGGGTAGGAGAGAGAAAAGGGAGGGAAAGGGGGAGGGGAGGGGAGGGGAGGGGAAGGGGGAGCTAGAAAGGGGGTGGGGGAGGGGACAGGGGAGGGAGCGAGGAGATGATTTGGGTAGGGAGGGTTTTTTTTTTTTGTTATATTTTTTTTTAATTTTAAAAAAAGAATTAATATTTTTTTGTTTTTTCTAATTTTTTTTAAATTTAGAAAAAAACAAATAGTTTTCATTTTTATTTATTTTTAATTTAGTTTCTTTTAATTTTTAAAATTTTAATATTTTTTTAACAAGTTTTTTTTCTAAAATCAATTACATCTAGATTTTTTAATTTTAAGGTTTTTTTTTTTTAAACATTAAATTTTTAATAAATATTGGTTTTTTCATGTGAATAAAAGAATCAGCCTACAGGTTTCCAAAAAATTGTAATTTTATCCCCCCAAAAAATGTTGTGCTATTGGTAGCACAATTTTTCAATTCGAGGGTAAAAATAGCCACTAAATGCACCCTATAAAAAACAAGAACTATTTAGAGATCCTGACATGTTGTATAATGTGTTCTTAGCATACCATGTTTTTTTTTCCAATAAAAAAGAAATACCATTGTTATTCTTATTGAATCAAATGGTACAAATAGGCCTTGTCTTCGAAAGACCCATCAAAACTGTATCAAAATGTCTCCAAAAAAATGATAGTAGTATAGGCTACTGAAACAGTTTATTATTTACATAAGTTGAAACCATCCTTAAGATTGTTGTTTTTAACCCACAAAAATATCTATGAAAACCTAAATGTCATCTTAAACTAATAAAAAAAACAAGAACAGGATTATTCAAAAATCCACAAAGATCCCATATCAACATCAAGGGAATCTTGATGTTATTCCCAAATTAAAAAGCCTTCTTCACCTTCGATAGCCTGCTTGGATAGCTTGTCTGCCAGTAGGTTGTGTTAACAATAAATATGCTCCAGGGAAATATTGTTGAAAAGTAAGATTTTAGACTTAATTCTTTTGCACCAGTGAAGTAAAGATATGACTTTAAGCTCGTATTCACGTTGTGCCCATTTGATGGTGACCCTGGAGTCCCCATAAATTTTCAGGTTATCAATCCCAAAAACCCTAGCCACCTTTAATACACACCAAAGCGCAAGAAGCTCCGCTTTCATATTAGTCCCATTGCCACAATTCAGCTTTAGCATAAAATAATGAGATTGGTTCAGATATAGAACTCCACCTACAGCACACATTCTGTCTTTGGAAGCACCATCAAAAAATAGAATCGAACAATTAAACTGTGGTGTAAAGGAGCCAATTCTTTTTATACTCACAGGATCTTGATCTCTGTAAAAAGATTGATAAACATGTAAAATATGGCAAGTAGTCTTGTTCACACAGGGTTTCACACTTTCAAATACTGCCTTATTCCTAGAGAACCATATAAACCATGAAAATGATCACTGGAAGCAAAGAATGTGCTCTACATTCCCTGAACCAGTTTAGTGTACATATATCAGCGTTCCCTTGCTCCCAAACTTGAGTAATATCAAGAGATGTGCATATAATTCTCCAAATATCACAAGAGAACTCGCATGTAACAAGAATATGATTGGTGGTCTCGGATTCATTATCGCATAAAAGGAATCTGCTTGGACCATGCCATCCCATTTTAATTAAATTATCCTAGGTTTTAAACTTACCTTGTAAAGAAAACCAATAGAAACATTTATATTTCAAAGGTAGCTTCCATCTCCATAAGCTTTTGTACCACCACTACTATGGAAAGTAATGCTTAATTTTTATGAGGGAGTTGTACACATATTTTGCGCTGATTACCCCCGAGCCAGAATTGCCCATCCAAATAAGTTTATCCCCATCTACTGAAAGTCTACATCCCACTGAATCAAGAAGATTGATGTATTTGTCCCATTCCCATGCAAACTTACCAGTGAATCCTAGATCTTATGCTTTTATCCAATATGAATAACCATTCAAAATGCTTATGTTCTTGATCCTGTCCAGGGTTGCAAAATCATAATCCTTTAGGTAGGCACGAATGTCCTCAGATAAAGTATAATTTTAATCATGACCCAATATAGGATCTATGCCAACCAGGATTTGTTTACCAGAACCAATTTGCCATTGGAGATCCTTTTCCATCCAGTTGTAGACCTTCGTAAGACCATTCCAAATGGGAGAGGTATTCCTGATTCTTTTAATAGGATTCCTAAGCCAGTTTGCAGGGGCTTCCTTGATATACTTAACTGATAAAACTTTAGACCATAATGTTGAGCCGAAAATACCTCTCCACAAGATTTTGAACCGCAATGCCTTGCTGAAAAAATCCAAGTCCTTTAGCCCCCAACCAACACAACATTCTGGAAGAGCAATCTTTTCCCATCTGACCATGATCAAGCCTTTATGTTCTATTCCTCCAGACCAAAGGAAGTTTGAAAACAATCTTCTAATAGAATTAAGAATTGAACTCGGCACTTTTAATAAAGAAAGCCAATATAATGGTATACCAGTAAGAATAGCTTTCAAAAGAGTAAGACGTCCACCGATGGACAAGATTCTATGCATCCATGTATTGATTCTATTTTCAATCTTCGTACACAACCAGGACTAGTCCTTTACCCGGTAATTATTCGGCTTCAGAAAAAAGCCAAGGTACTTAAACCCCTCTTCCAACGGGAATATTTTATAAGGCATTATGCTTAAAAACTCCTCAACTTTTGAATCTTCCAGCTTGTGTTGATAAAGGATAGATTTTGTATGGTTGACCTTCATTCCCAAGGCTCCACATAAAACTTTAATAATCTTCATATAGCATCCGCATTCATCAACAAAATCTGAACCTGCGAGAAGCACATCATCTACAAAGAGTAGATGAGAGATAGAAAGATCATTTGCATATTTTATACCTTTAATTTTTCCTTTCAGTTTAGCTTTGATAATCAACCTGCTGAATCCATTGATGACAAGCAAAAAGAGAAGTGGAGTCAAAGGGAAGCCCTGCCGAATTCCTCTAGAGCATTTAAAAAATATGATGGCACACCATTTACCAAAACAACTATATTGGTAGTAGTTACACATGCCATAATCCAGTTAAGCACCAGAGGAGGAACACCAATCTGGATTAAAATAATTCTTAGAAACCCCCAATCAACTCTACCATAGGATTTCTCAAGATCCATCTTGAGCATTAGAGATTTCTTTTTCCTTTTTTTAATGGTGTGGATAATTTCCTGGGAGATACCAACAACATCCAAGGTTTGTCGGTCATGCAAAAACCCTAACTGTTCAGAAGTAATACACTTAGAAAACCTAGGTTTTAATCTCATAGCAATGATCTTAGAAATGGGTTTGTATGCCAAATTGCATAAAGCAATTGGCCTATAATCTCCGAAAGATTTGGGTTTATTGCATTTAGGAATCAAAGTAAGAAAGGTAGAATTTAGTGCTCCTGATATAAAACCATAGGTTCAGGAAAATTACACCATCTTTAGAATGTCCTCACCCATGATGTCAAAGAAATGCAGAAATAGCTCCACAGTCTAGTCATCAGGCCCCATACTTTTTTCTTTTGCAAATAATTTTAAGGTAGCTTCAACCTCCTCCAAGGTAACTGCTTTTCCCAACTCCAATGCATCCTTAGGACTGTAAAAAATGGGATATAACCTCACCACATCCAACTGAGTCAATAGGTTACTGTCACCAGGATCAGTAAATATTTTTCCAAAAAATTCAGTAGCTGAAACCTGAAGATGTTCCTGCCCTAAAATTTTTCCACCCACTACATCCTCCAGATCCCAAATAGCATTGTTATTCCTTCTCTATGAGGCATAGGCATGAAATTTTTTTATATTTTTGTCCCCTAAGTCCATCCATAAGGCTCTACTCTTAAGCCTCCAATCAACTTCTTCTTGATTTAAAATATCTTCTTTTTTTTGTTCAAGAAGTTTTATAAGAGATGAATCATCAGGTTTCTCCAAATGTTCAAAACTCCTTAAGTGCAGATCTTGAATTTGCTTCTCCAAATATTTATACTCCTTATTGTCCAAAGTCTTCTTCTCTTTAATCCATTTTGAAACCACTTCCTTAAGTTTCCTCAACTTAATAACTAAGAAATCCATTGGATTAAGCTCATCCCTTGAAACATAACTTAACCAAAAATGACGAATGGTGTCACAAAAAATTTCATTCTTTAACCAAGAACAATTAAATTTGAATAGAAACTTCCTTGGGAAAGCACTGTCATCAAACTGTAAAAACATTGTCCAATGATCAGAGAAGATGGCCTCCCCAACCAAAGATCTATGGCACTGAAAATAATGCAGCAACGGTCTTTTGACTAGAAATCTATCAATTCTTTTATGGATACCATCACATCCAGACCTACCATTTTTCCAGGTGGGAAGAAATACAATTGGAGCAGCATCGACCAGGTCAAGGAAAATCATCATATCTGAAAATAAATCAGCTAAGTCATCCTTACAAGCAGAGGATCCCCACAATTCCGAAGTAAATCTAGTGAAGTTCATATCACCAGCGATAATAAGGTTATCCAAATTTAAAATACCGGAAGACCTCAAGGACTCCCAGAAGGTTAATCTTCCCTTATATGGGCCATAACAATTTAGCACTGAAAACCTAAAATCATGAACTTGTTGCACCCATCCAAAAGAATACCCCAGGAAATTTTATAGGAACAGAAATGGAAAAGTCAAGGGTTCCACCCAACCAAAATACCACCAGACAGGCCGGATGCACTAATAGCTGACATTTCCCACCCTGACAATATATTTTCCACCTTCAAAATAGAAGATGTATCCTCACACATCGTTTCCTGAAGGATAATTATGTCTGGGCTAGTAGAAAGTATCAATTTAGATACGGTCCTAACCCGGGTAGCCTTACCTAAACCTCTAACGTTTAAGGACAATAATAACATTATTCAACCGAAAGGGATGGATGCACATCTCTAAGTTCCCTATGGTCAGAGGAAACAATGGTATGTGAGGTTGAATCATCAATATGGTACGACATTGGTTTGTAGCCATTTGTCGATACAGATGTATCCTTCCCATTCCTTTTATTTTTTCTAATAGTAACATTTTGAAAATGCATACCTTTGGAGGATTTCACATCGGGATTCTGAGAAGGATATTTAGAGTAGACCGTTAGGGGAGTGAAGCAAATTACATCATTACTGGGGATATAACCACATTCAGAAAGCACAAAATTCTCCTCAATGGTAAAACCCTAGCTTTACCCCCCAAGACAGAGGAAGGCAGCTCAGGAGGGATGGGATGGAGAGGTTTGTCCGGGGCTTGATCAAAGTCCAATGCTCTAGTAGGAAAACCTTCATATGCCTCGGAAGGCCCAGGATCATGGGAAGAGGAATTACCCAATTTTAAGGTTATTTCCCCCCTGGATATACGCCTATCAAGAGATTTCTCCATTTCAATATAAAAATCAAGTTCTACTTTTGAAACATCTTTATACAGAGTTTCAGAAGGAGAGCCCTTACCATATATAAGTCGATGGGGAGTGGCCGGACTAGAACCTGGATTGTTGAAAACCGGAGAGATAGTGGCATCATCAACCCCCTTCTGCAGCCGAGGAAGATTTGGGCATTTTGACTGAAGGTGCCCAGTGTTTCGACAGCCATAACATCTAAAGGGAAGCTTATAATAATTTAGACGCTGACAAAATGTACGCGAGCCCCAAATAACATCAACCTCAGTTGGCAGGCCTAAGCTCATGCCAAACTCCACCATCACCCCAACAACCCTCTTATCAAAACCAAATAAAGATTTTTTTTCCAGATGAATGAAGGTACCGACAAAATTCGCCAACCCAATGAGGATGTTCCTTGTCCAAATATCGATAGGAAATCCTAGAAGTAACATCCAGATATGTCGTCGAACCTTCTTTTCACGTAAAGGGTCGAAGGCGATATGCCAATTTTTCAAACAGAGGGAGCCCTCCTTAAAATTCTAGATGCTACTGAGAATGACATCCAGATGTTCATTACTGGGAAAGATAAACAATATCAATCTATTCAGTAGAAGGTTAGCCTGTGGAGCCATCCCTACCAACGACGTCTAAAAGGTATTGACCAAGTCCAGGATTTCCATTCTACTTCCAGAAGTAAACTCTACGAGACCTACCAAATCCCGGCAAGCCATCATTTCCACACGGCCAAGGTTCCTGTCAGGGTTAATGACATATTGCTCCATGCCTTCCTTCTCTTTGATAGATTTTTAAAATCATTGAGAATGCGCTTTAGTGCTCAACAGGTTAGGGTTTTTACTGCTATACTTACCTTCTAAGGAAGGACCAGGCACCAAAATCGGGCAAGGGTCAGTAGAGCCATAAGGGGATTCTATAAATTTCACGACCACACCGGCAGAGGAAGGGTTTCTCAGAAAGGATGAGGGAAATTGAGATGAAGGGGAGAAAAGGGGAGGATCCATCCCATGAGTTGACATAATAAAACCCTCGAGAAAGAGACAGTTAGATCCCAACAACAAGGTGACACGAAAGCTCTTCAATCAAAGAAAAAGGATGTCAGGGAAAGGAAAGGATCCAATAGGACCGCCTATCCACTAAACCGCAAGCAAAGTAAAGGGGCAAAAACTCATACTAGCAAACTCGAAAAAACAACCACATTAAATCGACAAGGGCTGCAGAAAAGAAAAAAATACTTCCCACTTTTTTATGACCTTGGTTGGTACTAAGCCGGCTTGACAGCCGGTTGGACTCCAAGTTACTGAAGCACCTTGTAAATATTTTGTAGCTTTGAAACAAGTAAGGATATTCCAAAACACCAAACACCCTTCACTCCGATGCTCCATTGTCTCAGCCCTGTCAAACCCTACACTCCCTAATATCTTCAATACACCACTTAGCATACCATGCTATTTGGCGCATCCAACAACCACCATAAATTTTTCTTTAACTTCTCCAACGACTCGTTGCAACTTTCTAGATTATAGTGCCTTGTATTGCTTGGTTGGTGCACTCTAGACCGTTTCATTCATCGTGACCCTAAGTCACACACTGCCTCATTATTTACCTTCCTCTTCAAATTTTCTACGGTTCACCCAATTCTCGTCGGCTCCTCTTCTGTCAGTCAATCCTCCAACTTCTCTTCCTCTGCTTCAGTCTCAAACCTACCTCTTCTCAATTTCCATTTGGTTTTCTCTCTGACTTTTCTTGACCCTGTCATCTCAACCTATGATTGATCTATTCTACCTCTTGGCCTTCAACTAACCAAGTCTTATGTTGATCCCTCCTCCATCAACTTTGTTATGACCTAACCATCCTTCCGACTGGTCATCTTCTCATACTCAACTCTTTAGACTTGACTATCCCTTATTCCACTTGGAAGGTCATCCATTCCTCCCAATTGAATTCAGTCATCTTAACTTCGTCAGATTCCCTTAGGGTCGGATGCCCCTTTATAAAAAATTTGAGAGAGAAATACCCTCGAAATCCTATAGGCATAATGAGCATCTTGGACCATATCTTTTTATTTTTGACAACATTAGTGGTTAAGCATTGGAATAATGCATATGAATTATGATTCCTAGGAGATTGAAAATAGTGCCGCATCACATAAGGGATATAAGGGTAACATGTATATTAACACTAGCTAATATATGTGAATAGGAGTGAGACTAGTCTTTTCTCCATTTGTGGAAGTTACATTACGAGGTAGCATGCATGCATGTGATGGAAATTAGCATCCTCAATAACTATTTTTTTTGTACTCACATTCCATTTGTCTCAACGAAAAAATTGCATCATATGGACAAATAATCATTCATGGATATCTAACTTCTATTCTTACTCTTGATACGGAATTTGGACAAATAAATAAATCTATTATTTGGAGGCTCGCCACTGTGATAAAATGGTTAAAAATATATTTTGAGCTTTGCACTCAAGCCACTCTTTGATGACATTTCATATTTAAAATATGTATTCACAACAATTCCTTACAATCACATCCTTAGAGTGTTACGGAGAAAAATTCCTATGGCTCAGGGTAGACCATAACAGATAGCTGACTACCCGCAAATAACTCAATTCCCAATGCAATGTTATTATAATTAAAATGTTAAGATATGGAGAATAAAAAACCAACCTTCAACCGGATGTTCGTGTTCGGATATCCATCATCTATTTCGGGATGCATATCTATTTCAGGATCATCTATTTCGGGATACATATCTACTTCAGGATCTTGCATGATCTATTTCAGGATATGCAGTCCAGTCACCAGTTTGATGCCTCCAGCACCTTATCCACCTTCTTCTAGCACCCGGGAGCCACTTTCCACAGAGTTTTAGCCCTCCTAAGCTGAAAGGCGCCCTCTTCTCACCTACTGACTGAGAAGGGCGCACTTGCTCACCTACCACTGCAGATTCACTCCAGTTACATTCAGTTAGCTCCGATTCTGATTGATTTCACTCCGATTTCACTCCTGACTGACTGTTTCACCTCCGATTGACCTCCAGTTCGATTAGGTGACTTGCTCTGACTCCAGTTAGCCTCCCATGCGCCCCCACTGAGCCTCCAGATCCTATATCAGTGCTACACACTTCAGTTACATTTATTATGATCAGTTAGACTCAGCTTGACACCTGGATGACTGTTTGTTGTGATTGATGAGCAACACCGATGATTGATGAGGACTCCTAGATTGAGTCAAGCTACTCCATTCAGTGATTCGAATGACCTCCTTAGGCAATTCGAATTGCTCTGTTCATTGTAACAGTTTGTATTGTAATTCATTCACCCTTTCTGGGATAGAGAGCACTGCTGCATGTTTTGCACAGTTTTGCACCATATCTTCTTATTCATCTGTTGTGACTGATTTATTTGTTCATTAGATCTGCTGTGACTAACTTTACATGGTATCAGAGCCATTGCAGGGACAAGATCTCTTTTCTACAGGTGTTTATACAAGAAGATTTGACTGAATTGCTAAAAATTGCAAAAAGTTTGGCATGAGATATCTCAAGGGCATTCGCTCCTGTGCATGCAAAGCTTGAAAAATACTCCAATACCACTCCAGAAGCTTGAGTTACCACATAATTCCTGGATCTGATACATTGGACCTATTCAACATTGCTTGAAATCCAATCCCAGGTGTGATGCAACTCTCAAAGGGTGGATTGTTCGACCTTATTGTGGTTGTTTTTATGTGATTTGCAGGTTTATTGTCTCCTCCAATTGCATTCGCTACCTTCTGCATGCAAGCATTTCTACAGCAATTCCATTCGCTCTAGTCTGCATGCAAGCTTCTTCTTCATCATTTGACTCGCTCCTAGCAATGGAATACTCTTCTTCAAAGCCTATCCTCACCCCATTCAATTATTTTGATTGGAAAGATGATATGGAGATCATATTACGTTCAAAAGGATACTACCGAGTCACTCTTGGTCTTGAATTGGAGCCAAACAATGTGGCAGAAAGAACCAAACACTACAATAAGCTTGATGAAGCTTACGGTCTTCTTTGTCTCTCCATCTCCAAGGATCTTCACTTCCATCTCAGCGGATTGAAGACTCCAAAAGCCATATGGGAGCAACTTGAGACACTATTCGGCAAGCAGGATGAGCTTAGGGCTTTTCAATTAGAGAATGAATTGATTGGCCTTAATCCTGAGAATTTCGAGAGCATCAATGAATTCTTCACAAAATTCAAGAACTTGAACTTGCAATTGAAGAACAGTGGTGTTATCAAAGAGGATAAACAGTTGATCCTCTCCATTCTAAGCAAGCTTGGGAAAGATTATTCGGTATTTGTCTCCACTTTCAATTCCGGTCGGCTAACTACCCCGAATTGGAAGATGCCTACCTTGAATGCCTTCATTGAGTCTGTTACGAAAGAGCATGACAAGTTGATTCAAATGGGGTCCATAAGCTCCAAAGATTCAGCCCTATTTGTTCAAGGACCCAAGATTTCGAATGGTAAAGGAAAGCTAAAGAAGGAGAAGCCCAAATTCGAGCCTCACAAGCAAAAAGACAAAGGCAAGCAAACGGATGCACCATCCAGTTCGAAATCCAAGCAAAAGGGCAAAGAAGGTAACCAAAAATCTAAATGTACTTATTGTAACCGTGGCTTTCATCCCGAAAGTTCATGTATGAAGAAGACTATAGATCAAATGGCCCTCCTTTTGGAAAAGAACAACATAACCCTTCCTGACGGTGCAAGGAAGAAGGATCGGAATGACGATCATGAAAGAGGACAAGCACTCATGGCAACGGTTTCGAAGCCCACTCTCTTGATAGATTCGGGTGCATCAAATCATATGGCTGCAAATATTGATTCTTTTTCCTCATTCGATCCAAACAGCTCCATCCCCATCCATTTGGGAGATGACTCAAAAATTTCTTCAAAGGGCAAAGGTACGATTCATGTAGATCATGGATGCTTTCAGAATGTTCTCTATGTGCCTTCCTTAGCTTCGAATCTCCTTTCTGTGTATCAAATGACACATACTGGTGATCCAAAGAAAGTCACATTCAGCCCTAATACAGTTGAAATTTCTGATATCAAAAGTGGAAGACTAGTTGCAGTTGGAAAGGCAAACCACACTGCTAAATGTTATGAGTTTTCGCACTTTATTCCGCTTGCAAAGCCCACTGCTCTTCGCACACATGGTAATGAGGTTAGTAGGCTTTGGCATGAAAGATTTGGACATCTAAATTATAAGTATTTGCTGCTGCTATCAAATAAATCCATGGTTGATGGGCTTCCACAACTCCGTTCCTCGAAGGGAATATGCTCCGGTTGCATTATTGGGAAGCACCCCGAGCACAGATTCGACCGCGGCAAGGCTAGCAGAGCCTCTACTATTTTGGGATTGATCCATTCTGATATCAGCGGTCCGCTGCCCCATATGTCATTAAATGGTTCAAGGTATGTTTTGACATTTATTGATGATTATTCTCGCTTTACATGGGTATTCTTTCTCAAAAACAAGTCAGAAGTGCTTGGAAAATTCAAGGATTTTAAGGCTTCTGTTGAGACCACCACTGAGAGCAAGATCAAAGCTCTTAGATCTGATAATGGTGGGGAATATATCAAGTCCGAGTTGCTGCAACTTTGTGCCCAAAGCGGAATCAAGATCCAACATACAGTTCCCTACACACCCCAGCAGAACGGTGTAGCGGAAAGGAAAAACCGGTCACTGAAAGAGATGGCTACATGCATGATTGAATCAAAAGGTTTGGCTGCAAATATTTGGGCTGAAGCAATCAATGTTGCTGCATATATACAGAACCGAGTTCCACATTCATCCGTGAAAGGTATGACTCCTTTCGAAGCATTCTTTGGTCACAAACCGGATGTGTCAAATTTGAGAGTTTTTGGCTCTACTGCATGGGCTAGAATTCCTTCTGAGAAGAGACGAGCTTTGGATCCACAAAGTATCGAGTGCATATTGATAGGATATGGGGAAGAATCAAAAGCATATAAACTCATGGATATCAGATCTAAAAAGATATTCATAGAGCGCAGTGTGCAGTTTGAAGAACCGCTTCAAGAATTGCAACTAGTTGAGGAGAAAACTGCCGATTCACCGCCTTCACCAGAAGAAGATTCGAGCAGCGATAATGAAGGTATGAGTTCTGATATTTCTGATATTGTAGCAGCATATGATGATAATGACATATCAGGTTCGGAATCCGACCATTCAGATCTCCCTCAGTTACCAAAGTGGGCCCAAAATACTCTACAATCTGCTGGTTCTAGTCTTGGAAATCCTGCTGATCCGAGACGAACAAGAGGAGACTTTCAAAGGGCAGGTATGGCTCTTTCTATTGCTGATCCATTTCTTCCTGAGATTTGTTATTTGATGGCTGGTTCAGATCCCCAATCATATTATTCAGCCCATCGAGATCCGAGATGGAAAGATGCCATGGATGAAGAGTACAGTTCTCTTCAAAAGAACAATACATGGGAGCTAGTTTCTCTTCCACCTGGAAGAAAATTAGTGAAGTGTAAATGGGTCTACCGTACTAAAGTTGCTGCTGATGGCACTATCAGCAAATATAAAGCAAGGTTGGTGGCAAAAGGTTTTTCCCAAGTCCAAGGAGTGGACTACACAGAGACCTTTGCACCGGTTGCAAAGATGGATTCCATCCGCCTTGTTTTAGCTATTGCCGCATCCAAGCACTGGGAGGTGCATCACATGGATGTGAAGAGTGCATTTTTACATGGAGACCTTGCTGAAGAGGTCTATATGCAGCAGCCAGAGGGTTATACATCAGATCCATCATTGGTTTGCAGATTGAAGAAGTCTTTGTACGGGTTAAAACAGGCCCCAAGAGCTTGGTACGCAAAGATGGACTCCTTCCTTCTTTCTCAGAATTTCCAAAGATGCAAATCTGATCCGAATGTCTATCTTCAGCGAGTTAAAGGTAATTTGTTGGTTATTGTACTTTATGTTGATGATCTGCTTATTACCGGTAGCACACTTACTTCAATAAACAAGCTAAAAACTGCCTTAAATCTAGCTTTTGACATGAGCGATTTGGGCTTGCTGAGTCACTTTTTGGGCTTGGAGATAGCTCAAAATTTCGATGGGATCACTATATCTCAGCAAAAATATGCTTCCGACCTGTTATTGAAGTTTAATATGGCTGAATGTAAGGCAGCCCCGTTCCCATTCCTCTCAGGAATCAGTCTTGAGGAGGGAGATTCCACACCGCTTGCAGATTGCAGTATGTATCGACAGTTGATTGGTTCACTACTTTATTTGACACACTCTAGGCCTGACATCTCATATGCCGTGAGTGCCGTGTCGAGATATATGCAGCAGCCACATGAGCTTCATTGGCGAGCAGCCAAGCGGATCTTGCAGTATGTGCAAGGTACGAGACAGTTTGGCATACATTATGCTGCAGATTCTGAGCTAGATTTCATTGGTTTTACTGATTCAGATTGGGCAGGTGATAGCATTGATCGGAAGTCAACTTCCGGTTATGTTTTCATGATTGGTCATGGTGCTATTTGCTGGTCCAGCAAAAAGCAAGCAGCCATTGCACTTTCTTCAGCAGAGGCAGAGTATCGAGGGGCAGTCAATGCCTGCATTCAGGCAGTTTGGTTGCAGGGTATTCTTTCCGAGTTTGGTTTTGGTGGCACTACTTCGACTGTCCTATTTTGTGACAATCAAAGTGCTATCAAGATCTCCACAGATCCAGTTCAGCGGCAGAGGACCAAGCACATTGAGATTCATATGCATTACATTCGACAGTTGGTGCATGACCGCACCATCATTCTGCAATATTGCCCTACTGATGAGCAAATTGCAGACATCTTCACCAAGAGCTTCACTGAGAAGAAGTTCTCTTACCTCCGTTCACTGTTGGGGGTGAGTTCCATCATGGTGGAGACAGATTGATTCATTATTATGCTTTAGACTTGAGGGGGGGCTTTCTTCCCACTGGGTTTTCCCTCTTTCCTCACTTAGTTTATTTTTCAGCATTTTTTGGATTATTGTATTGGGGTGACCTTTGGTCTTAGTTACCAGGGCCCCACATTATTTTAGTTGGCACATCATAGTCTAGCTTGAGGGGGGGTGTTCGGATATCCATCATCTATTTCGGGATACATATCTATTTCAGGATCATCTATTTCGGGATACATATCTACTTCAGGATCTTGCATGATCTATTTCAGGATATGCAGTCCAGTCACCAGTTTGATGCCTCCAGCACCTTATCCACCTTCTTCTAGCACCCGGGAGCCACTTTCCACAGAGTTTTAGCCCTCCTAAGCTGAAAGGCGCCCTCTTCTCACCTACTGACTGAGAAGGGCGCACTTGCTCACCTACCACTGCAGATTCACTCCAGTTACATTCAGTTAGCTCCGATTCTGATTGATTTCACTCCGATTTCACTCCTGACTGACTGTTTCACCTCCGATTGACCTCCAGTTCGATTAGGTGACTTGCTCTGACTCCAGTTAGCCTCCCATGCGCCCCCACTGAGCCTCCAGATCCTATATCAGTGCTACACACTTCAGTTACATTTATTATGATCAGTTAGACTCAGCTTGACACCTGGATGACTGTTTGTTGTGATTGATGAGCAACACCGATGATTGATGAGGACTCCTAGATTGAGTCAAGCTACTCCATTCAGTGATTCGAATGACCTCCTTAGGCAATTCGAATTGCTCTGTTCATTGTAACAGTTTGTATTGTAATTCATTCACCCTTTCTGGGATAGAGAGCACTGCTGCATGTTTTGCACAGTTTTGCACCATATCTTCTTATTCATCTGTTGTGACTGATTTATTTGTTCATTAGATCTGCTGTGACTAACTTTACAGTTCGAAGTAGATCCCCGTTGCACTTTCAATCTCTACACTTGAACCTGCAGATTAGTCTCAACGACAAATACAAGCAAGTGCATATAATATGTGAAAGATATTAGCATAATCAATAATATGATCCATGATATCATAAGCAAATGTAACCCAATGTAATTTAAACAACATTCACAACATCAATTTGACGAGAAAATGAGTATTTCCATTAATTAATAACAAGAAGTACATGATATGACCTCTTGCCAGCAACCAATCTGAACCAAGAACTGGGTCTCTCCACTTGTGCCTCCACCACTTCAATCCCCCATGCAATGGCAAACTAAAACTATGAAAGGAGTTTGGTAGGTGAACATAAGGAGTTCACAACAACAAGGATCAATGAGTGTAGACTCAAGTCATGGAAAAAATCCACTAAAGTTATCTTGCTTTCTCTTTCTCCTCCCTTCCATACACCATAAGAGCTCAATATATAGCCTTCCAAAGGTAAGTGAAAGGTCGAATCGAGTCGTTTCGGGGTATATGGACGGCCAAAGGTCACCCTAAGACTGCTTTTTGGGAGTAAAAAGTAACTTTCCTATTGTTTTTACCATGTAACTCGATGTAAGCGGGCTAATTAAGTGCAGCCTGCGTGTACGCTCGCTATAATGGAACAACAAGCGTATAGGAAGAAAAATAGGGAAACTTGGTTCCTGAAGGGAAAATAATATGTCTGAGTCAATAAAATGGATCTTGAAGTCCAATCAATGTTGATGCTCACAAGGTGGAAAATTACGTTGTAACATAGAGAGGGGTACTAGATCACAAACAAATTATCAAATATTGGTTTTCTTCTAGACCAATGGGACTAGATTACCCTAGATAAAATGGATGACCCAATGTTGAGAATATAAAAACGCCTATTTTTATTAAAACCACAGGTTGTATACACTTTGATGTATTTTCATACTGAATTCTTAGAATATCCTTTTTGGTTTATTGTACATGGGTATTGTCTTCTCTAAAGATTTTAAGATGTTGTAGTTGGGAGCACATGCTTGTCACTTTGTAATTTTAAATATGCAATGCAGGGAATTCCTATAAGTCTTTTTGTTGATACTTCCCCAAGAGACTTTATGTCATGTTATTATCTAGGGATGTGTTTGGAGGATCTATATTATTAATTTTACTCATGTTAAATCATGTAGGTTAAATAAAAGATTAATTTTGAAAATAAAAGAATAAAAAATTGCCTAAAAATTACAATATAAAAATAAAAATAAAAAATCAAGGAAAAATTAACATGTTCAATGTGAAGCATTCACTACCAAAATAAATAACCCATCGATTGACCTCCATTAAATTTTTATTAAAATATGGCCTCAAGATACAAAAATCGCGAACAATGCAGCCAACCAATAAATATGGGACTTTGATAACATCGATATCCTTATCAACGAGCATCCAATTAGGAGAAAGGGATATGAAACGTGCATTGATTTAAAGAAATATGACCAAATATAACTCGTATTAGTGAGAATAAAGCAGTCATGGGGATACAACAAACCACCTGCCTACTATAGGGATACATTACCTTAGTGACTATAAAACAAGAATAGAGTTGTGCCATATCTACTACACACTGCAGGGTTACATCACTCATACAACAGTCTCATGCTTGGGACACATGTCAAAATTACTAAATCTAGAATTCATCTTGCCTCCAAATTAAGATTGTTGACATTTCAAATTACCAAATCATAACAACATTGATAATTATGGAAGAAGGAATGATGGATTTGTATGTGATATGATTTGCACTCCTTGTCATACCACCTATTTATAGGACCATGTAAAGTCCCCATCCCTCAATTTGACTAGGAGAAGGGGACATTAACTAAATACGAGCTTCTAAATTTCTCCCCATAACCATAATTACGAATTTCATAACCTTTAAATTATCTGTGCAAATGCATAAATGAAAACACACATCGGAAATAAGCTCAATCTGCACACACACATCATGCATTTACAAGCATAACCATAACATGCATTAAATAAGAACATTGCATACTCAAATACAAAAGAATACTTATCTTTAAACAAATAAGATCCAAGAAATTGGTTGTGTAAGAGTGATTTTCCACCCATCCGTGGGTACTTTGTCTAGCATAAAATCTTTATACTGAGAGGCAACCCCCAAGCTTGTCTATGAGGATACCAAGGTGAAGGAAACACTTACAGGATCCTCTCTCTCATCCCAAAACCTATTTTTCTCCCTATGCTTAGCCAAAACCTCATACAAATATATAAAGGGATCTCACTAAGCCATCACAGCAATGAAACTCCTTCCAACTATCCCACAAAACACAAGGAAGGAATTTCCCTTCATTTATCCATAATTCCCTTAGGGAATCCAACCCTTAGAGTGCTTACCAGTATGTGCAATAAGAGTCCAACATGTTGTATGCTATTGGAGAACCTCCTACAACATTAATTCTTGGCATCTCAAGCATCCAAAACTAGTATAAATTAATGGTTAAAGGTTCTTAGCTTTCCCAACCTCTATGCTCACCTACAACCATCTATTTTCCCATAAAAAATACAGCTCTGTCTCTAAATTCAAATTTTTGGGTTAAACACAGTCTAGTAATGGTCATGAATAGTAGTAGGAAACTCTATATATTGTAGAAACATGCATGAGAGAATTATCAAAAGAGTGTTGACTCCAAGGGTTATGGGATAATGGTAAAAAGACAACTAACATAGCTTGTAACCATAGAAGAAGGGACCCCTGGAAGCTGACATAACTGTCACCACCCCCATGCTTCAATAACTGCATGAAGTGACTTTTCCCACCAACCCCACACATGCATTCAATGATTGGGTTTAATATTCAAGAGAAGGTAATTGGCTCATTAAGGAACATGGCATAATTTGGATGCATTCTAAGGTTAACACTTGGCAACAAAGTATTTAGTCTCCCATAGGCCCCCTTTCCTCTTCCCTTATGGTGGAATCATAGCCCCTCTAATGCTCTTTACATAGCCATCTTGGACCATTTTATTATTTTTCCAACATAATATTTACATATATTTCGAATTGGCATGATAAGCCAACCATACGGTCCAAATAAAAATATATGCATCATGCATGCATAGCTATTCACTAGTCGGGCCTTTGCCTTGAGCTTATCTCTAAGAATCCATACTAGCATATTTACATCATTTACAAGATTTCCATTAAATACATTCCAAGTCAAAACTGGGGGTATTATAGACCAGATTTGGAATTCAAGGAATTGCAGGATGAACTAGTTATATGGGAGTAGGAACCACTAGTAGAAAAATGGGTAATTAGTGACTACACAACCAAAAATGTTAGTGACAATGGGTAATTAATGACTAGGAGACCAAAATATTTGTCACGGTCATTTTTTAAATTAAATACTACCAAATTTGAGCAATTGTAAGTAATCACAACTAAAAATGGCTAATGTAAACTACTAATTTAGTCTATGGTTTAAAAATATGACTATATAACAACTACATGTGTATGAATTAATGGTATTTGTTGCCTGTAAGTGATTGAGTTTTAATGGTATAGTAATTTTGGTGTTCTCAAACATGTTAATGATCATGATTAGGATTTTTAATGTTGAATTAGCTTGCATGCCTGCACTCTCTACATGTTCCTACTTTCAAATTTACGATGGTCCTAGCACATGAAATAGAGACTATAATATTTTGTGACGTAAAACAGGTTATAAAATAATTCTAATTGATTTTACTTATAATATAATCCTACATGAAATACTATCTAAGTTAGTCCTCAAATTCCTACACAACTGTCTGTTGGATTTTACATATATGTTTCTATACATCTCTAGATATGTCAATATTGCATCTGCAATAGAATTTAGTTCTAAAAGGGTTCATTATAAATTTACATGCCCTGATATAGAGATAACATATATACATATTGCTATATATACTCTAGATATGTCAATATTGCATTATGCTATAGTCTTGTAAAATATGTAAATATATTAATTATAAGTTGTAGATATATTAATATTGCATTACACTTGTAAAATATGAAAATAGACTACTTTAGATAAATATATTAGTCTTGTAATATATATAAATATAAGAAACCTATGATATATATGCTACCCCCAATCATGCTAACATATGTAAATATACTAATAATAAGTGACCATATACAATATAGGCCTAAACCAACTTCATCATAATCATGAAATGTTTAAACAATATTATATCTTCATCACTGAGTTCATGTCATTATACCCAGTTGGAGTTCCTCGACCTCACAGTGGGATTATACCCTAAATTAGCCTGAATTACCTTGCAATTTCTTACACAAACACCTGGGGGACTTCCATGGAGACCCTGTTAAACTTGGTTTGGAACCTAATATTTGGATTTAGAGGGAAGGATGTTTTTTTGGGGGGTATGAGAGGCATTTAGGGAAGAATTCATCAATTTTTTTGTGTATTCATGTTGTCAATCTAAGGGAAGCGTGTTCAAAATTAGAGTATATATTGCAGGTTCCATGGAGAGAGGTGACACTGAGAGAACGTGGATACTTTTGAAAAGGTGGACAAGGGTTGATTCATAAACCTCTTATGTATTTACACTAGTCAATGTTTCTATTCTAGAATTGTTTTGAACATGTTCCTATGATTTGAGGACGATATATGGGTTCGTGACCTTGAATCGCATGCTTTCCTACTAAATGTGTTTTCATTGTCTCATTTGGGAAATAGGAATTCATCTGCTTCAGTTGATATTTCAAATTTGCAGCATGTCACATGTCTTCCTTCACATGGGAAAGTCTATTTATTTTAGGCTCCTTGTCGTAGTTTAGAAAATGGATTTTTTTTCTAAGCTTGAATTTATTGGTTCTGATTTGGGTATTCTTTAAAAGGGTGATCTTTTCCTTCTAACAATAATAATATAACTAATGGATACAATGTTATTTGGGTATTCTTTAAAAGGGTGACCTTTTCCTTCTAACAATAATAATATAACTAATGGATACAATGTTATATGATTAATTATGCTCTAAATATTCTTTGGGCGATTCCAACCTAGCTTCCAACTTTCACTAGCCCATGAATCGTGGTAATTCAATTCGGGGTGGTCATTCCCCATGAACGCTAGTGAGTGGATAGAGTGAGTGAATAATAGTGAGTGAGTAGGCCTGAAGCTAAACCTTTCCTAAACCATACCATAGTAATCATAAACTAAAGTAACCCGTAATAACTCGTCACGTAAATGAAGTAACCCAACATAGCTATAGTATTTTAACTTTCAGGGCATTTAATTGTATAAAAGAAAAGTTATACACCGCCCCGAGAAGGTGGCTCGCTACGCTCAACAACATCCCCCCCTCAACAAAGGACATTCATTAGCATGATGGCCCTATTCTTTGGTTTGACATTATCATTTATAGTTATATTATGATGTGATAATTATGTATGAATCATGAACATATTGAGATGTATTTGATTGTATTAAATGTTATAACTTTGCACATAGACTTGTGATTTGGCATGATCATGGATATATATATCATGTGTGATTAATTATTATACATTATAAGTTACCTGAGAGTACTAGCTACACGTTATTAAGGAGGATGGTGAATGAGAGCAACTGTGCCAATTTGGATATTACTTTTATGATGGTTTCACTGTTTGTGAATATGATGGAAAAATAGCCTTGGAATACCAGAATGAGAACTCAAAATACAAGACCTATGGCACAGGAGGTGGTCACAAACACAATCATTGCAAATTTTGCTCCTTTTCCATTTCGACCTCCAAGCTCGTTTGCAACCCTTACGCTGCAATATTGCAATAACGAAAACAAATTTAGTGAGATTGGGTTTCTTTGTATACAAACGTGAAATATGACCATAAGGAAGCCAACATGTACCCCATGGTAGAGAGAAAGAGAAGCAGTATAATCACCTTGGCTCCATTAAGATTCATTCTATAAGAAAAGCAGATGAGAGTATTAGAAGACACTCAGTATACCGATTTTAAAATATGAATACAACACAAAAGAAGACAAAAAACTGGCTAAAATATTTTAGAAATAAGTGGAAGCCTATATACCACAGTGAAAGGAAATTGAGTGTAGTTTCTGCATCTTTAAGATGTCCTGTCAAGAAAATCAAGACTTTGTAATACCATATTTCCAAGTTATGCATAATAATGAACGAAAATTAATTATGGGCTAAATTGTATATGTACCCACATGATGTGTTTAGTTTAGCAATATGAAATGTTGATATGGAAGCATATATATGATGAGGATAATTCATTACCATAGCATTACAAAAAAATCCACAAACAATTTGATAAAGGCCCAGAGACTTGAGAATGCCTCTTGTGAAAATCATTTCCATGTGAGAGGACAACATCCACAAACCATATAGATAAATAGGTCAATCAAAGGGAGCCATTACATTAGCCTAAAAATACTCATTCATAACTTCTGAATGAAAAGACAACTTAAGAATATATGGATTAATAAGGTCACCCAAGACAACCAAGAAGCCATCAAGTTCTTCAAATTATATTGTAAAGATCTCTGAAGAGGAAGGGAGAATGCAAATCCAAAATGTTGAGGGATCATCTAGATTGCAAGTCTTCCAGATAACTGAGCTATTTCAGTGGTTTGGCCCAGGAGAATCAAAATGGGGGTGAAAATATATACATGGGTAACATAATCACTGCAAGTATGAACAACACAATCTAAGAGCGTTGTAGATAAACACCTAACATATCATATTGTCTAGCTCCAAAACCTTGACCACACATTGTCTCAAGGGAACTTATGTTCCCATTTCAAGCTTCCATTGACATTTTAATAGATTTTCTATTAGGCAAAGAAATATAGTTATAAATTGAAAACAATTACAAACATAGAGATTGGTATTATGAAAAAATCATGGGTTCTGATGGAAGAAATATAATATATGGTTTAATGCTTATTCTAACTAGCATCAAACAATGAAGGGATTGAAGTAGCTTTCCAAATATGATTTTCTATTATTTACCTAAATTTTACCAATTGTATTAAATGATCACATATTGCATAACAACCATACTTTTCAGAGAAAGATTCACTCACAATAAATTTATTTGCACATAAACTCATTGTGACGTCAACTCAGGATAAGCTCAATCGTCAAGCAACGAAGAAAATAGATGGAGAGTGCAACTCAAAAAATAAAAAGTGAACATGTTTACATTGATCCATTTTAAATCTAAATTTGTGAATTCTTTAGAAGGATCTTAAATTTGAAGTTATTAATTTTTTTCTCATTTTAATTTATTTATCTTTTTAAATCTTCATCGATTCACTTTATTATAAAATTAGAATTGAAATCTATAATATAATAGCTTGGGTCATTAATCCACTGTCCCAGAGTGAAACAACTCACTTTTATTTTCCAAAAACAAATGTGATGCTATAGACCCGCCTCAACATTAAATAAAACATTATTGATCTTGCTTGCTAAAGAAGTTGAGCTACGTTAAAATGCAAGGAGAATATACAAAAACAAGAGGATTATGAAGTTTGAACATATTGTTTATATATTTATAATTATTAGAGTTTGAAAGTAAAGCCATGTTTGTTATTTTTCTTGGAATCTTGTTAGTTTTATGATTATTTTGATCCAAAGTGACCGAAGAATGGCAATGAAAAAAAGGTTGTGAATAAAGTTGATTTAAAATACAACTTTTATGGTCATTTTCTTCAGAATATTTCCAAATAAATTTATAAGTTTGGTGAGTTTTAGGTTTTTTCTCTAATGTTCTAAGTCAATTTACAGATCCCGAACCCTCTTTCTACCAGAATCCATATCAGAAACTAATGGTTTTCAATAATTTTATCCCATTAAGAAAGAAGTATATATGCATCAGACCATATTCTTCCATTAGTCAGAAAAGTATAAAATTGAAGAATGGACAATTCTATGCAAATGTTACTATATTACAGTCCAGATAAGTAAGGTATATCATACTTGATAAATACAATAATACTTGTAAAACAAACAACCATCCTAGAGCAACACAGTTCCAAACTTTTCCATCATGAACACAGATTTAGCTTATGAGACTGACATTGGGACCAAATTATAGGCTTTAAATCTTGGCCAATCTAAACCAGAAATGCCCTATTGAGACTTGGAGTTTTATATCCATTTTTTTAGCTTTCCCAGGAAATCCCTTCCTGAACATTACGTAGCTAGAGGCACCATACGTATATTAGACTAAACGATGCTTAACATCACTACGTATGCAATCTGAATATAGTATTCCCCTTCAGGTTTTGTGTTGGACTAACTATGGCACCTCTGGGAATTGATCTAGTGGACTAACTACTATCTTAGGAACATGGGAATAACTACCCACTCAAGGTTATGTGTTTGGTTTAGAAATTTACTAAAAACTGCAAATTTGTAGCAAATTTGTAATGAAAACCATTCATTTTACAATAGAGTATTTGGAGTTTGTAGCCTTATCTATACCCAGGCAGAATGCATGCTTTGAGACTGAGTAGATTAATCGACCTTATTCCTCTATACTATAGGATCTATTTAAGAATGTTAAAATAAACATGAGGTGAGGTGAGGACTAGTATCTCAATTGGAGGGTCATTATTTCAATGGGCATCCCAAGAATTATGGTACATTATAAACTTACAAATTAGTGTTGTCTTACACTGTATGCCAAACATGCCTTCATCTATACGTATGTGTTTGGATTCTAAATCTCAATTGAATCACTCCACTATAGTGAACATACTTATGTGATTGGATCCTAAATCTAAATTGAATCACTCCACTATAGTGAACAAGATCTATTCTCCAATGTATATTACAAGTTTGTATGAGAATTTTCTTTAAGGTGAAAATTTCATAATGTAATTTATCTGACATATCCAACATTTTTTTGTAACCCGAGACAAGGGTAATACAATGCTGCAAATGTAATACAAGATGTTTTCAATTTTTTTTAATCATAGGAAGACATGTCTAACATTTTTTCAATTGACATATAAAGATAACCTGGTATATGGGTAATATAATCCTACAAGTATAGGGGTAGTATAATCCTGCAAATTCAGTTCAACATCTTTGTCACTATTTTTTTAATCATGGGAAGGAAAAGAGAATATTGATTTCATGATTAAAACAGGTGCAAAGATTCATGTTAGTTAGAAAATAGAGTTATCGGGTTATCAATAAAAGAGAGGAAAACTGAATTTAGTTGTAGAAGTTATTTTTAGATGTTACATGATATACATATCTAACTGTTGATTGGTACTCACAACACATTCTACAGAAAGGTATTGAACATTCAATGAAACCAACCTTTGTACAGACACTACAGTCACTTTTGTAGTCATTCGACAATAACATTATAACAAATATGTCTCAAACTATTTGGACTAAAGCTATGTTTTGCTAGTGTTGGTCTGGTTTCCCAAGTAGACTACGATAAATTTGGTTGTAATGGTTCACTTTGAGTTTAAAAAGAAATTTTTCAGTTTAAAAAGAAAGTACTTGAAAAGAGGAAATTCTCAATCATCAATCGAGGATTTAGTAAACAAGGATTTAGCATTTGTTGATATCAGAAGGTGAAATACTTTTCATCCAAATTAATTTCACAAGTTTGTACTAGTAAATGACAAGGGTCTTAAGTCTTCAAAAGAAAAAATAGTAGATTGTTGTAATTACTTCTCGAAGTCCCAAAGATCCTACTAGATCAGTTTCATGTAGAATGAATCATATTTAATTATTCACAACATATCTAACCACCCATTATTGAGTAATGTTTTGAGCCAGGTGCAAGTTTTTGGTGATTTTGATGGAAAAGTACTCCCCTATCATATCAAATTAGTCTAACAAAAGTTCTTGTGTTGAGTGATTTTCCACTTGGGGTACATTTTATCTTTCTTTTCCCGATTCAAGATCTTTCCCTTTTATTCCTAATAAAAATTAAAATTATTTATATATCATTGTATGAGCAGGTGATAGCATGTAAAACATACAAAATTGGGATTTCTATATATCCCTCAATTCCTTCAAAAGGTGCACAAGCAGGAAAACCTAGAACCTAGCAGTTCTCTACCTATCAATCCCAATAGATTCATACTATTTATTTTCAGTCCCACTGACCTATTATGGTCATTCGCTAGACATTAATAAAACTATCTTATCGTAGCATATCTTGTAGGTCATACAACTTAGAGGAAAATATCTATAGCTAATCCAAGAAGGAAAAAGAAAATATATAGAAAAGGGACACAAGCTACTACTCATCAATCATTTCTTGATTCTATCAATAGTGGTAATGGTTCCTAATCCCACATGGCTCCCCAATGTTTTCTTTCCTCCAATACTGCCAGCTAGAATTTTTTTCCCTCCTTGTTTCAAGTTAGGATGTCCATGATCATATAGTACAAAATGGAGAAATTATGTTTATGAGGATGTTGAGAATGACATGGGCACCTTTTGGTGTTATTTGGACTTGGTTTTTGATGCTGCTAGATCCCCATATTGGTAGGGCATGATTGATTCTATCACGGTTAATATAATTAAATTCTTGTAGTGAAAGCAAGTTTCTGCTTTTAAGTACCAAATGATATGTCCTTGGATGTTTATAACCTATTTTTGAACAATTTATGTACACTTCTAGTTAGGAAATTGAGATTCCATCTAGTTTCATTCTAATGGATGGTTACATGATCTTGTTTTCATTTTGAAGAAAGTGCTTGGAATTGGTGAGTTGTTTTAAGAACATCTTAGTCTATGTTAATTGTTCTATTTTATTTTTTCTAAGAATGGATATGCACATTCAAGATTAAAATATTCCCATAGTTCTTGGTTGATAATTTATAGCATATGATGGATGTTTGCATGATCTAGGATTTAATATAAGCATTTTAGCCAATGGAAGCCTAACACACCAAGATACATTTTGATATCTATTGAATCTAAAATTTCAAAGCATATAATTGGACCTGATGGTACCATGGTCCATATCTCAACTTTAAAGACATGTGAATTTAAATTCTGATAGTTTACCTCATTTCTGAAGTAACCTTTTAGTCATCATATTTTGCTGAGAAATAACTAAAAGTAAGAATACATTGGGTATTGAAGAAATATAACCCGATGACAACACAAATGGAAAATGACACATAAAAGCACAATATATTTTAGTTTCTTGCAATATTTTATGTTAATCTAAGATCATAGGTAATTAATGAGTACCAATTAGAGAGTTGGAGATTGTGGTGACATTGAACATGTTGTCAACAATTATTTGTGCCAGCTGCATATTCTAACACATCAAGAAACAAAATTAACAGAGGATAATCTAAAATTAACCACTCTTTCCCCAGCTTCAATGGAATCACCCCCATTTGTTGTATCATCAAATCCACACCTTCTACTCCATGTGTTAACTCATATATTTTTTTTTCTAAAGGGAAGGGAAGGGAAGAGTAGGAATATTGGATATTGAGGATGGGGGCATGGAAACCTTATTGAAATTGTGCTCTATGTCTTTACCTTCAGTTAGGGCTATTGAAAGTATTACTGGAATGACACCTGTTACTTTGAGGAGAAGAACATAGATGTTGCTGACATCATGGCAAATAGTAATTTTCATCTTGTACACATCTATGGTTGCAAAGTACTATTCCATTGAGGTAAAGTTTTGAACTTTCCATATTTGTGCTAATTTACTAATCTACATGTTAGGTCAATCCATACAATTGGGACTTACTTTAAGCAGCTTCTACTCGGCTAAAATATCTTTGCTACATGATAAATTGAGACCCGTTTCCTTGCTTTATGTAGGTCATCAATGATAAATTTTATAATTCCTTTCATTGATTTCTTCTTCTGCCAACACACATTTTAACATTAGGGTTGACAATCATTAGTTTGGCTTGGGACTTCTTTCTATCCAAAACATTTCATAAGCTATAACAACATATTATAATTCATGAGTTGGGACTTCCTAGCCGAGTTTAAACACATGCACGTTATTTAGGAATAACCTTTTCCATGTCCCATTTCCTCCCCATGTTTGGTATGGCATCAATTCTCATTTCAATATCAATGACTAACTATATGATTCTCAAGGTTTAGATTCAACAATGCAACCATCCAAAAAAGTATTATATGGGACACACATATTGAAGCATCCTAAAATCAACAATAACATGTCAAGCATGACCATATTGTGGCATATGCATAAAAGAAGCTTGAATCTCGACATAAACCCCTGGTGCAAACCTAAATGCAGTGTGATTGTGTTCAACTATTCTTCGACATGACTCTACTACTGTAGCTACAGAGGTATGGAATAAAAAGATAGGAACAACAAAAATAAAGAGCCAAAAGTACATACCATAGTGGTGGCACTTGCACACTCAAGGGTCGATTGCATCTGCAGATCCAACAGAGTTCCAAACAATGGAGGAATATTTTTCCATATAAACTTGTTGATTTTATTGATAAAATGGTAAGAGATAGAAGTAAGAGGGTGGTAACCCTCATTATTTATATCAAAAGAGGTAAAACCTTGACCTAAATCTTAAGTTTCTAATAAAAGGGATAAGACCCTAGACGAGGATATTCACAATACTGCTCTTCAAGAGGAAGCAAGAAGGTTCGAATAAATTATTAGAAAGGATGAGGAATACATTGCTAGGGGTGCAAGAATTTGAGGTAGGCTTCAATGGATATCATAATGGGATGAGTGCCCCAAGTTTTATTTTGACTTCCTGGAAAGGAAATCCTCTTAGGAACAAGTTGTTGTATTATTTATGGCTAATGGAACTTTGGAGGAGGACTCTGATAAGATCAAAATACTTTTTCGTGCAACAATTTGAGAACATTATCTCATTATGTCCTGATTGATAGGGTCATTGAGGATATACATGCTTGTAACAAAGTTAACTTGTCATAAGGTGTTTGTAGTGTTAGTTTTTCATCATCTAATTCAATATGATCTAGGATCTTAACTGAGAGAACAACATGTACAGCATATCAAACACAAGAGACAAGAGACACAAAGAATTTCACCTAGGAAAACCAAGAAGGTGAAAAACCCCGCAACTTCCTCAAAGATAGAATGAACACCAATACAAAGATCACAAAGATGAATCCCCAAAAGATAGATATATGCAA